>OX439139.1:144458334-145145542 GCA_949318255.1 Pollenia labialis | reverse complement strand
AAAAATTGATTTTTGGACTGATTTTGTAGGAAAAACTTTAAACTCGATTTTCTTGAAAACTAGAAGAGCTAGAGCAAAAATAACGAAAATCTGGGATCACTCATATTTCATACCAAAAATTGATTTTTGGACTGATTTTGTAGGAAAAACTTTAAACTCGATTTTCTTGAAAACTAGAAGCGCTAGAGCAAAAATAACGAAAATCTGGGATCACTCATATTTCATACCAAAAATTGATTTTTGGACTGATTTTGTATGAAAAACTTTAAACTCGATTTTCTTGAAAACTAGAAGAGCTAGAGCAAAAATAACGAAAATCTGGGATCACTCATATTTCATACCAAAAATTGATTTTTGGACTGATTTTGTAGGAAAAACTTTAAACTCGATTTTCTTGAAAACTAGAAGAGCTAGAGCAAAAATAACGAAAATCTGGGATCACTCATATTTCATACCAAAAATTGATTTTTGGACTGATTTTGTATGAAAAACTTTAAACTCGATTTTCTTGAAAACTAGAAGCGCTAGAGCAAAAATAACGAAAATCTGGGATCACTCATATTTCATACCAAAAATTGATTTTTGGACTGATTTTGTATGAAAAACTTTAAACTCGATTTTCTTGAAAACTAGAAGAGCTAGAGCAAAAATAACGAAAATCTGGGATCACTCATATTTCATACCAAAAATTGATTTTTGGACTGATTTTGTAGGAAAAACTTTAAACTCGATTTTCTTGAAAACTAGAAGAGCTAGAGCAAAAATAACGAAAATCTGGGATCACTCATATTTCATACCAAAAATTGATTTTTGGACTGATTTTGTATGAAAAACTTTAAACTCGATTTTCTTGAAAACTAGAAGCGCTAGAGCAAAAATAACGAAAATCTGGGATCACTCATATTTCATACCAAAAATTGATTTTTGGACTGATTTTGTATGAAAAACTTTAAACTCGATTTTCTTGAAAACTAGAAGAGCTAGAGCAAAAATAACGAAAATCTGGGATCACTCATATTTCATACCAAAAATTGATTTTTGGACTGATTTTGTAGGAAAAACTTTAAACTCGATTTTCTTGAAAACTAGAAGAGCTAGAGCAAAAATAACGAAAATCTGGGATCACTCATATTTCATACCAAAAATTGATTTTTGGACTGATTTTGTAGGAAAAACTTTAAACTCGATTTTCTTGAAAACTAGAAGCGCTAGAGCAAAAATAACGAAAATCTGGGATCACTCATATTTCATATCAAAAATTGATTTTTGGACTGATTTTGTAGGAAAAACTTTAAACTCGATTTTCTTGAAAACTAGAAGAGCTAGAGCAAAAATAACGAAAATCTGGGATCACTCATATTTCATACCAAAAATTGATTTTTGGACTGATTTTGTAGGAAAAACTTTAAACTCGATTTTCTTGAAAACTAGAAGAGCTAGAGCAAAAATAACGAAAATCTGGGATCACTCATATTTCATACCAAAAATTGATTTTTGGACTGATTTTGTATGAAAAACTTTAAACTCGATTTTCTTGAAAACTAGAAGCGCTAGAGCAAAAATAACGAAAATCTGGGATCACTCATATTTCATACCAAAAATTGATTTTTGGACTGATTTTGTAGGAAAAACTTTAAACTCGATTTTCTTGAAAACTAGAAGAGCTAGAGCAAAAATAACGAAAATCTGGGATCACTCATATTTCATACCAAAAATTGATTTTTGGACTGATTTTGTATGAAAAACTTTAAACTCGATTTTCTTGAAAACTAGAAGCGCTAGAGCAAAAATAACGAAAATCTGGGATCACTCATATTTCATACCAAAAATTGATTTTTGGACTGATTTTGTAGGAAAAACTTTAAACTCGATTTTCTTGAAAACTAGAAGCGCTAGAGCAAAAATAACGAAAATCTGGGATCACTCATATTTCATATCAAAAATTTATTTTTGGACTGATTTTGTAGGAAAAACTTTAAACTCGATTTTCTTGAAAACTAGAAGATCTAGAGCAAAAATAACGAAAATCTGGGATCACTCATATTTCATACCAAAAATTGATTTTTGGACTGATTTTGTAGGAAAAACTTTAAACTCGATTTTCTTGAAAACTAGAAGAGCTAGAGCAAAAATAACGAAAATCTGGGATCACTCATATTTCATACCAAAAATTGATTTTTGGACTGATTTTGTATGAAAAACTTTAAACTCGATTTTCTTGAAAACTAGAAGCGCTAGAGCAAAAATAACGAAAATCTGGGATCACTCATATTTCATACCAAAAATTGATTTTTGGACTGATTTTGTAGGAAAAACTTTAAACTCGATTTTCTTGAAAACTAGAAGAGCTAGAGCAAAAATAACGAAAATCTGGGATCACTCATATTTCATACCAAAAATTGATTTTTGGACTGATTTTGTAGGAAAAACTTTAAACTCGATTTTCTTGAAAACTAGAAGAGCTAGAGCAAAAATAACGAAAATCTGGGATCACTCATATTTCATACCAAAAATTGATTTTTGGACTGATTTTGTAGGAAAAACTTTAAACTCGATTTTCTTGAAAACTAGAAGAGCTAGAGCAAAAATAACGAAAATCTGGGATCACTCATATTTCATACCAAAAATTGATTTTTGGACTGATTTTGTAGGAAAAACTTTAAACTCGATTTTCTTGAAAACTAGAAGAGCTAGAGCAAAAATAACGAAAATCTGGGATCACTCATATTTCATACCAAAAATTGATTTTTGGACTGATTTTGTAGGAAAAACTTTAAACTCGATTTTCTTGAAAACTAGAAGAGCTAGAGCAAAAATAACGAAAATCTGGGATCACTCATATTTCATACCAAAAATTGATTTTTGGACTGATTTTGTATGAAAAACTTTAAACTCGATTTTCTTGAAAACTAGAAGCGCTAGAGCAAAAATAACGAAAATCTGGGATCACTCATATTTCATACCAAAAATTGATTTTTGGACTGATTTTGTAGGAAAAACTTTAAACTCGATTTTCTTGAAAACTAGAAGAGCTAGAGCAAAAATAACGAAAATCTGGGATCACTCATATTTCATACCAAAAATTGATTTTTGGACTGATTTTGTATGAAAAACTTTAAACTCGATTTTCTTGAAAACTAGAAGCGCTAGAGCAAAAATAACGAAAATCTGGGATCACTCATATTTCATACCAAAAATTGATTTTTGGACTGATTTTGTAGGAAAAACTTTAAACTCGATTTTCTTGAAAACTAGAAGAGCTAGAGCAAAAATAACGAAAATCTGGGATCACTCATATTTCATACCAAAAATTGATTTTTGGACTGATTTTGTATGAAAAACTTTAAACTCGATTTTCTTGAAAACTAGAAGCGCTAGAGCAAAAATAACGAAAATCTGGGATCACTCATATTTCATACCAAAAATTGATTTTTGGACTGATTTTGTAGGAAAAACTTTAAACTCGATTTTCTTGAAAACTAGAAGAGCTAGAGCAAAAATAACGAAAATCTGGGATCACTCATATTTCATACCAAAAATTGATTTTTGGACTGATTTTGTATGAAAAACTTTAAACTCGATTTTCTTGAAAACTAGAAGCGCTAGAGCAAAAATAACGAAAATCTGGGATCACTCATATTTCATACCAAAAATTGATTTTTGGACTGATTTTGTAGGAAAAACTTTAAACTCGATTTTCTTGAAAACTAGAAGAGCTAGAGCAAAAATAACGAAAATCTGGGATCACTCATATTTCATACCAAAAATTGATTTTTGGACTGATTTTGTATGAAAAACTTTAAACTCGATTTTCTTGAAAACTAGAAGCGCTAGAGCAAAAATAACGAAAATCTGGGATCACTCATATTTCATACCAAAAATTGATTTTTGGACTGATTTTGTAGGAAAAACTTTAAACTCGATTTTCTTGAAAACTAGAAGAGCTAGAGCAAAAATAACGAAAATCTGGGATCACTCATATTTCATACCAAAAATTGATTTTTGGACTGATTTTGTATGAAAAACTTTAAACTCGATTTTCTTGAAAACTAGAAGCGCTAGAGCAAAAATAACGAAAATCTGGGATCACTCATATTTCATACCAAAAATTGATTTTTGGACTGATTTTGTAGGAAAAACTTTAAACTCGATTTTCTTGAAAACTAGAAGCGCTAGAGCAAAAATAACGAAAATCTGGGATCACTCATATTTCATATCAAAAATTTATTTTTGGACTGATTTTGTAGGAAAAACTTTAAACTCGATTTTCTTGAAAACTAGAAGATCTAGAGCAAAAATAACGAAAATCTGGGATCACTCATATTTCATACCAAAAATTGATTTTTGGACTGATTTTGTAGGAAAAACTTTAAACTCGATTTTCTTGAAAACTAGAAGAGCTAGAGCAAAAATAACGAAAATCTGGGATCACTCATATTTCATACCAAAAATTGATTTTTGGACTGATTTTGTATGAAAAACTTTAAACTCGATTTTCTTGAAAACTAGAAGCGCTAGAGCAAAAATAACGAAAATCTGGGATCACTCATATTTCATACCAAAAATTGATTTTTGGACTGATTTTGTAGGAAAAACTTTAAACTCGATTTTCTTGAAAACTAGAAGAGCTAGAGCAAAAATAACGAAAATCTGGGATCACTCATATTTCATACCAAAAATTGATTTTTGGACTGATTTTGTATGAAAAACTTTAAACTCGATTTTCTTGAAAACTAGAAGCGCTAGAGCAAAAATAACGAAAATCTGGGATCACTCATATTTCATACCAAAAATTGATTTTTGGACTGATTTTGTAGGAAAAACTTTAAACTCGATTTTCTTGAAAACTAGAAGAGCTAGAGCAAAAATAACGAAAATCTGGGATCACTCATATTTCATACCAAAAATTGATTTTTGGACTGATTTTGTATGAAAAACTTTAAACTCGATTTTCTTGAAAACTAGAAGCGCTAGAGCAAAAATAACGAAAATCTGGGATCACTCATATTTCATACCAAAAATTGATTTTTGGACTGATTTTGTAGGAAAAACTTTAAACTCGATTTTCTTGAAAACTAGAAGAGCTAGAGCAAAAATAACGAAAATCTGGGATCACTCATATTTCATACCAAAAATTGATTTTTGGACTGATTTTGTAGGAAAAACTTTAAACTCGATTTTCTTGAAAACTAGAAGAGCTAGAGCAAAAATAACGAAAATCTGGGATCACTCATATTTCATACCAAAAATTGATTTTTGGACTGATTTTGTAGGAAAAACTTTAAACTCGATTTTCTTGAAAACTAGAAGAGCTAGAGCAAAAATAACGAAAATCTGGGATCACTCATATTTCATACCAAAAATTGATTTTTGGACTGATTTTGTAGGAAAAACTTTAAACTCGATTTTCTTGAAAACTAGAAGAGCTAGAGCAAAAATAACGAAAATCTGGGATCACTCATATTTCATACCAAAAATTGATTTTTGGACTGATTTTGTAGGAAAAACTTTAAACTCGATTTTCTTGAAAACTAGAAGCGCTAGAGCAAAAATAACGAAAATCTGGGATCACTCATATTTCATACCAAAAATTGATTTTTGGACTGATTTTGTATGAAAAACTTTAAACTCGATTTTCTTGAAAACTAGAAGCGCTAGAGCAAAAATAACGAAAATCTGGGATCACTCATATTTCATACCAAAAATTGATTTTTGGACTGATTTTGTAGGAAAAACTTTAAACTCGATTTTCTTGAAAACTAGAAGAGCTAGAGCAAAAATAACGAAAATCTGGGATCACTCATATTTCATACCAAAAATTGATTTTTGGACTGATTTTGTAGGAAAAACTTTAAACTCGATTTTCTTGAAAACTAGAAGAGCTAGAGCAAAAATAACGAAAATCTGGGATCACTCATATTTCATACCAAAAATTGATTTTTGGACTGATTTTGTATGAAAAACTTTAAACTCGATTTTCTTGAAAACTAGAAGCGCTAGAGCAAAAATAACGAAAATCTGGGATCACTCATATTTCATACCAAAAATTGATTTTTGGACTGATTTTGTAGGAAAAACTTTAAACTCGATTTTCTTGAAAACTAGAAGAGCTAGAGCAAAAATAACGAAAATCTGGGATCACTCATATTTCATACCAAAAATTGATTTTTGGACTGATTTTGTAGGAAAAACTTTAAACTCGATTTTCTTGAAAACTAGAAGAGCTAGAGCAAAAATAACGAAAATCTGGGATCACTCATATTTCATACCAAAAATTGATTTTTGGACTGATTTTGTAGGAAAAACTTTAAACTCGATTTTCTTGAAAACTAGAAGAGCTAGAGCAAAAATAACGAAAATCTGGGATCACTCATATTTCATACCAAAAATTGATTTTTGGACTGATTTTGTAGGAAAAACTTTAAACTCGATTTTCTTGAAAACTAGAAGAGCTAGAGCAAAAATAACGAAAATCTGGGATCACTCATATTTCATAAAAAAAATTGATTTTTGGACTGATTTTGTATGAAAAACTTTAAACTCGATTTTCTTGAAAACTAGAAGCGCTAGAGCAAAAATAACGAAAATCTGGGATCACTCATATTTCATACCAAAAATTGATTTTTGGACTGATTTTGTAGGAAAAACTTTAAACTCGATTTTCTTGAAAACTAGAAGAGCTAGAGCAAAAATAACGAAAATCTGGGATCACTCATATTTCATACCAAAAATTGATTTTTGGACTGATTTTGTAGGAAAAACTTTAAACTCGATTTTCTTGAAAACTAGAAGAGCTAGAGCAAAAATAACGAAAATCTGGGATCACTCATATTTCATACCAAAAATTGATTTTTGGACTGATTTTGTAGGAAAAACTTTAAACTCGATTTTCTTGAAAACTAGAAGCGCTAGAGAAAAAATAACGAAAATCTGGGATCACTCATATTTCATACCAAAAATTGATTTTTGGACTGATTTTGTATGAAAAACTTTAAACTCGATTTTCTTGAAAACTAGAAGAGCTAGAGCAAAAATAACGAAAATCTGGGATCACTCATATTTCATACCAAAAATTGATTTTTGGACTGATTTTGTAGGAAAAACTTTAAACTCGATTTTCTTGAAAACTAGAAGAGCTAGAGCAAAAATAACGAAAATCTGGGATCACTCATATTTCATACCAAAAATTGATTTTTGGACTGATTTTGTATGAAAAACTTTAAACTCGATTTTCTTGAAAACTAGAAGCGCTAGAGCAAAAATAACGAAAATCTGGGATCACTCATATTTTATACCAAAAATTGATTTTTGGACTGATTTTGTAGGAAAAACTTTAAACTCGATTTTCTTGAAAACTAGAAGAGCTAGAGCAAAAATAACGAAAATCTGGGATCACTCATATTTCATACCAAAAATTGATTTTTGGACTGATTTTGTAGGAAAAACTTTAAACTCGATTTTCTTGAAAACTAGAAGAGCTAGAGCAAAAATAACGAAAATCTGGGATCACTCATATTTCATACCAAAAATTGATTTTTGGACTGATTTTGTAGGAAAAACTTTAAACTCGATTTTCTTGAAAACTAGAAGAGCTAGAGCAAAAATAACGAAAATCTGGGATCACTCATATTTCATACCAAAAATTGATTTTTGGACTGATTTTGTAGGAAAAACTTAAAACTCGATTTTCTTGAAAACTAGAAGCGCTAGAGCAAAAATAACGAAAATCTGGGATCACTCATATTTCATACCAAAAATTGATTTTTGGACTGATTTTGTATGAAAAACTTTAAACTCGATTTTCTTGAAAACTAGAAGCGCTAGAGCAAAAATAACGAAAAACTGGGATCACTCATATTTCATATCAAAAATTGATTTTTGGACATATTTTGTATGAAAAACTTTAAACTCGATTTTCTTGAAAACTAGAAGAGCTAGAGCAAAAATAACGAAAATCTGGGATCACTCATATTTTATACCAAAAATTGATTTTTGGACTGATTTTGTAGGAAAAACTTTAAACTCGATTTTCTTGAAAACTAGAAGCGCTAGAGCAAAAATAACGAAAATCTGGGATCACTCATATTTCATATCAAAAATTGATTTTTGGACTGATTTTGTAAGAAAAACTTTAAACTCTATTTTCTTGAAAACTAGAAGAGCTAGAGCAAAAATAACGAAAATCTGGGATCACTCATATTTCATACCAAAAATTGATTTTTGGACTGATTTTGTAGGAAAAACTTTAAACTCGATTTTCTTGAAAACTAGAAGCGCTAGAGCAAAAATAACGAAAATCTGGGATCACTCATATTTCATACCAAAAATTGATTTTTGGACTGATTTTGTATGAAAAACTTTAAACTCGATTTTCTTGAAAACTAGAAGAGCTAGAGCAAAAATAACGAAAATCTGGGATCACTCATATTTCATACCAAAAATTGATTTTTGGACTGATTTTGTAGGAAAAACTTTAAACTCGATTTTCTTGAAAACTAGAAGAGCTAGAGCAAAAATAACGAAAATCTGGGATCACTCATATTTCATACCAAAAATTGATTTTTGGACTGATTTTGTATGAAAAACTTTAAACTCGATTTTCTTGAAAACTAGAAGCGCTAGAGCAAAAATAACGAAAATCTGGGATCACTCATATTTCATATCAAAAATTGATTTTTGGACTGATTTTGTAAGAAAAACTTAAAACTCGATTTTCTTGAAAACTAGAAGAGCTAGAGCAAAAATAACGAAAATCTGGGATCACTCATATTTCATACCAAAAATTGATTTTTGGACTGATTTTGTAGGAAAAACTTTAAACTCGATTTTCTTGAAAACTAGAAGCGCTAGAGCAAAAATAACGAAAATCTGGGATCACTCATATTTCATATCAAAAATTGATTTTTGGACTGATTTTGTAAGAAAAACTTTAAACTCTATTTTCTTGAAAACTAGAAGCGCTAGAGCAAAAATAACGAAAATCTGGGATCACTCATATTTCATACCAAAAATTGATTTTTGGACTGATTTTGTAGGAAAAACTTTAAACTCGATTTTCTTGAAAACTAGAAGAGCTAGAGCAAAAATAACGAAAATCTGGGATCACTCATATTTCATACCAAAAATTGATTTTTGGACTGATTTTGTAGGAAAAACTTTAAACTCGATTTTCTTGAAAACTAGAAGAGCTAGAGCAAAAATAACGAAAATCTGGGATCACTCATATTTCATACCAAAAATTGATTTTTGGACTGATTTTGTATGAAAAACTTTAAACTCGATTTTCTTGAAAACTAGAAGAGCTAGAGCAAAAATAACGAAAATCTGGGATCACTCATATTTCATACCAAAAATTGATTTTTGGACTGATTTTGTAGGAAAAACTTTAAACTCGATTTTCTTGAAAACTAGAAGAGCTAGAGCAAAAATAACGAAAATCTGGGATCACTCATATTTCATACCAAAAATTGATTTTTGGACTGATTTTGTATGAAAAACTTTAAACTCGATTTTCTTGAAAACTAGAAGCGCTAGAGCAAAAATAACGAAAATCTGGGATCACTCATATTTCATACCAAAAATTGATTTTTGGACTGATTTTGTATGAAAAACTTTAAACTCGATTTTCTTGAAAACTAGAAGCGCTAGAGCAAAAATAACGAAAATCTGGGATCACTCATATTTTATACCAAAAATTGATTTTTGGACTGATTTTGTAGGAAAAACTTTAAACTCGATTTTCTTGAAAACTAGAAGAGCTAGAGCAAAAATAACGAAAATCTGGGATCACTCATATTTCATACCAAAAATTGATTTTTGGACTGATTTTGTAGCAAAAACTTTAAACTCGATTTTCTTGAAAACTAGACGAGCTAGAGCAAAAATAACGAAAATCTGGGATCACTCATATTTCATACCAAAAATTGATTTTTGGACTGATTTTGTAGGAAAAACTTTAAACTCGATTTTCTTGAAAACTAGAAGAGCTAGAGCAAAAATAACGAAAATCTGGGATCACTCATATTTCATACCAAAAATTGATTTTTGGACTGATTTTGTAGGAAAAACTTAAAACTCGATTTTCTTGAAAACTAGAAGCGCTAGAGCAAAAATAACGAAAATCTGGGATCACTCATATTTCATACCAAAAATTGATTTTTGGACTGATTTTGTATGAAAAACTTTAAACTCGATTTTCTTGAAAACTAGAAGCGCTAGAGCAAAAATAACGAAAAACTGGGATCACTCATATTTCATATCAAAAATTGATTTTTGGACATATTTTGTATGAAAAACTTTAAACTCGATTTTCTTGAAAACTAGAAGAGCTAGAGCAAAAATAACGAAAATCTGGGATCACTCATATTTCATACCAAAAATTGATTTTTGGACTGATTTTGTAGGAAAAACTTTAAACTCGATTTTCTTGAAAACTAGAAGCGCTAGAGCAAAAATAACGAAAATCTGGGATCACTCATATTTCATACCAAAAATTGATTTTTGGACTGATTTTGTAGGAAAAACTTTAAACTCGATTTTCTTGAAAACTAGAAGCGCTAGAGCAAAAATAACGAAAATCTGGGATCACTCATATTTCATACCAAAAATTGATTTTTGGACTGATTTTGTAGGAAAAACTTTATACTCGATTTTCTTGAAAACTAGAAGCGCTAGAGCAAAAATAACGAAAATCTGGGATCACTCATATTTCATACCAAAAATTGATTTTTGGACTGATTTTGTAGGAAAAACTTTAAACTCGATTTTCTTGAAAACTAGAAGAGCTAGAGCAAAAATAACGAAAATCTGGGATCACTCATATTTCATACCAAAAATTGATTTTTGGACTGATTTTGTAGGAAAAACTTTAAACTCGATTTTCTTGAAAACTAGAAGCGCTAGAGCAAAAATAACGAAAATCTGGGATCACTCATATTTCATATCAAAAATTGATTTTTGGACTGATTTTGTATGAAAAACTTTAAACTCGATTTTCTTGAAAACTAGAAGCGCTAGAGCAAAAATAACGAAAATCTGGGATCACTAATATTTCATACCAAAAATTGATTTTTAGACTGATTTTGTAGGAAAAACTTTAAACTCGATTTTCTTGAAAACTAGAAGCGCTAGAGCAAAAATAACGAAAATCTGGGATCACTCATATTTCATATCAAAAATTGATTTTTGGACTGATTTTGTAGGAAAAACTTTAAACTCGATTTTCTTGAAAACTAGAAGCGCTAGAGCAAAAATAACGAAAATCTGGGATCACTCATATTTTATACCAAAAATTGATTTTTGGACTGATTTTGTATGAAAAACTTCAAACTCGATTTTCTAGAAAACTAGAAGCGCTAGAGCAAAAATAACGAAAATCTGGGATCACTCATATTTCATACCAAAAATTGATTTTTGGACTGATTTTGTATGAAAAACTTTAAACTCGATTTTCTTGAAAACTAGAAGCGCTTGAGCAAAAATAACGAAAATCTGGGATCACTCATATTTCTTACCAAGCAGCGGTGTTTGGGTTGAATCGGTTATAGGAACAGCAAACTTTTTTTTGCAAATGAGTTGTTGAATGTTTCACACAAAAATTAAAAAGGATTTTACATTTCTGAAAATTCAGAAAACACTAAAAATGAAATTAACTACAAGTATCAAAGAATTTTTGAGTTAAATTGTAAAAAAAAGCGTTTAGAGTCTAAGCTTAAGAAAGCTAAGGAAAGGCAAATACGCTAATTTTTGATTAAAAGCTTTTATTTAACTTACAATGTATGTATGTATGTTCCCAGTAAAAAATGTGCTCCAAACGGAGCAGGTTTTATGTATGAATGCATGCCTCAAATCGCTTCAAACCTGCTGATAAGATGCCTGTTTTTTTGTATGGAGTGTTAGCCGTTTGGAGGACTATTTACTGATGACAGTAAGCGCTTTTTTTAACATGCAAACAAAGCACTCCTAAAGCGCTTTTTTAAGGGATAACTATATTTCCATATTCATTGATTTGTGCTTTTAATTGCTTAATTGCATTGTTTCAATAATTTTCGTAAACCATTATATATTTGTATTTTTTTCGGCTTAAAACCTCATCGTTGTCAGCACTTAAATAGCAGCTTTTTTCTATATTTTATTCTTTATCATTTACCCTTTTCTCTAAAGTGCTTCAAAAAACCCAAATTTATTTTACTGGGTTTGCTCGGGTGGAATCTTGCAACTCAATTTTGAAGCAGTTATCTTCAACCGGTTGAGCTGAAATTTTGGATACACTGAACTTGTTGGATAACAATGCATGGTAAACTGTGTGACGTCATTCTAAATCCAATATGGCGGCCACGCACAAAATGGCGGACTAGTTATTTTTAATGCACTTCTATAATTTGGGTATCCACTGAAAGGGCTTGCTAAGAATAACTCGAAGAATAACGCGACGTCACTCTAGATACAATATGGCTCCAGATGCTGAGAATACGAATACGAGTAAAAAAAATTTTAAAGTAACAATTATTTTTTAAAAACCTTTTGAAAAAATACAAGTTTTTTATTTGAATGCGCTAAAAAGAAAAAAAATAATTGTTTGCTTTAAAACTTTTACTCTCGAATTATAACGTCATTACACAATTTATATGATATAAAAGCTTGTCGCGAGATTAACTTGTGCAGAAAAACAAGTAAATTAATAACTTGATTTTAACTATTAAAATTTTTAAACTAAGCAAATACAAGTATGTACTTAAATCTCGCGACAATCTTTTATATCATGTAAATTGCGTAATGACGTTATAATTTCATAGTAAAAGTTTTAAAGCAAAAAATTATTTTTTTTCTTTTTAGCGCATTCAAATAAAAGCTTGTTGTTAAAAAAGGTTTTTTAATTTTAATTTATTGTTATCGTTTTTGATTGTTTTAAACTTAAAATTATACTAGAATCAATATTTATAGTGGATCTTGTATTATAGCCTTGGGCTTATTTTGAACGCAAAGCAATAAAATATGTTAAAAAGGTTTCGGTTTTCATGAAAGTTTCTTGTTGTGAGTTTTATCTTGACAGTAAAATTGTTGCCAAAAGTGCTCGACAAAAAATATCGAAAAAATCAACGTTTGGCCACAGATACGTATAGCAGATACGATTTTTAAAAAGGACTTTCAATTACAGAATTTTGTTTGATATATTTTTGTAATAGTTGCAAAACCTTCTGCTTATAACAAATTCCAAATTTCATAACTAAATAATTCTCTAGAATATAATTGCAAATTAAAATGAAAATTGTTTTCGCTCTTTGCTAAAAACCAAATTGTAGGTCAATAATTCATTCATTTCACATTCAAACAAACAAAAACAGCACGTTCAATAAATTTCGGTGTGTTGCACAATCATAAAAAAAAACCATGACTTGCAACATAAATTATCAGTTGATGGGCACAAATTGATTTTGAATTGAAATTTTTGATTAAAAACTAATCAACTCCACCTCTTAATGCTTTGATAAGCAAAAGTGTCACTTGGAAAACAATCTTATCATTAAAAATTAGAAAATATATTTAATTCCAACCAACATTACCATTAATTGTCTTAAGGATATTCTCATGTATTTCCTCTACTTAAAGGATCAAAACTAAAAACTACAACAAACATTGGCAGAAAATAAATGATAAACAAAACAAGAAGTGTCAAACCAAATACACTTCAAAAGCATCCTATGGATTGTAATGCTACTACGACATCTTCCTATTCTTATGAATGCCTGGTGTCAAAAGTCAAAATTTAAACTCCCAGTGCGGCATGTTCTTCCTGTCAACAGTAGTCTTAGTATACACAGCAGGAATAAAGACGAATAGCAAACATTTACAAACATTGAATGGTGATAAGAATCATTTCGAACTCCGTTAGATACTCACACCCGCACATTAATGAGAATATCAAAAAAAAAGTAATAAGAGATAAGCTCAACAACATTAGAAAGAGGAGAGAATAACAAATCTTCACTATTAACTTTTGGTGAAGAGATTTAAAGGAATGAAATAAAATTTGAGTATATTTTTTTACAAAGATTATTTAGTGTTTGGGTTTATATTGAAAGATTTGTTTTCAATACGTCTTATAGGTTGATGTTATATAAATTTAATTTTAATACAAAACATTAAAAACCCTTGTATATAGAATGGTCAAACACACTTATGAATTAAAGGCCAAGATTAGAAAAGTTGTTCCTGCTCTTCCAGTTAGTCACACCAAGCTAGGGATGGGCAAGTTGAAAAAATATATGGATATATATCGAATCGATATTTTTTAGAGTATCGATATTTATTATTTTAAAAATATCGATATATCGATATATCGAACGTATTTTGCTGAAACTATTACCAAATTAAAAAATTCAGTATACTTCTGTACAAACATATGTATGAACGAATTAATTATATGTAATTAGTAATTACATTGTTACTTTTTATTGTTTTATTTTATTTAAAAAAATTAATGAAAACTCAAAATTTAATCAAAACAAAAAATTCAATTATAACAAAAACAAAAGGGAAGAATACAAAAAAACCATAAGAAAAAAAAATAAATTACGAAAAATTTAAATGGAAGTAAATAAGTCATGGAAGTACCAACTTTCCTTAAAATTGCACCCCAAAAGAACCAACTGGTTTTAGTCAAACCAGTAATCAACAGATATGGACATCAGGAGCACTCTCTGTTTTATGTGCACTCCAGACAACCTGCTTCTTGTATCCGGCACTGCTTCTTATAAATGCCAATTATTTTAGATCTTCATATTTGTTTAAAAAAACATATGATACATGCAATGATTCCAATTCTTAAAAAACATATTGTTTGAAAAACGGCTAAAATTTCGAGTTCTTAATGAAGACTGACTTTAAAAAATATCGAATTCGATAGTCGTATTTCAATATCGATACATCGATAAATCGGTATTCAAAATATCGATTATATTTTTTTAAATATCGATATTTTGATATATCGAAATTTTTTGCCCATTCCTACACCAAGCTGATGGAAGTTTTTTCTCTACCTGGCCCTCCTGTGCGTCATTCTTCGATTTCGTAGTAAAATTTTTTCAAGGCCAGACCGGTTTTCTTCATTTTTATCACATGTCCTATGTAATATTAAAACTCAGAGCCCTTCTTCGCAAAATAGGTCCATATGTTTTGCGAACAAACTATTTTCCTTTGAAATACGTTTCCTCTATCTGTGTCAGCACCAGTGCTGTGGCGTCGCCAAAAAAAGTTCCAATTCCCACTTTGACTCCAACAACTGAATTTTTAAAGATCCTACTCCAACTTCGATGTTAATTTTTTATGCAGTTGGTAATTGATGCAATCTAATAATTTATTTTCGAAATATTTTATTTGTGTTTTTAATTCTTTTAATATAATAAACAAATAAATTGTAAGTAAAAAACCTTTTTAAAAAAAGTGTCAATTTTGTCACCCGACTCTTTCCACTATTTGCCGTTATGTGAGTATGTGATTCTTCGTAGTCCTTGAATATAGTTGTAAAATGGCAGATACGAACCATGTGTTTTAAATTTTTATATATTTTAGTATATATTTCATTAAGTTTTTAATATATTTTTTATTTTGAAAAATCTCGTAATTTACATGATTTTTTTTTCTCTAATAAATATGTAGATCGAAGCATTAAAGCCCATTCCTAAAAAGTCGCTTTGGTCCGCTAAATAAATAAGATTTATTGCTTTGCTTAATCCTGTAAAAATATCTTTTCATCAAATTATTTTCGAAATTAGCTCACATTTATGAATCAATTACAGTCGCTCAGTTAAAATTTATTTAAAAAATATGGCTCCTGTACAAAAAGGTCCTTCTGCATGAAAGTTTTTGTTTGAAGTGTTTCTTCTAGTTGGTACATTTTTAAGGGTAATGCGAATTAAGAATTACTGTTTACATAGAATTCCTTCCTTCAAGTCCCTGGCTTTCATGTTCTTACTTTCTAACAGGTATTTTTTACCTTGTCAAAAAAAACGTATTACTTACCCTCTCTCCCTTTTTTAATCAGCAGCCATTGATTGCCATAAAATTGCAAACGTCAACAGAAAAAAAAAACAAAAAATTCGCAAAACTTTTATTTCAAATTGTCAATAAATTGAGAGAAAAACAAATAACAAAGAAACTTCGTAACAACGAAAAACAGAACCAAACTCTAAAAAAATTTTAATCCAACTCCAACTGTGTGGAACATTTGGAAATTCAACAGAAATAAACTTTTCATTCTCAGCTAAAGTTAAATTATTTTGAAGCAAATATATAAATAATTCTTTTAATTTTTATTACATTTTATGTTTCGCGAACAAAAAAAAATTTGCCAAAACAAAAAAAAAACCAGAATATTCATGCATTTTTAATTATTATTTTTTTTTTTTTTTTTTGGCTACTGAAGAATTAAAACAAACAAGCGAAATGCAGAAAACTCTAGAACAAAGGGCAAAACTGTTGTTCAACAAAAATTTAATGAACAAAAACTTTTAGCGTTTGCTTGCTTAAAAAAAACATACAAAATATTAGTAAAAGAATTTTTTTTTTGTTGTTTTTGTGATGCAAATGGAATTGTTGAATAGAGAGATGGAAATAAAATTGAATTTTTTTTCTAGATGATTATTAACTGCTACTTAATTATGGGAAATATAATCAGTTTGTTTGTCTCACAGTTAACAATGAAGTTTGAAATCTTTTAACCAGGGAAACCTGCTTCAAAACAGTATTTTATGCGCATTAAATATGCAGTAAAAACTTAAAAATATGCCCTGAAAATTGTTCAAAATACGCCTAAAAACCAAAATGGCTTATTTCAAAACCAAAAATTCAACAACTTAATAATATTTGCATATTTAGCAAATAAGTAGAAAATTCTAATCGGTAAAACCCAAACAACATTGTATTTACAGACGAATTTCCGAAATTGTACCCTATTTGGAATCGATAGGCAGTCATGGGCTCACTAAAACAATGTTACCAAAAGAAAGATTTTTTTATTTATTTTTCAAAATTTTTATGAATTCTAAAATTTTGTTAATCTTGTGTGAATTTGGATTTTTTCCCCGAAATCATTTTTTAGTCCCAATTCATACGCTGCAAGTCTTATTGATTAACTAATCAAATTTTTTCTTTGGGCTCTCTTCGGCGTTCACACAATGCGAATGTGTGCGTTTTTTACATTTCGAATGAGAAAACAAAACCTATACGCTCTCCCGCCTATAAAGTAATCGTATGAATTGGGACTTATCAATTATGTGGAATTTTATCGCCGATAATATGGTGATACGTTTAGTTTTTCACAACTTCTGTTTTTATTTTTTCAGATTAAGTATTTTTTATTTTTTTTTTTTTGTATTAAAGTCATCTTGTAAATAATTCATGTTTTAGACAGACAGATGTCATTTTACTTAATAACACTTCAAAGTGCTTCGGTTCGTATAAATAAAAATGCTTGATTCTATATTTCCTACAACACCCACTCCTTTAAAAAAAACCCCCCATTAATATATCCTCTCAACTATCGCCCGATTAATATTCCTCAAAACAACATTCCTCTGTTATTAAATAAAATACCCATAAATGATGAATAATAAAGTTAAGCACTAAATTACTACAAGAAGCTTCAAAACGCCTGGCATGACATGGATGTCAGGTGATATTCACATAAATTCAAATGGCACCATGTGTGCATGAAATATGAATAAACATAATAATGGGACACTTGGAAATGCGAACAGAGCACACACAGAACACAGGGCACAGGGCACAAGGATGGGCAATGGACACAAACAAACTAATCGATTTTAATTTAGTGAAAAAAGCGGTAATACTTACTAGCTGCGGTACTTAATAGCACACGATATGTCGCAAAGGACATTTTTTATGGTAAAATTGATTTAGAGACATCCTTTATAAAGACGTCTATAAACCTGGATGGTAAATGATACACACAGGGAAATTTATGAGTTTTATAGTAAAATGGACAAGAAAATTGCATTAGCAATGGCTTGTTATGGAGAATATGTATTGAAATAAAGGCATAATACAAGTTTCAAATTCTGTAGGCATAAATTTAAAACTGCTCGGAAGGTTGAGTTTCAGACAAAATGTGTTTAACATTTACATTATTGTATTTTCTCTTTACACTTATTCAACGTCAACAAAAGAAATTTTTCATTCGTTTTATCTATTTTTTATATGTCTTAAATTATTCCTCTTTAGAAAGAAGGAAATTATTTTTTTTTTTTCTATCTTCTTTTAAAGTTTTTATTAATTTAAAAATTTTATAACTTCCTGTCATCTTTGTGTAACAAAAAACAACAATAGGTTTTTTAATTAAGTACTCCTTATGTTGAAGTACTTTTTCTTCTCTTTATTTCCATTTTATGTTCTTTCGCTTTAAGAAAGTTTTAAAAAGATTTTTGCAAATAACACATGTCACTATGTCAACTCCAGCCCAACCCATTCATACAGGTAGGTGGCTGTATAGTTTTAGATAAATCTCTTGTACGTGTTGATAAAAATGTAGCACAGCTCAAGTTTTTCAAACTACACAAACATTGAATTTTATGTTGCAACAGGAAAAAACAAAATCAATATACACAAATAAAAATGCAACTAAAAACAGGAAAGAAGACCTCAAGTTGGAGGAGTAAAATTTAAATCATTGAACAAAGGAGGAACTTATTTAAATAGCAAAAAGTGATATTCTTAAAATTTCAAGTTTTTTAATCAAAATTTACTGCTCCAATCAATTTTGACTACCGAAGCTTAGTGTGTCAAGCCCGACCGTATAATATCCTACACCCCAGTATTTAACAACCAATTTTCAAAAGTATTCCTTATGAACTTGATTTTTGAGGTTTAGATTCATGTGAAAGTTCTTTGTGTCGAATATTTTTTAGATATCTTTATCTATATGAGATTTGTTTGTCTTAAAGCAATTTAAGGCTGGGGGGGGGGGTTAATTTTAACCTACCAGCACAATATTTTTTCATAATATTTTCGGAGATAGTATATGTAATCAAATAAGTTTTCTATAGAAACCCAATTGTCACAATAAGTTTTCTATAGAAACCCAATTGACATAATAAGTTTTCTATAGAAAACTTATTGTCACAAATTTTTTTTATAGAAATCTAATTGTCACAATCAGTTTTCTAAAGAAAATCCAATTGTCACAATTAGTTTTCTATAGAAAAGCAATTGTGACAATAAGTTTGCTATAGAACAGCAATTGTGACAACAAGTTTTCTATAGAAAAGCCATTGTGACAATAAGTTTTCTATAGAAAACCAAATGTCACAATAGGTTTTCTATAGTCACAAAACTTTATGTAAAGAAAACCAAATGTCCCAATTAGTTTTCTATAGAAAATCAAATGTTTCAATATTTTATAATTGACACGTACATATTTTTATTATCAGCCCAATTATGAATAAAAATTCCCCGGGAGTTTTTTCCCTTCTCCCATTTTTCCTACACTCACAATATTATTACAGTAATGGACTGTAGTTTATTTAAGAAATATTCCGTTCAGTCATTTTTAAATAAATAAACATTTAAAATTCCAAGCAAATTTATTTTTAACTGATTCTAACAGTTATTCAAAAAACTAAGTGCATATTAATACGGATTTTCAGTTGCAGTTAATATTGTCCGTTGATTGAGTTAAATTCTTCTTTATGTTAAAGTAAATAAAAATGTAATTTAAAGCAACGAAAAGTTAATTTAATTTTTACTGTCTAAACTTCAACACCATATTCCGTAAAATCAAATAAATATTCAGTTATTTTGTAAAATTTTACTGTCAAAAATTCAACACCATATTCAGTAAAAACGATTCAATATTCAGTTATTTATTAAAATTTTACTGTCAAATTGACCCCATATTCAGTAAAATCAATTAAATATTCAGTTATTTTATATCATTTTACTACCAAAAACTAATTTTTACTTATCTATAAAAAAAGAATTGCTTGTTTTGTGTAAGCAATTCCCCTTTTCTATTTGTTAAAATAATTTAGTTAAATACATCAAATTTTAAAAGTAAAAAAATTGCGAAGCCATATCGGTCATGCTGCTGGTGTCTTATAATTAAGAGTTCTTCTGTTAACAACGTGGTCAGTACAACAAAAGTAAAACAAACGTGTGTAACTGGGTAAGTAAATAAAAATATTCTCCCTCTCTCGCTTATAAGAAAAACAAGCGGACAGGTATCTGTCTAGAATTTTTTAGAAATTCGGCTCTTTTGTGGAGTAAACGAAAATTTTATAAAATAACTGAATATTTAATTGTTTTTACTGAATATGGTGTTGAATTTTTGACAGTAAAATTTTACAAAATAACTGAATATTTATTTGATTTTACGGAATATGGTGTTGAATTTTTGACAGTAAAAATTAAATGAACTTTTTGTTAAAAATAAATGAAAAATAGGTAGACCGGTTTTTAATTGAACTTTCATTTATTTTATATTACAATTTCAGTTAATTTTACGTACATAATATTGTGAGTGT
Organism: Pollenia labialis; assembly: GCA_949318255.1. NCBI lineage: Eukaryota > Metazoa > Arthropoda > Insecta > Diptera > Polleniidae > Pollenia > Pollenia labialis. Next base: position 145,125,005 of record OX439139.1, on the reverse strand, counting down.
ATGTAAATTCAATCGTAAAAATGGGAAAAGGGAAAAAACTCCCTGGGAATTTGTATTCATAATTGGGCTGTATTTAAAAACTGTTTTTAATAAAGGACTAACAGTTTACCTTAAAGACGACCCTCCTTGTCATCAATAGACATCAGGTCGCCTAAGTAAACATTTAGTATAGATTTCTACTAAGCATTAACACCAAGGAAAGGACAGAAATTCTCTCTATCATTCTAACGTTAATGGTGGTTGACAGTAATAACAGCTACTATTACTGCTGCTTGATGCTTACGACATTACAATTGCTGCTGCCATTGCAACATCTTACATTACTTGGATACTCGAAGTGGCTGTTATTAATGTCACCCACATGCTTGCACCACATGCCTTTAGAACAAATATTTATAATTATATAGATACAACTACAGGCACAAAAATGTGTGTGCGTTGAGCAATCTTCTTAGGAAATTGTGTTCCTTGGTTTTTTATTTAAAATTAATGTATATGTGTGTGTGTGTATGTGCATGTGCGCTTTCAATCAGATGAAGACAATAAGGATAATAATGTTGACGATGACGATAATGTTCGTACTTAGTAGAGTGTATGTACATAGTTAGTATTTATGATAATTGAACTATTGACAGTTCTGCTTGTCAATACTTAAAAGCTCCAGTAGTTGTCTTGGACGTCATCTGATTACAAAAGAGGTTGCTTTTCTTTTATTTATTATTGTTTTTTTTTATTAATGTTACCGAATATAATGACTACTTTGTCTTCTTGTTGGTTAGATTTCAACCTAAGTATAATTGTATTTGAAGAGGTTATTAATTTATGTGCAATATACACATATTTTAATGTAGAAAACGAAATAGTAACGTTTGTTGACAGCGGTCATTTGCTACAACATCGTCATAACACAAAGGCAAAACACATTTCAAGTTAAAAAAAATGAGGGCACAACTTAATGAAAAAGAAAATTTTATTATTCTCGATGTTATTGTAAACTCAACTCTTGAGAGTTTACAATAACTTCATTCGAATTGGTTTTACAATAATTTCATAGGATTTAATATTTCCATGTCTCGCTAAAAATAATTTAATATAAATAAGTGTAATTAAGCAAAATTTGATATTTTGGACTTATAACTTATGGTGTTTTCTTTTCTACAAAAATATGTGCATTTTTTTTAAAAAAATATGTGCATTTTTTTTTAAAAAATGCAATTTGGTGTCTGTTTCTTAAAAATTTTGCTCCCGAAAAGCATGAGTTTTTTAGAATAAAACAAGCCACCCTTTTCGGGAGCAAAATTTTTTAGAAAAAGACACCAAAATGAATTTTTTTTAAAAAAAAGCAAATTTTTTTGTAGAAAAGAAAACACCATTAGTTACAGCAAATGAACAATATGAAGAAAAAATATTGATTCGTAGATGGCCAATAGCACTTGTTATAGGAAATTAAATAAATTACCAAAGTAATTCGTAAAGTAACATAATTGGGGGATTCACAAGGTGTCATAACATGAAAAAAACGACTGTTGTGAACAACTCCTAATAATTCAACTCCTAATGCATAATTAAATTGAAATCAGCTGATTAAAAACAAATATTAAAAAATAAATATTAACCTAAAATAAAAATACTTTTTAATTCTAATCCATGAATTAATAAATTAAATTAGATCTTACCTGAATATTTTTCATTTTTCAGACGCAAATCACAAATAAATTTTATTTTGTTTGTTTTCCAAACAGCAGAGTCCTAAGGCCGAGGCCACGCAATGAGCGTCAGAGCGGCGAGCGGAAAGCGATGAGCGGCAGAGCGGCGAGTTTGAGCGGCAAGCGGCCTATTACTGAGCGTCTTTTCTGAGCGGTTGGTTGTTAAAATGCCATTTTCAAGAGAGGTTTGTTTAATGTTATAACGCGATAATCGTATTCATATTTATAAGAATTTAATGCGTTTAAGCAAAAAAAAAAGATTTGGGGTTCATCATATATATCAAGCAAATTTCCAGACAGATTTTGGCAATACGGCGTTTATAATTGAAATCCATAGTAGCGGTCGGCTTTGTACAGATGAAACTATAAGCTCCACATTCACTTTTTCCATATTTATTCTTTACACTGTCGTAATTAATCAGAAGAGACCTGCGCTAAGCGGCTGAGCTGACCCGCATTAGTTTTTGTAGCCGTCGCCGTTGATGGCATAGTTCTATCCGGCTAATATCCGAATTGAACCTGCGGCAAGCAATTTTTGCAACAAAACACTTGCGGCGTCAAATAAGATCGGCTTAGGACTCTGATTTTTAGTAAACAAACAATAAAATTTATTTGTGGTTTGCGTCTAAAAAATGGAAAATAGTCAGGAAAGATCGAATTTAATTTATTAATTCATGGATTAGAATTAAAAAATATTTTTATTTTTGGTAAATATTAATTTTTTATATTTGTTTACAATCAGATGATTCAAATTCAAAATAGCACACTAAATTATGAGGGGTTGTTCACAACAGTCGTATTTGTATATGCTATTTTTTTAAGACTTATGACTTTATGACACCTTGAATCCCCCCAATTAATGATAAAATTGTAAAAATTAATGGATTATTAAAAGACGAAATAAAAACATTAAGAAGAAATCGTGATTGTTTGTACACGTGTGGGGTACATTCATGGTGGCCGATTTAGTTGTGATCATGTCAATTTGTAGCCATTAATAAAATACTTCAATGTATGGGTAATCATCTCGATTTTGGTGTGATTAGAGCTTAATCACGTTGGAGTTGCCTAAACGCGTTTAAGAACCCAAGTGTAAACATAGTATTAAGTATAATAGTTTAATAATAAATGAACAATGTCCTTTAAGCAAGTGCAATCGCAATAATAAGCTGTGCTGTATCTAAATGTACTGGTGCTTTTTTTATGCAAAATTTTGGCAACATATTTTGTACCACTTATTACCCTCATAATATGTTACAATTTTAACAGTCACGAAAAAAAACAAAAATCATTTATGTAATTTAATTTTATGTTATTATAAATTGTTTAAAACCAATTTAACTTTAGTATTAAAAATAATAACAAGAACAGCTTTTTAAGTAATGCTGCATTTCTAGCCCTTTGATAAAATTAAGGGTGAAACATGTAACAATTTATGATTTTGTTGGGCAACATTATCGGAAAAGAACACGATATAAATTATGTCTTGTGGTTCCTTAGAGAAACAAAGGGCCACATAGAACTTTCTACACGTAGAAAAAATATGGTTGGAGGTAACCATATTCTAGGAGCAACATACTATGGTTGGATTTTAACAATGTTTATGTTTGCATGTTACCATATAATGTTTAAATGTGACCATAGTAAGGTTTAAATCAACAAAAAAAAAAATCCCGAAACCAATTATAATATGGTCAAAATTAACCATATTCACCCCTATCGTGAATAAAAATTCCTTGGGAGTTTTTTCCCCTTTTCGCATTTTTACAATTGATTTAACCTAGGAAAAATGGAAAAAGGGAAAAAACTCCCAAGGAATTTTTATTCACGATAGAGGTGATTATGTTGAAATTATTAATTTTGACAAAAGTAACCATATTATGGTCAGAATTAAAAATAATAGTGTCAATGTTAACCATATTATGGTTATTTATTTCATCCATTTTTTTCAATTTGTTTGTTAAGTGTCAAATTATAATTTTATCTAATTTTTTATTCCTGATAGGTGTTATATTCCACTTTTATAAAAAATCCCCTTTGATTCATATTCCAGCCTGTGACGACCTACATTATAATTTTTTTCTGTTCTACTATTTTATTCTACGTAAATTTATGTATTTTAATCAATAATTAAAATAAAATGAATGAGAATTTTAAGCAAACCAAGTAAAATTTAAATGACCAGAATGTTGTTGCTTTTTAAACATAGTATTTTAAATTAAAACAATGTTTTAAAATATTATAATTTCGAACATTTTATTGTTGTTAAATATTAACTATAACATGTTTGGAGGCAACCATAATATTGTTATAGCTTTTGGATAGATGAATAAAACCATAATATGGTAGCCGTGATAATAACATGGTTAAGGTAACAATAATATGCTTAAGTGTATAGTTGCAGCTTTATTTTATTAAAACATTATATTGTCAAATTCAACTACATTTGAAGTTTCAAGGAAGGAAAACACTTTTTTGAAAAATATAAACAAAATATTACACTGCGGAACAGTAAGTTTGCGGTCGGGAATTTGATTTCAAATTCTTACTAATTTGAGGTCGCTGATTTCAAATCTAATCTCCATTTTTCTCTTTCAGCTCTAGTTTTCGAGATATACATTTATGTCTAAAATTAAGGCACTTTTACTACATTTATTGGAATAACTTGAAAACGGTTGACCATATTCAGTTAAAAAAAATCCGAAACTCGGAAACAATATTATTTTGCAGCGCTATTCGTAACGTTGTACTACTACAGCGACTATTCTGTTCCCCACTTTATAATTGAGAGTTCTTCTGTACACAACTTGGTCAGTACAACAAAAGTAAAACAAACATGTGCAACCGCATAGGTAAATAATAATATTCTCTCTCCCTCTCTCTCTCTCTCTTATTAACGGAAAAGCGGACAGGTGTCTGCCTGCTATTTTTTAGAAATTCGGCGCTTTTGTGGAGTAAACGAAAATTACTGAATTTAATAAAATAACTGAATATTCCTTTTGGTTTTACGGAATATGTAGATAATTTGTTGGTAGTTGATTAATAAAACGTCGGCTTAATATGCAAACCTGCTAACTCCCTTTCAACAAATGTTACAGGAGAGACAAAAAACTTTTAATTTTTCCTATTCGCTGCTTGAGAGGAATACCAAAATTATAGTTGATTAAAAACACTTCAAGTCTCAAATTGAAGAAAAACTACATGCTGGTCGGGGAGGCATACCCTTCTCTACCACACGACATCAAAATCTCAATTTGCATAAAAAAAGGATTTAGCAGGTTTGCATTTTAAGCCGACGACAAAATAACTGAATATTCTTTTATTTTTTACGGAAAATTTAGTTAATTTGTTGATAGTTAATTTATATGACATAACAGAAAATTCATTTGTTTTTACGGAATATGGGCTTGAATTTTTGCCAGTAAAAATTAAGTAAATTAAGTAGACCGGTTTTTAACTGAATTTCATTTATTTTATATTACAATTTCAATTAATTTTACGTGCAGAAGATTGTGAGTGCGGTTTCTGAAAGTACTTTTGGGTTTTTATGGCTAAGCTCGGATTTCGATTTTACAGTATCATTAACGTTTTGACTAAGGGCCTGTTCGGAAATGCATCTTGACTGACCTGAGATTCGAACCCCATCTGGGGAGATCGAGTGGTTGCGATCGAAACATGTCTGGTAACCAGCCGCCTGGGTTCGAATCTCAGGTCAGTCAAGAATGAATGATTATCAATGGCAATTTTAATTAATTTTCATGTTGTAAAATTCCTTTCTTCATAAAAATAATTTAATGAAAATTAAATTTGATGAACTTAAGCCTGATTAAAAATATTAAAAATTTGGATTAAAAAAAACCATAAATAGTTCAAAAAAATAACCACAATTGTAATTATTCAGTTATTTATTAAAATTTTACTGTCAATTTTTTAATGTCAAATTGACCCCATATTCAGTAAAAACAATTAAATATTCAGTTATTTGATATAATTTTACTACCAAAAATTAATTTTTACTTATCTATAAAAAATGAATTGCTTGTTTTGTGTAAGCAATTCCCATTTTCTATTTGTTAAAATAATTAAGTTAAATACATCAAATTGTAAAAGTAAAATAATTGCGAAGCCATATCGGTCATGCTGCTGGAGTCTTATAATTAAGAGTTCTTCTGTAAACAACGTGGTCAGTACAACAAAAGTAAAACAAACGTGTGTAACTGGGTAAGTAAATAAACATATTCTCCCTCTCTCGCTTATAAGAAAAACAAGCGGACAGGTGTCTGTCTGGAATTTTTTAGAAATTCGGCTCTTTTGTGGAGTAAACGAAAATTTTATAAAATAACTGAATATTTAATTGTTTTTACTGAATATTGGGTCAATTTGACAGTAAAAAATTGACAGTAAAATTTTAATAAATAACTGAATATTTAATCGTTTTTACTGAATATGGTGTTGAATTTTTGACAGTAAAATTTTACAAAATAACTGAATATTTATTTGATTTTACGGAATATGGTGTTGAATTTTTGACAGTAAAAATTAAATGAACTTTTTGTTAAAAATAAATGAAAAATAGGTAGACCGGTTTTTAATTGAACTTTCATTTATTTTATATTACAATTTCAGTTAATTTTACGTACAGAATATTGTGAGTGTACTACTTTTAGAAACTGAAGTCAAAATGGAGTGCACATTTAATGTGTTGCATTGTGTGACTTTAGTGCAAAAAATATTTTTATTTTTTTAGGTTAAACATAAATTTTTCTTACTGTTACACATGAAATAACAAACTAAATACACCCTTTATAACTTCTTGTGGAGTTGGACGTTATAAAAAAAAACGCTGCCAATTGAAAGCTTTTAAACTATTGCTTTCATCTTTATAAGAAGCAAAGATCTGGACTAATTGCATGAAAATTTCTAGTGCTCGGTACCGGAAATTTATTATTTTATTAGAATTTTTTAACGGCAAAAAAAGAAAAAACTCCTGTGTTTAATTCACAAATTTATTTAATATCTATCACAATTTTACCTTATTCGTAGCACAAACAGAAGTTAATATTTATTGTTGAAGTACTCAATTATATATAAAATTTATTTTATTTATTTTCACTTAATTATTAATAAATACAAGCGCAGCACAACAATAAAATATAAAAATACTTTAATATCAGCTGAAAAATAGGTCAACAAATTTGTGTGCTACATTTGAAATTTATTTTACATATGTACATGCCACACACAGGCGTACAATAAAAAAATGTGAGTCAAAATGTTCAAAGGAAAGAAAGGCATTATAATATGCAGATGCAGAAAGAAGTCTAGACTGTAGGTTTCATTCCATTAAGGTTTTATAGCATATGCTTTGAGGCTGTGGACACATGTTTAAGACGTAAAAGTCAAGAAGAAGAAGAATAGCTTTAAAACTATTGGTTACTTACAACCATGGCAATTGACAAAACCGATTTGATTCCAGTCTAAGCTGAAAAAAACTTAGGCTAACTAGTTTGTGTACTTTAAGTCCAGTTCAGGCAATCAGCCAATTTTGCATCTGACAGATTAAGGTTTCAAACAAAGATAATCGTTGAAATCGGTTGTTGTCGATTTTTTGTTCGAACTAAAATGAATGTCGGTTTTAGGTGTCACAGAAACCAATATTATCGGGTTTTTATTGAAAACTAACCAAGTAGCTTACAGCTTTTGTTTTTTTTATTAGAAAAACATATGTGACCTTCTCCGGGAAAAGGGACCTAGTGTTTCAAAAAAAGGGTTTGGACTTAAGAGTGGACTATGGTACCTAATAAGGTGTAGAATAAGATGAAATGATTTTTTCTTAAATCTTAATTTTCACACACCAGGTCCCTTTTCACGGAGAAGGTTACATATGATTGTTTAAAGATTAATTTTTTTTATTTTATTTTTTCACTAGTTAGATTTTTTGCACAGATGGAAAAAATAAAATAGTATTTTTGCATGTCTGCCCCTCTCTTTTTCAGCAAATTTGCAACAACAGCAACTTATTATTATATAAATTTTACGGCTTGTTTGAAATATTGAAAATTTTCGCGATTTTTGCAAACTTTTTTATGCTATTTTCCGACATTTTGTTGTTTAAAACCCATTTAGCGATTTCAAATAAATGTTAGATTTTGTTTCCAATTCTGCAATTGTTTGCGCATTTTAGCCATGTTCGCGATAGAAGCGTTCTTCTCCTGTTATATTTCTGGTTCTTTACAGCTTTAATAAATTTAATAAATATTAAATCAAAGGTTTTCCTGGGATTCAAAAAAGAAGGGATAAGCATTTCACTGGTTTCTTAGGCCAGATCGTCAGGAAACTTAATCCAAAGATTTAAGAAAAACTAAAGATATAATACAAATAAAACCGTTAAGCGAATAAGAATTATAAGCCTCAGTTTTACTTGTTACAATATTAAAGCTTAAACAAAAACAACAACAATAAACAGTGAGTATTTCTTTTCTTACAGTCTCGACAACAATCATGCCGATGTTAGCCAATTTTTGCGAATTTACGCTAATTTACCGAATTTTTGTCAATCCTTATAGTTTTAGGGACTTTTAATCAATTTTATGGGTTGTATGATAAATTAAAAATTTTCGCGAATTTTCGCTATTTTTGCAAGCTTTTCCGAATTTTTGCGCAGCTTTGCTGCTCTTTCGTCGCAGACTACATAAATTATTTTTTATATACGTTTTAAATTTTACTAAATAATAAAATTACACAAAAGCAAATAATAAAACGATGGCATTTATTTCATATGTTTACTGTATTACCATTCTTATATTTTTTTTCTATTATTTTGTTTTTATTAAAAACAAACAAAAATTGCAGTTATACAACATAAAACAGATTATTCGAATATTGGTTTTATTTGTATTCGAAAATAACAAAACCTACTTGATTTCATGACACCAAATGAAACCAATATTGGTTAACAAAACCGGCTTCCGTCCGAAAAGTTAACAAATATTTCTTTTTCCCCAAATTTAAAAATCTTAAAAATATTATGGTCACTTTATTCAACCATATAATAGTTAGATAAGGGCATTAGAATATCGAAAATATAGAAGTACATTTTTAACAAACGAACGCCAAAGTATGTTCTTGAAAAAAAAACGATTCAAAAATTGTTGTTTCCAAAGTAAAGTTATCAGTGATGCCAACCTAGCCCTTTTCGCCCTATTTTAAGTACCTGAAACGCCTTTTTAGCCCTAAACTAGAGAATTTAGGCCTTTCGGCACGTTTTTTGTATGGGTGGCTATATCGAATTATGAAAACTGTCTAAAAAATTTAAAAACGTGAGAACAGAAAAACATCGAGAGAACGGATAATGTTTGGATAAGTATGCAATTGGTAACAGTCCAATTATCCAACTTAAAAGTTTTCTTTAAATATTTTAATATATCCCTAATCAAACGCTTAAGCTAAGAAGACTTTTAGTATCTGCAACGAGATAATCGTTGGTGTTCAAGTTACATAATACCTGCCGAGTTATGAGTAAAAAGTTTATCCAACAAAACATACAAGGATTCAGAATGTCATAAGATAGTAATTTATGGATTTAAGGCGAGGATGACTAAGAACTGAAAATTTTATTTATCAATTACCAATTTTAAAAGAGTGTATATTAGGGCGGGTCGAATTGTATGGATGAAAAAAAAATTAAAAATCGTATAGCAAAAACGTAATCTACATAAAATTCTACGAAAATTCTTCGAAGAAACCATGGGTCTAAAACAAAATCCTAATCCGCGCCTCTCGACTTGAAAATTTTTTTACTTGATTGAAAATTTTTTCAATGTAAAAAAAATTATGATTGTAAAAATATATAAAGTGCAAAAGAATAAACTTACTAAACCATTTTAATAAAAAAATTCGATTTCTTTTTGGAAAAAGCTATTTTTTCAAAAAAAAATTTTTTTTTCCAAGGCGGGCGCCAAATTTTCAAGTCGAGAGGCGCGGATTAGGATTTTATTTTAGACCCATGGTTTCTTCGGAGAATTTGCTTAGAATTTTATGTAGATTACGTTTTTGCTATTCGATTTAAAAAAAAATCGACCCGCCCTAGTGTACATACTAATTAAAGCCTTAGTTAAACCAGTGCTTGTTTTTTATTTAAAAATATATTTGGTTATTGCGCTTTTTGGAAACAAGCATTATAATGTACTAAAATTGCCGGTTTTCTATTTAACTCTTTTTAGACCAGTTTTCAAATGTCTTCACGCGCTTAGTGTACGAAGAGTTGGCATCACTGAAAGTTTTTGTCAAAATAAACAAAAAATAAATTTTACAATAAGTTAATTTTTAAAACCAAATTGTCCCAATAAGTTTTCTAAAAAAAAATAAATTGTGTTAATAAAATTTATACACGGATCTCGTCCAAGCCAAAAATTTCTTATTTGCTTTTTCAATTTGTGACCATGAGGAGAGTCTGGCAAACTGGTACGACATTCCACTAACTATTACTTATGACTCCCAACGACACACACATAGATTCAATGCAGTAAAATTAAGACAGTTTTAACTCCCAGGGAAAACTTATATTTTAAGAGGAAGTTTGGACAATAATATTTACGAGTTTTGCTTTCTCAATCAGAAAAACGTGATTACATTGAGAGTTAAAATTAATGGGCTTTAAAATGAGGTCAAAAAAAATTATGACACAAAAGTGCCTAAAATACAGGTATTGCCCTCTTTTAATCTTAACTGGCCGCCGCTTAAACTAATAAATAAATTTTTAATCCACCTTTAAATTAGTAGATTGTGGTAAGGCTTGCCATTAAAAACACCCAAAAATGTATCCACAATAGGTATATGACATGCCCAGAAAACAAGCCGCACAATTCTGAATAACCAAAACACAAAGAACAGACACAAAACAGAAGACAAAACCATCGAAACCAAATAGTAGAAGTCTAGCAGCAATGAACACATTTCATGTTGATGTCACTCAAAAACATTAAATTCATAAAAGCACCACATAGTGTGTGTTCAAATGATGCAGCTGCTGCTGCTTCTGCCGCTAATTGGTATGTTAATGTTAACTCGACTGCTGTTGTTGAAATTGATGTTGATTTTTAATAATAATGAGAGTGGCATTGAGGATGAACAACAGACAAACAAAAACTAAACAGAAAAACAAAAACGCAAGACCAAAACAGAGGACACACGGAGAAAAAATATGGTTATACAAGTAACCATATTCTAAGAGCAACATACTATGGTTCGATATTATCACTGTTTATGTTTGCAGGCAACAATTTTATGGTTAAATATGACGATAACATGGCTGAAATTCAGAATAATATCCATGCCAACCATATTTTGGTCAATAGTAATCATTTTATAAAGTAAACATTAACCAAAATATTGTAAAATTTTCAAAAATTTCGTCAAAATTAACAATATTATGGTCAGAACTAACAATAATATGATCAACGGTGACCATATAATGGTTATTTATTTCAGCCATTTTTTTATTTGCTAATAGATAAACAGAAATCTATTTTGCCCTTGTATGTGAGTTATAACTCCCACTTATTCCCCAACTACTTCTTGACAGATGTTGTGTATTGATAAGCCAGCAATTTGTACCAAATTTGGACAACATAATGCCACGCTCACTTCTCCAATACCGCCCTGATCGTGGCGGATGTTGTGTATTGCTAACCAAGATGCTCATATCTAATTTTGAAACTTTGTATTTTGCCTTTCGCCAGATGTACAGAAATCTATGTGTTTCTATGGGCGGTGACACGACCGTGTTTTAAGAGAGGTTGTGTATTGATAGCAAAGCTATGTGTATCAAATTTGGACAATTTTTATCGGACTGTTCGCGAGATGAAAAAATTGCCCAATAATGTCATTTATTGCGTAAAACTCAATTGAGATGCATATCTGCAGTCGTATTCCGTAATTCGCTAAAGCTAAATCTCTATCGCTAAAAATCTATAAAGTTGATTTAGCAATTTTTGGCTACGAATGCAATTCTGTAACGTGCATTTCTAAGTTTTGCAATGCATTAAAAATTTAATTCGCTGCAATTTAAGGTTATAATGTCATGGGTAAGATTTTTAAATTTTGTATTCTCAAAAGCATTTTAGCGATTTTAGCTAAGCGAATTACACAATACGGCTGCTGGTCACCAAGTTTTGGCAACACTGATTGATAACCATGATATCTAAACATAATTGGGAAACATACCTATCGCACGGCTTCTTCTAAAAGGGGGTTAACTCAAATTTATATATTTTCAGTAAAGACAAACACCTGCTTTCTTTTTATATGTACTCTTATACTGCACAATGGAATACAATTGTATTTATTTATTTTTTTTTTTTGCAAAATACAAAAGAACTGATCTGAACTGAAATTAACCAATCGTAGTCGGGACTGTAAGAAAAGATAAACTCACTGTTTATTGTTGTGGTTTTTGTTTAAACTTTGTTATTGTTACAAGTAAAACTTTGGTTTAGAATTCTTATTCGCTTAACAGTTTTATTTGTATAAAATATTTTTAGTTTATCTTTAATCTTTGGATGAAGAGTCCTGACGATCTGGCCTAAACAACCAGTGAAATGCGCATAGGATTAGATTATCCCAACAACAATAAATTTCAGTTTATCAAAAGTATGAAATGGGAATTTAGCATATTTAAACGAAATCTTGTTAATTAATTTTTTGAATCCCAAGAAAAATTTTGAGCTGGCTCTCTTTAGAGGAAACAGTGCAATATGTACATTAGGGCTATAGCCAAACTTTGACCAGGTTTGCGAGTGTTGTGCTTTTTACAGTGTTGCCACTTTGTGGGTAATAACCATTATAAATATTGCTGATCCAAAAAATAAAGTAAAAAGTCTTCTTAACCAAAATCACGTTTTCTTATTGAGAAAAGATTTCAATCGTTATATAGATTTTCAAAAGCTTGATAATGAATGAGGCCAAATGGTTGTCAATTGTTGGTGGGTTATCACCATACACCAGTGGCTTAACGTAGCCCCATAGGAAATAATCCAGAGGTGTCAAATTGCCCAACCTTGGCAGGTCCTCTTCTCAAATTAACCATCTGGTATTGTTTTATTTAAAAATGAGGTCCGGTGGTACAGCCAGCTTGTAAACTGCATCAAACGGTGCATTTTTCTAGATGTAATGGAGTCAGCAGAGTATTGGTCTCGCTAAATAAGTAGCAGTTTTTTCCATTAGCAAACTGGTTCAGATAGATAATTATATGCGCTATAAAAGACAAAAGTTTTAAGTTGCGCGAATCGATGACGGATTTTTAAAGTAAATTTGCATAATTCGTTTTTATAAAATAAAATGTTAGCTTTATATCAGGGGTATTGTTTTTTCTTCATCTCAAGTGTAATTTCGAATTTTGTTGGTGGTAACACTGGCGTTTTACGAAAAAAAATTCGGGTCATTTTGAAATAAAAACCTTACCCACAAAAACGATTTTACGATTTTTGGTTTACCGCGTTTTTGTGGGTGAAGTTCTTTGACAACCGCGAAAAAGTAATACAATTTTTTACAATAATATTAAGTGGTCTATTCGGCCATTTTGATATTCGCAAAAAATGTAAAAAAGTTATTTGATCGTTCAATAGAAACAAAATTTCATTACTCGTTGAAACAGTAATGTTAAAATTGTTTTTATTTTGCCATGTTTTTTTCTGCGTGCAGCCATGATTTCATTACGCACATAAAGGTTACCCCAGAAACTTTAACAATAACAACAACAAATATCGATTGTCCAACGAATTAAGGACACATAAGCTGATTCGAAACATTGGCATTAACAACGAACATCTGTAGTCCAAAAAAGATTTCCCTCGATCATCATCACCATGACTACCATCATAACACTATAAAACAGAATAAAAATCATTTTTGCTGTCTTTCATTCAAAATTCAAAAATTCGTTCGTTCGTTTGCTTCAATAATTTATGGTTTCGCTTCAGGTAGTTTGTTATTGTTGGACTATTTTCCTATGAAACCTCTTTGCATTTCATGCTTCATTTATGGTGTCGAAAAATATTCAGCAGAAATAATTGTATTTTTTCCTTAACACATCAATCGGGCATAACAGAGCCAACGAAAAACAATTTAAGATTTAATGAAAAATTATTAAGAAGTAGAACACTTTTTAGAATCCTGAATAATTTGTAAGAAAAGTATAAATGGAATGAGAAATCGATTAAATTGTTATTTTAAATTCTTTCAGAGAAATAAATTTAAAATCAAAAAGCGAAAGGAAAATACTGTATTTAGCTTAATTTCTTCGACCTTCTTAATATTATTTCTTTCAATAATCTCTCAAGCTCAAGGTCTGTTTTATATAAAGAATATTTAAAAATTGTTGTTTCATTAAAATTTGTTTTTTAAAAATTGTTTGATATATAAAAAACCAAAAAAATCCCTGAAGAAGCTATCAATTGAGATAGCGAAATATTGGATCAATTTTAAATAAATATTCTTTATATAAAACAGACCTTGAGCTTGAGAGATTATTGAAGGGAAAATACTGTAAATACAAAAACGAACTATGGTATAAACACAACTGGGACGAACTTCGCATAGCACGAATTCGGCAAGAATTCGTTGCGTAAATTCGTCGATTAAGACACAATAAGTGCGTGAAGACCAGGTATAAATGTCATTTAATATTTTTTGGATTTTATAAAAATAATTAAACATTATACATTTTATGCAAAAGCAATAGTTTTTCTTAGCTTTTGCTTTAATTGTTTCACATACAACCAAATTTTATTAACAGTTTTTTGAAAATAATTTTTTTTTGTTGATTTACATTTATCAAATGATGGTGTGACCATATTTTAATAAAAAACAAAAAAAAAATCTAGTAAAAAAAATAGAAATATTGACAAAAAATAGTTAATAACAAAATTATTTGTAAAAATATTTAAAAAAAACGTGGTAATCAAATTTATATGGTATAAAAACATAAAAAAATAATAAAAGTTTTTTTAATTTACTAAAACACATAAGAAATTCTAATAAAAAGCGGCCACTTTGTCCTACTTTAATCGTCGTTCGTCTGCGTAAGAAAGAGAAGTAAACCTATCGAATTTTGGTCTACGCAATGATTGTTTGTACTTTCATATATTTCTGGCGACGAATATTCAAGCATTAGAATCGAAAAAATAAACATAATCCTTTTTTTATTTAATTTAAAATCTACATTAGACCGTACCTCAAAAAATAGTTTACCCATGCACCCCCTAATAACGGGTGGTTAAATTTTAAGCACCGATGTGGAATGTGAACCACACCTATACGTCAAGTTTTGTTCTGCATTTCATTTAGCATTTCTCAATTTCAGACTAACTCAATTTGAACCATGGAAAGATACACAATCGAGCAACGCGTTTAAGTTATTCAGGCTTATTATCAAAATGGGCATTCAAGTAAAAATGCATTTCGTGCATTTCATATTCAGTGACAAGGCATACTTTCACCTCAGTGGATTCGTCAAAAAGACGACTTGCCGCATTTGGGCGAATGATAACCTAAGAGTGATAACAAAGAGTGACTTTCTGGTGCGGTTTATGGGCTGGTGGCATAATCGGGCCGTTTTTTTCCAAAATGGGGCCGTTCAGACAGTTACTGTGAATGGTATTCGCTATCGTGAGGTGATAACGAACTTTTTATAGCCCGAATTGGAAGATATGGATGTGGACGGTATGTGGTTTAAACAGGGCGGTGCCTCTTGCCACACAGTATGTATGTTTGTATGTGTGACACCGACAACGCTTGATGAAAAATCAAAAAATTTAGATATGACGGCAAATATAACGTCCAGCACACGTACACATTGAATTCGCCGGCTGGACAAGCATTTGACAAGTGTATTTGGCCCCTTATAAAAAGAGATCTTCAATATTAATTCAACAAACTTTTCATACTGGCGAATAATTAAAAACTATCCTTTTCTCTCACTGCTTTTTTTAAAATAACTCAAATTAAAATAGTTAAATAAGAATTTTTATTAACAATAACGTAATCATAAATACCTTTATTTAAAATGATGAAGCGTCGCATTTACCTGAAAACAAAAACAAAAATTAAATAGAGGCTATAATCAGACAACTAGTATTAAAAATAAAATAATCCAAATAATTATAGTCAGTCAAGGCCGACCATTTAATTTCCTTCACCACAGACAATTTTTCCTTTTGCCAAATATGATCTCGATATCAACATCTATATGAGATTTGTTCTACTTAAAACGAAATAGAGAAAGGGTTTATATGGAAAATATGATCAAATCTGGATTCACTGAACATGACATAATAACTTTTAGAGTATACAATTACAGTTCACCCTCGGTTAACGCAACCAATAGAAATTTAGAATATTGTGTTATTGTGTTAACTGAGGTTATTGCGTTAATCGAAAAAAACATTTCTATGACTATTTTTCGATTAAAGGATTTATGTTAAACCAAGCTAAAGGTATCCTGCGGGAAACTTGTGTCAATTAGTCCAATAGACTGGTCCTGGGATTTGTGAAAATAGAACAAGTACAAAAAGAAAGGACTCATGACCAGTGAAAATGGAACCAATCCCTTAACTGTACCCATGTTCTGTAACTTTAGTGAGAACTTCTGGCATCGAAAAGATGTGAAACAAAATATTTCATCGTTTCTCGAAAAGTGAGAAAAAACTCTGGCTGTAACTCATGTCAAAAACTATCAAAAGAGATTACGTCGTTACGTTATAAATGTCATAACATTGCACCCGAAGCCGCTGTGACATTGCAGACGTTGAGCACTTCAGTAACACATATCGTTTTGACAGCGACAAAAATTTACTCAAATTGAAAATTTTTTAACGACGGCGGCGAAAATACAACCGTCGGCTATAGCAAATAATGTTAAGTGCAACTTTAATGTTTGCAAACGAGCTTTGAAAAAATTCGTATATTTTATAAAAAAATGTTAAAAGCAAAATAATTTAACAATGGAAAAATGTGCCAAGAACAAAATGTTATTATTATTATTCTTTGCATTTCAATTTTTAATTGTTTTTTAGTGTTAACTTTTTTTCTCGCCCCATTTTTATTCGTGAGTCTTTTGACAGCAGTGTTGCCAAAACTTGGAGACCAAAAATGGCTAAATTTACGGGGAAAAAAATGGCTAAAAAATGGCTAAAAATGGGCTAAAAAATGGCTAAAAGCTTTTTTAAATAAAAACACATTAAAATTCAATAACACAACAGAAATAATTCATTTAAAATTGTTAACGATGAAATTGTTAGTTAAGATCGATTTCTTAAATAAGAATAAACGTTGTTTAATATTTTGAAAGATATTTAAAAAATTAAATCATCGATAAATTGTATGTCGTAATTGTTCATCACTCGTGCCTATTAGTTTTAAATAATTTGAAGGATAGTAATCACGACAACATTTACCCAACCTTTTGATTCCAGATCTACAATAAAAAACAAGTAAAAAAATATAGTCGGTCAACCCGACTATATGATACCCTACACCTCATTAGAACCTGTGTACCAAATTTTATTAAATGATCTGCAAATTTGCGATATGTAATTTACGGACAAGGTTAACATGGACAGCCAGCCAGCGGACAAACATCGTTAATTCGACTCAGAAAGTGGTTCTGAGTCAATCGGTATACGAAAAGATGGGCTTAGGACCAATATTTTAAGGTGTTACAAACATCAGCACAAACGCGTAGTACCCTCTCCACTATTGTGCTGTTGGTATAAATATTTCATTGATAAAATCGAATTAACGGTTGCTAAATGTAGCCTATTTCTGAAATTACTTTTAACGATGTTTACTTCAGCACTAGACCATGGAAGTGAGAGAAATTTCTAAAAAAAAATTTTTTGCCGCCAGGATCTCTTTATTGAAATACTTGCAACCAGAAAGAAACACCGATGTTTGTGTTGATCCGTTTTATAAATTTAATATTGGAATACTGTTCCTTTATTTTGAAAGATGTTTGTTTCATCATCATCGTTTATAGCGATTTTCAACATTTGTAAAAGTTGTGATTTAAATTAAAGCCGTTTTAATTATTTAAAATGTTTATTTTGCTTTTATATATTTTTATAATAAAATAAAAATTATTCTTTTAAAAGAAAAACGGCAAGAAAAATTTTATGGCTAAACCAGTTGAAAAATGGCTAAAAAAAATGGCTAATGGCTAAATGCATTTTTTAATGGCTAAACAGGGTGAAAAATGGCTAAATCTTGCCACTAAATGGCTAAATTGGCAACACTGTTTGACAGTTCAAAGCGGGAACTTTTCTCACAAAAATGTTACAGACACACTTTTTCTGTAAATTGGCGAATAATTTCCTTACGTGACAGCTTGTACTCGCCAAAAAAAGTTACAGACACAGTTTAGTAAGAAAAACAGCTGTTTGTTTCAATTTATGGGATTTTTGTTTCATTTCACACATTTAAAGTTTCTCGACGCGAGAGTTACAGAACATGGGCACTGGTTTATGAAGAATAAAAATGTGAAGAACAAAAATGTAGAAAAACTAATGAATTACAGTACAGTATTTAACGGTGTTGTGACACCTTTTTTGGTACTTTTTAAAATTTGGTTCTTGAATTTAATTCTAGGAATTGTTTTATTGAAATAATACTACATTTTAGTTACTGACACTAAGCACGTTCATTGAGAATAGATCTGTGACTGGTCAAATGGTGTCCATTGACCCACTCCAATGACAACCCCATGTAAAAGTGATAAGTCTTATGCATATAAAGTGTTATAACTAGAATCGGTCTCTATCACCAAAGACCTATCGCAGGACTACGTTGGTGTCAGTTCGCGTCCCTTTAGAGTACATATTAAAAAAACACATGGTATCTTTTAAAATAAATTCGTTTATTTTGAATAAAATAAAGATAAACACAAAAAACTATTGTAAATTTGTAATAAAATAATAATAACTTTTAATTATTTAAGCTTGAGGTCTTTTTATTATTAAAAATTATATTTATTTGCTTCAATTTTTCGCTAACCTTTGGTAAGCATCGTCAGGAAATTAAATTTAAAATATTGTACATTTAATTTCCTAAAATAAAGGTCAAATAAGAATAAATATCAATAATAATAATATTTTTATGTAAATTATTATATTATAATTTCCAGCAAAAACTTTACTTACAATCCTTATTTTAATGACTTCCTGAATTCATTCATATTAAATAATAACAACATTAGTTTTTCTTAAATAAGTCATAATTATAAATTACAAAAAATACTTTAATATAATGATTTAAATAAGTTATCATTATACGATTTTAAATAATTATTTAAATCAATTTGCAATCTAATGCGTAAATATTTGTCAGATATTCGGTAATGCTTTGAAATTTTTAAAATAGTTTCGATGTGAAATCTATGAAGAATCCAAAAATCAATCAAATGTATCTAAAATTACCCCTACAGTATATATTTGTTATTAGAACGCTAGTAGTAATATCGATCTAATGTAAACGATGTTTTTTGAACAACATGACATTTACATATGGCTATTTCCAAAAAAAAACGTCAAGCACAAAAAATGGAAACAAAAATTTTTCTTTTCAAGATTTATTTAGAGAATTGCTTATATTTTTTTAATATATGCGTATAAATTAATTGATTCGAAAAAAAAAGATAAATGGTAAACGGAGTACTACAACTTTTAGCACATACTTGTGTATATTAGAAAATATGCATTTGGAACAACAATACTCTAATCTAAGGCATATTTATGATCTTAAAAACATTTTTTATTAAGTTTCTTATATAAAAGATTATAAATAGCAACATTAAAAAAATTTTAAATCATGGTGGAAAAATTGTCCCGTTTACAATGTCCCGTTTACAATTTCTTTAACAATTTATTTAAAAAAATGTAATTCATATTTTATTTTGAAATCGAAACCATTTTTAGGGCACATTAGTACGCAACATTTTAAAATTAATCCCAATAAAATATTGTGTCAGGTTTCGCATAAATCACTGTTTAAACGGTTACCCCTTAAAACCCACTTCCGTTTTTCGTCCCGTTTACAATCACTGGTTTTTTGAAATTATCTCGGAAACCACGACAGTAAGCGTAAAATTTCATTTGCGGAAATTAAAGAGCTAATTGACAGTTAAAAGAATCATTAATTTAAAAAATTAAAATCAGGTTGTTTTTTACAGTTTTGTCAATATAAACGTGTGCGAATGTCCCGTTTACAATCTTGGAAGTGCCCATATATCAGTACACACCACTTTATTAGAGTGTTATGGCTATTAAAGATTTTTTGCAGCCAAAACACTCTTTATTTAATGTTTTCTTACATTTCGAAAAATGTATTACTGTGTACACTTTTCAACGAAAATTTCATAAAATTTCTCGTGCACTTTTTGAAAGTTAATTTGTAACTATGTACTTATTTTTTGTCTCTTTTTGTAACTACCTGTTTTTATAAAACTTTTAAGTATAAAAGAAATACATAATTTGTTTGGTTATCAGGGGTGTCATGGAAATCGAAAACGTAAAACGAAAGAATTTGGCAGTTCTTTTTATTAAACTTTTAACCTAATTTTTAATATTTTTGTTAAAGAATTCTGTTTAATAGAGCATTATTTGTATAATCATTGTAAAAAAAATTTTTTATTGCAGAAATCTTATTGAATAACGACTCTTAAGATTCTTTCGTTTTACGTTCTCGATTTCCATGACACCCCTGTATAATTGGCCAAATTATAAAGGATTACTTTTGGGACATCACTTACAAAAAAAAAGTACTTTTGCAAGTAGAAAAATAAGTAGTCTTCTCGTCAAGTTCTCATTATTTTTCTGCTTATTTTGTAAACAAAGTTTTTGCTGGGATATGTAATTTTGTAATGACAGATTTAACCAAGTTTAAGATTCATGTTCATAACGAAAAAGTGTGAATACATCGATCGCGTTATTTAACTGAAATAGTTTTTTTTTATCTGCAGTTTCTCAAAACTTTTTCAAGACGATCATAATGATCCAAAGAGCTATTATTCTTATCCGCCCATTGAGGGCAAAAGTTAAAGCTTTCGATGTCATAATGATATCAAATTCTTGAAGATTTTGGACCTAAAGTAATATTTAACTGCATTTAAAAATAAATAAACACACAAAATTCCAGTTGTTTTTGCATTGTTTTATGTATTTGTTTTAATATCAAAGACACCTTGGCAAGTAAAAATGTACACCATGTGGACGTACGTTTGTAGTCTTGAATTCATTCATTAAAAAAAAAAAACTAAATTACAAACAAAACGAAAGAAAAACAAACTTTGTTTGCAAAATTTCTTTAATTGAGGTATTGTGTTTTTTTTTTTAAATTGCAGTTAAAAGAGTCACCAATGTTTAGATTTTGGGTTCTGCGATTATCGAGGCTTGCTTTAACCGAGGTGTGTGTACTTTTGGTTTTGTTCGAGTATAGAATTTATCGATTTTTGAAATTTAATATTGCCCTTAAAGACCGAAACAAGGCTAGAAAACAAAACTTAAGTTTACCGCTAGAGGTATGTAGGGTTCAACTTAAGGATATGTCACCTTTTGGTAATGTATCCTCTGGGAAAATCGAAGACAGCCAATACCTGGGATTCAGCACATAATCCAAAATTTGCATTTGGCTTTTCTTTCGAAAATAACTCACATGGTTGTGGTTTACTATCCAAAGTCGCGGGAAGGACGGAGTTTTCGCCACTTATTTGGAAATTCCAAACTCAGGGGCTGTTGTTACTAGCATATTTCCAAAGGCAGTGGAAGCTAGACAGCTCTAGCTCCTTAACAGGGGGCGAGTGTATAATTTTGCCGAATTATGCGCTCACACACTCAGAGGCGGTCGTTTGTCAGCCAGTAGTAGAGGCCATATGGAAGGTGCTCATTTTAATCTATTCCATAACTACTTCGGTTTAACAGATCACACAGCAGCACATTTTTCAACTTCAAAATCTTGAACCAATTGAGACCCCCAAAATCTCAAAGCTTATGATGGTAGCAAAAACCCTTAACTGGGTTTTGAATAATTAGCTAAGGTTTTTTTACCTTTAGATAAAATCAAAAAAAAAACCAACAACTTCTTACTCACATGTCGCAGAGAAATCTGAGCCATGTAAACACAGTCCGTTTGAATGATTGTTTGATGCAAAATAACGTCATAGTTAAAATGTCAAAAAACTTCCATTCTTTTGATTAGACGTTCGAATTAAATAAATTTGGGAAATTTTAATATTACGGCATACATTGCAGAAAGAAAATGTTTATATGGAAAAGTGTTGGAGGCTGAACTTGTTTTGATACGTTTGTGCTCTTTATGTGCCCAACCGTTCAATGAAAACGCAAAAAACAAATTTTACTGCTGAATTTAGAGATGGGTACCTCTTAAATTATTCTGACCAGTTGGACGGTCGAAAACGCGTTTTCAGATGATGAGACTAGCTCCGAAAACGACGACTATACTTCAATTTATATTTAAAAAGATTTGAAGTGTCCTTATGTTTTATTTCTTTTGTTCAAAATCGTCCATTTTTCTAAGTATCCATTTTAAAATATTTGCAGTTTTCTTATATTTGCCATCATCAACAACATGAATCTATGACGGAATTTTACGTTTTTTGACAGTTTTGCTGTTATGAGTTGGATGTTGTTGTTTTGTTTTTTTTTTTTTTTTTATTTTATATTAAGGTAAAATTTTTAGATCTGAGCCGAAGAGACACAAGTAATATTTTGAATAGTTCACGAGATATAGACTTAAGAATGAGTACATGTTTTTTGAAAATTGTACTAAAATCCACCCACCAGTCGAAAACTTAAAAAATGAAATAAAAAAACCTTAGCTAATACATAATTCAAAACCCAGCTAGGGGTTCTCTTCTGCCATCATTAGCTTTCAGATTTCGGCAGTCTGAATTGGTTCATGATTTTTTTAATGCACTGTGTTATAAAATGATCTGTGCCGCAATTATGTAATTTTTAAATTTAACTACCGAAAAGAGGCAGCAAATTTATTATATTTTCTTATTTTAAGTTAAACAGTACGTATACGTAATGGATGGCACGTGTACTAATTTAATACTCACCCGCTTTCATACTTAATGAAGTAAAGCATACTTATTTGGTTTTGAGAAAAAATAAACAAAAGTTAACTGTGCGTATGATTAATAAAGGGCATAATAAGCCACACAATGGCTTGGCAAACATGTCAAAATTTTGCGTTTGTACAAATATTTTGTGTTGTTAATTAGGGTGTTTGCTGTTTGGACAAACATTTGAGGCAATGTTTGTAGAAATATTAAACATTTTTAATATTTGGCAGACATGTTGGATATTTGTCAAACTTTTTGTGGCGTCTAATTCTAAATGTATTCATTTCAGCGAAAACTTCGCAGAGTGAAGACGTTGAAAAAGAAGCATTAACATAATTTTAAAATGTGTGTGAAGTTAAATTTCGAAATTTATTGCATAACAGAGCTCTGTTAAAGCTCTAACATAGCACTGTTAACCATATAGAATTGTGATATATGTTTTCAAATTGGAATTATACCTACATTTATGGATCAAATGGACTGGAAAAAAATAAACAGCTTAACACACATCCCACTTATCAAAAACCTTCATTACTTTAGGTATATAATAGGACTTTTCATGTTTTTTTTAATTTTTTAAATTTACAATTTCTCTGGAATATTTTCCCGAATTCCAGAAAAACGGGAGGAGATGGGCGAAAGAAATTTGATGGAATTTGTGGACAAAGTGGACCTTTATGAAAATTAATAATCAGAAGCTTAAAGGTGTTGCGTCTTTATACGAATTTTTCAATTTTTCCATATTTTTCAAATTTTGAATTTCACTGTTAGATGAATTCCAGGAAAACGGGAGGAGATGGGCGGATGAAATTTGATGGAATTTGTGGACAAAGTGGACCTTTATGAAAATTAATAATCAGAAGCTTAAAGGTGTTGCGTCTTTATATAAATATGGAAAAATTGAAAAATTCGTATAAAGACGCAACACCTTAAAGCTTCTGATAACTAATTTTCATAAAGGTCCACTTTGTCCACAAATTCCATCAAATTTCTTTCGCCCATCTCCTCCCGTTTTTCTGGAATTCATCTTACAGTGAAATTCAAAATTTGAAAAATATGGAAAAATTGAAAAATTCGTATAAAGACGCAACACCTTTAAGCTTCTGATTATTAATTTTCATAAAGGTCCACTTTGTCTACAAATTCCATCAAATTTCATCCGCCCATCTCCTCCCGTTTTTCTGGAATTCGGGAAAATATTCCAGAGAAATTGTAAATTTAAAAAATTAAAAAAAACATGAAAAGTCCTATTATATACCTAAAGTAATGAAGGTTTTTGATAAGTGGGATGTGTGTTAAGCTGTTTATTTTTTTCCAGTCCATTTGATCCATAAATGTAGGTATAATTCCAATTTGAAAACATATATCACAATTCTATATGGTTAACAGTGCTATGTTAGAGCTTTAACAGAGCTCTGTTATGCAATAAATTTCGAAATTTAACTTCACACACATAATTTTAAATAGTAAATTAAATTTTATTAGCAGCTCGTTGTTTTAATCACTTTTTACCTCAAATTATTTGCCTTTATTTTACTATTCTTCTTCGTTTTAAGCAAAAAGCAACAAAATACCGCAGCACTATGGACGTCCACATTCATTGAAAACAAAACAAAAATTGAAAATTAATGTTTGTACGGAGAATATTTGTGTTGTTTATTGGCAAACACCAAACGGAAACAATATGTGTGTTTGTCAAGCTTTTTGTGTGATTTATGCCCTTAAGAGTATGATATGGGACCACTGTTGCCAATTCAGAGATTTTCCCGCTCAATTCAGCGTTTGTGAAATGAGAATCGCAGGAAAAATACGTCTTATGCCCGTAATTTCTACAAACAGATATCTAACTGTGTATAGATATCTCTGGTGTAATGAATTTTTGATAATTTTAACAAGTTTGTTTTACCTACTGGTTGAACTGTAGTGTATTTTACACCATCGATTTTTGACAGTTAATTAAAAATATTAATAAAAATACAAATGTTGCCATATTTTAAAAGAAAACTTAAAGGAAAAAACACGTAGGCAAAATTAACGTTGAAATTACCAAACTATTTTTACCGCATAGGTAAAGATAACTGTTAGGTACGAACACAACCAGATACCTGTTTGTTGAAATTACGGGCATTAGTGATAAGCGGAAAATCTAGCGATTTTCAAACATCTCTCAGCAGCTTATTTCTGCTACAAAAACATTTAAAATTACAGATTTTATACCTTTTCTTATAAAGATTATTTTGTTTTTCTGGTTAAAAACAACTTGTTTACGTTCACGATTTTACTTCATTTTTTAGTTTTAGTTAACTAAGCATTGTGTGTAAAATTATTTTGTGACAATTCACACCAGCTTGGCTTACCAATTTGAAACAAAAGGAAAGGCATTGATCTAAATTGTTTTGATATATCCCAATCAATATAATACACTTCCTTTCATCTAAATAATTTTATCTAATTGCTTAAAACGGCAAATAATTGCCAAAACTAGCGAAAATGTTATAAACTATTTTGCGTTTTTATATAGGAATTTGTATACCCTCCACCACAACTAGTTGTGATGAAGGTTACTAAGTTTGTCATTCCGTGTGAAACTGTTTTAATATTCATCTAGGGTCCCAAAAAATATTATTTTTATAGGTCATTTAGTAAAAAAAAAGATAAATATTGGTATCAAATGGTTTCTAGTCTCCCTAAGCAGTTTGGGATTGAAATCCAGAAAATTGGTTCAGTAGGAAAAGAGTTAAAAATTAAAATGTGGAACAACCATACTAAAATTTGTTACAACAACTAGCTAAACTAGTGGCGCAATGCATATATTGATATAAGATTATGCACAAATTCGTTCTATATGACTAAAAATCATACTAATAAACCTTTAGTACGCCTAAAACCGTAACAAATAATGCTATTGTAATCAATTTTGGTCTGCCAAAGTTTTATATGACTAAAAATTACACTCTCAACTTTCGTGCAGATCGGTCCATAACTTACCATTGACCCCATATAAAGCTTCTCTCGGAAAAAACCTTAGTGCGCGTAAAACTGTAACGCTCTCAATCTGGGGGCTAATTCTGGCAGTCATGATCGAATACTTTTTCGTTTCAAAGGCAATTTTTTCTAATTGTTTCTGTCAATACTCAATGAATCGATATTATTTTTTCAGTGTTGTGAAGTATTTATTTTAGTTTTTCCAATACTGATAAAATAGTTTCGATGCGTTCAGTATCGACTGAAATAAAATTGCTTCCGGATCGAAAAAGTATTCGGTCACGACTGTTGGAATAAGGTCCTGTGTTTTATTATAATAAAATTTGGTCGGTCATTGTTTTATAAGACTATAAAATACTCGTTTGAATTTCAAAATTTTCCAACTGTAGGTGGAGGGTATCAAAGATTTGGCACAGTCCAATTTAATAAGAGAAGTTAGAAACCTTAGTTCCAACTTATATCCAGATTTATATAAAACCTTTAACAAATTTTTAGTTTTTTGAGTGTTTTTCCTATAAATTTTACTACGCGTCCAATCACTTGTGTTGTAAAAACAGCAAATTGCCGTTTTTAAAAATTGGTATTATCAAAAAGTAATTTCAATTTTTGGGAATACAAAATTTAAATTTCAAAAGATTTTGTTATTCGTGCTAAATTCCCAGTTTTTATTATTGATAAAAACACTTGAAATTTATTGTTGATGGGATAAGCTATTCCTATGCGCATTTCACTGGCTGCTTAGGCCAGATCATCAGGAAACTTCATCCATAAAGATTTTAGAAAAACTAAAGATATTAAACCAAATAAAAATGTTAAACGTGCTCAACGCTCGTCGTTGGTGAACGTCGTTGTGCACAAAGACTTGCATTTTCACGCATACATGGTGCAATTTACTCAAGAACTAAAGCCTCTTGACGATTTCAAACGCCGTCAATGTTTTTAATGGTGGCAAGAAATGGCAACAGTGGATGATAAATTTTCTAAGAAAGATGAGGCACATTTTCACCTCAGTGGATTCGTCAATAAGCAGAATTGCCGCATTTGGGCGAATTATAATTCAAGAGTGATTGTCGTAAAACCAATGCACCCACAAAGAGTGACTGTTTGGTGCGGTTTATGGGCTGGCGGCATCATCGGGCCGTATTTTTCCCAAAATGAGGCCGGTCAGGCAGTTACTGTGGATGGTGTTCGCTATCGTGAGATGATAACGAACTTTTTATGGCCTGAATTATAAGATATGGATGTGGACGGTATGTGGTTTAAACAGGGCGGTGCCTCTTGCCACACAGCTAACGAAACAATGGCTCTTTTGCGCGACAAATTAAGTGGCGATATCAATTGGCTGCCAAGATCATATGATTTGGCGCCGTTGTTTGAAACAAAAGGTGTACGTCGATTAGCCAGCAACAATTCAAGAGCTAAAGGATGAGATAATTCGGCACATTAACGGCATAGAACCTCAATCATGCCTCAGCGTCATTGAAAATTTGGACCGTCGTATGGAGTTGTGCCGATATTTTGTTCCATACATAATTGAACCATACCAATATTATCATAAAGAAAAGAAATGACAGCAAGTTCCTAAATAATTTGTGTTTAATTCAAAATCAACATCGGCCCTTAAAATTAACCCACTCCACAAAAATAATAGTCATACAATGAAAACAAATTAAAATTATATTTTAACGGCATTAAAAAAGTTTGCTTTTCTGATGCAGTGCAGAAGTGCATTTACGAACATACCCAGATTTTGAATACAGAAATAGAAGGATTTTCAGCATGTTTTTCCGGTCTGCTGTAAAGTTTTTAAAATGTGGTTTGGTGTAGTTTATCTCCCACTTGCAGAGTTAAAAAAATATGAATTTTACAAAAAATATATTGAAATCTTTTTCCCCAGTGTACCTGCCATTGATTTTTTTTTCGTTACATAATCAACATTATTATAGTCCAAGACCGAAATATAAATTGCAAGTCTATATTTTCTCTTTAATTTCCCCAAAGTAAATAACCAAAAGTACTCTCAAATCATTTTTTGGGTTAACCCGCACATTGATGGGAAGTATATCTCGAACATTGGCTTGCATTTTTTCGAGTATGCCAAATAATTTTGGAGTCGGAGTCCCGAGATTTTGTGGGTACTTCTACTCTTACTCCGGTCGGTACAAAAACCTCAACTCCGACTCCACAGCTCTGGATTAAACGCTGGTTAAGTTGATAAAAACTTAAATTTATATGTGTGGTTGAAACTCAACAGCTTCAAATCAGAGCCCCATATATAATATGTAGTTTAAGAAAAAATAATGTGGCAGCACTACGATAAATGTTGTCAAATTCATATGATCAGTCACTTATCAGGCGCGAGTCTTATAGAGTTGCGCAGATATCCAGGATCCTTTGGCCTGGATATGATGATCGGAGAACTTGCTCTCTACTTAGGTTCAGCAGTCACCAGATTAGGACAGTGATATCGGCTGTGACTGGACACTGGCCGGTGGGAAGAATGGGTCTGGAATTTAACAACTACTGTAGAAGTTATCAAAACGAGGAGGAAGAGGAGACTGTGCTTTACTTTGTTCGTCAATGCCCTGGGTTGCGGGGCATTAGGGAAAAATACCTGGGGGAACCGGTGTATGCCTGCTTGGAGGATCTATCCAGGATAGAACTTTAATCGCTTCTTCTCTTCACTAGGAAGACGAATTGGTTAGACTTTGCAGTGACGCCATCTGAGTAACTGCTCTATAGAATGGGCATTGGCGCTGGGTATCACCAAGGGGCCAATTAAGGACCCAAGTGATCTGTCTCTCGATAGCTGCCAATGGAACGTAACCTAACCTATTTGGTCGGTATTTGTAGTTTCAACGACCAATTTTATGCGTTTAGAGATGGTTTATTTATTAACTGATTTCTAGATTGCACTGATTTATCATCCCTTAGAGTAAACGTTTTCTACGAAGGCCTACGTAACAAACATACATATCGAACCGCGAAAATAACGTAAGCGCCAAACACACAAATATTATTTTTTTTATTTTATTTCATATAAATTTTTTAGGAAATTTATCGCCTTAAGCAAGTGTTGCCAATAAAGTCATTTATAAAAAAAAAAACGAAAATGGAAAATTATGTCGCTTACGTTATTTTTGCGGTTGGGGCTCCATATAATCTAATTAAGGTAGGTAACTTTTTTTATTTTTAGTTAATGTACAAACGTATGCTGTTAGTATTGTTGTTTTCCTCCATTCAATAAATTGCACCAGAGTGACCAGATCAAAAAATTTTTTATAGCCAAAAATTTTGAGTTAAAATTTTTTATAATTTATAAACAAAGAATTCAGGTTAAGTTTATAAAAATGCTTACTATAATGCCAAATACTAAATGAATATTTTGCAGCAAAATTAAAAGTTTTAATAGTAAATTTAGCTGCAAAAATACCAAAATAGTCGCAGTATTTAATATATGCAAAAGTAAACAAAGCCCAGGCACACCCTGTATCAGCGCTAACAAGTGGTGGTGCAGGTTATACAAACTCCTTGATGATCCTTATTTGAATATTTCTAAGAATTACTAGAACAAACCACAAAGCTTTTGTGTATTTTTCCTTTTTAGTCATAATTTATGTTAAAATGTTTGTTGCCAAAAAATTTTTAATGTAATAAAACTGGCTGTAGTGACAACAAGAGTTAATTTACAAATTTGATAAAGAGCTAAACACCCACAATTATTTCCTTAAAAAATACACACAAAAAAATGGAATTTAAGGTTAAAGCCATAATTTACACAAACAACTGCCTTAAATACACAAATAGTGTTTATATATACACATATGCCAGACTACACTTTAATATGTATCTTTTATGTATCCTTTATTATTTCAGCTTTTGTTGCCAGGTGTTTGTTATGGTTTTTGGTGTGTGTTTTAAACAAACATCCGCATAAATGAAACTAAAATCTAGTGGAAGCATTTGGTAAATCTTGGTGGTATTTTCAAGGAAATCACCACTATTTATTAAGAGTAATTTATTTTGTTGTTTTTATATTTTTCTGTGTTGGTTTCTCAAAATAGAAGCAGTTTAAGGTTTTTGTATAAATTTATGTATCTGTAATAAGCAAAGTATAAATTAATTTTTTTCTTTTTTTTTTTGCCCAACAAAAAACATATAAATCGTAAATATATTTATGTCTTACCATAATTACCTTCTCCTCGTTTAGCTTAAAGAAATATATTGCACGAGTTATTAGAGGTAGTCAGTGAGTCAGTCGGTTGGTCTAGTTGAAAGATAAATTGGGAAAAATAAATTCAACTCACAACCTTTTTGTTGGAGTTGGCTGCTTTTTTTTTCTTAAAACTGGAACAACATCTATAAATCTTCTAATTTTATTTTGATTATTTTTGCTTTACATTTGTGGCTAATGTTAAGTGTAGAAAATAGAATGGAATACACGTTTGAATAACAATTTTTGGCTGTGTATAAATTAAAGGGAATGGATACAAAAATTGTGTTTAAATGCAAAAAAAGAAATAAAAGCATTTTCATTGTTATTAAAATTTTAAAACAGAAAACCGCCTGTATTTAATAATGCTTGCATGTTAAAAAAATCTATCAACTGTGCAGACACGCAGAGAAAAAACGTGGTTGGAGTATGGTCTAAAAATTAACATATTATGGTCCCTGCAATGGCCACAAACAAACTTTTGTTGTTTTTTTTAAAAACTTTTTTCACGATTGTTTATATTTTGTATCTATTAAACAATAAAGTGTTTACCGCCCTTGAAACTTCAAATATGGTTGAATTCAACAATACATTGTTTTAATAAAAT
This sequence comes from Pollenia labialis, assembly GCA_949318255.1. Classification (NCBI taxonomy): domain Eukaryota; kingdom Metazoa; phylum Arthropoda; class Insecta; order Diptera; family Polleniidae; genus Pollenia; species Pollenia labialis. The sequence goes on along the minus strand of OX439139.1, from coordinate 145,094,361 downwards.
AAAGCTACAACCATACACTTAATTATACTATGGTAACCTTAACCACATTATTATCACGGCAACCATATTATGGTTAAATTCATCCATCGAAAAGCTATAACCATATTATGGTTGCTTCCAAACATGTTACGGTTAATTTTAAATAACAATAATATGTTTGAAATTATAATATTTTAAAACATTTTATGTTTAACTTTAAATTTAAAATAATATGTTTAAAAAGCAACAACATTTTGGTCGTTTGCATTTTACTTGGTTTGCTGAAAATTCTCATTCATTTTATTTTAATTATTGATTAAAATACATAAATTTACGTAGAATAAACTAGTAGAACAGAAAAAACGTTGATGAAGGTCGTCACAAATCGGAATTTGAATCAAAGGGGATTTTTTATAAAAGTGAAACAAACCACCTATCAGTAGCTCGTTTCTGTATTTCTCGCATCGTAAAATTTCTTACATGAAGTGTGAAACAAAAAATTCCATCGTTTCTCGATTTATGAGATAAAAGTGTTTCTGTATTTGGATGCGAAAACAGACCCAACAAATTCTGGTTATACTGGAATATTTCCAGTAATTAAGTGTCAAATAAAAGCGAAACGTCAACAAAAGAAATAAATATAATAAAAACAGGGCTGCCAGATTTGACGAGTTATCGTCATCTTGACGATTTTTTGTTTCGATATTAACAAAGTGACGTTTTGATGATTTTTCTAAAAAAGTGACGAAAGCAAAAACAAAATCAAAAATATTTTATAATTTTGTTGTTACTTTCTATAGAAATTCATCTTGAATTTTTAAATTTCAAACACTTCTATTTTGTGGCGTTGAAAATTTAAAAAAAAAATAATATGAATGTCTGTAGAAAGCAACAACAAATTTATAAAATATATTTGATTTTATTTTTGCTTTTAATGAAATTGTTGGCGTTGCGTTTTACACTATAAGCCCCTTAGTCTTCGAAATAAGATAAGAAATATTTTATAATTTTGTTGTTTCTTTCTATAGAAATTCATCTTGAATTTTTAAATTTCAAACACTTCTATTTTGTGGCGTTGAAAATTGAACAAAAAAATAATATGAATGTCTGTAGAAAGCAACAACAAATTTATAAAATATATTTGATTTTATTTTTGCTTTTAATGAAATTGTTGGCGTTGCGTTTTACACTATAAGCCCCTTAGTCTTCGAAATAAGATAATTGTAAATATTTTTATATGTTTGTTTATTAGAAAAAAAGATATCTTTAGAAACAAGGATGCTTAGATTTTTATATTTATCCCTATTGTGAAAATTGTCCTCGAAATTGTTTGTTTCTTCCCTAAAAAATGTATCGGCAAAAGCAAAATTTCGAGGGAAAGTAATGGACCGACTTGGCTTATTTTGAACATTTAATACTTCTTATATACATATACAAAATATGATTGATATTTGATGTTCTTATCTTATATGTACACTTTTGTGCCAAAACCATTATTCCGGCAAGAAAGAAATTTGTTTGTCTCCCAGTAAAAACTTTTTCAAAATGGATAACTTCTTTCACTCGTTATTAAGTAGCTTTCTTCCATAAGAACTTCGATAACTACTTTTTTCTGGATGTATTAAGATAAAAAAATGACTTACTTTTGAATTTTTTCTTTTTGGCACAACCCTTGTAAAATTCATTAGTTTTTCAGTAGAATTGTATGTAGTGCTTTTATGTGTTTCTGATTACTTAACATATTATTTTGTAGGCGAAGATTTTACTGGGTCTTTAACCCGTTTATTTATGAACCGATTTTTTTAATTTTAACTACAAGGTATTCTACTAAGTCTATTTCAGGTAAAAAAGAAAAAGATTATAGGAATAGGTAAATTAAAGATTTATATCTCAATTATTAAATAATAATTATTAAATACCCATGAACTTAAACTATGTTTTTGTTTGATTATTTTTTAATAAAAGTCGAAACAAATTTTTTTAAAATTGATTTTAAATTGCACGATTTTTAAAACAAAAAAGACGATCTTTTTTATTTTTTTCTCAGGAAATTGACGATTTTGACACAAATTTATCTGGCAGCACTGATTAAAACCAAAACAAGAAAAGGCTAACAAAAATGTAAACTAACAATATACATATAACAATTGCTTTTTGTTTATTTTCATCATATTAATTATGCATTTATCATTTATATTCCTTCTATTTTTTTTATTTATTTAAAAAAATAGTATATAAACATATTTTAAATTCAAAATATCTACATTTTGTTTTTCACGCCACCAATTTCAAATGTGACTTATTTTGACAGTTCTTGAAAGAAACTTTTCGCAAAATATTGTTATAGAAACACTTTTTCTCGCATCCTTCCAATAATTGCTGGAAAATTATTAAAATGACAGATAATTCTCGCAACGGAGAGATACAGAAACACTTGTGCGAGAAAAACCATTTTTTGTTTCATTTTGCACTGTTTCTGTCCCGATTCACTGGTTTCATGCGGAAAATTTTACGATGCGAAAAATACAGAAACGGGCTACAGGAATAAAAAATTAGATAAAATTATAATTTGACACTTAACAAACAAATTGACAAAATGGAGGAACTAAATAACCATAACATGGTTAACATTGACCATGTTATTGTTAATTCTGGCCATAATATTGTTACTTTTGTCAAAATTCAGGTAAATTTATTTATTTATTATGGTAAATTTTTTAACATTATATGGTTAGTTTTCATCTTTATTATGGTTAATATTAACCAAAATATGGTAAATTATGACCACATTTCGGGAAGATTTTTGTTGACTTTAACCAAACTATGGTCATAGTTAAACATAATATGGTAAACTGCAAACATAAACATTGTTAAAATCCAACCATAGTATGTTTCTCTTAGAATATGGTTACCTCCAACCATATTTTGTTTCTACGTGTAGTTTCTTTTTGGATTTTCTTTCTTGACTATATGAAATTTGTAATTGCTTTAAAACTTGTAAAATGCCTTTAAAAAATCTAGATAAATTCAAGTAATAGCGAGTGTCTTCTTAGATGCATGAGAACTATCGATATCGAACCAGACAGCTAAAAATGTTAAACTGCATTGACATTTCTGTTCAATAGGGTTAAGCAAATCATCATAAATCGCTTGTTGCTTGTCGCTTCGAAATTGTTAATATTTACTTTGAAAACGGTTAACATAATCAGCCTAGCGAGCAAGCAATTCGTGCAGTTATTGATCGAAACTTATTTTGTTTTTCTGTCTTCGGCACAATTGAAGCTATAGACGAGGAGAAAGAAACTGTTATATCAAGTTTTTTTCTTTCGCCAAATTTTTCGTAAATTTCTCGTACTTAAGATATTAAATAGAGTTATAAAATTTAAAAAAGCATTTTCCTGGATTATAATTTTCTGAGGAATTATGAAATAAAGGGTGGTTAAATTTGAAGGGCCGATGTTGATTTTGAATAAAGCACAAATTATTTAGGAAATAATTGTCATTTCTTTTTTTTATGATAATAATGGTATGGTTCAATTATGTATGGAAAAAAATATCAGCACAACCCCATACATCGGTCCAAATTTTCCATTACGCTGAGGCATGATTGAGGTTCTATGCCGTTAATGTGCCGAATTATCTCATCCTTTAGCTCTTGAATTGTTGCTGGCTTATCGACGTACACCATTTCTTTATGATTTTAATATTGTAATTACACATTATCAACATTGAAAAAGTATTTTACATAATTTCATATCGAATATGTAGATGTTGGTCTATATCATACAAATGTACCACATCTCACTAATCAGATAACGGTACATTTGTGTTTTTCGCTGTTTACTTCTTTTTCAGCCGTCATCCAGAGCCAAAGGCTGATTTAATAAAAATGAGTTATATCTTGTTTAATAGGCTACTAAATTACGCGGAAAATAGTGGCTTAATGGTTTTGCCCAAGTTATAGTGGACCTACGCTGATATCTTATGAAAATATTAACGTTTTTCACCAATTATTAGTCCTTCAGAGGCTCTGAATACTATAGCGGATCTTACAGAAGCAACCCACATCTCTGAAAGGACCAACGGACTATATGATACCCCGTACAGACTTTGTTAGGAAACTCAAGGTCATATTTCCGTCAAGGCGGGAATGGAGCAGGGGAATCCTGGCCGATGAATACCGCACGAAGATTTACACAGATGGGTCAAAGATGACTTGTGGTGTTGGCTCTGGGGTTTTCTCGGAGGAACTGGACGTAAATCTCTCTGTCCGCCTGCCGGATTGAGCCAGCGTATTTCAGGCTGAAATACTGGCGATAAGATAGGCATGTAGAACACTGTACAGTAGGGATACTAGCGGCAAAATTGGCATTTTCGTCGATAGCCAGGCGGCTCTGATGTCACTAAAGTCACAAAAAGTTACGTTCATTCTCGTCAACAATTGTAAGGAAGAACTATCCAGACTGAGCAGCCTCTCTGACAGCACCTTAATGTGGGTCCCTGCGCATAGGGACCATTACGGTTATGAACTGGCGGATGGGCTGGCCAAGACTGGACCCGCTCTTGATATTTCACAGAATGTGCTAGTCGCAACAACTCCCCAGAAGCGTAATATTCCGACACTATGTGGATATGGCTGACGATAAATGGAGAAACTAGTTGGCTGCAGGGCTACCAAAGTAACGTGGCCCACATATGACATAAGTCGCTCTAAACGACTTCTTTAGTTCAGTCGTAGATACGTGTCGAGACTGATATACGTACTTACTGGTCACTGGTCACGATCGGTTAGCACGCTATGAGACTCGGCCTTCCTTTTAATGAATGCTGCCGCGGCTGCAGAGAACCTGGAACTGAGAAGACAGTATTTCATCTTCTATATGGGTGCCCAGCGTTTCATTCAACACGACATGTATTATTTTGGAATTACCTTCTACAAGGACTCTCGGAGATACCGCGTTTGAAACTTAGCAAACTGCTGAAATATCTCACCACAACGGGCTGGCTCTAGCCACCTCAGTATTGCCCCTATGTCAAGTTTGTTTAGGGGCTCTAATTCTTGACGAGTTGTGTGTTGTTAAAAGGGAGTCACTGTCAACTCAACTTCCAGCACGCCTAATTCTGTGCGTGCTACCACGTTAGCCAACCAACCAACCAACCACCAATTATTGTCATTTCGGAAAATGTTTTGTGCCAAAATTTATTACACATTTCATGGTTTTTTAATTTTATTGTATAGTTAATTGGATTACAAAAATTGGAAGTTATAATAAACCGAAATCGTGTAAAAACTAAAAATCTTAACCGCTCTATCAATTGTCTTAAAACACCGCCGCAAGATGGCGCTTATGCAGTATTTGCTAAAAAAAAAAAAAAAAAACTATAACAATTTGCCATTATTTGAAATTTTGGAGGTTGATATCTTTGCAAAAAATTAAGAAACGACCGTTCTTAACCAAATTGTAGAACATTGTTAAATCATATTTTAAGTTTTTGATTTTCTTCAACAACAGAAAAATAACGGTAAATTTTCGGATAGACCAAAAAGTAAGACGTTGTAGAACAACTATTGTTTTCGAGGCCCAAAAGAACCATTTTCAACAATAAAGAAAGTTTTCTTGCGAAAAATCGGTTTTGATACATTAATATTATAAGGAATATTTTTTTGGAAAATAACTTTACTGAAATTTCTACAGTTTAGCAGCTATGGGGCAAAAATAATAAAAAATTATTAAAAATTTAAAATTTTTCGACACATGAGCAATTTGGAGGCACTGAAAGCAGTGTTTTTGGATTGGTTTGTTTTACATCTTCCTTCTCCTAGTCTATAGCTTGCATCGTGTCGAAGATAGGAAAACAAAATGGTTATGAATTTGCCAAATATAGCCGCGAGAAAAATTGCATGTTCTTCTAGTTTTAGCCAAAATAGCAAAACCCCAAAGGTTTTTGTTAGTTTCGATAAGTACTTTGAAACATTCCACACGAGAATGAGTTTGCATTTTTCGTGTTGAACAGTGTTATATTCGATTTTTTATTTATCTAACCATATTTTTATTATTCACATTTTCATATTATTCGAATGTGTATTCTAAGTCAAATTACAATTTTTTTAAAAGCTTTCATACTTTAATAGTCCTATTCCTTCAATATTTTCCAGGAATATTATTTTAAATATTTGCTTTTCAAATTAAAGCCAAAATCCAAAGAAGCTGCATTTTATATTTATGTGGTAATTTGTTCTTTTGCTATTGTTTATGTGTTTCTAAAACTTTAAAGAAACATTTAACTATTGAAGCGGTATAACGTTAATACTTTAATAACAATGTAAAACATCAATGCTGAAAAAAAGCTTTTATCTCAATTTTCCATTTGGATTTACATGACTAATCAAAACAACGAAAAGCATCAAATACGAAAAAGTATATTTGCATAATAATAGATTTCGTTCTTTGATCATTGTAGCAACTGCAACAAAAAACTAATAAGAGTGCTTTAATCAGCTACGCCGAATCTTATGTACCCTTCACCATGGTGCGGTTAGAACAAAAAGTTATATTGATAAATGCATGTATATCTGCACGCAGAAAAAAAAATTGGTTGAGGTCACCATATTCTAAGAGCAACATACTACGGTTGTATTTTTACAACGTTTATTTTTGCAGGTTACCCTATTATGGTTAAATATGATTATAATATGGATAAAATTTACACACATGTTCACGAAATAAAGCATAATATGATCAAAATTAACCATAATTTGGTCAAAATTAATGGTTAAAAATTTCCACAACTTGGACAATAGTAACCATATTATAGTCATAATTAACAATACTATGGTCAAAGTTAATACGTCCATTTTTTCAATTTGCTTATACAGTTTCGGCCAACAAGAAGCCATTACCATACTATGGTTGCTTCGGAACATGTTATAGTTAATTATAACTAAAATATATGCAACACTTATAATAGCATGGTTGTATTTCAACCATAGCATGTTGCTCTTGCAAAAGAAGAAAATACAATTGTTAATTTAAAAACAAATTATTGTCATATTAAAGACAAAATATTTTGAGGCAATCATAATATGGTTGTAGCTTCTTGACGGACAACTAATTTAACCATAATGTGGTTAAATTAAACAAAATATGTATAAAATTTTCTTAAAAAATAATCTTGTTGGAGGTGACCATATTTTAACATGTTTTTCTCTGCGTGTATGTGACAAAAATATAAAAGAACCTAGTCCCCAACTTTTCTGACGTTTTCAACAGACAGACGGACATCGTTTATCCAACTTCGCTACTCATAAGGATTCCGAATTTATATACATACTTTGTAGGGTGTGAGATCAATATTGTTGATATTACAAGCCGAATGACAAACTTATATACATATACCCTTTCCACCTGTGGTGAAGGGTATAATGCTATACATGACACCAAACATACGCAAATGCCACACATGGATGTATAGGAATATAAGATAATTACGAGGTTGCTGGACAAAAAAAATCTAATTTTATTTTACTTTGTTGGTTGTTGAGCACTTCTAATTCACATTGCTAATGAAAAAAAAACTTCTTAGTGTCTTATATTTCCCTATGTCTCTGTTTAACCCTCGTTCCTGTTCTATATAGCGTATATGCGAAATACCTTTTTCCTTTTTACTGTAATACTTATGGGATTTGAATATGGGGGATTTCAAGTCAAGTGACCCAATTTTTAAATCGATGTCTTCCGATGAATTTTAAAAAAAAATTTTTTAAAGATTGACCAAATAGCTATCTAAGCTACTTGAGACAAATTTTTCTAACACCAATTGGTGATAAGTTACATGGATGAGAAAAAACACCTGTATGGACAAAATGTCAAACTTTAACCCCCTCTATCTCAGAAACTTGTTGACCGATCTTAAAATGTGTGTCTAAATTACTATCCAATAGGACTTACCTTGGTGCAAATTTCATCCAATTCGGAAGATATCGATTTAAAAATTGGGTCACTTGACATGAAATCCCCCATATACTTAAAATTTTACCCCAAACCAAAAAAAAAAAGTTTTGAAATTTAAAATGTAAACAAACTAAATTTCGGTTCCCTTTTTTATCTAGGAGTATTAACACGCAAAGTTTAAAGATATAAAATAAACATCAAAAGTTCAACGATCTAAAAAGCTGTTTATGAATAATGAAAATTTTGACAAAAAAAATAAATCTCGCACAAACAAATAAGCAGAATTAATTAAATTAAATTCTTATTTTACTGGGCTACAAATATTTAAGTTTCTGTCAAATCTTCAAGTTAAACATAAAAACCCTGTTCATCGAAACAAATTTTAAAATTGTTTTTTGCTTTAAATCCAAGTTTAGCTAAATTCACCCATGCGTTCCGAACAATATTTTTGTCCGGACAAAATTCTTTTTATATTGAGTTTGTCGTCTTATTCTATGTTCACACTTGAGTTTTTAAACGCGTTTAAGCAAAATGTTAATTAAGTTAATCAAAGCCGTTCACATTTCATTTGAGATGATTACGATGACAGATGATAAAGAAAAAAAAACAAAACAGACAAATTTATATATCTTTAAAGTATTAAAAACGCGATGAGGAAGATCGTGTCAAATATCAGGCTGTGGTAGAAGAGTACCTTAAGTTTAGGGACAACATGCCCAGCACGTCTAATGTCGCTCAAGAAGGGTCCAAGCGGAATCGCTCTCAGGCAGAGAGTGAAAAGCCGCCAAAACGAAGGAAGATTCGGGATAACCCGATCACTCCGGGACCATCGAGCTCCGCAACACCAGGAGACCCTTTAATGAGGTTGTTAAGGATCACCTACTGATGGCCTTGGCAAACGACAGGAGTGGTCATCTTACCCCTGTGGTAACAGAATGGGGCGCGATCGAGTCCAAATTGGCTGAGCTCGTCATGGAGCACGTCCTCACCAATTTGGATAGCCCTGCGCCTCGTTTTGACTCCGGTGAGATTCACCGGGGCTACAGGGTAATCAAATGTCTGGACGTCTTCTCAAAGGATTTCTTAGGCAAATGTATCGCTAAGATAAGCGATGCATGGGATGGCTTAAGTCTTAAGCTAATCCCCGCCGAGGAAATTCCAATGAGACCTCGGGCAAAGATTTGGTTACCGAAGGTAGGCTCTGACGGTCAGAAAATACTGGGATGTCTGAAAAGACAGAACCCCAGTATCCCGATGGAGGAGTGGAATGTTATCCGAGCCGAGGATCACGGGGATAACAGCACTTGCCTCACGCTTGCCATCACGGAGGAGGGCTCAACGGCGCTCGAGAAGGCAGGCCTTAAGCTTTTCTTTGGTGTGCGGGACGCAAAAGTAAAGGTATTCCGCCCAACAAGCTCAGCGAGTGGTGAAAAGGATGAGGTCGAGGTCGCCCACAACCTGCTCACCGGTATGAAGCTCTCCGAGTCGGAGAAGAAGCCACCCGATGGCACTGAGAGCAGTGCAGATTAACCTGCAGCACTCAAGATGTGCTTCTGACAACCTCGGGGTCCTCCTAGCCGAGAAGGACCTCGACATAGCGCTGGTTCAGGAACCCTGGACGGTAAACGGAATGGTGAAAGGGTTCCCGGCCAAAACATATAATATACTATACGCGAAGGACAAGGGTAGGCCAAGAGCATGTCTTGTTGCGAAAAAACACATTAATATTTTCTTCTGTTCACAGCTTAGCTCAGCAGACCTTTCAGTCGCAAGGGTCGAGATGGCGGAGAAGAGAAGCTTTGTGATTGCCTCATGCTATATGGCACATGACAGGGACGCCCCTCCGGACGAGGTACGGTCGCTCCTATCCTCTTTAGGCGCCAAAGAGGACTTCATCCTTGGATGTGACGCCAACGCCAGGCACACCATCTGGGGCAGCAGTGAAATCAACAATAGAGGTGAGTGTCTATTAGATTTCATAAATACTAACAAAATTACTATCTGTAACTCCGGCTCAAGGCCAACATTTAGATTTCCTAGTTCAGGTAAATTCAATGGTTGGGAGGAGGTTCTAGATTTAACACTTATGAACGATAGGTCTAATTTATCAGTTGATAGGTGGGGGGTATCAAGCAGCAGGTCCTTCTCGGACCATAGCTGGATACTCTTCGACATTGGACACGTGGTTAATACCGGGAAACTTAGCTTTAGAAATCCGAGACGTACGGACTGGGCTAAGTTTAACGGAATTCTTGAACGTAGACTCAGTAGAATGCCGAAGATTCGGAATTCAATCTCTGCACTCGAGGGGGTGGAGGAGACCTTCAGTGGCGCCTTGACTAGGGCGTTTGAAATCTCATGCCCCATCACGAGGGCCAGGAGGAGCTTCCCTCCCTGGTGGAACTCGGAACTCTCGGCTCTAAGAAGAGAAGCCCGTAGGGCTTTCAACACGGGTTATGCCAGTAAATCGTGGCAGGAATACCGCGAAAAACAGAGGGCATATAAAAAGGCAATAGCAGTCGCAAAGAGAAGATCATGGAGGAACTTCTGCGAATCAATAGATAGCACCAAAGAATCTGCCAGACTTAGCAGAGTTCTGGCCAAGGGCCACTCGAACCCAACGTATGTCAAGAGAACGGATGATACCTGGTCGGAATCATCAGAGGAAACACTTGACATTCTACTTAACACTCATTTCCCCGGTTGCTTGGACGCTACTGATGGGGAACCAGTATACGATGATTCGTTCTTTGAGATTGACGAATATATCATTTCGGAGGAAAGAATCCAATGGGCGATCGAAAGTTTTGCCCCATATAAATCCCCGGGACCTGATGGCATTTTCCCTAGGATGCTGCAGAGCGCACGGAAGTATGTCACTCCCTGGTTGAGGTTAATGTATAGACTCTGCCTATCCCTCAATTATGTGCCGGCTAATTGGAGGAGGGTAAAGGTGGTTTTTATACCCAAAATCGGAAAGAGTAGTCATGAGACTGCGGGGGACTTTCGTCCAATCAGTCTATCATCTTTTCTGCTCAAAACTCTGGAGAGACTTCTGGACTCACATATAAGACATCGACTGGAGGGTACATCACAACTCTCACGCAGTCAACATGCCTACCTCAAGGGTCGGTCTACGGAGACGGCGCTACACGAAGTAGTAGGGGCCATAGAACGATCACTGGAATATAAACAATTTACCATGGCCGCCTTCCTGGATATTGAGGGCGCTTTTAACAACGTCACGATCACTGCGATCGAACAGGCTCTAACTGATCTGGATGTCCAGGAGTACATCATTAGATGGTTGGTGAGCATGCTGAGGTCAAGGATCGTTACATCATGTCTTGGCAACAGTGTGAGGTCAAAGAATGTTAGCAGGGGTACACCCCAAGGTGGGGTGATCTCTCCTCTGCTCTGGCTCATCGTTGTTAACTCGATTCTTACTGGCCTGGATAACAGGGGCATCAAGACGGTGGCCTATGCGGATGATGTGGTGTTACTAGTATCTGGTGCGTTTCTGGATGTGATGAGTGACATTATGTCCAGTGCGTTGGGGGCGCTCAGTAACTGGGCCGCTGAGTGCGGACTGGGAGTGAACCCAAACAAAACGGAACTGGTACTATTCACCAGAAGGACAAAAATTCCGGCTTTCAAACTACCGCGGCTGGGGGGTTGCGAACTTCCCCTGTCGAATCACGCGAAATACCTGGGAATCATCCTGGACTCGAAACTATCATGGAGATTGAATACTCAACACAGGGTTAGGAAGGCTACGGTGGCTTACTACGCCTGCCAGGTGGGGCCTTAATCCTAGACTGGTCAAATGGCTATACACGGCAATAGTACGGCCCATTCTTACATATGGATCTCTGGTATGGTGGACCGCGACGAGCAAGAAATACATCGTGGTTCAGCTGGGCAGAGTACAAAGATCAGCCTGCATTGGAGCAACAGGCGCTCTACGCACTAGTCCTTCAGAGGCTCTGAACACTATGCTGCACCTTGTTCCAATTGAAATACACCTTATGGCCATATCCGTCAATAGCGCGGTCAGGCTCTCTTCATCGGGATGTTGGAGGGCGAGGACGTACGGTCATGCAGGGATCTTACGGAAGCAACCCACATCTCTGAAACGACCAACGGACTACATGATACCCCGCATGGACTTTGATAGGAAATTCAAGGTCATATTCCCGTCAAGACGGGAATGGAGCAGGGGTATTCTGGACGAGGAATACCGCACGAGGGTTTACACAGATGGGTCAAAGATGACTTGTGGTGTCGGCTCTGGGGTCTTCTCGGAGGAACTACATGTGAATCTCTCTTTTCGTCTGCCGGATTGGGCTAGCGTATTTCAGGCTGAAATATTGGCGATCAGGGAGGCATGCAGAACGCTATACGATAGGAACATCAGCGGCAAAATTGGCATCTTCGTCGATAGCCAGGCAGCTTTGATGTCACTGGAGTCATATAAAACAACATCCATACTCGTCAACCAGTGTAGGGAAGAACTGTCCAGACTGGGCAGTCTATCTGACATTACCTTAATTTGGATCCCTGCGCATAGGGACCATTATGGCAATGAACAAGCGGATGGGCTGGCCAAATCTGGAGCCGCTCTTGATATTTCACAGGCTGTGCCAGTCGCAACACCCCTGGGAACTATCAGGAGCGAAATCTTCAGGCACTATCTGGATATGGCTGACGACAAATGGAGGAAACTGGATGGCTGTAAGGCTACCAAGGAAACGTGGCCCACATATGACATAGGTCGCTCTGAGCGACTTCTCAATTTCAGTCGGAAGGACGTGTCAAGACTTACGTACGTGCTCACTGGTCATTGGACGATCGGCAAGCACGCTATGAGACTCGGCCTCCCTTTCAATGAATGCTGCCGCAGCTGCAGGGAACCTGGAACTGAGGAGACAGTATTTCATCTTCTATGTGATTGCCCGGCGTTTAACTCTATACGACATGGACTGTTCGGGAATTACCTTCTACAAGGACTCTCGGAGATATCGCGGGTGGGACTCAACAGCCTGCTGAAATATCTCAACGCAACGGGCTGGCTCTAGCCACCTCAGCATTGCCCCTGGGTCAAGTTTTGATCGGGGGGCTCCGATTTCTTGACGAGTTGTGTGGTGTCAAAACGGAGCCACCGTCGGCTCTACTTGTTGCGCGCCGGGAACTGTGCGTGCTACCACGTTAACCAACCAACCAACCAACCATTAAAAATTAATAAAATAAATACTTTTATAAAGTTATCAGAATATTATTTTAAACATGCTAATGATGGAATTGTGCAAATTTATGAATTATTTAAGGAAAAAAATAAAAACATTAAGCAGAAATCGTGGTCGGTTGTTCAGTTCATGTTGGCCAATTCTACATTATACTAAGTTTGAGGCATGTTCAGTGGATTCTATGTGATTAATGAAGTGATTTAGTTGTAAACCGTGATGAGCTCTATTATAGTGGAAGGCCAATGTACGCGTCATGCGGCTGCGGGCGGCAATAGCATTGCCATTGTGAAAATGTTAGCAATGTTTACAAAAATGTTCATACAAAAAAAAAAACACAAATCATAAAAAATAAGACTTGGTATTACTTGGAAAAGATGCCCTGCGGCAAAGTTTAATTTTTTCAACTTTTGTTTTAAGCCGCGTGAAGTAGACGTCGTCATACACAAACATAATCATTTAACAAAAGAAATATAAAAAACATTACAAATTAAAGGAAAAAATCTTATTTGATAAGTAAATTCTTATAATGTTCAAATAAATCGTTTTTTTTATAGATTGAACATTTTTTAACAGCTAATTCAACATTTGCCGCTTTAAAATGTGCCGCTTTCATTTGCCTATCAAAAAAATTTTAAGCGAAAAACTAAACAGCTGATCGCCGCCCGCTGCCGCATGTCGCGTACATTGGCCTTCCACTATTATCCGTGATGGCAGTTGACAAATATTTGGCAAACAACATCACACGTTTTTTTTAAAAAAATTGTATTCTTTTTTTTTGCTCAATGTCCTTTTTTGTCTCATGTTTTTAGTAGAAAATTTAATATCAAAATGTACATAAACTTCTTAAATATTTTTTTTTTATGTAAATATGTACGTTCACCAATGTTCACTTGTTAAATATTAAAAATTTAACAAAAAACTGTATAATCAAAATTGTTATTCGATTAACCGTGAAAATTAATTATCCGTAATGTTTCTGGTCCCGACCATCACGGATAATCGAGGCCCGACTGATTACTTTTGAAAGGGAAATAAATTATTTTGTTCGGTAAGTTTTTTCTTGAATTGGTTTATTTTTAATTATTGTTCAGAACAACATGAACTGAGATGCCACTTTCATTAATTTGTCCATAAAAAAATGGACAAGGTTGCACAACATATATTCGCGCAACTCAAAAATGGTTTAGTTTATTGAAATTACTAACTGTTTATTGATGGTGTTTCGTTTAAGCTTTGGTATACATAGTTACAAGTAGGACTTTGAGTGTTTATAATTCTTATTCGCTTTAAAGTGTTATTTGAATATTTTTAGCTTTTCTAAAATCTTTGAAAAAGGGTTTCTGATTATCTGGCCTTAGCAACCAGTGAAATGCGCATAGAAGCTAGTTTTCCCGCAACAATAAATTTCAGAGTATTTATCAAATATGAAACATTGGAAATTTAGCAAGAGGAATCTGTTAATAATAAATTTCGTATTCCCAAAAAATATTTTTGAAAATATTTTTCATTGCATTAAGCGTCTACACTGTCACTCTTCAAATAAAAAGGAAACTCTTCATTTATATTTTTACCAGTTTTTGAAAATAAACAGACCATTATTTAGCTTTCGGCTGACACGCCCGGGAACGTTCGTACCCTTAATACCGTTCGTATTTATTTTCAAGTAAGAGCCGAATATTATAAAGTGTTCTGTCCTTCGTTAAAAATTAAAAACAGAACAATTGTAGTGATACTGTAGACAAACATTATATTTTAATGCTCTAAAATTTTTCTTTTTTTACTTTTATAAAGAAATGAACAAACAAAAATTTTAGCAACGACCGCAGCACGAACAGCTTATGTGTGTATTGTGTATATGTTTTTTTTTATGTATAATAATTTGGCTGGCTTTTTTTCGTATGTGTATTTTGTTTTTGTAAAAAATTTTTGCTTTTTACCAGCTAAAAGGGACGAACATTAATGAGCTCAGCCGAACACACTGAAATTTGTGTTTTTTTAAATAAAACCGAATGGAATTTAATGTTCTCATCTTTTGTTGAGTTTAATAAAAAACCGTATTATTTTTGTGTTCGAAAGTTGACAAATTCGGAAACGTTATTTTTCAATGATTTGCTAAACAAACACTATTAGCGATTGTGTTTTCCACAAATCTACCGAACCGAAGACTAAGAAGCAATATTTGTTGTTTATTTTCGAAAACTGATTTATACCCTTCACCGAAGATAAAAGGGTACATTTAAATTTGTCATTCTGTTTGTAATTTATCCAGTATTGATCTTGGACCCTATAAAGTATATATATTCTGGGTCCTTATGAGTAGCGAAGTCCGTCTTTCCGTTGTAATGGGTTTTCCAAAGGATGGGTGGTCCAAACATAATGCACGATGTTAATTGTGAGTCACACCTTAACGTCAAGTTTTTGCCCGACTTAATTTGACATTTCTTTGTTTAAGTGTTTGACAAATTCAAATAAGGAGAGGTAGACAATTGAGCAGCGAGTTAACCCGAACTGACTCCGTGTGTCCATATGGACACAAAAATAAGCTTTTGGTAAAAGAGTGAGAAAATGCAAAAAAATGTGATTAGAATATCGGCATCACTTATTGTTGAGTTGTTAAGAATTAAAGCGCCTCATACACTTGCAATAAAATTGTTCAATTTTACGTATTGTGCAATTATATCGCCAATGTGTATGTGATATTCGAAGGTGGCAAAATATATCTGCAACAATCAAAAGCTTTTTTGATTTTTATTGAACAACGAATAGAAAGTGAAATGTGATGGTATCATTGTACAATTCTGTTTTTGTTATTCCTTTAGGTTATGTTTACCCATTTATTGAATGAATGAAACCATTGTGCGACTTATTACATAATAAAGGACAAAATGGAAATAATATGGAGTATATATATCATATACAATAATATTGCAAGTGTATGGGCCGCTTAACGCCCATTATGGCGAAGTTTCGATTCAGTTGGTCAATGTTTGAGAAAAGCAGCGCGACAACAAAAGTGTGTTAATTAAAAAACAGCAAAAATTTGGATATTTTGAGATGAACAAAAAGGAATGGCTTACTAAAGATTTGTTTATACATTATTTTTAATCATAAAGGTTTTTGTAAATAAAACAGTTAATTAAGAATTTAAAGCAAATTAACGCTAGAAGAAATGGGTTTGCACTTTATTGAAAAGTTTGATAGTGTAGATGAAGGTGGCGAAAACAATGTGCATACCATTCTTTTGTGCCTCCAGAAAATAAAGGTTATTTTTGTGGAGAAAATGAAGCAAAATTAAAAAATTAAGCAACAACAGAATGGCACGGAATGAGCTATATGGTTTGAATTATTTATAACGTTTTTAATTATTATTCTTTCTTTGTTTTTGTCAGCATTTTGTGAAGGAGACTTGGGGAATTAATTATGAATCATTACTAGACGGAGCCACAGCACAATACAGCAGGTGTCTTAATGGCTTTGTAAAGGGACATATTTGGCGAACGCATTGTTTCGAGCACAAGCGATTTTAACTAGCCTCCTCGTTCACCAGATTTAACAACTTTTGAAAGTTTTCTTTGGGGATATTTGAAAGAAAGAGTGTACGTTAACAAACCAAGAACCATACACCAACTAAAAACCAACATTCGAAATGAAATCATTGCCATTACACCCGAAATTTTGCGAAAAGTTATGGAAAATATGCTTAAAAGAGCACGTATGTGGGAAGCAGAAAATGGACATCACTTACAGGCAGTGTTGCCAATTTAGCCATATTGTGACTAGATTTAACCATTTTTCACTCGGTTTAGCCATTAAAAAATTAGTTTAGCCATTATTCAACTTGTTTAGCCATAAAATTGTTTTTGCATTACATTCTGCTGGTATCTAATAGTTGTATAAATTTTCTTTACAATTTACTTCTTTGCTAGCCTAAGGATAGCTAAAGTAAGCCTCGTAAGAGAAATATACAAAACAAAAATTCTGATAATGCATACAAAATATTCCTGGAAAATATTGAAGGAATAAGACTATTAATGTATAAAAACTTTTGAGAATTGTAATTTGACTTAGAATACACATTCGAATAATATGAAAATTTGTATAAAAATTTATTAAGTAAAATAAACATGTTTAAGAATTAAAACGCTTTTAATTTAAATCACAACTTTTACAAATGTTGAAAATCGCTATAAACGATGATGATGAAACATCTTTCAAATTAAAGGCACAGTATTCCAATATTAAATTTATAAAATGAATCAACCCAAACATCGGTGTTTCTTTCTGGTTGCAAGTACTTCAATAAAGAGATGCAGGCGACAACAAATATTTTTAGAAATTTCAGAATTGACTCTAAAGTTGCTCTCACTTCCATGGTATAATGCTGAAGTAGAGTGGGTTCACGTTCTGAGTCGAATTAACGATGTTTGTCCCTGGATGGCCGTCCATGTAAACCTTGTGCGCACGAGTGATTCCTTTGAGATGAATAATAACGACATCGAATTTATCGATGATTTATTTTTTTAAATATCTATCAAAATATTAATTTACGTTAACTTTTATTTAACAAATTGATCTTAACTAACAATTTCATCGTAAAAAACTTTGTATGAATTATGTCTGTTTTGTTTTGGAATTTTATTGTGTTTTTTTGTAAATTTAGCATTTTGGGCCTTCAAGATTTGGCAACACTGCTTACAGGATATCATTTTTTAAAGCTAATTGCAAAAAATTTCCCCAATAATATACTGTATTTAAAAAAAAAATATAATAAAAGCTAATTGTGAAATCCTACTGAGAATAGATGAGCTGCATAAGTCAAGTTTCTTCCACAATTTTTCCTCAATAATAAATTATAACAAATTTATGCGCGATGTAAATTGAATGGATCAAAATGTATCCGTTTATAGAACATCATAGAGAGGAATAAAATGCTGGCAATTAATTTGTACGTGGCTAATCGATAATACCTTTAAAAACGCTTGGCTGAAAAAAAAATAAATCTATGATATTGCTTAATTCAGAGAAAATCCGCAACGTCCAGGTTATCAGTGAACAGAAACATGAATGAACAGCCAAGAGACATTATCGAGCCATAACCGCCAAAAGGGCTGTAGCAACATTATCGACGATTTTCGTTTATTAAAATTGATTATTCATGAGCATCTGCTCATCTCATAAAATATCAGGTCTGTAGAATTTACCGTTATGATTTTACAGCAAAAACAATAAAGACTTAAGTACAATTCACTGTTAGTTTACAAATTTTGTTATCAGGACTGTCGCTTGCGTCTTTATTCGTTTTCATAAGTGAATTCGTATTAGCGGCAAAATAGAAAAATATTACATTTAATATCAATGCTTTTTTAAAAAGGAGTTAGGAAAACAAGTCGTAAGTGTTTTATTTTAAAAAATAGATAGAATTTCCATAAATTTTATATAATTTTCTGGTAATGAAAATTTTACCTCAGAGTTCGACCAAAACTGGTATTGTTCCGTATAGTGATACTGATTCTTCTGGACAAAAGCATTGTTTACAAACACGTTCCAGTTTGGAATTGTCAGAGACATTAACCGAAGAATAGGAGACGTGTGTGGGTAAAAGCGGCTACAAAAAGCAAAGAAAAACACAAAAAAGAGAATACAAAATAAGAAACAGCGTGAAACCAGTCTTCAACCGAATCCATGTGCAAATAAAAACTATGGATATTTTTGTAATGATAAGTTCAGCAAGTCCAACTTTGTTTTTGACGATTTGCCGTTTTTGGTGTTTTTTTTTTGTGTAGCTGAATTTTTTCATTAACACATATCATTACGAAGGGTAAAACTTTCCAGTCATAAATTTTTATATCAAAGATGGTTTTTGTTGCAAAATTAAAAATAGAATAAAAATAAACATATTAGAAAAATTCCCAAAATTAAAAAAAAAAACATTCCTAAATTTAAAAAAAATCTCCAAATCAAATTTTTTAAGTAAAAAAATGTACTCGTCATATTTATTTTGTTAATTATGCTTGATAATGTGCGGTATGGCTAGGGCATATAAAATTACCGAAATTTGCTTTTACCGGTAAACGGTAAATGTTTTGCTTAAGAACCGGTTTATCGGTAATTTACCGGTATTTATGTTTAATTTTAAGTTTATCAGTAACAAGTAAAATAAATGCTTTAAATTTTGTGAAGAGATATACATATATCGTTATATAGTAAAGTAATGAAACGTTTAATGCATTGCTCAACAAAGTTATTTAAAATAAAATGTAATTTATTAATTGCATCAAAAGAAAATTTTAATTTTTGAATACATATGTTGATCTGCTTGTTTTATAAAACATGCTCGTAATAGGCAAATGGCATCAATTGTATTGTCATTAATGCTGGTTATAATTTTTGTGCATATTAACCCTGTTGTAGAAAAAGCTCTTTCATATTCCACACTCCTCGGCTTCACTGTCAAGAGATGGTTGAACGCTACCGTCAGATACTTTCCACGCGTTTGTTCCTCTTCAAGAAGTGCGATTTCTTTTTTAAGCTTGCGGCATTGGTTACGGATGAGTTGGAAATATAAAGGGGTGTTCTGGAAATCGAAAACGCCAAACGCAAGAATTTGGAAGTGGTTTTGAATACACTTTTAATCTAAGTTTTATAATTTTTGATATAAAATTCTGTTTAATAGAGAACTCTTTGTATAATATTTGTTATAAAATTCTTTTATTACAGAAATCTTATTAAAAAACTACGCTTAAGATTCTAGCGTTTTCGATTTCCAGAACACCCGTGTTATTCAATTTTATTTTATTCAGTGATTTCTTCTTTCTTCATCAGAAGACTCATTTGAATTATTTGACCAGTGACATTCATCTCTCATGTTCAATCGTTCAATAAACGTCACAATAGTTTTTATCAACGGAGGTTACATAAACCTTTAAATAAATTATAATTATCCTCTAGATGAATATTTCTAAATTCCAACGGACTTGAAAAATTCTCCCTTTGATGAGATGGTTCATCAGATGTGGAAGAAGTGGAATGATCTTGTTCCATCCGTTTTAAAACATTTATTAGATGCTGACTTTTAAGGACGGCACTCGAAAACTAGGGGAATACCCATATTTTATTTAAGACTAATGTAATTAAGTAATGGCTTGAATCAGAATTACCGTAGTACTTTAGAGCCACAACTAAGCAAGTCCCAATTTACACAAGTTACATTTCTTGCCGGGCAGTTCTTGAATTCTCTTTTAATCTGACCTGAAGCGTTTACATATGAAACATTAGAAGTCAGACAGAAATTAATACTTGTATGTAAACTACGAAAAGTAAGAAAGACAAATGAAAAAATGTCCAGTACATATAGTCATGTTCTACACACTCTACCTTATCGACCCCTCGCCATCAAACTTCGTCTGTACGGCAAGAAATGTCCCTAGTGTAAATTGGCACCAACAGAGCTTGCTTGAAAATAACGATAAACTAAATGTGATTTAACTTTAATCTAATAACAAAAAAAAATTATATGTATATAAATATGAAATTTTATATTTAAATTTAACTTCATTCAGAATGAAATATTTATAAAAAATTACCGAAATTGCCGGTATTCTTCTTTGAAATTTACCGGTAAATTCGGTAATCAATATGACCGGTAAAACCGGAAAACCGGTTAACCGTTTACCGGTAATGTAACCCCTAGGTATGGCGAATATTTATAGCAATCTTACTAGTTTTGTTTTAGGGTCGTTTTAATTTTTAACGTGATTTTAACAGGTAATAAAAAAATAAATAAAAGTGAGAGGCTAACAACATAACTTGTATTATTTCTTTAATATTTAATCATTTTTATTCCGATGCTGACGGAAAATCATTCAACAACTGTATTTGTTGTTTACATCAAGGGTGGGAAAGTTGATACGAATGTACTTTTTTCATACTCGTTTCGTCTGTGCAGCGTATGTAATAAGTTTTGGCAGCAAACGGATGTTATTTATTAAAACATTAAAATAATTGGTCTAAAGTGATAAGTACTTAAATACTATTTTAAGTAAAATAGTACTGTTTAATACGGTATGTTGTACGAAAAATATGAGTAAACGTCCAAATTAAATGACAACAAATATATGAATATACATTTTTTTTATAATATGTAAAAAAAATAAATAATTAAAGAAAAATAGTGACTTAAATATTAAAATAAAACCAACTGAAAAAATAGCACACTGAAAAAACATTTGGGACATTCACAAGGTAGTCATAAAGACATATGTCTTAAAATAATAACCAAAAAAAATATATGAGTGCTGCGAGGAAACTCTAATAATTCAGATTTCTACTGTGTAGTTAGTTATGACAAAACAATAAACACAGCATAAAAAGTTTTATTATTAATTGATTAAATTATTAACTGCCTGTTCAACGATTTCGAATGTAGACGTTCGCATAGAATTATGGGAAATATTTTTTAAACTGAGTGTTTTTCATAATAATTTGTTATGCGAACGATAACTTTCGAAATCGTTGAACTGGCAGTAATTATTATTTTACCATTATTTTGTTTAAACTATTTTAAAAATTTAGGATACTATGACAATATGACTAATAGCACTCCTTGTGAATCCCCCAAAACTTAGATAGCAAACTGATACATATTGTCAAAAAATATTTTAATATGAATAATTAAACAACATTTTTAAGACACAAGTCTCGAATTGCTCTTTCATCCGACATATTCTCCCTATTTAGCCCTAAGGACTTTTTCCATTGCAATGTCAGAATTTATAAAAAAATTATATATTTTTAGTTCTGCCTTATACAGGGGAAGTAAGATCCATTAAAGCTGTAGATATCAAGAAACTCTCGACGTTTATGTTTCTACATAGAAAAAAAAACACTCGGGAATAATTAAGTTTCTTTTACATACTATAAGTTCAAGTCGTACTCAAAAACTCAAGTACGAATAACACTAAAACGTACTTAAAACAATCCTAAATGGAATTAATTATGAAAATCAATCTCAAGATTTCTTAAAATAAGTACAAAATTCTTAAATCAAGCAAAAAAGATTAAACTTTTCGTTAGTAAGGCCATTCCGAGAGCAAACTCACAAAATGAGCGTTTTAATCTCATTTAACTTTTCAATGTTTGTTGCAGACACTACAACTATTCCACACAAGTAGTTAAAAAAACGACATGCTTGTTGTCTGTAGATACAACGAAAACAACAGAACAAGACGAAAACACATTACTTTCATGTTTAAAGAGTAAAATTGACCACTCCTGCTTCTCATTTAGTTTATATTTTCGGTTACATTAAGTTATTGAAGTTAAAACCATATCGGGAATGACATTGGTGTTTTATAATTGAAATTCTGTAAGGTGCAAAGCGGGTAAG
Source organism: Pollenia labialis (assembly GCA_949318255.1). NCBI lineage: Eukaryota > Metazoa > Arthropoda > Insecta > Diptera > Polleniidae > Pollenia > Pollenia labialis. The sequence continues at coordinate 145,071,799 of OX439139.1, read as the reverse complement.
CAAATCATAATAAAATTCTCCTTCTAATTTCACTTTTGGTTTATTTTAAGTGCGAATTCACGATTAAATCAACTTTGTAATTCTTAATTCAAGCGCATTTTCAGATTGATTCAATCTTAGTTTTACTTTAAATAAATTTCACTCTCGGATTATTTCAAATACGAATTAGGGATTGAATATAGATTTCGCGATTGAAAATCCATACTTGAAATAATCTTTCTGTATGTAATTGATTCAAGATAATCCGTACTCACCGTACCTTTAATACCGCTCCGGATTGATTTGAGTACGGATCGATTGATTTTTTTTTTTGAGTGTAATGACGAAGTTTTAGGAATAATAAACTGAAAGCGAAAACTTGTTACTCAGATCAAAAAACGAAAAACTAAGGAACAGTACATAAAAGCTGCTGCAAAAAATTCTCAAAAACAAAGTTAATGGAAAAAGTACGAGGGGTCATCTCCCACCTAGATTAGAAATATACAACAATTGACCAGATAGAAAACCTCATGAACGCCGCAAAAAATAATGATACTTTTAGTCAAATTGTGAAAAATTTAAATTGCTGTAGCATCGTGATCTAAAGAACAAGTCTTGCTGGGTTGAGAGTCCCTAATCGGTGTTCGTTGAACTCCAAATCGTTCCAGTGTGTAGAACCGATTTTCGTAGGAACGTATTTATAATTACATATGAGGAGGTTCATAACAAAACGCGCCAATTTTAACTTTTTAGTTTAATTGTTTTTTCTTAACTGGATAATATTGTACATACTATTGTACATCCTTATAGTGGTTGTTTTAACGAATTTATTTACTCTTAATTGGATCAATACGCAAAAAAAACAATTTCACATACATTTGCACATCGTACTGGCTTAAATTAATTTTTTTTTTTAATTATCCAAAAATTGTAAAAGTGGAATTGTTCCGTTTTGTTATGGAGCTCCTCATTAAAAATTTTTGAATTGTAAATTATATAATTTTTTGTTCACCAACATTCGAAAATCGAAAAGGCAACTTAAGAAAAAAAGACTGCTTGTTTTTTTTCAAACATGAAGAATGGCTCGCCGGAAAAAGATTTGATTTAAGCAAATACCTGTTTTGATGGCCTGACAAACCTTATTTTTGAATACGTATAAACAAAATTGGAGGAACGTTGGAAGAAGACTACGTTAAAAATTAAAATGCTGTTTTATCCAGAAAACTGTGTTTCATTTCAAAAGCGACAAGCCTTTTTCCCCCGTCCTCGTAGTATTAGAACATAAAGAACATTTATACATTCAGTCCTTACTTAAACTCGTTAATAGTGAAAAGATTTTAAGAGCATTTAGGAATCCATTAAACTCCCCTAAACAAAATTTTGTTACTTAAGCAAATTCTGTGACATTCAGACGAACTATAAACAAAAACCCAAATAGACAACAAACAAAGAAAAACTTTCACGAAATCTTTTCAAAACTCCATAAAACATTTAAAAACCCGTCATCACTCTGACATACTCAAATAGTTCCCTAAGGAGTTTAACTTTTTCTTATGTTTATCTTAACAGTAAATGTATGAAAATGTTAAATAGTACTAATTATGCAAACATATGCGAATTTACATATTATTGAGACTTGTTTACTTAACAAAAAAAATAGACAATGTGGCAAAGGATATAATTAACAAAATAAAAAACAAGCGTGCGTGCTGTATTCGGCTATGTCGAATTGTATGTAACTTTCTTAATGGTGCTATAAGAACTGAGAGTAATATGAATACCGTTCTTTAGATAGACATCAATTTATTTTATGACACGCCAACTTCTCCAATCGCGACCAGAAAGATTTTTGTATCTTATTTGGAAACTTTGGCTCATGCAGTTCTCCAGATATACAAAAATCTTAAATGGCTTTGTATCCGAAGCCCCGCGCCCCCTTTGCAAATCCCGCCCACATTTTTCCTGATGTTGTGTATTGATAATCATGATGCTTGTACCTAATTTGGAAACTTTGGCTCTTGCAGTTATCCAAATAAACAGAAATCTATGTATTTGTACGCCCACTTCTCCAATCCCGCAGATATATTTTGGGAATTTGGGTTTTATCAACCCAGCTATAAAATAAATTTGGAAAACAATGTTGCTGTTCTTTAGATATAAAAAAATACTATTTTGTGACACACCCAATTCTCCTATCTTGCCCATTTTTTTGGAGGTTCTTGAAATTTAAAAGTTGTGTACGATAACGAAATGCTTGTTTCTTATTTGGAAACTTTGGCTCTTACCGTTTCACAGTTATATAAAAAAAGAAATACAAAAACAACAACAGCAAGAGATTTATGAGCAAAATTAAAGGCAGTTGGGGATTTTTGCTCTTATATGTATATCAGTCATTTCTGACCAATCTGGAAAAATTTCAAAAGCAAACATAAATCTAGTCCCCTCCTTTTCTGGAGTTTTCGATAAACACATTTCAACATCCACACGGACAGACGGACATCGTAAAATCAACTTCGCTTATCATTAGGACCCAAAATATATATAAGATCAATATTTTATTTATTTATTTATTCAGTAATATATTAAATAGATTAAAGTGACACACAGCCTGAGTTCTTTAATCTTCTACAAAGAACAACACTGTCGATGACGACAACGACTACCGGAATAAGACTGAATATTGTAGAAAAATTAATTATAAACAGTTTAATTTAATTTACCAATTTATCATATTAAAAATGGCCTAAAAGGGCCTTTTGCGTTTTAGGTGACGCTATACCCTTTTACCCACGGTAAAGTGTATAAATATATCAACGCGTCATCAAATAAGAAATTTGTCCCCTATTTGTACGTGTATTTAAGTGCATGCTAAACGAGTTTTATTAACATAAAAATGTACTTAAATGCAATCGTACTAACATCAAATTTATTTAGTTATAACTTTTCTTTTTATGTAAACAGTTTTCTAGTTGCGAAAAATATTAACCACTTCTTGTTTAATTTTCCACATGTTTAACCGCATGACAGCAAATAAAGGTTATCTTTGAATGCGTGTTTCTAATGGCATTAATAAGAGCACTTTTACTTCGTTCACAATCGCAAAAAAAGTAAATTTAGATCAAAACTTTAATTTAATAATAGTTAAATACATACGTATACAAAAACTACTTGCATACATTTGTATTAATTTATTTGATAAAAGCTAACAGAAAGAAATAAAGTTACGGTGCGGCTGTAGTGCCCAGCAGTGTTAAATAGTATCACGGGTTAGTTGGTATTAACACTGCTGTGATTCTTTGACTACAGGTGGGTAAAATGTCTTTACTTGTTGCCCCATGTGCGAAAACAATTACTAAGAAGCCGGACATAAATAATTTTTTTTCTTCTTTTTTTTAAATAAAGCATCATCGAACAGAGAATTTCCAAACTATATCTAAGGAATCTGTTAGCCTTTATATCGATTAAGAAGAAGTGATTGTGCTGAATCCATACCAACGAAAATTCAAGAGCTAAGCGATTAGACAATTCGGCACATTAACGACATTGAACCTCAATTTTGTCTCAGTCATTGAAACTATGGACCATCGGATCGAGGTATGCTACCGAAGCTGTGGCCAGCATTTAGTTTCACACATAATTGCCATACACACAGAAAAAAATACCAATGTAAAATTAACATCGAAAAATGTTGATTGAAAATCATGTTAAATTTCTGCAAAAGTATGCCCTTTATTTCAATGTACCATTATTTCATATTAATTTTAAATGAAAAATATTAAAATAATCTTTAATCACGCTTATTAAATATTATTCACTGATAAAAAAAATTAAAAAAAAATATTAAAATATAAAGAAATATGAATTCAATATTGAATCCATAAAAACCTGCTTTAAATTAAAATCAAAAGTCTATCTTGTTAAATTAACATGCTTACATAGTTAAGTATGTTAATTTTTTTATTTTCATTCCTAAAAGATGTTATAAAAAGAAGACAATTCCCGTATTCTTTTAATTAAAATTATTTAGTTAAATAGTACATCAAGTTTTGAAAGTACAATGATGACGAAAACCATATCGGGCCATTCTGCTGATTAATCTGTTGACAAAGGAGACTACAAAATAAGTGAAACATGTGTTACAGTGGTAAGTGTTTTGAATTATTCTTAAATAAATGTATATGTTGTCTCTAAAGCTTCTTCACACCAATTAGTTTCTACATGAAATTCACGTTGTTTCAACATGAAATAACTTTCATTCAATTAAATTAACATGAATTATAGTTATTTTAAAAGAAAAAAATGTTGTTCGCAAGCAATTATAAAATCAGGTTAAATTAACATGAAACACGTATGAAGCAAAATCACCACCGAAAAATTTTAAATCAACCTTGTTTTCGACGTTTTTAACTTGATTTTTTTCTATGTATGTAGAGCCTTTTATATTTATAAAAACTTTGTGAAGAATGTGAAGAGCAACACATCTTTTCAGAAAATTTATATACGATATTTATTTATTTATTTTAAATTTAAATTAAAAATATTCCCTTGGAAAACTGAAGCACAATTTACCATATAAATTTTTTTATAATTTTTTTTTTTTTTATTTAGTTTAGGTTTTTTATGAACATCTACAAAACCATCGTTTAATTCGTCCTTGTCGTTGGTATACAGAACGAAAACAACACCAGCGAGATGTTATTGACAATAATTACAACAATTAGTACGTAGACAACAACAGTAATGCCAACAATATTAATGATGATAAATATTTGCATATGTAATCCATTTTAAACATTTACGTTTTTATGCGTATTTGTGCAAATTACAAAAAAAAAATATATGCACACAAATGCAAGATATCATCAAACTACAGTGGCTAATAAAAATAAATGTACACTTACTTAAAGTGTAAGTTATATGGAATGGACAGCAGAAAAACAGCAACATTCTTAATTTAAGAACCAATAAAATATTTTAAAGTAGCAACTTTTAATTGTTAACCGACTCTCTTTTATTACACACGTTTTCTTTTATACTACTTTAGTGTAGCTAACTATTACATCTAAATACAATTAAAGCGTTTTACTTTCCAGCAAACGCGAAGTTAAGCCTTTGATATAAAATGACTTCATCACTCGATATCAAGCACAATTCTCTAAACTTTTTCAAGGGCTTAATTTTAACATTCGAATTCAAATTAATAATTTTTTAATATTTATGGGTAATTCCATGTCAAATCGACCAAGAGTTGGACCCGACCTCTTTCGATTTTAATAATATTAGGTCAGAAGGCTCCTTTTATCCTAAAAGGAACATATAAATGTGAACGTTTACAATGTTTACAATTTTTTTTCAAATGTTGTCATATTCAAAATGTCATAATTTCGCCGAATTAACCGAATGTGCTGAGGATATTTCTTCAAATAAACTACTTTAAATACAACGATGGACTTTATGTCTTTTTAAAGCAACTGGACTTGGTCAAAAACCTATTTTTTCGGCAATTCCGCAATAAATAATAATGTGGGGTTGGTCATACATTTGAGCATCCTACGAGCTGCACGTAGTCGTATACCTGCGGGACAACTTTTGATGTTGGTGTAGCACTAGATTGGAAACCTGCGGGATAACCACGGAATTTGCAACCTGCCCTACACACACACCACCTATACTGAGGCCTAGTGCAGCCACCAAACATACACGAATCTGCGGGACGACCACGGAAACGCTGTGTCGAGTGGCTCGTAGTCGTAACCTGCGGGACAACCACGGGCACACTACTACGTTCGGATTTTGATGTTGGAGTAGCACTAAATTGAACACCTGCGGGACAACCACGGAATCTTCAATTTGGACTACACAAGCACCAATACAGAACAAACAAAACCAAACTACCAAAATAATACAGCGGGACAACCAACGTAATATTGGCATTTCCGTCAAAAGGTCCACCGTGACCGAAAATTTAAAAGTTATTAAAAGCTGATTATTTTACGATATTGTTATAGAGAAATATTTAGATTTTACTAATTTTATTATTTTAGCCATAAATTTGTTCAGTTAGATGAACAATCAGACTGCAAAGTTGTGCAAACGTAATTTCTTATTTGTGAGAATGTTTTATTGTATGTTTTCTTCAATATTATCTTCCTTAAAAGAGGTGATATTTGATAAAAATTATTCCAAAAAAATTTTCTTACATGGTCTGTAGTCTAAGAAAGAGTTCGAAGAGAAATATGTTATTCGGATTAACGGTAAATTTTTATTTTGTGTTAATCATTATTCAGTTAAATTATTATGGAAAAAATGTCACGTTCGAAATGTCACGTATCGACCCAGATGTTTTCTTAAAAAAAAAAATACCGAAGATTTTTGAATCACACCAAAGGCATTTTAATGTTACATTGGTACGTAAAATTCTGAAAGTAGTTTGATTAAAAAATTGTTCCAGGTTTCGCTGAATTACGCCTTTTTATACATGGCCACAAAAACTACTTCTATTTTTTTCGCGTTCGAACCGCTACTTCTTTTGCCATTATCTTTGACCTAGAATCGCGCCTTCCATAAACTTTAGCATGGATAACGATGCCCTCTTAGTGCTATAATTTAAGGGTTAAAAAAACGGAAAAATATATGTTGGTTAAAATGTTATTGCATTTTAAATTCGTACGACTGTCACGTTCAACACTTTGGAATTACCCATATACGACTTACCTACCACTGTGTTCAACACCGACTGATCATGATGTTTTTTATTTTCGCTCTGCTTTTATACTTTCTGTTGTCGTACGTACAAATTAATTTTTTGCTATAAATAAGATAATAATCAATCTCCAAAAAGGGAGAATGAAAAATCTAATAATAACTAATTTTCCAAAATTAATTTATGCAAAAAGAAATATATTAAGTGTGGGGGGAAACGAGTGTACCCGACTTCCATCGTCACAAGGGACAACATTTTATTTATAAACATGAGATCTTCGAGATTTTCATCTGTGAGACGATTTCGGTGTTTATTTTTTATAAACTTCAATAAAGAAAATAAAGATTCACATATTAAGGATGATCCAAACATCGAATACATCTTCTGAATCTACTGAATTGTTTTCTTCCGTACGTGTGTTTAATGAGCAAAAAAAAAGAATTATGGCAACGCTGCAGAACAATGAGAGCGGGAGAGTCCCCTGCAAATAATAGGACTAGTCTATTATTGTAAAATGTAGCCCACAAGGGACTAGGACTGGACCAAAAGTAACCCAAACGTGTGGAAAAAACATGGTCTATTTAACATTGCGATGTCCTAGGGCAGGACCATATAACCCAGCTTTGGATTACAAAGGAGTAGTCTTAAAACTACTCCATTGTATACACAAGATTAGTTTTAACTTCGTTTAAAAACGAAAACGTTTCGTTTCACTACAAACACTTTTAACAATGACATGGTCCATGCTTGCATTTCATCGGACCAGTCCATTTAATCAAAATGGATCAGGTGGTCCAATAATAATTGCAGGGATCTTTGATTTACACAGCGTTTACATTTGACAGTACTGGCAAGACAGTAAGAAAATACATATTAGTTGCCAAAAACACTACTAACTGTCTTCGAGCCGTACTCGTCCAGACAGTAGTTAAGACTGTTCACTTTTTAAAATAAGTCAAACGTGAATGTTGCAGTGCAAGTTCAGCTAAACGTGTTTTGTATGAACTAAACAAATTTAAAAATAGCTTAAAATAACGCACCTTAAAAATTAAAAACTTTGCGAACAAAACTTCAAATTACTGTTAGCAAATGTCAAATCACTGTCCAGTTTTACTGTTTGCTAAACTTGCTAGACAGTAGACAAGACAGTTGGGAAAGTGTGCATGTATTGGTGAAAAGGTTGGCATGTATTGCTACTGTATTGCCATTACTGGCAAATGTAAACGCCAGGTTAAGTGTAATTCAAGCCTTTTTAAATATTTTACTGCATATTTAGTGATCACAGTTTTTGAATTTTTAACATACCGCGGTGCGGCTGTGAGTATTCGAAGCAGTTTGTTTAGTTTTTACATTTTTTCAATATTCAAAGCCGAGGCAGTGTCCCATAACCGAATACCGTAGGATGGCTTTTAGTTGTGAAGTAAAAGCTTGCAATCAAGACAAAGGACAGAATTTCTTCCAATAAACTAGTTTATTTGAATTCCTTTTAGTTTCATATTTTGTCTCTAAATAGCATTTTCACGTTAAGCGTCGATCTAGATGTGCTGAAATATTATTTGATTATTGATTTAAATAGGGGCATGATTTCCGCCGCAAAGTGAATGTTATATATCATTATATTAACTGGCTGAGGGAAGAGTAAAATAACGACAAAGTAACGTTCAAAAAGCATGTGTATGTTAACGGGTAAATTATGTTTCAAATTATGTATATACAAATATTTATTTATTCTTTCTTAAATTTCTCTAAGTTTTTTGAATGATATTCTGAATCATCTAGTCAGGCCACCAGGCTGGAGTGGAAGGGGACCAAGGAAACATTTCATTTAAAAATGCGAAATTATCGAATTGGCTTCTAATTTCCTCTACAACGCGGTATAACTCATGTTACAAGCAAGTAACTTGTAATTATTTTGGAAAAAATATTTTAAACTCATTCGATGCCTTAACCATCCATGTAAGGTGCTGCATCGGTTTAAAATAAAAGGATCTTTTGTCGAAAAATTAAAAAAAAAACACTTGAAAATTTCTAAATATGCATTTAAAACATATATATGCATTTTCGCCAAAATATGCAACAATATGCAAAAACAAATCGATGCCATTTTAACGCAAATTTAATGATTCGGAAAGATAATTGATCGGCATCGTTCTTAGACTATCGACAAAAAACATGGATTGCATGGAAATCGCATATCTTGTCATCAATGAGACGAAAAGTGACATCAATCCCATGATGAACGTCATCACACAATTTTGCCATATATTATGCGTCATCTACGCCATGACTACATTGACAGTAACACCATGCAACATTCTGTGTATTATTAATATTATTTTCATGTTTAAAAAGTCAAATAAGAAGCCAACATTTTCCAAGTAGAATGATTACAAAAATCATTTCGGGAATGCTGCTGGTGTCTTATAATTTAGAGTTCTTCTGCAAACAAAGAGCGGTATGCAACAAAAGTGAAATAATAATAATATTCTCTCACTCTGACTTAAGTCATTCACAATGAAAGACTGTCATTATATTGAGCCTAATGAGTCCTTTCTCCGATGTTACTGAGTCATCGCACTTATGACATTTTTTTTAACTGACCCCGATTCATCATTCCTGTGATGCTAATGTGTCATCACATTGATGACATAATTTTACCTGATGACAACTTGGCCAAGTGTTGTTAACGCTGACAACACAATGAAGAAAAGTGTTATGGCGTCAAAAACGAAGACACTTGTCAAAGAACTGAAATCAAAATACATCAGGGTTTTGACGCCTTTTCTTTCAGTGTAGGTGGGCTTTGTGACCAAAAGTTTCTGAAATAGCTTTGATATATTCGATAACACTATGCAACACAAAAAATGAAAAATCCTTCGCGTGTGGAATTTCTGGAAGCAATTAACGAGACTAACAAACCCGTATTTATATTTCGGACACCTAATAAAATTTTGCTTTCCTGTTCTCAAGTTCTCACCTTATTTTTGGGCTAAATATTAGTCCAACCCATAAAAAAAAACTCAGCGCGATAGAAAAAAACTGAAATTTGATTTAAATTCAGCGCATTGAACTCTTTATAGTACACATATTTGTATTTAAAGGCGTTTTTTTGGCACAGACCAGAGTTATTAATTTTTCTTTGTAAAAAGTATTTAACAAATATAATTGCAATTAATCCAAATTTTCGATATTTTACTCAGGCTAAAGTTGATTGAATTTAATTTTTATTAAATTATTTTTATAATCAAAAAAATTTTACAACATGAAATGAATTACAATTTTTTTGATAAATTTTCATTCTTGACTGAACTGTGTATCGAAGCCAGGTTTTGACGGACAAGTTGCCCTGACATGTTTCGATTGTAACCACAAAATCTCTTTAGAGGGGTTTGCCTTTTAAAATTCACCGCCATTGACGACGGTTGGTAGTCAATAGTCAAACATCAATCTTTAAACCAAATGGTTACCTTGGTAGATCGAAATTGGTTTTTGTTTTAAAGTTAAAAAAAAAATAATCACAATACTAATTAACTTTGCAATTTTTACAGAAAACATGTCACTTAACTTCATTATATAAAATAGTTCATTTAAGGTATACGTAATTTCCAGATCCAGTAATAAAATTCATAATTTCTTGTTTTTTATGAATTTCTAACAATTCAAAATTGTACAAAATTTGATTTTGATTTTGCACCAAAAAAAAGTTTTTCTTTTTCAATTTCGTCGAAAATAACTTGGAAATCTTTAAGGCGACTAAAATGCTTATTATTTCAATTTATATTTAACACAATTGGGCGAATCTGTCTCAAGTTATAAAACAAATCGGTAAAGCACTCTCTTCAAAACTAAATTTATTTTTCAACTTAAATTATTTTTAATTTACGTGTGTTCCAGATTACAATCCACATTACAAAAACATTTGAGAATAACGTTTGAAGGTTTAAAGTTGAAAATAACTAAATAAATGTATTGAGAATGCTATTTTTTTCAAGTTATTCTCAACTCATTTGAGAAAGTGTTTGATTACAAATGGTTTTCAATTTTAAATCAATCCCTCAACTTGTGAAGAAGAAAAAAACACATACACCTTCATTTTATTCTGGTTTTATTTCTCGATTTTGTGTTAACTTTCGGCAAATACTGTACGTGTCAATGCTAAACAAACAAAATTAAAACTGCATACAAAGATTTTATTTTTATTTTCATTTGCATTTAATTAATTTTAAATACATTCTTATTTAAACATTGCTATTTTTATATTTATTTAATATGATTTAAAAACAATTTTTTATACAATTAAAAATAAATACTAAAAATTTAAATGCAAACAAATAATAAGATCATTTAATTTCACTAATATGATTTATCAAAAAAAATTATATCATTAAAAATTTAAATCGACTTAACAAAAAATTTTAAACGTCAAGTAAATTGTGTACTTTTTTTATTTCATCGCTATAATGAGCCCCATTTTTAATGTTTATTAAATAGCAAACTTCAACATCGTGCTCTTAATTAAAATTCTGTGTTAAGTTTAACCATTACAAAATATTTTATAACTAAAATAAATTCGCACTTATTTTTGTAAGTAACAAAGCAGAGAAACATTTACTATGCAAATTAAGAGAATTTTATGTTTAAATTTTAGTGTTTCCACATTCTTCCATCTTCTTTATTGAATTCATAAAATTTATAAGTTTATAGAAATTCTCAAAAAGCAAAAACAAACATATGTATGTATGTGAAAAGATATTAAATGTTACAACATTTTCAATAAAACTGATGTAAATGCCCCCTTATTTCTCTCTAAATGTTAAGATTTTTAGACGTTTAAGCAAATTAAGATTTAATTTATTTCTTGAATTTTTTATGTATTTTGTATTTTGTTATAAATTTAGCTAAATCATTAATATAAATGCATATAAATAGTAAAAGTGGGTGAATTGAAATGTCAGTTGTATGCATATTTGTATACAAATAATAAAAAAGTTATACTTTTATACTATTTTACTTCTATACTGCGATACTGCTTTACTAGTATCCCAAACCTCAAATCGCTTCAAACCTACTGATTTTTGTATGGGGTGTTCCCGGTTTGGAGGACTATTTTCTGCTTAGAATAAGCGCTTTTTAAAACATGTAAACAAAGCACTCCGTAAGTGCTTTTTTAGGGGCTAACTATATATTAACATATTCATTAATATTTTTCTTTTACTGGTTTAAATGCCTTTTTCAATCATTTTCGTAAACCATAATATGTATATTTAAATTTTTTTCGCTTCGTTGCTTCGTTGTCAGCACTAAAATAGCAGGTTTTTCGTATATTTCATTTTACTGCTTTATAAGAGCTCTTTGTAAAGGTGCTGGCTACGAAATAATGGTGGGAACAGTTTTTTTAAATTTAACGGATTAAAACTTGAAAGACCACTTTAAAACGCAAATGAGGGAATGATTTTTTTTAATGCAATACTAGCGATGTGATCAAACGTCATTAATTTTAATATTTTGTAGCACACATTTTTTTGCTTTCATTAAGCAATTTGACGAATGTCAGGTCAATTGTATAAAAGGCAAGAATTGACAAAATGCGGTCTTTTCCTATTTTAACCTCACTTTTTACTGAATAACTTTACAGTGAAAACGTGGCTAAGCAAAAACTACTTAAATTCTTATGTGCAGAAGAATTTTTTTGTTAAAAGTGTATAAAAAAAGGGAAAATAAAAATTGTTTACCAAAAAGAAAAACACCCATTTCCTCTTGCTGGAAATAATTGTCCCAAAAATTAAATCGTTATACATCAAGCAACTTGCTTCATACTGGTGCCATTCCAAAAAGGGTAAATTCTTATTTTTTACAAAATACTGCTTAATTTCCATCTGACTCACAAAATTATTTTAACAGATTTGGCACCAAATTATAAATTAGAAAAAAAGAAGTACACCTAACGCTTATGCCAAACTCAAATCCATTAAATCCCTGGGTTAAAACAGAGAGAGAATAAAGGAATGGTTCTTGAAACAATATTACATTGTCCAACTCAAAGAACTACAACTTGTTAACCAATTGTGGAATTCCTATGATTAAGTAAACTGGTTATCCGTTACACGAGAATAAAAAAAAAACCTCCAGGCGACCATGCATGCAAGAGCTTGACACAAAAGAATTAAGTTTTGACTTATAGGCTGTATGCTACATCTTTTATTGAAGCGCTCGATTATGCGCTTTTTCTCTTAAGTGCTTCAAAAAATCCAAATTTGTTTTACTGGAATACGATTATGCTATTATACTATTATGTGTACTATTATACTATTATACTTTTATACTATTATACTATTATGTATACTATTATACTAGTATACTATTATACTATTATACTATTATACTATTGTACTATTATATTATTATGCTTGTTAAGTTACGACAGCGAAATAAATATTTTAAGAGCAATTTCGTTTTTGTTTTAATTATAACTTCATTTATTAATAATTAGTTAGAAAAAAAAGAGCTTTAAAATTTATTACTTTTTGCCTTCTCGTTTAAAGTCCAAGTCTCAACTGCGTGGTCGAGATTTTTCCTTTTCTTATTTTTTTTTTGTAAAATTGTATTTAAAGCACATATGCGGCCTTATGCTCCCCAGAGGAGTAAAAACATATATATGTGAAAAAAGCTATCTGACCGTTAGTTTTAAATGGCAAAAAATATGCACTTATGTGCAAATAAATAAATTATACTATCTTAATTAATTGTATTTCATTAACTTCACCTTTGGCCCACCTATTAAAGGATTGTGCTACATTTATGACAGAATGGTTGTTGAATCATTTTTGCTTCCTCCTTTTTTATGTCACGGTACACAGTTTTACACTTAAACTTTTTATGCATAATGATAAAGATACTCTAACGTTATTTTCATATTTTATTATATGACCGAAAAATATAACAATATCATGAAAAATTTAAGTTTTTTTTTAATAAATTATAACAAACGGCCGATAAAAAAAAGGAAAACAAAGAAACCAAAAAAATATAAATATAAAAAAATAACTAGTGCACAACCCATAAAAAATTTCATGTAACATCGACTATTTCTATAAAACTCTTATTTTCAGTGAATATTCTCCTCGAAAGAAAGAGGGTTTTATTATGCAAATTAATTCAATTTTAAAAAATTCTTTGAAAGAAGAAGCACATAAAAGAAAGCATTTTACTCCTTTTCAAATGGCCACTACAACTTTGAAAGGCATGGACACATTTACATTCGTTTCTAATGGAATATCAAAATATTTTTTCTTCTCTGCACAATTTAACCTTAAAAAAGTATATGGCACAGCACAAGAAGCGAAGGAACTGTAAAAAATACTTTAATATAAAACTGTCAAATGGTGTTTTATGAAGGAAAGAGTGATGAAAAAAGCCCCATTATGGATTCTCCATCAATGTCATCATGTAGTTAAATGAAATAATTCAATTCGTTTTTTCACTATTTTTAGTTTATTCGATGTAACTGTGAAGGAAGATAGATAAAAAAAACAGTTACAAATTTATTTTCTGTAAAATTTTATATAATTTTTGTTGATATTCTTGGCACTATATAAATGTTGATAAAGGGTATTGCAAAAAAAATAAAAACCTAAGTGTATTTGTTTTGAAATTTTTATATCACAGGTATGTAGTTAAAAGATTTGCCAAGGGAAAGACAGTAGTTCTCAATCGAAGTTTTGGTGGTGTTTTTAAAAATGTTTAATGAGCAGTAGCTTCTAACAGCTTATATAAAAAAACTCAACGCTCACCAATGAATGGATTTATTTAGAATTTAAAAGGTTTTATGCACAATATAAATATTTTAAAAACAATTTTCAAAATGACAATCAACCAAAGCAAAAACCAAAAATGTAATTTTTTGTTTAAAGGGTCGAACTTATTTTAAAATTCAATGATTGACACAAGGTTTAACAAATTTTGCTTAAAACAGGTTTGAAACGCTGTTTAAAATGTTTATGAAATATTTACATTTAACGGATTTCTAATATTAAAGTCATATATTTATTTCTATACTTTTTCAATAAAAACAAAAAGGCAACAAATTTTTGCAGTCTGTGTTTTATGTTCTGGTTATTAGTGCTTTAATTAATATTTGATAAGAAGGCTGAAGATTCTCATGCACTAAAAAATAAAAATTATGCACTTAAAACTTAAAAAATTTAAATAGAAAATCGCTTTTTAATTTTATTAAAATCAAAACAAAAAACTAAAAAATTCCGTATTTTGTTTTTCAAAAATTTTTTAAAATTAAAATAACTTATATAAATTTGTGTTTGTTAAAACAAATAAGTACTATTTTATCAAAATCACAAAAAAAATTTTAAATATGCATTTAAACCCAAAATATGCAAAAAGGTGCAAAAACAAATCAATTCTATTCTAACACAAATTTATTGATTCGGAAAGATAGAACGGTGAGTACGGATTTTCTTGAATCAAGTACAGAAAGATTGATTTAAGTACGGATTTTCAATCGTGAAATACTTAACTTATCTATAACTGAAGTTCGAATTCGTGTTTGAAATAATCCGAGAGTGAAATTGGTTTAAGTAAAACTAAGATTGAATTAATCTCAAATGCGCTTTTCCAAGCAATAAAAAGTTGATTCAATACTGACTTCGTACTTTAAACAAACCGAAAGTAAAATAAGAAGTAGAATTTTATTATGATTGATTTACTTACCCGATTGACACCATACAGAATTTCAATTATAAAACACCAAGACCATTCCCGATATGGTTTTTAATTTAAAAACTTAATGTACATATATACCCAAAAATATAAACTTAATGAGAAGCAAGAGTTGTCAATTTTACTTTTTAAACATGAAAATAATGTGTTTTCGTCTTATTCTGTTTTTATTTTTGTAGTTTCTACACACAGCAAACAAATCGTTTTTTAACTACTTGTTTGGAGTTATTGTAGTGTCTGCAACAAGCTTTGATAAGTTAAATGAGATTAAAACTATCAATTTGTAAGTCTACTCTCAGAGTGGCACTACCAACAAAAATTTTAATCTTCTTTAACTTGATTTAAGAATTGTTTACTTATTTTAAGACATTCCGAGATCAATTTTCAAACGTAATTCTATTTAGTATTGTTTTAAGTACGTTTTATTGTTATATTTTTGATTTTGGTTTTTCTTGCATTGTAATTTTTGGCGTTGCAATTTACACAATTAGGGCCTATACATATGTATTTTGTGTTTCTTTCCATAAATCATAAATCTTTCTAAGCCATTAATAATTGCAAAATATCGGCCAATATCTTGTTACATTAACATTTTTAACTTTTTGCTTGTACTTTTTTATTTGGCGAAAAACAGCTGATGCTGTTGTTAAATGAGTTAAAAACAACTTCAGCTGGTTTTAAAATTAACATCGGTTTTAACGTGTAAAGTATGCTTTTGCTTGTCTATAGTAGATCAAAAGCATATTTTCAATAAAAGTTTACTTTAGAACTCTTAAAGAATGCTTTGTTTATGACTATTGTTATGGGCCAATATGTATTAAATTTTCTTAAACATGTTTTTCTCTAGGTGTACTTTTTTATAATATGTATTACTTCCAGTTAACAATATGTGTTTGACAGTTATAACTGATTATAACTGAACTTGGTGAAATTGGCCGTTAAATAGATTCTTATTTAATATTTTGTATAAATTTAAGTTTTTCAAATAGGCTGTGAGTAACAATGTTCTATGGGCATACATAAGTAAAATAAAATAATTATTTATATTTTGTGGAGTAAAATGTTTAAACAATGTCATTATTTAGAAATGGCAGTGAAAGAATGTGCAACACTTATCATAAATTAGTATGCCATTTTTTGGGAAAGAAGAGCTCAAGACTGGAGAGAATTTTAAAAGCACGAATAAAAAAATTAGAGCATTTGACTTCAATAAAGACAAAAGAAAAGTGTGGTGCGACTCATTTGACATCGGGCATTGTTGATGCTCTTACGTTAATCAAAAAATTATTAATTTTCCTGATTTACCATCTGAAACCGGTATTCAAATTTCAGATATTTGCCACAACTGCTTCAAACGCCATGAGATTTATAGGAGCTTAAGCACCTTTGGAAAGAACATAGCTAGAGATATTTTATTCCTAGGCTGCCTGCATATACATATTTGAAATATGTAGTTGCAGAAATTAACTTAAATTTAAGCGTGTTGTACTTCCCTCGTTTACTTTAGTATTGCTTATAAATACACGCAGAAAAAAATATGTTTAAAAATGTTCACCTCCAACAAAAATGTTTTTAAACAAAATTTTAAACATATTATGTTTAATTTATCATTATTATTGCCACCAGCAAACCATATTATGGTTAGTTAAGTACTCCATCAGTATGCCACAACCATAATATGATTGCCTCAAAACATGTTATGGTTAAATATAACAATAATTTGATTTGAAATTAACAATAGTATTTTACTCCTTTCAATAGCAACATTCTATGGTTTAAAACCAACCATACTATTATAAATGTTAAACATATTTTAGATATTATTAACCATAACATGCTCGGAGGCAACCATAATATGGTTGTAGCTTCTTGCTGATTACCATAATATGGGGTTCGGTGGCAATTATATGGTTAAATTATCTATAAAAATAGTTTTGTTGGAGGTGACTATATTTAAACATGTTTTTTCTCCGGGTGTACAATTTGTATATTTACTAAATGTTTAGTTTTGCATATTCAAAAACTAAAATTTTGATCCGCGTAGCACCAAAGACATGATTTCGTGAGTTTTTTCCTTGACCATTTTGACCCAGTGACACCAAAGGATTTATTTTAATAAAAAGGCATATAAAAATGTTACTAACGTCGAGTTTTAATACCTTAGTTGCCATAATCACTTCCAGAGGAAGATTGTTTTTTATTAAAAAAAAAACTTAAATTATGCTTTATTTGAACTTTGACATCCAAGAGTACGCCTTAACACTCTCAGATTTGTCTCAAATTTAGACAATGTGAGTTTTATTCTAAGTAATCTAATATACATACAAATAACGATTTATTTTCACTGTAAATGACAAGAGGTCAAACTTCGACTACCGTGCGATCCTAGTATGCAAAATTAAGCGTGTTTGCATTCTCAACCAATATACAAATATATTCTGTTATTCTATATTTATTTAAGAATTATAATAATTTAAAAATCCTTTATATTGTGCTTATATACAAAAATGGCCAACATTTGTTAAGCACCCTGTTCTTAGAGAGCAGATGTATCTTGACTTACTTGTATTTTTCATTGCCAACATTCAACATCATTGTCATTTTATTGGACATGTGTTGCCATGTTATATGTCGAAACCAGTTAACAAAAATAAAATCTGCACCTAAATATAAATCTCAGTACATCACAAAAAAAAATCACTGAACAAATACTTTGCAAAATTAAAACAGACGCTGCAAAAGTATTTGAAACTGACTTGAAACTGAAAACTACAAGAATACAACATAAAAGTTCTTTATTTAAGTCAAAAGCTTTTTTTTCTGTTAGTCTAAAAAAAATATTAAAAGTGTACCATTGGAAAAATCACATTTATACCCAATAAAATCTTCGTAATGTGTTAAGTAATCAGAACAACTTAAAAGCACTACATACTTACAATTCTACTGAGAGAACCAATGAATTTTACAAGGGATGTCCCAAAATGAACGCATGCAAAAGTAAATTATTATTTTTTTACCTACATACATCCAGAAATAAGTACATAGTTATAGAAGTTGTAATAGAAGCAGTTATAGAAGAAAGCTACTAAATAATGGGTGAGAGAAGCTATTCATTTTGGAAAAGTTAGCGAAGATTTGACTGGGTAATTTATAAATTTATAGATTTTGGGTATTATTTTGATATTTTTGTTTCCTTAATGATTCTTTCTTGGAATTTCGAAACATTGATCATGACGTGAGTGCCCTAAAGAAAAAAAGATTATTTTAAAGAAAACCCCTGTGTTTTTTCTTAACAAACAATATAGGATTTATATAAGTTTTATTTACCATGTTATGAGTTGCTAAGCTGATGCCAATGTCAAAATGTAACTTTATGTTATTTAGAATCTGGGAATTTATTTCTCATGGTGAGTAACATTTATTATATAAATTTACATATTTATTCGAATATGTATTCTAAGTCAAATTACAATTTTAAAAGCTTTAATACTTCAATAGTCTTATTCCTTCATTATTTTCCAGGAATATTTGCTATGCTTTGTAACAGAAATATACAAATATGTATACAGAAATTAACAAGATTTTGATTGATTTTCGTGCTTAATTTCCAATTTTTATTCTTGATAAAAAAAAACTGAAATTAATTATTGGTTGCCTAAGCCAGATCATCAGGAAACTTCATCCAAGGGTTTAAGAAAAACTAAATATATTAAGCAAACAAAACTGTTAAGCGAATAGGAATTATAAGCAACAGCTTTACTTGTAACAATATCAAAGCTTAAACAAAAACAACAACAATACACAGTGAGTTTATCTTTTCTTACATTCCCCACTACAATTGGTTGGAATTCTTCCAACATTAATTGTAGTTGTATGTAAGTAGGTTAAAAAAAAGCAAAATGAAAACAAAAAACAACTTGCTCTATTGTTTTCGGAAAAAATTAAACAAGTTGCCAGTTTAGTTTAAAGTTCTCTTTTAACCAAGTCATTAAGCCCATATACCTTTGCTAGGCTGAATTAATTTTTTTTTTTTTTTTTTTTGTTGCATAAGACAGTTTATCTTTAAGCACAAGCTCTGATGTAGCGTATGAGTAATATTTTATTTCTAATACACATCAATAGCCTGTATTTATGGAAGATACAATCGCAATATTATTACAGTAACGGAATGTAGTTTATTTAAGAAGCATTCCTTTCAGTCATTTTGAAATAAATTAACATTTAAAATTCCACGCAAATTTATTATTAATTGATTCTAATATGTATTCAAAAACTAAGTACATAAAAAAAATTAAAATTCTTTCCCAGTAAAAACTTCGCCTACTTTTTTAAAACAAATAGCTGCTTTCACTCATAATTAAGTAGCTTTCT
Organism: Pollenia labialis; assembly: GCA_949318255.1. Lineage (NCBI taxonomy): Eukaryota > Metazoa > Arthropoda > Insecta > Diptera > Polleniidae > Pollenia > Pollenia labialis. The sequence continues at coordinate 145,052,013 of OX439139.1, read as the reverse complement.
TCTATATAACTACTTCTATAACTACTTATTTTTCAGATGTATGTAGGTAAAAGATATTGACTTGCATTTTAAATTCATTGGTTCTTTCAGTAGAATCAGAAGTAAAATAGCTGAAAATTTATCATCAAAGTTATTTTCACGAATACAAAATTTATTATTAAAAAGATTTCTCTATGACGTGCTTAATTTCTATTTTTATTATTAATAAATACACTGAAATTTATTGTATATTTATTGTATATAGGACAAGCGAAAATTCTTCAAATTACCTCAAATTCAGCCCACTCTATTTTAAACTGTGAAGAGTTACAGCTCAGAAAGCTAAAGAAAAAAACTTCATTTAATGCAATCCGTCAACAGCAGCAGCTAAGAGCTTCGTGGGAGCTCTTCGCTTGTCTGCAGGAGAGAAACAAGAGTCTCTGGCGGGAATCGAACCCGCAACCCCGGCGCTGATATACTAGCTCACTCCCAGCTAGCCTACCGGGGCACTTCAGAATGGTAAACATTCATTTTCACCATTTCCGACGACTTAAACAACTTTTTCTTCGCATATTGATAAAACAAACTGCAGTCACATATTTAAAATTTAATCTTATTTTTTTTAATACGATTTAAGTTAAAAATTCAAGTGGTTCTATTCTGATGAACCAAAAAAAAAAGAAGAATTTTATGTAGTCAAGACCATTGTAATTCATTGTAATACTATTTTTTGTGTTTAAATTGTCATTGGAAGTATGAATTATTTTTCTGCATTTTTTTTTTATTTATTCTGTCTTTATTTGCAATTTATACAATTTTTATACCCTCCACCACAATTAGTTGTGAAGAGGGTATACTAAGTTTGTCATTACGTGTGAAAATTTTTTATTATTCATCTCAGACTCCATAAAAAATATATATTTTGGGCCCTTAAGTCGATTTAGCCATGTCCGTCTGTCTGTCCGTCTGTTGAAAACACGCTCACTTTCGAAAAACTCAAAAGAAATGAACAAACTTGGTGCAAATTGCTTGAAGTTATCCTAAGCAGTTTGGGATTGAAATTCAGCAAAATCGGTGCAGTAGTACCAGAGCTATGAATGAAAATGAAATGAAAAATGAAAAATTATGCTATCATAACAAAATTTGGTACGTCACAGTTTTTTAGGACTAGAAATTACACTGTGAATTTTCGTGAAGATCAGTCTATAATTTACCCTAGGCCCCATCTAAACCCTACTCTCGGAAAACAGTTTAGTATGCCTAAAGCCGTAATAAATAATGCTATCAAAATAAAATTAAATACTTCACTACTCACACTAATAAATTTCGTGATGCTCGGTTCATAATTTCCTATAGGCCCCATATAAAGCCCACTGAGCTGTCGGTGGAGGGTATCAAAGATTCGGCACAGCCGAATATAGCAGTCTAACTTGTTTTATTTTAAAATCCTGATGAACCACGGTGTATTAAAATTTCAGTTAGTTTTACGCACAGAATATTGTGAGTGCAGTTATAAAAATAAAATATTAGTTTCCTTTATTTTTTGCCAGTAACTGGAAGAAAACATTTCCACCCTTGTTTGAATTCACATAAAATATTATCTTTTTGCTGCATAAAAACTACCTTTTTAAGATTCTAAATTAAAACTACAAGTATTTATGATTAATTTAATGTAAAGTTTAACAAAAATCCCTGAATTAAAAAAAGCAACGGAAGGTAAACCAACAATTAAATGTCCTTAAACAAAAAACAAAAGAAAAAAATTTGAAACAATTTTTAGTGTTGAGTGTTAAAAAGTTTTGCCACTTTGTTAGCAGCAGCCTGCCGCAAGTTAAAAATGTATCTTCGTTTATTTTTGTTTTCATTCGCTTTTTTCGAATATTTTTTAAAGGCAGTAAAAATATTTTTTATTTTTAATTGTATATACATATGTCTGTATGTATTTGTGAATAACTGAATGTATGTGTATAAGTATTCTTTTTACGGCTATTTTAATGGCATACGAACGGTAGGAATATGTGAATGCAAGAGTCTTTGACCTAATTTAGCCTTGATATCCATAATGTTTATATCATTATGGTTATTATACCCGAAAGACAACAACAAACACAGTTTAGAAATAAAAATAATTTGAAATAAAATAAAAGATCAAAAAAAAAGGATACCCCAGTTTCTTTCAGTCTGTCAGCCAGTGAGTTCGTGTAGTTGACAAGTGTGACCGTAGCTTTAGTCTTTAATTCTTTTTTTGTTGTTTTGTACCGTTGTTTATTTTACCGCTGTAACTTGCGGGCGTGTTTAAAGATGCCAAAGAAAAAAGGAATTTTGAAGTGGGTATTATTTTATGAATTTTTGTATTAATGATAAATATCATTAAGTAATGCGTTTAATTTAAACATACGAAATAATAATGGGATCGTAAATATAAGCATTTTAGCTTCAAAAATATTCCAGTTTGTATACACACCAATGAAAACAATGGTATTTTTATTCTGCTTTGAAAATTTTATAATTATCTACCTGTGTTGAGGTAGTTAAGAGGATAATATTTAGCTTAAATATTTTCTATACACAAAAAAGTTTTATACATAAAAAAAAATATCTAAATCGAGCCATTAATTTGCATTCCTTTTTATGAAACAAAAGTTTTGCCACGATAGTGGGAAATTTTTAAAAAACTAGAGAAATTTATAATTTTCTTAAACAATTTCGAAACATATATTTTTAATATCAATAATGGTTGTATAAGGGTAATTAACTGTTTAATGTATTATACACTGAAAGAATTTTCTTCGCAATACCAATGAATTTTGACATTAATCCCATGAAAAATTTCATTAAAAAGGAACCTATGCAGCGCTTGGTTGGATCAATGAAACCGGTTTCATTAAAATGTATTTAATGAAACATTACATTAGATCTATGAATATTATTTATTGGATGAATACTTCAATAAAGTAAAAAAATTTTGTTTTTTATTTATTTTGTTTTTTTTCTTTTTAACTTTTTTTCTATCCGATTTTTTCTATCTCTGGCGGGAATTGATCCCGCAACCTCGGCGCTGATAGACTAGCTCACTACCAGCTATCTACCGTGGCAGTGCAGTTCTTGAATATAAAAACTATGTTTTTTGCCATTACTCAACTATATGTAGGTACTTTAGATGTATGAAATTATTAAATCTTACATTTTTTAATTAACAATTAAACATTGTTTTAAGGAAACTATAATTTTGTATTAATTTATGAATAAAATTATGTTTGTATATTGGTTTTTTATGTTCTCAATTAAAATTTCTTGTTTAACTTGAACAAACTTAAGTTTTCATATATCCAATGAAAATTTTTAACGTAATTACGAAATCCCATGAAGCGATTTTCACGAAAATACTTCATTATAACTATGAAATTCCATTTAGACAATGAAAATGTTTTATGAAAATGATTCATTAAATATATGAAGCATTTTTCTTTCAGTGTAATCTCATGGTAGATCTTAACCACTGGGTGATTGATTTAAAGCATTTGACAAGTACCCCTGTGTGTGCTGGGATAACATTAACACACAGGTAGCAATTTGTGAGTATGTAATCCGACACAAATTATACACACGAACTTGGATAAGGAGCCGGAGCTATCTAACCTCCACTGCTTTAGTAAAATCCAACAGGTTCTGCAGAATAGCAATAGCACTTAGGGAACTTCTACAGGCCTAACTTTCCCACAAGGGTGACAAATCAGCCTTCTATGTGAAAAAATCTCTTCTCTCGGTTTGGGGTACTAACCACAGCCATCACCTTTTACCAGAACGTATCCCTTCCTCAAAAAAGCTGCTCTCCTTTAAACCCTTTTGTGAGTTCGTACTTCGGAAGGCGAGCAACTTAATACAGGGCAACCCTCTAAGAGAAAGGCTTCCAGAAAGGCAATTTTCCCGAAAGCAAGCATTTTTCGCAAGAAGCATACAAGCGGAGGTCTCAACCTTGCGCCCACTAAGGGCTACTAGCTCCACCGGCACCAGAAAGAGAAAGTACTCTAGTGAACAATCTCAAACACAAGATATCTGCAAACTTCATGAGCTCTGTCATTTGGATGTTTTTCGTATCCCAGGTTGTATGCACCTGATTTGCGCGGGAGGGTATAAGACCAAAAGATGAGATATCCTTTTGATGATAGAATAATACGTCGTAGACAACGGTTTGTAAAGATTTGTACTCGTCGGGTGTTGTTACTGGATATGTGTTTAGTTTCGTCGCCTTATAGAAATAAGAACTTAACGAATGTATTGTAGACTAACGTTTTGGTGTATAAGTTTGTCATTCCGTTTGTAATTTCTACAAAATTTATCAATATAAAATATATATAATTTGAGTCCTTATGTGTTGATTTAACCTTTTCCGCCTGTCTGTTGAAATGGGGTTTTCGAAGACCCCAGGTATGATGCAGGCATTTATTTATGTCACATATGCGTCGCTAAATTGGCTGAGATGTGTACAAGAGACCATGACTGCCTCTAATTTTACCCATAAATCCTTTGATCTTGTTGTTGTTGTTCATCAGGAAACCTTTTTCCAAAAATTTTTTGCAAATATCAACTTTTTATCACAGCAATATGGATGTTTTCAAAGCAGAACAAGAAAATGCGCAAATTTAATACTGTTTACCAGGGAGAAATTGTTTGTTTTTAAAGAAAAAATATTGAAAGGAAAAATTATATAAAAGTGTTAGGCAATATGTATATCATGTTTTAAAATGTATTTCTTTTTTGTATTTTTGCAAAAGTTGTTTATGTTAAACATGTGTATGTTGACAGTTAAATTTCGGTTTAAACCACCACCGCTTAAACTAGCAAAAAAAAAAAGTAAAAAAAATACAACTCAAAAAGGAAATACGGAGATTAAAGTTAATTTAATCGCTAATCTCTAACTCAAAAAGTCGTTCTCAAAGTTTTACCTGTAACAATAGCATAGCTTAAACAAAACACCAACAATAAACAGTGAGCTTATATTTCCTTACATTCCCTTACAATTGGTTGGCTTTTAAATATGACTAGAAATTTTGTTTCAGATTTTACGAAAATAAATGAATACATTTTCACTGACTCCATAACGAAAAATTCCAAAATTCTAAAGGGTATCGAAGATTTGGAACCGCTAAATGAAGCATTTTTTCTAGTTACATCTGTAATCGTTATTTTATTATTATTTTGCTTTGCATTGGTGAAAAACAAAAACTTGTATATATTTTGTTCTCTATCAATCGTGTATTTTCAACCCCTGACAGAAAGGGCTGTTAGATATGGCGATTTCCCGCCAAACATGACGATTTTGAAACGTGTTTGGCGGTGGAATTTTTCATTTGACGACTGGCGATTTACTTGGCTATTTTTACCATTGTTATTATTTTAGCGATTTAACAGTGTGTAATTTTTTGTTATCATTACTTATTTAAACAAAAAAAAATGGGATTTTTTTTGAAATGATTTTTGTTTTATCATCATTTTAAGTGAATTTTATAATCAGTCACTATTAAATTATAATAGTAAGTATTCAGGTCAAAACACTAGTAAATGAAATCGATGAGGCTGATGTGTACGATCTTATAGATTTGTGTACTTAATTTAAGTTGATGATCTCCATTTTATGTTATTTAATTATTTTATTAATTATTATATTTTATTTATTTATTTTGGCGATTTCTGACATCCGGTTTGGCGATGGAGCTCAAAAAAATCTCATTTATGAACCGATTTACTAAATTTTCAATATCTGGACTATTTCAGGTGAAAAATAAGATACATATAAGGTTTATAGCTTAACATTAGAATTGTATGGGTAACAATCAAAAGCAATCGTGATCATTTGCTAATACCTCAAACCCTTGTGGAGCGATCTAGTTAAGTTTGAATTGCAAACTATTCCAGACAATATATGATATAAAAATATAAGAACCTTGTTACCATCATATGGGGTCTTCGGAAAACTAAACAAAACAAGACTTTATAGGGTACATGGTTAATATTGTAGAAGTTACATGATGAACTTTTTTTAGCTATTTTGATATCCTAGCTGGGTACGATGTTTATTAGACAATTGGTTGATTTTACAACACGATTGAAAATGCTAGCTGGGCATGAAGTAATTATGTTTGTTTTTAATCGACAAAGTAAAACTTGAACAAACATTCTTAAAAATCTAAATTTTAAGTAGTCAGATTTTTTTGACGATTTTTCAAAACGAGAAAGACGATTTTTTTATTGTTTCCCAGGACATTTACGATTTTTTCACAAATTTATCTGGCAGCCCTGATAAGAGTTAAACAGTAGCATACTTTATAGAGAACAAAACAGTTAAACCTGAAAAAAATTTATTTATTCGTTATAAATCTAAATTTGTATTTTCATTTCCCCCAATTTATATTTTAAAAATAAAAAGTCACAAAAAAAGGAATCAAATATAAATAATAAAATTTTACAATACAACACTTAATTATTAACACGTTTCTTTTTTAAACATCGACCGATAAGGGTCTGCTGAGCTTCTGGTTTAAATAATTAGATTACTTAACCTAAGACTATTTATTACTTTTGTTTATTTTAATTGTATTTACTTTTCTTAAAGCACTTTAACGTAATCGTGATTAAAAGAGAGGCCAACTCTTAATGCAAAATTCACTTAATTGTGGCTTTCTTACCAACTGCCTCAATGGGTATTTCCTTAACACATTAACAAAAGCTTGAGTACGTTTGATTGTTTTCGTTCATTCACTGCTTCTATTTTATTTTCGTATACTACTGTAATAAAGTATGTGCTGTAATTATCTGGAGACTTATTTGTTGTGACAGCAAATAAATGCTGAATACAGGGAACCAAAAACATAAGAAATTTATGAGAATCACGTACTCAAACTGTAAAGTGTCCGGTATGGGGGTTGAACTGAAGATTTGATATTTCTTTTAAAAAAGAAATTAGTAATAATTTAAACAAAATTAAAATAAGAGGATTTTAATGCGTAGATTTGGGAAAAGAATTACGTTTTGAAAAGGGACTAAAATATGTTTGTGTAATGAGTATAAATGCAAAAGTTAACAACATGCAATTTAATTAGTTAGAAATCTAAAAAAAAATATTGGTATATTAAAAAAATGGAATTTTCTAAGTAAATTATCTTAATCGATTAATTGGCATCAGTTTTTCAAGTTAATAATTATTCAAAATTGTCTACTTTAATAATTCGATCAAATCATGCCGGAAAAATATAAATGGATGCTCTAATATTTACCTAAAAATCCCCGCTATGAATAATTCAAGAGAGTCAACTCAAAATTTTTCAATTTTCACTTTTTGCAAGAAATCGATGTACAGTGGTCGTCATATCTACGCACTGTAAAAATCTTAGATCAGTTTCTTTAGTATTTTGCTAAAAAAAAAAAACAATTGTATTCCCCTTTGTAGTTTAAGAGTACATATAAAAAGAAAACAGTTTTTAGTATCTACTGAAAATATATAAATTTTGAGTTAACCTACTTAAGAGGCAGGGCTGCCAGACTTGGGGATTTCATGCGAGCAAAAATGACAAAGATTTGGGGATTTTTTCGGGGAATTAAAAAAAAATTCGGGGATTTTTTGGGGATTGTATACATTTTAAATATAATTTTCCCTTCTTTTATTATTTACGCCTATTTTTCTTTGTTTCGTACATAAAATATGAAAATATGTAGCATAACTTTTACCTTACTCTTATCAACAACTAATACAAACGCAGATTTATATTGGAAATATTACACATAATTAATACACCAACGGCACAGAGAATAAATTTTAAAGCTGACACAGAACATATAGCGAATAATTATAGGAATTTAGTTATTAAGGGATAGAAGATTAGATATAATAATGTAAAAATATAGGTACCTATCGCAGCCTTGGAACAAGAGGGTTAAATTTGTTACTAAATTACATGAAAACTAGGACCTTCTTTTCCTTAGGTCACGATGTACATATTAGTTTGTAAAAATTAAAATAAGTTTAATTATGTATGTAAGATAAGATAAAAATAAGTTTAGTTTAATATAGGAATTTCATTAGCCAAAATATATTATTGTAAATATGGTTTTTGAAATAGGTTTATAGATAGAAAATTTTTTCAGTTTATATGAATTGTTACACCGTCCGACAAAAAAAGAAAAAAATTGTGAGACACGAACCGGATGATAAAATTGTGAAACTATACATTAAATGGTGAAAAACAACGTTTTCAGTTTTTCATTACGTGATCCTGTGTACTTTTTAAAGGACTTCAAACTTTCAAAGAGGAACACTTTTCAAAAAATATTTTAAAATACTTCCGCGGATCCAACAATGCCAAATTTGATGTCAAAAGAACAAGAAGAGCTGTAAAATATTTTCTATTATTTTTATTTTATCCTGCCAGGATCGAAAGTTGTCAAAAATGTCCTTTAAAATATTTATCCTTTAATTTTAATTTTGGCATGTGGTATTCAATATTTGGTCCTTCAACGCACTGTTTGTTTTAAAAAAAATTATTGGAAATCTAAAAGGACATTAAAGGATAAAAATTTGAAAGGACATTTTTGACATCTTCTAATCCTAAAAGAATAATAACAAAATAATGCAAAATGTTTTACAACTCTTCTTGATCATTTGACACCAAATTTGGCATAGTAGGATGAGCAGAAGTATTTTAAAACATTTTTTTAAAAATGTAGTCCTTTGAAATTTTGAAGACCTTTTAAAAGGAAACAGGATCAGAAAATAAAAAACTGAACGCAGTTTTGCTCCATTTAATCTCTAGTTTCAGACTTATGTCATCCGGTTCGTGTCTAATATTGAGTGTCGGACGGTGTTATACTTTAGTTAAAAATTTTTATGACAAATAGGTTTTTGAATTTAATTTATGACAAAAAAAAAAATTTTCATAATTTTGTTATCGTTTTTTGTTATCATTAAAATTTTGTAAATTTAATTTTCTGACGATGCTAACCAAAGGTTAGCGAAATATTGGAGCAAATAAATATAATTTTTTATAAATAAAAAGACCTCAAGCTTAAATAACTAAAAGTAATTATAAAATAAAGGTCAAATAAGAATAAATATCAATTGGGACTTAATTAAGATTAACATTTTTGTTAAGTGTGTAAATAGTACTTACTAAACTTATGTTATTTTTCTTAAGTTAATGTTTTAAAAATGAAATAAGTAAATCGTTACCTGAAACGCAAGAGGCCCTAACTAACGAAAAATTCAAAATCAACGTTTTCATTGATTCTGATGTATTGCATCAACACAAATGTCAATAAATAAGTTTGGAATCTTTCGACCAAAATTTGCGATTTTATTATCAAAAAACAAAAGTCAATATCTACAAAAGATACTACTATGGTAAACGCAAAAAGGCCTAACTCACAGTTTGCATAATATGCAACATTGTCAATTGTCGAAACAACTAGAAGGTTTTACAAGAAAAATAAAAGAAAATTTAATTATAAACAGTTTAAGGCGATTTATTGATTTATCATTTTGAATAGTTTTTGCTTCCGCCGTGAAATTTTCAAAACGTTAGGTAGGGCCTTTTGCATATTAGGTGACGAAATTTAAAAGACAATATAATAAAGGTTGGGGAAAAGAATGCTGGGTTATTAGTAAGTACTTTTTATGCTTCGAAGTATTAAATAAATGACGGATATATGTATTGTATTGTTGATTTTAAGGATGTCGATACAATAGCAATATTATTGACAACCCGACCACAGAAGCTGTGTTGTTGTAGAGTTTACCTCACCTTCTAGTCAATTCGCCCTGGTTTGCTGTATTGAAATGTTTTAAGAAAGAGTACTGTGTGGAGTATAGTTCTTTAAATTCTTGTACCCTAACAACACTTGTTAAATTGTGCAACGAACAGTAACGTAGAGCATTTGTCATTGCGATTATACGCAAATGTGTTGTAGACACATTTGATTTTTGTTGTGTGTTTGATTTTCATATACATTATGGTAAAGCTTTTACTCCCTTTTTTGAATTTAAACGTTTAGCATTTATTTTCAAAAATTTCTCGATTACAAATCTCATTTGAAAAAGCTGATATGCTTTAGGAATAAGCTATGAAAGCAATTTAAAAAGTTTTAAATGTTGATTTTAAGGTTATTATACTTTGTTGCAGTGTTTAAGAATTTAGGCAAATTCACATATAAAAAACATTTCAGTGAATCTTTGAAAATAAGTTGAAAAAAGTTTTATTTTTTAACAAGACTACACTCAGTACAACATTTGTGGGTAAAACAGTGATTGAAAGAGGATTTATTTGTTTTAAATTAAATACATTTTGCATAAGTTTTTGTATGTATGAGAACGTGAATAGGCCTAATACCGACAAAAAGTTATTTACATTTTTTAAAAAGTCTTACTTATTAAATCTTTAAGTGTCTTAAAAATATGTTAACTATGTATGTACCCCACCCTGTATTGTGTGGGGCATGTGGAGTTGGAAAAATTAATCCTAATTTTTCTTATTTGATTAAGACATCGAAATGTGTGTCTGACAAAAGAGTAAGTTAATATAAAAGGAAAACATTTAGTTACATATGCTTGTGTAAGTGACACTTGTGGTTTTTCTCCCTCTTTTTTGTTAAGCCACAAATATTTTGCCAGCTCTTATGTCAATATAATATGGAATACCACAGTTTTTTAATAAAGACACTGCATGAAATAAATATAAGGACCCATTTAAAAAATGGAGCTTCCAACGAAGCACGTTTGTATGGGAGAAACATAAAAGTTTCGCTTACCATTGCGCTTACGGAAGACATGAATTTTACATGGCGAGTTCCCACTTTGAAGCAATACATTTGACACCTAAAGCGCATTATTCAGCGCATATAAAAATTGATGGATATAACGATCAGCTTTACACACTAAATGTTTTGATACAGTTATTTTTATTATTATATAAGATTATATAAGATTCCTTCCAAAGTTGAGGAAAGTAGCCATATGTAATTGAATGGTTAAATATTATTGATAAAGGTGTGGCAAAAGCATAAGCACAGTTAGTTAAAATACAGCTTGGAATACCATCCACAGATCAACTAAAGAAAGATGATTTTACGCTTTTTAGACTGGTTACTATTTGGGAAGTTATAATTGGAGAAAACGATATTGACTGGTGTTCATCAACCACGTAAGGGTAATAATTGGAGTTGTTGTGTTGAGCATCAGAATATGTAGTTGCAAAAAAGTCGGCAAACATGTTACTTATTGTCAAATCATCACTTGACTCATTATTTAAATACTTTATTATAGTTGGATAGATTTACGTTTAGAATTTTACGAATTTATAAAATGACTTAGGATCATGTTTAAATTTATTTTTCATTTCGTTTAAGTAATTTTTATATAGATTCATGTTTAGTAAGTTATATTCAGCACGAGATACAGAATATTTACCACAAGCACAAAATTATCCGGATTCTTTATATTTTTTGTAATATTTATTTTTTATGTTTTTAAGCCTAGACAGCTGTCTTGAGCCCCAGGGAGGACCTGACGGCATAAACACAGTGATTTTCGGAACACATTCGTTTAAATGTTAAAAAATAGTTTTATAGAAAGTATCAATCATAGTATCGAAGGAAGATGCTGTGCCATTTGAAATAGGTAACTTATCAAGCCAATTTGTATTATTTAGATGAAAATTTAACTCGTTGTAACTTGTTCGTTTAAAATAGTAGACTTTATTGTTATTGACCATAACTTTACGTTTAACAAATGGAGTGTTACTGGAAATTGCAATAGTAGGATGATAACGATCTTCAGGTTTTAAAATTGGAAAAGCACGAGTTAATGAACTGTCAGCAGGCTCATAATGCTATAACTACCAAGTTCCCCTTCACATCTGGGGTCTTCGGAAACCCCATTTTAACGGACAGATCAACGGCTATCGTTCAATAAACTTTACTACTTATAAGGACCCAGAATATACATATGTACTTTATAGGGTCTAACATCAATATTGTTGATATTACAAACTTATATGCACGCTGAGAAAAAACATGTTTAAATATGGTCACCTCCAACAAAACTATTTTTAAAGAAAATTGTATATACCCTTTAATTTCGGTGAAGGGTATAAAAAGGGAAAGAATTGTGATTCATTAACCAAACAAACATTTCTTGTGAATATATGCGAAGAATGTTTTTTCCTTGTTTATCAGATGTGAACTCATATGTTAACACACGAATTCTTGAGACAAACATTTTGTTTCTGCACGGCTGCCAATTGTGGGTCTTTATTTGTTTTTTATTATTATTATTATTGTGATTTATGTTTAATAAAATCTCTCTTTAAAGTGTATAACATATACTCAGTCCTATACTGTAATATGTATAAGACTTTAATGGCCAATTTTCAGGATTGATATTAAAACACATTTATTTTTAAAATCGGTTTAAATACAAAATTTTCTTCTTCAATAAAAACTTAAGTGGAACTAAAGTCACCGATGTGGTAAACTTTTAATTTGAACTTAAGTTTCTATTGTAATATTTAAGCAAGGTGATCTCAATATCACAACAATACAACAACAACATGCAACAAAGCATTAACAGTCAGCTGTTTTTTCAGACCACCTTGTAAATAAATGCATTTGTTTATATTTTTTTTGCATTTAGTAGTGCTACCATACTTTTATCTTAATTAAATACGACTTTTCAAATAAAACTCAAAAAACCAAACTGTATTTAAATACGATTTAAGTTTTTATGAAAATTAACTTAATATAGAATTAAATACAATCCTGAAAATTGGGCATAAGTCTTGTGTATGGGACAACAAATAAATAAATAAATGTAAGTTAACAAAACTTTACTTCTTAAATTGGGCTTGGTGTTCTTTACCTCCCGTTCTCCAGATATACAGAATAAACTAATAAAACTACAACACAGAATAAACTAATAAAACTACAACAACAACAAGGGATTTTTGAAAAAAAAAAATAGAGGTAGTCGTGGTTTTTTGCTCATATCTCAGCCATTTTTGGACCGAACTGGCTGAATTTTAATAGCAAAATTATAATAGGAATACCTGACTTAAATATATACGAACCAAGCCCCCATCATATTTGGGTGCTTCGGAAAACCCATTTCAACAGACAGACGGACGAACAGACGCTCAATTGGATTAGAACTTCCCTTCGCATAAGGATCAAGAATATATATTATACGGTCAATATTGTAGAAATTACAAACGGAATGACAAAGTTAAATACATATACTCTTTTACCTTCGGTGAAGGGTATAAAAATATGGTTGGATTTTAACAATGTTTATATTTGCAGATCACCATATTATGTTTAAATATGACTACAGTATGGTTATAATCAACAAAAAATATCCCGAAATCAACCATAAAACCAAGCAACTATTGTAAAATGCAAACGTCCAGAACTTTGTTGCTTTTTAAACATATTATTTTAAATTTAAACAATGTTTTAAAATATTTTAATTTCGAACATATTATTGTTATTAAATTTTAACCATAACATGTTTGGAGGCAACAATAATATGGTTATAGCTTTTGGATGGATGAATTTAACCATAATATAGTTGCCGCGATAATAATGTGGTTAAGGTAAACATAATATGTTTAAGTGTGTAGTTGCAGCTTTATTTTATTAAAACATTAAATTTTTAAATTCAACTATATTTGAAGTTTCAAGGGAGGGAAACACTTTATTGTAAATTGAATCAAAATATTATTAATCTTTAAAAAAATTAGTATTCATTCCAACAATTAATTCAATTATAAGACAGAAACTGAATATTTATAAATATAAAAAGAAATGACAACTTTGTAGTTGATAACTGTTGTTTTACTTATGGATTTGTACGAAAAAAAGACGAGTTAAAAAAATTTTATCTATTAATGTACAAAGTATTTAATTTATATATTTTAATTGATTTTAATTTTATTGTCAATTGCACGATGTCAAAAGAACGCTTTCTTTCTCACAATTACATTCGAAACAAAACCCAATTTTTTAGAATTTGCATTTGTTTTAAATGTAGTTGTGCGAAAGAAAGAGTTCTTAAAGCTTTATTAAACTCAAAATATTTCTTCATTTTTTTTTTGTTAAGAAAAGTAAAACACAAAATGATTTTTAAATACAACTGTTAATAAGAGTTTTATTTCAAGTTTACATTTACAAAAGCTTTTTATAAATTAACTTTATTAACTGTGCCGTTAATGGTGGCTGTCTTCACTGAAAGCAAATAAAAGAACTTTTATCAACGCCTCCAAAATTTCATAAGAAATCCTTAAATGCCCAACGAACGGTGTCCTTTTGATAGAAAAAATATATTATGTGTAAATTTGTTGAAAAAAAATCAACTGTATACCGATTTTGTCGAAAAAAATACTATAACGTTAATGGTGGCTGTCTTTACTAAAAAAACCAATAATACAACTTTAATCAGCGTCTAGAAAACGTTCATGTTTAACCCTTAGTATCCTTTGGATAGCAAAGATATGACGTGTAAAATGGTAAAAAAAATAACTGCATAACAATTTTGTCGGAAAAATATGTTAAATAGTGGTTGTATCACGGAAGATACACTGAGCACTTCCCCGTTAGTACTTTTCTTTTTCAATTAAAAACTTAAACAAGAACATACAAAAGCGAAACATAACACTTATTAGGAATAAAAAATTAAATAAAATTATAATTTGACACTTAACAAGCAAATTGAAAAAAAGGATGAAATAAATACCATATTATGATTAACATTGAAAATTTTATTGTTAATTCTGACCATACTATTATGGTAAATTTTGAACATAATATGGTTAGTTTTGACCATTATTATGGAAAATATTGACCAAATTATGGGTAATTTTGACCATATTATGGTTGATTTCGTTGTTGTTTATTTTAATCATACTATGGTCATATGTGAACATAATATGATAACCTTCAATCATAAACATTGTAAAGATCCAACCATGAATATGGTTACCTCCAACCATATTCCATATTTTTTACGTGTAGAAACAGAAGAGATAATGAAAATAATATTCAATTAAATTAAAAAAAGTACAATTTTGCAGTGAAATGTTCAAGTGTAAAGATATTTATAAAAATAATTTTTGCGCGGTTAAACATATTTAGATAAACCCTACATTGTTTGCAGAACATCCTTGTTTGTCCACAGCAATTTGGTAGTTTATGCCTTTCCCTTTTATACATCACAGTCCAATGGGTCAATATACCTCATCTGGAATACATCGGCGGCGCTAGTTGACTATTGGGGTTTCAACGTTTTTCTTCAACTTGAATGTCAGATTCGGCACAAGTTTTAGCTGATCCATTATATACTTCAAATTTCTACCCATATCCAATTGTATACCAAATTATAAAACGTTAAAAGACCCACTTTTTTTTCTTATTCGGTAAGTACTGCTTGCTTCATATAGCATTATAACTTTATTGGAGCACATTTGTTCATCTACACAAAGTCTGTTCAACTTTCGAATGGAGGCAAAAGTTTTATTGAAAGTTTCAATAAGAGGTCGTATGAGATAAAGTCTGTCACAATTAGTATCATCTTCAGCAGGCTTTTTTTGTTGTATAATTGAAATAATTTATTTCGCTATTTTTTTCAAAACGTCTTCGGCTTATGTCAGTGGTTTTCATGGGTAACCTCAAATGTTTTAAAATAAAACTTTTTAAGGAGAGCCAAAAAACCATTCTAGATCAAACTATGGGTTAGGTATTGAGCTTTTTAAAATTAGGCATTACGTTAAAAAAATCGGAATTGGTTCTTATATTTTCAGAAATTTTAAGAACCATGTAAAGAACGTTTAAAACCAAGCAACATGGCATTAACATCTCAAAATCGAAAAAAAGGTTGCTCATGAAAACTACGATTTAGCATTTTATGATAAAACAGTAGCGATTATTATTTTTTTCAGATCAATAGTCCCGAGAACTTGGAATCTTATAAAAACTTCTATACGAGCATGTTCCAGAAATGGAAATGAAGTGAAGTTGAAATCGAACAAGTTTTAAAGTTTAATGGGTTTAAGAGTTGTTATTGCAAAAATGAAAAAGAAAATTAATCAAATAATGAAGTAGATTAAATGTAATATTTTTATTAGCTTTCATTACAGGGTTCTTTTTAAAATTTGCTCGATTTTAAATCCATTTCATTTCGATTTCTAGAACATGCCCGATAGAAAATAATTCCGATAAATTTACGAAATTAATTTGATCATAAATTAATTTGATCTATTCCAGCATTTTTTTAAAATATTCTCTAACTTACGTTTCTTTAAGTCTAGGTTTTTGAGATCTCAGTTAAACTAGGTTTTGTTAATCTGAAAACAAATTTGTACCGACATGAGCAAATTTGTATACAAAATTTTGACGGAGCAGCTTAGTATTGCTTAAACGGGAACTAATTAGTGGATCCACGTGAGCTGTGCTTGATCACGGCTGCCAATGGAACCTAAGCCTACCTTAGTATTGCTTAAAATGTTGGCCTTTAATGAATTAATCAAAAATAATCACATTTCGCCAAAAAAAATCCGAGTTTCAGACTACGTTAAACTAAGTTTAAACTAAATCCACATCTCCAAGTAGTGTGGAAATACATGTCACCAAACTTGGTTACTTAAAATTGGACTTGGTTTTCACTAAACTCAAGATAACCTTACTTTCATAAAACTCTTATAAATTCAGAAGGTTTTGGACTTAACTTAATTCCACTAGCATAGAAGAAAATGAATTGCAAAAATTTGTGGCAGAAGTAGATGATGCAGAAATTAGCATAAACTGGCTATTACCTATGTCAGGAGGAAGTGATCTTTATCAGCATTTATCATGTTGATAAAAGTGTTCAAAATAAGTTGGATATAATTTGCTTCCTGAATCCCATTTTATACTCTAACTTCCCCCCGGGAATCCGTCCCTTTCTGCAAATCTTCAATATGAGAATCGCTTTCTCCGTACTATTGTAGGGAAAACTGTCACTATTACACAATAATTCGCACACTTCACATACTGGAAATCGCCGCCGGGCATCATCGACTATACTTTCTTACATTTTTTGCATTCAAAATTGGCTTATTTAATATATATTTTAAACCTTTTAACAGAACATTTATTATCGTTATTATTTAACAAGAACTTTTTAAAATTGTTAAAATTTCATTACAGAATAGCTCTTAACGACAATTATCGTTA
Organism: Pollenia labialis; assembly: GCA_949318255.1. NCBI lineage: Eukaryota > Metazoa > Arthropoda > Insecta > Diptera > Polleniidae > Pollenia > Pollenia labialis. Next base: position 145,034,784 of record OX439139.1, on the reverse strand, counting down.
ACGTACGAATTTTGAAATTACGGATCTGAGATTTAACGTTGTAAATAACCCATTTGAATTAACTTTTCATAAATAAAACTTTTAAAGTTAACGTCTATTTAAGCAGAAAAATCTATAATTTTTCTAATAAAAATAAATACGTGTTTATATTTTAATTTTACTGGTTGTATCTTTAAAAATACAGTGAGTATTTAAGGGTTAATTTCAAACATTCTTATCAGAAACAGCATCCATTCAGTGCGCAATTGTTAATAATGTCAAATGCTAAGCAAAGAATGAAAAAAATATGTTTGTCGTACAGCAATAATAGAGTAATAGTTGACATTAAGCATCATTTTGCGATTAAAGTTTAGTACGTCAACAGCTTTTGCAGAATATACACATCCAATCGGAAAAAACTTACAGAATGAAACGAGTGTGAAAAGTCATAAAAAAAGAAAACAATCATTCATTATTAGAAATTTTGTTATTAAAAAATATCAGAGAAAAAACAAATTTCTTTAGAAATTTAATAATGATTTCGTGGCCTAATGCAGTGGGCATATTTTTAGCCTGTCTAACATTAACAAAAGCTCTGCCAGATGTGATAAAAATTGGTAAGAAAATTTTGAAAAAAAATTCTTCTTTTCTTTTTATCACTCATGCAGCACCATCAGGATGTATCTGCGTTTTTACGCTTTTATTGATTTTTCTTCGTTACACCGCAACACATGGTGTTGTATGCAAATGCGAATGTGTATGAGCAAATCTGTTAAAGTGATAATATTGTTTACATTTTCTGTACTAAAATTTCTGTGTAAAATAATGTAAACAAAAAGTTTGCGTGTGTGTGTGTGTTTAAGGAAGATGATTATTTTTATTAATTTAATCAGCTTCATTTTCTTGTGATTGTTTGCGTGATTTTTTTTATTGTGTTTATTTTCTAATATTTGTTTACATTTTGTTTTTCTTCTATACAAATTTACTTTCCGGTTTTTTGCCTTTAAACGTTAATAAATAAAGGTGGATTGTTTCATCCTACTGACGATAACCAAGAGTTGGCATTTCGTCAAGCTGTTGATCGTATTAATGCGGATCGTATGATTTTGCCGCGTTCAAAACTAGTGGCTCAAATTGAACGTATTTCACCATTTGATAGTTTTCATGCGGGAAAAAGAGGTAAGTAAATATTTTTTAATAAAATTTTAAATGCTAATAGCCGTACAATTAATAACCGAACAATTAAATATTAAACTCCTTATTTATAAAAAATAAAACAGGTTTGTTAAACAAATTTTCATGGAAAATCCGTTACATAAAGCTGTTTTTATTTTTTATATGAAAGGCCTAACACTTTTTTGAATTCGTACAAATTTTTCTGACAAAAAGTGTAATTTTTATTTCAAGCACAGCGGATTTAAATGCATTTATTATTAGAAAATATGCCCACAAGACATGCTTCCGATAATTAAAATTTATGTCCTAAACTTAAGTAAAACAGGGTGTAACAAGACCCCTGCAACAATTCTTCAATAAAAAACGTTTGCACACAGAAACTGATATAAGCTTAAAGCTAGACTTCACACATAATCAAACACTGTATCGAATATCTCTAAAAAAAAATAGTAAACTTTCTTAAATTAATCTGTTATTAAAGGTAGAAATCTTTTAATCGCTTTAATTCTTTGTCAAATATTTTGAAACAAATTATGCGTACATTTTACAAGTCTGACTTTATAACTGTAGCCATAGAATTTTTTGTAGCGTATGAATGTAGTGTTCAAAATCAGACTGTTAAAATTTTATACAAAGTTAAAATCAGAAATTTTACTATGATCTGTTTAACTTTTAAGATTTTTATTATCTTCATTACTTAAAATCAGCCAAATCGGACTATTATTTCACCCATCGCCCATGCATATGTGCTTCTGAAACAAGTATATACATAAGTTTGTTACTGCGTTTGTAAGGTCTACAATATTGATTTCAAACTCCATTAAATATATATATTCTGGATGGAGTCCCTGGACTGCAGTATGACCTAATGGTTTTTGTAAAGTAGATATACATTGCAGGTGGTCTTAAAAGCCCTGCTGATAAGTCTTTGTTAGCTTTGGTTTATTATCTTTGTTTCTGTTTGACAATGATTTTACAAAAACAATTTGCTTGAGATTTTTGTAACATATGCGGAATGGAGTATGGACTGATGCATTAGCAGTAATAAACTAGTAAGAAAGTATAGTCGGTCAAGCGCGACCATACGATACCCAACACCACAGTGTTTAAAAACAAATTTTCGAAAGTGCATGGCTATATGAATAGGGATCTATCTAAGTTTAGAATTTCATTAAATCGGTTTGATAGTTTCTGAGAGGCAGAAATTGCCCCCTATCTCCCTTCGTGGTACTACGATTCGACCCATTTTCAATAGGATTGGTCCTTGTGCCAATAAGAACATATGTACCAGTTTTATTAAAATTTCTCCAAAATTGCGACCTGTGCTTTGCGCTAAAGGTTACCACAATTGTGGTCTGGGTATAAAAATGTATATCAGGTATTAAAAAATCAAAGTTAGTATGCAATTGTTAAAATAAACAACTTAAACATATTTTACAATTACACTCACAATATTCTGTACGTAAAATTAACTGAAATTGTAATATAAAATAAATGAAAGTTCAATTAAAAACCGGTCTACCTATTTTTCATTTATTTTTAATAAAAAGTTCATTTAATTTTTACTGTCAAAAATTCAACACCATATTCCGTAAAATCAAATAAATATTCAGTTATTTTGTAAAATTTTACTGTCAAAAATTCAACACCATATTCAGTAAAAACGATTAAATATTCAGTTATTTATTAAAATTTTACTGTCAATTTTTTACTGTCAAATTGACCCCATATTCAGTAAAAACAATTAAATATTCAGTTATTTTATTAAATTTTCGTTTACTCCACAAAAGAGCCGAATTTCTAAAAAATTCCAGACAGACACCTGTCCGCTTGTTTTTCTTATAAGCGAGAGAGGGAGAATATTTTTATTTACTTACCCAGTTACACACGTTTGTTTTACTTTTGTTGTACTGACCACGTTGTTTACAGAAGAACTCTCAATTATAAGACACCAGCAGCATGACCGATATGGCTTCGCAATTATTTTACTTTTAAAATTTGATGTAGGTATTTAACTAAATTATTTTAACAAATAGAAAATGGGTATTGCTTACACAAAACAAGCAATTCATTTTTATAGATAAGTAAAAATTAATTTTTGGTAGTAAAATTATATAAAATAACTGAATATTTAATTGTTTTTACTGAATATGGGGTCAATTTGACAGTAAAAAATTGACAGTAAAATTTTAATAAATAACTGAATATTTAATCGTTTTTACTGAATATGGTGTTGAATTTTTGACAGTAAAATTTTACAAAATAACTGAATATTTATTTGATTTTACGGAATATGGTGTTGAATTTTCGACAGTAAAAATTAAATGAACTTTTCGTTGCTTTAAATAACATTTTTATTTATTTTAACATAAAGAAGAATTTAACACAACCAACGGACAATATTAACTGCAACTGAAAATCCGTATTAATATGCACTTAGTTTTTTGAATAACTGTTAGAATCAGTTAAAAATAAATTTGCTTGGAATTTTAAATGTTTATTTATTTAAAAATGACTGAACGGAATATTTCTTAAATAAACTATAGTCCGTTACTGTAATAATATTGTGAGTGTAGATATCTAGCCACATCGATGGGTTTTTAATATTTTGAGGCACCCTACGGATAGCCACTTGAATCACCTTTGTGTGTATTTAATATAACATCGATTTAATTTGAGTGATAAAACAGTCTAGGTTTCTTGGTTCCTATCTCTATTTATAGAAATTTCTTTTCAAATTCGCCTAAAAAGTTTGAATTGATGTCTATTCATGAGCGTCCATTGTTAAAAAGCTCCCATCATCCATGATACGATTCGTGGCCAGCCTCTAGCAAAAAAAAAATTGTAACAAAGTCCGTATTAGATGTTTGATGTTCCTGACTCTTTTCTGAGACTGCTGGAACGGATTTCTTTGTATATCTGACTACTCTGATATGTGTTACGGACTTCTAATTTCTAACTCTTCATTTATTTGCAAACGCATGGTAAGATTTTGAAGTATATCCGGCAATTTCTACCTTCAACATAGCTCTGGTTTGGTTGCATTGTATCAAAAATTTTTACCGGATCGCCGTTTTCTATTAAACAGTTTTTTTACTTTCGCAAGCTTTTACTGTCTTATAAACAAAAGATTTTCCAATTTGGATTTCAAAAAAGTGTCGAAAAAATTCAAATTTTCTTTAATGAGGATTATTTTCACAAAACATACAAATCAACTAACGACCTTCTTATTCGTTTGATGTTTTTTTTTTTTTTGCTTATCAATTTATTGAACTGATCTCTAGCCAAATAGTTATAGGGAAAGTGCCGTTACTTTTTTCATATTTTGTTTTTATTTTACATTTTGTTTTATTTTTGCACTGTGGGTTGAAAATCAGTCCATATTTCATTTCGCATACGTTACGAGTTGTACTTGTTGCAGTACCGAGATTCTCTGTAACGAATTCGCCTTGGCTGGTCTCAATATTAAATGCTGTTTAAGCAGCTCATATCGCTTTTTTGATTAACCGATTTTTCTTCATTTCTAACTAATTAAAAAAACAAAAAACAAATTTCACACCAAAATAATTTCTGCAGAGTCGGTCGGAAGTGCATTTATTTAAATTGACTTAAGGACCATATACATATACATATATACTTTATACAAAAATACGCATTTGAGTTTTTGATTGACTTTAAATAATTATTTGTTACTCTTTCGTTTGGTATCAATAACTTAAGGCCCGAATACACTTATCAAAATACTCATCAAGCATTGTGGTAGTGAATTCGCCTGCTGGACAAGCATTTGCCAAGTGTATTTGGCCCTTTATTAAGTGTAGCACAACTATTTCTAAGCGTCTATGAAATACACCAAATAATTAAATTTCAATTTAACATTAGAAAAGGCAACAGTTTCTGCCTTTAGAATTGTTTGCCTGAATAGTGGGTTTGGAAACTTTAAAGTAAAAATCATAAAATAAACCAGTGACTTCAAGAAGCCCGACTGGATATAATTGGTGTCAAACGCACGGACGCCAATTGACAGGTGCATTTTTTTCTTAACTCAACTTAACTCAACTACTGCCAAATTTTGTTTACAATAATTCGATGGTGGCGTTCGCCGTATGGCACGTAGTTCATCCTGTTGAAACCACATCTCGCCCAGATCAATGCGATCCATATTTTTAAACAAAAAAGATTGATCATGGTGCGGATAGCATATCCATCAACCGTTCCGCCAGCTACGACTTTATCTTTAAAGAGCAACCAGCTAGTAATACCCCTGACAGACATATAGTTCACATACCATGTTAGTATAGTATAAAAATCCTATGTCTGTCAGGAGTAAAAACCGCACTAAAAAAGATTAACAAAAGATAAAAAAAATCCTTATGAAACTATGTTAGCAGAGAAAAAACATGGTTGAGGTATGGTTAAAAAAAACATATTATGGTCCCTGCAATGGCAACAAATAAACTTTTGTTGTTTTTAACAAAACTTTTTTCACGATTTAAAATATTTTGTTTCTTTTTAACAATAAAGTGTTTACCTCCCCTGAAACTTCAAATATGGTTGAATTTAACAATATAATATTTTAATAATATAAAGAAGCTACAACTATACATTTAAACATATTATGGTTACTTTAACCATATTATTATCACGGCAACCATAGTATGGTTAAATTCATATATCCAAAAGCTATAACCAATTAAATTAAATTTTAAATATGTAATATGTTTAAAAAGCATCAACATTCTGATTGTTTGGATTTTACTTGGTTTGCTTAAAATTCTCATTCATTTTATTTTAATTATTGAATAAAATACATAAGTTTACGTAGAATAAACAAGTAGAACAGAACAAATGGTAATGAAGGTCGTCACAGCCTGGAATATGAATCAAAGGGGATTTTTTTTTTAAACTATAATTTGACACTTAACAAACAAATTGAAAAAATGGATGAAAAAATAACCATAATATGATTAATTTTTACCATATTGTTGTCAAGTCTGACCATAATATGGTTACTTTTGTTAAAATTCTTGGAAGTTTTAATCATATTATGGTTAATTTTGAACATAAAATGGTTTGTTTTGACCATTTTTATGGTTAATATTGACCAAAATATGGTTAATTTTGACCATATGATGGTTTATTTCGGGAAATTTTTTGTTGATTTTAACCATTCTATGGTCATATTTAAACATTATATGGTAACCTGCAAACATAAACATTGTTTAAATCCAACCATAGTATGTTGCTCTTAGAATATGGTTACCTCCAACCATATTTTTTTTCTACGTGTAGTTAGGTGCCTATTATGAATTAAATTATATTTACGAATGTAGTCAAAATAGCTAATCAAACGAATTTTCGTTTGGTATTACGTCGCTAAAAAGCACTATTGTGGATTAAACTGATTTGGTCTTTTTACAGTAGAACATTTTTATCAGCTGACACTTTAAATAAAGTTTTGCTGTACACATATAAAATATAAAATTTAAATTTAACATGATCACTAGTGTGTCCCAAAAAAATTTGATCACGTCGGAATTATGGTACGCTAATTGATAATGAACGCTAATTGCAACTGCCCAGAAGCAGAAAAAGGTTTCGGATACTTCCAACGTATTGCAAAAGGAAACCGCTTTGAAAGTAAATCCCAACCATATTGAATTGGTTTTGTGAAACTCAGTCTTGAAAAAAATGCGTGGCCCTACACAGCCCACGGTATTTGTAGTGTTACCTGAAATTCTGAAAAATTTGCCCAATATGCATTAAATACAAGTAAGAAGAAACGTTGTAATGGGCGGTCCCAAGGAATTTAATTCCTGCGAGATTTCCTCCCACTGTTTTACACGTAAAGATTTATTTTCTTAATCACTAAAATAATTTTGCACCATTCTCGTCCAAGCCAAAAATGACTTATTGTAATCATATGTGTATATAACTATATTTGGTTTAAGCAAAAAGTTATGACTCAAAGCGAACTTAAATTTACTTAAATACAGCTAAAAAAAATCATTTTAATTCTGTAGTAACTTATGTTTATCAAGTTTTCGTTGCTTATGTTCAATTTCACCATTTCTATTTAATTATCAATTCATATTTAAATATAGTTTTTCATAAAACTTTATTTTATTTGACATGAAAAACGAATTTTAAACATAAATTGATATTTAAATAAATTGATGAAATGTGCCATTAAAATTTTACGAAATACGAAGAAAAGCCTAAATTGTTTACATAAAAATGTGTAGCAGAAGACTCAGTGAAAATAATTTAATGAAAATTAAATTTGATGAACTCAAGCCTAATTAAATAATATCAAGAAATCATAAATTATTTTGTAATTTTTGACTTCCTTGTTTAAGAAACGAAACTGATTACTTTAGAAAATAGACTTCTTTACGTGCACAGCCTAAGCTTTTATGCAAAATCCTTTTGCAAATAAAGGATTTTGTTCCAAGAGGAATGCGAGCTTCTCCAATTGCTGCTTACTACGCGCAGAGAAAAAACATGTTTTAATATGGTCACCTCCAATTAAACTATTTTAAAGGAAAATCGTAATCAAGTTATGTTGAATTTAACCATATTACTTTCACCGACAACCATATTATGGTTAAAATAGTCCTTTACCAAAAAGCCACAAGCATATTATGGTGTCCTCTGAATGTATTATGGTTAAATATGGATATCATTTTTGTTTAAATTAACCATAGTATGTTCCTATTTTCCAAGAGCAACATGCTATGGCTGAAAACCAACCATGCTATTATAAGTGTTAAACATATTTTAGTTATTCTTACCATAGCATGTTCAGAGTCAATCATAATATGATTAAATTAAATATAAAATGTTTAAATTTTTCTTTAAAAAAAGGTTTTGCTTGAGGAAGAGTTTGCTAAAAACCGTAAAAATGTGAACCGCGGTTTCGGTTCGGGTTTCGGTTTTAAATTTATTCAAGTAAAACTAAACACATACATATTTTTTGTTTGTAATACAATTTTTTATTTGTTTTAATTCAGGTACTTTTATCAAAAAAAGGAACATCTGTTCTTCTTTGTATTTATTTTAAGTGTAAAGAATTTTGAAATACCTTGCCATTCATTGTTCCAGGCTGTTATGTATAAATTTTTTTTTTGCGTGAAGTTCGAGTATTATTTATAATCTGCAATTTCTTTTAACATAAATATACACAAATTTAAAGTAAAAGCTAAAACCGAGGTTTTTTGGTCGGTTTTCGGTTTCAGTTTTTAAACCGCGGTTTCGATTTCGGTTAAAATCGAACAGCAATCCCTAGTTTGACATATTTTTTCTCTGGGTGTACTTGCGGCTAAATACCTCCATAACATTAACAAAAATTATCAAGACAATACTATTTGGTCCACCAAAACAAAAAAAATTAACGATTTTCGCTGGCTATCGAATATCAAATGTAAATTTTTTTATTACGAGTTGGCGTCGAACTTTTTAAGGAAAACAATTTTGCTTTTAACGCTGATTTTCTTCATAAAAATAATTTAATGAAAATTAAATTTGATGAACTTAAGCCTAATTAAATTTCAAAATTTGGATTAATAACCATGGAACAGTTCAACAAAATAACCACAATACTAATTATTGCTGCAAATGACTTTTAAAAAACTTGTGGAAAATGTAAATATTTTGAAATTTTTTTGTTTTCCTCTATTGCAAAGACTCGTTTTACTTATGGAATAAAATTCTTTTTTGGCAAACAGATTTTGCATAAAAGTTCAACATGTAAAAAGTGGAGTGACACCACACAGAAGCTCATTTGTTTGGAACCAACCATAAATCTGACTCGATCAGCTATTTCGGTTACAGTCGAAAATTAAATTTAGTTCATAATAGGCACCAATATGATTTTTCACAATAATAAAATGAGCTTTTTTATGAATATTTCAATCATGAAGGGTTGCCAAAAAGATTCATGTGTTATTATAAATTTCAAAAAATGTCGTCTTAGGATTAAGAAATACGAGTAAAAAAGGGTTTGATCATACTATTTAGCTATTAGTACTTCCCGTCATTTTTGTAGCTAAGTTTGCCCCCATTTGCATTACCTTGAATCACAGTTAAACTTAAACAAAATCTTAAGTATATCTTTAAAATTTAAATTTGTATACATATTTGCAACATCTGCCAACAGTTGGGTAAATAAATAAATTTTAATAAATATTTTAATCCAAAAGATAAATTTTTAAACAATTTCTTTGTTGAACTTGTATAAAAACAATTTTTAGATTCATTTGCTTTAGTTAAGTTAAAAAATAACTAATTTTGCAAAAAGATTTTAAACATGAAGTAAATATGTACCTTTAAGTACTTCTATTTTACCATTTATTTTTTAATCGACTTAAACAAAAAAAAAGCTGCAATCAAATTAATCCTTTTGTCATACACAAGTTGTTTCTAAAAATAGTTAAATCCTTAAGCCTCTGCAAGCAATGATTTTCTTCCGAATCTCTATTGTTTTATTTTTTTTCTTTAGAAATTTAAATATGGAACACAAAATGTCTAAAATTTGAAATGGATTCGAATGCAAGTATGTATAATCATCTAAAATATAGCAAACAACTTTTTGGGATACATCAACTGTAGTTACCTGTGTAGTCACGTACACAAAGGTGTAGGGGGAACAAAAGTATGCCAATCAACCAGTGTGTTCTAAATGTTGCATGACAAATAATTCTGTTGCATTAGGAGAAAGCTGCTACTTCTGCTCCTACAAATGAAATTGTGCTTATCTGATATGACACGAAGATAAATACCAGCACCAACCAAGCAACAAGCCGTCCTTTGCAATTTAGACAAAGAGGAACAAAAGCTTGTAAAAAAATTGCAGCAAGAAATAGACAAAAACTTGTCACATACATATGTATACAACACACGAATATGTTGTTAAGACCCTTAGCGGCATGTAGAATTTGGCATGTCTTATTTCAAATTAATACGGCATTATTATGACATACACAAAAAAGAATTGTTATTAAGGATAACCGGTGTTTTACTCGGTAACATGAATTCTCTTTGAGGATACTTATCCTGTGCTCATAAACCGGTATGCATGTGCTTACGGCCATGCAGTTGGGTGTAGAAATATTAGAAGCTGTTTAAAAACAAGAGAACATGACTAAAAGAACGTCAGGTAATGCTTTAATATGAATAACAAGTTGATACTTAAGAAACAATTAATCCAGAAAATACCAAAGAAAAATAAATAGTTCAAGGAGTGGCTTTTTTATGGTATTAAAGCGATTATAACAAGTGTATTTATTATTACTATTATTTTATGCTTAAAAGAACAAACAGGAAACGAACCTAATTTTTTAAATTTATTGTTTTTTGTTTTTAGTATGCGGTCTTTTAAATGTGGGAGTTGCAGCAATATTTGGTCCCCAATCTACTCATACCGCCAGTCATGTACAAAGTATATGTGATAACATGGAGGTAAATAAAATTTAAAAGTATTTAAATATATGAAAAAAAAAACCATAAAGCCTTATTTATAAAACGAATTTTCTATGAATATATTTTGTTAAATGAACCTTTTAAAAACCTAAAACATTTTTTCAATTAAGGGGGTAACTCTTTACAGTTCAGTGGCCTAATTTTCTAAATTACAAGTTACTAATCTACAAGCAAAATACGTTACAAAATCCAAAAAAAAAATTTTTTTTTAAAATTGAGAAATAAGCCCTGGTGGATCTCAATTACATTTTTCTATTAATTACAAGCACATCGCAACTCATACTGACTCATGAAATTGTACGTATGTATAAGTGAGATGACATCAATTAATCTCAACTACTCTGATTTACTCATACTCACGAGAGCAATAAATATGAGTGCGACGACGACATCATACTCATACTCATAAATGACCTCAGTCTAATTTCTAATTTCAGGAAAACACTTATAATATTCACATTGATTCAACTCATTCAGCTCATCCATTTACCGTTGTAACACAACTTCATAATCAGCGCTGCCAGATAAATTTGTCAAAAAATCGTCCACTTCATACAAATAACTTTAGTAAACTGTAATTGCCAAATCGTCACTTTGCTATGTCGGGGAAAAATATGGCAGCCTCTCATTTTGAACAACTACATAAATGTTGCAAATCTGGGGCCTGATTCTGGAAGTCGTGATCGAGTAATTTCTCGATTTGGAAGCAATTTATTATCTAATTATTTCAGTCAGTACTGAACGAATAGAAATTGTTTTTTTCAGTGTTATAAAGCATTAATTTGAGTTTCACAATATTGAAAAAATAATTTCGATTCGTTAAGTATCTACTGAAATAAAATTGCTTTCGAATCGAGGAAGAACTCGATCACGACTGCCAGAATTAGGCCCCTGATCTAATTATTCTTTGAACATTTTCGAAAACAATAACAACTTATCATGACAGGGTAGCATTTTCGTAAATTACTGAAGACTTTGTGGGATAGTGTAAAACGGCCTTAAGTATGAGTACGATGAGTAGCATCAAACTTCTGAGTGAATATGAGATTCAAGAACATTGCAAGAAGTATAAGTGCGTATAAGTACAAGAAATTATGAGTCATGATTCAGCTCTACTCACTTTTTCACTACTCTTTGCTGATCTCTGAAACACATCTAGCAGACCTTTTAAGCATTCTATTAAAATTACATTTAATTTAAAAAATAATGCATTTATACAATTTCAAAAAAAAAATGAATTTATTTCTTTGTAGTTAATTATAATTTCTCGTAATTAATTATTAATAACAAAAATTACAGTTTCGAACGAATATTTTGTTGTTGCAACTTTTCAATTACAATATAAAGTAATTTTGAAATGATTCATTCTAGTTACAAATATGTACATCTATTTGATATTTGGTTTGGACTTGATTTATTTGGAATTGTAATTTAGATTCCCATAATTAAGCAATATTGCTCCTTGCAGTTGTAATTGTAAATGCTAATTATTATTTTTAGGGAACATACTTTTATACAATTAGAAATTGAATATTTCCAAATTAAAAAAAAATTTTAACTTTCAATGTGTATTTTGTAAATAAGAATTTTCAATTCCTTTAACTGGCCATAGTTGGCCATTTCAATTACATCACTTTTAACTGTATATTGCTATTCAAAAATAACTCTTTAAATGTAATTTTAAATTATTTGTATTTTTAAAAAATCTTTATTAAAAAAACATTTATGTTTATTTCAATCTTTTTAATATACCATTCGTGGAATTGACTCAAATTTTGGTTCAAGTTTATACCCTTTATTTATTTATATCCTTATTGTTTTCAGATTCCTCATTTGGAAAATCGTTGGGATTATCGTTTGAGAAGAGAAAGTTGTTTGGTCAATTTGTATCCTCATCCAAATACCTTAGCTATGGCAAGTAAACCCTTAGCCATATAAATGAATATAGTAAATGTTTCCCTTTAAATAAAATTCCAGGCCTATGTGGATATAGTACGTTTTTGGGGCTGGAAATCGTTTACCATTATATATGAGAGTAATGATGGCATAGTGCGTTTACAAGAGCTGCTTAAAGATCATGGTACCACACCGTATCCCATAACAGTTCGACAGCTGAGTGACAGTGGAGATTATAGGTAACATTACAATTTCAAATACAGGCTTTTAGGAAACCTAAAATAAATTAATTGGCATTTTTTAAGGCCTCTTCTTAAACAAATCAAAAACTCTGCCGAAGGCAACATCGTTTTGGATTGTTCCACCGAAAAGGTTTACGAAGTTTTAAAACAGGCTCAACAAGTTGGCATGATGAGTGATTATCACAGCTACTTGATAACCTCACTCGATTTACATACTATTAATTTAGATGAGTTTCGTTATGGTGGCACAAATATCACAGGTTTTCGTTTAGTTAATGAAAAAGTTGTCAATGAAGTTGTACGCCAATGGAGTATAGAGGAAAAGGGTGTGCTGCGTTCTGCCAATTTGTCAACAGTTAAAACTGAAACAGCTTTAATGTATGATGCAGTGCATTTGTTTGCCAAGGCCTTGCACGATTTAGATACATCACAGCAAATTGATATACATCCTTTAAGTTGTGATGGTCAAAATACTTGGCAACATGGTTTTAGTTTAATAAATTACATGAAAATTGTGGAAATGAAGGGACTAACGAATGTGATTAAATTTGATCATCAAGGTTTTCGCAGTGATTTCATATTGGATATAGTAGAACTAAGTCCTGGAGGAGTACGAAAAATAGGTACCTGGAATTCATCAATGCCAGAGGGTATTAATTTTACCAGGACTTTCAGTCAAAAGCAACAAGAAATCGAAGCGAATTTGAAAAATAAGACTTTAATAGTGACCACAATTTTGGTGAGTTTAATTTCCAAAACAAGGAAATCAAAAATGTGTTAAAATCGTGTTGATGCTTTTCAGAGCAATCCTTATTGTATGCGCAAAGAATCATCTATCTCCTTGAGTGGAAATGATCAATTTGAAGGCTATGCTGTAGATTTAATACATGAAATATCCAAGGCTTTGGGTTTCAGCTATAAAATTCAACTGGTACCAGATGGCAGTTATGGCAGCTTTAACAAACAGACAGGGTATTTAAGTAATACAAAACATATAAATGCATAAAACTAATTTCTTTCGACTTATTTACAGTGAATGGAATGGCATGATACGCGAGCTTTTGGAACAACGTGCTGATTTGGCTATAGCCGATTTGACAATAACATTTGAAAGAGAACAAGCAGTGGACTTTACGACTCCCTTTATGAATTTGGGTGTTTCTATTTTGTATCGTAAGCCGGTTAAACAACCACCAAATCTATTTTCATTTCTTTCGCCTCTATCCTTGGATGTTTGGATTTATATGGCCACAGCTTATTTGGGTGTTTCCGTGCTCTTGTTTATATTGGCCAAGTTATTATCTTCAAATCTGTGAACATAAGATAACTATTAAAATATTTGCTTTATATTTTAGATTTACTCCCTATGAATGGCCTTCTTATACCGACGCCCATGGTGAGAAAGTGGAAAATCAATTTACGTTACTTAACTGCATGTGGTTTGCTATTGGTTCTCTCATGCAACAAGGCTGTGATTTCTTGCCGAAGTATGTTCTTCATTCAATAGTATTTTAATAAGGGCAGGTCGATGTAGAAATGTGTATAAAAGTCTTCAAGTTGTAATTGAGCAGCTTGTACAGATAATAAAACTTTATTACCGAAATAAGTGCTCGTTAAGGCGCATTTATGAGTGAATAAGACCATATGCTTCCTTTCATAATGGATAATTCACTGTTGATAGGATGATACATGTTAACAACAACGTCAAAAAATTAGCCACAGTCCTTCAATATCCAAAGGAGATCATGACGCGGATCACTCGCCCAATGCAAGAGCCTAGAAAACAGAGAAAGCCAATGCCATATTGGACATACTGTTTGCAAGATTGTGCACGCACAGAAAACAAATTTGTCTATATGAACTTATTATGGTTACTTTCAACACATTATTGTTATGCGCAACCATATTATTGTTAAATACTTTATACGTTAAATCCGATGTTAATTTAATTTAAAGTTGTTTTTAACTCATTTAACAACAGCATCAGCTGTTTTTCGCAAAATAAAAAAGTACTTGGAAAAAGTTAAAAATGTTTATGTTGGCCGATATTTACCAATTGTTAATGATTTGGAAAGATTTATGATTTATGGAAAGAAACACAAAATACATATGTATAGGCCCTAATTGTGTAAATTGCAACGCCAAAAATTACAATGCAAGAAAAATCAAAATCAAAAATATTTTGTAATTTTGTTGTTGCTTTCTACATAAAATCGTTTTGCGTGTTTAAAATTGTCAACGCTACAAGATATGCAGTGTTTTATTTATATTTTAATTTTCAATGTCGGCTGCTGAGAGTTGCCACTTGCTTTTATTTTATACATTTGAGGTGGCACCCAGTTAAGGTCGGTTCAATTGAAAACATACTTTAATTTCGACTATAATAATTAAAAGAATGTTTCTATTTTAAATTTGTTTTTAAAAAGAACCGGCTTTAGCTTTTGACTATAGTTATGGGTCAATATGTTTAAAAAATTTCCATGGAAAATAATTCTGTTGGAAAAATTTGTTTTCTCTGCGTCTGGTCACTTCTTTAGGTTACCTACGTGAATTGTGCAAGTTGACCCACGTATATATACGCCGATATGGTACCGTTTATAAACATGAAATGGACGATGATCTTAAATGCAACACAACTTCGCTCAAATTCAGTCAAATTTATAAGACAAAGTCATTAAATATTACCATTCTGATCCATAACACCATTCAAATTGCCGCTTGGATCAATCCATTTTAACATCGACTCTCACTTATTAAAAAACCTTTTAAAAATAATTTATCCATTTTATATGAAATTCTTATTAATTTTAGTCCTTTTCTTTTTAAGAGCCTTATCCACCCGTATGGTTGCTGGTATGTGGTGGTTCTTCACTTTAATTATGATATCCTCATACACCGCCAATTTGGCTGCCTTTCTAACAGTCGAACGTATGGATTCACCCATCGAAAGTGCCGAAGATTTGGCAAAACAGACTAGAATTAAATATGGAGCTTTAAAAGGTGGCAGCACTGCTGCCTTCTTTAGAGTAAGATCATTTTTACATATACATAGATAGTATAGACCAGAGAATAAACTTTTTAATGTTTTATTTTTAGGACTCAAAAATATCCACTTATCAACGTATGTGGTCGTTTATGGAATCAGCTCGACCTTCTGTATTTACTTCAAGCAATGGCGAGGGTGTAGAAAGAGTGGCTAAAGGAAAAGGTAATACACAAATTTGAAAATGAAAGATGATCATGTTGACATTAGAATCTATAGGCGAACATGCTATCTACCATCCGCAGTTATATTTTGGGTTCAGCTGTAGCTGTAGCTGTATCTTTCTGTGATAATGCTTTAAAATATTAATGACTTCTATTATTAACAACCAGCAAATATAGAAGTTCTTTAAAGGAAACAGGAACTAAATATCCGAAACAGTATATCTCACTAAATATGATTAACAGAAGAAGTGTTCAGCCAATGCCAATTTGATTAACTAAGACAATCTCTCCTGATCGATCCGGAAATCGTCAGATCTTTTGATGCTGAACAACTTTAGTAATTTCTTGATTTTTTCATCAATTTGATATCTGGCATTTGAAATAGTAAGACCAGCCTGTATCATGTTTTTAAAGAGTTCTGAATAGTTTACATAGTTTAAAATTTGTATAAGTAAAAACAAGAGAAAAAAATTACTCGCTCCTATCAGTAGTAGCCAAAATCTTTCAACATAAGAAAATATTCCCGCGAGGATTAAGGCGTAACATATACGTTTTTTTTGGAGATATATGTGCATTCAATGCCTTTAGTTTGTTTGGGGCAAAAAAAAACGCTGGTCCCAGCCGAAGAAAGACAAGCCTGTATCATGTTTTAAAATAGCTCTAAATATTTTACTTTGGTTAAAAGTTTTATACGTGGCATAGAAGAAGAAACGAAAAGAACGACGATAGAAGTGTATAATAGAGGGATATAATTGCAGCCAATAGCTTAAGATTGTTTGGCACCCTCTGGCGATCTGAGGTGGTTGTGATCGTGCTAAGAAATGTATAAAAGGTTATTGTCCTAAGCCCTTTTGATGAACTTCATACGATTAAAACTCTGGCAGACTTGTTCTGCTGTGTTACATTAAATGTGAAAGCTTTCTAACACTACAGTAAAGTTTTTTCAGGGTATAAGTAACATATTTGTGTAAATTTTAGACACATTAAATTCTTCCAGCACCCTAAGCCTAAGCCGTAATGGTATATTTTTAACACATGCCGCACTGGTTCCTCTTAAAGGGGTTAATTAGGAATTTATGCATTTTCAGTAAAGAAATACAAATGTATTTTTTTTTTTGGCAAAAGAGTAGAGAAAATGCTGTAAATTTTTTAAAGTTTCTAGATAAAACCGCTGTATATAATTTTCTAAAGTAGAACTTTGTAAATTTTAAGTTCACCCCCTTCAGAGCCACCAGTGCTATAAAAGGAATATAAATCATTTCATTTTCGAATCATAAACGTGCGTATTATTTTCCATTTTCTTATACCCTTCACCACAGGTGGAAAAGGGTATAAAAATATATAAATTTTTCGTTCCGTTTGTAGTTTCAACAATATTGATATTAGACCCTTATGAGGGGAGAAATTGATTTAACGATATCCGTCTGTCCGTCTTACATTTGATATGTGTTTTCCGAAGACTCCAGATATGATAGGTGGTTTTACATTTATGTCATATATAGTCCACCATTTTTTGCTATTTAAATTCAGCAAGATCGATCCACAAATGCCTGAGATGTGACCAAAAAACCACGACTGTCTCTAATTTTTCCAAAAAATCCCTTTTGGTTGTTGTTTTTGTTATTTTAGTGTGTTTTATTTTACGCATAAAAATCCATACACATTTATGTATGTACATGATATGCCGCTCAAACAAAGAAACAAACTAGAAGACTCAATATGGGCCTGTTCGGAAATGCATCACTGCGCTGCATCAGGAAAGCATACTTTTTTTAATGCCGATAAAAAATAATTTCAATTTGTTTTTATTGTGTGACTTTTATTTTTGTAGAGTATTTGACAATTTTTTTGGTTTACACCAACTTCACTGATATATATTTAAGCATTTGAAATCACTGATGCATCGCAATGATGCATTCCGAACAGGCCCTATATTTTAATTTAACGCTTCTTCATTAAAAACCTTCGTAGCCGAGTTGTTAACTGCCAGTTTGTTTAACTTAATAATTAATTTTTGTTTTCAATTTGATTTAAATGTTATTTAAAGAAATTGCAAATTAGACATAATACTCAAACTTCATACAAAAACTTTATACATAACAGCCTGCAACAATGGCAAGTAATTTCAAAATGCTTAAAATTCAAAATAAGTACTTAGAAGAACAAATGATACCTTTTTAACTCTTAAGTACACACCTAATTTGTGTGGCACAAACTATAGCAGGAACATGTTGTCGCGAAATAGAATTGGGGGATTCACAAGGTGTCATAAAGTCATAAGTCTTAAAATAATAACATGAAAATATACGACTGTTGTGAACAACCCCTCATAATTTAGTGTGCTATTTTGAATTTAAGTCAGCTGATTTAAAACAAATTTAAAAAATAAATATTTACCAAAAATAAACATACCAAGCAAAGTTCTATTAATTTAAGACACTTTTTGTTTACAAAGCAACAACAATTCTTTTAAACCATTGTAAAATGTTAGAACATTATGACAATATAACATGATAACACACCTTGTGAATACCCCAAATAATTCTTCGAAAAAACAATAAAGAAAGAATGTTTATGTGTTGCGTATGCTTTTTGATACGTTTCATTTGGATTTTATTTACTGCAGTACATACATATATGAAAGGGCAGGGCCTAGTCAGGCCCAGGTGGATACAATATGCACAAAATTTTTATTTGGAAAATTCCGGCGCCCACGGTGTTTAAACTTTTTCTCATTTTCTTGTAAAAAAACACTTTGATTATTTAAAAAAAAACTGGAAAAATGTCAAAAAATGCCTGGCCAGGCACAGGTATACAATTAAGGGTTAATAAAAGTACCTGTATTGAAACAAATAAAAAAAATGTAATAACATAAAAAGATATATATATAAACCGAAAACCGAACCGAACCGAAACCGCGGTTTCATAATTTAACGGTTTTTAGCAAACACTTATATGATGTATGGATACGCTTTATATATCAAAAGATCAGAAATCTTTAGTAGAAAATTTGTTCGGCTATAAATCTGTCAAATCGGTTAAAAATTGTTCAAGTTATGAGTAAAATTCTCATAGAATTAGCTAAAAAACATCAGAATTTTTATAAAAACCTAAAGTTTAGGGCTTCCATATGACCTATGGATACGCCTTATATGTATATCAAAAGATATTTTCTGAAAAACTCGAAACAAACCGATTCAGATACAAAAAAGTTATGACGTTTAAAGTTATATGAAAAATACCCATTATCGGCATAGCCGAATATTTTTTAATTTTTATTTGAATTCCAAAATGTTCTAAAACAAAGTTATCATTTTCTTTATTCAAAGCAGGTAATTATGCCTTCCTCATGGAATCTACATCTATAGAATATGTCACCGAAAGAAATTGTGATTTAACACAAGTAGGTGGTATGTTAGATACTAAATCTTATGGCATTGCAACACCACCGAGTAAGTTTCCATTTCCAATTAAAACTTTGAAATCTTTTTTTTTTAATTTTTTTATTTTTTTTTTAATTTTTAGACTCTCCCTATCGCACTGCCATTAATAGTGTTATCTTAAAACTTCAAGAAGAAGGAAAACTACATATTCTTAAAACAAAATGGTGGAAAGAAAAGCGAGGCGGAGGAAAATGTCGTGTCGAGACTTCTAAATCTTCATCGGCAGCCAATGAATTGGGATTAGCAAATGTTGGCGGTGTATTTGTGGTATTAATGGGCGGCATGGGAGTGGCCTGTGTAGTTGCTGTGTGTGAATTTGTGTGGAAATCACGAAAAGTTGCTGTTGAAGAGCGTTTAAGTGCCATTTTGCACGAATGAGAAAAGTCATAAACCCAAGATGAATGGGTTTAAGTTTATAATTCATGCAGAAAAACGAAAATGAAATCAAAGAAATTCAATAATTATTAAAAACAAATACACTAAAGCAACATCAAAAATAAAACAAACCATGAATCAATATCAAAATTTTTTCTCACCTAAAAAAAAACTCATATAACAATTATAAAGCAAACAAATATATATTTTTTTTAAGTCGCCATGACAAAAAAAAACTCGGAACATATACACAAAAAATATTCATAAAATGTACGAAAAAAAAATAATTCTATTTCTATGAATTTTCTTAGATTTAATGCATTGAAAAAAACGAATTAAAAAATAAACACTCATTAATATTTGCATTTATATTCATATTTATATAAACTAAATAATGGGAATTGTAACATAATTTAAGATGTATGGTAGCACTTTAGATAATTCATATTGTATTTAAAATAAATTTGTATTGTTTGTTATTTAGTTTAATATATTTTTTTTTTTTTGGTTTATTCTCTCGAAATATTAGGAAGCATTTAAGTAGTAGTTTTATAATACACATTTAGCATAAAGATGAAAGAATGAGATAAATTAAAATTTACTTTCTGTAAAACCAACAGAGTTAACCAATGGAACAAGAAAATTATTATATAATAAAAATTTAAAAACAAATTATTTATTTATTTTTATTTCTGTAAATCAAAAACAGGTTTCCACTTGATTGACTGACTGACTGATTTAAAGTGATCTAGTATAATCGCAGTTGGTGCAAGGAGTGCCTGCAACTACTGGCGCCCATTTCTAGCAAATAAGTATTTTATCATTACATATTTAACAAGTTTGGCAACCGAAACAAATTTCGGTATCGGTATCAATTTCGGAATTTTTAAGAGGGTAAGTAAAATATTTTAACTTTTGAATTAAATGCAAGATATTTAAAAGCCATTTTTAAGTTATGTTTTATACTCTTCAACGAAGGTAATAGGTTTTATATAACTTTGTCACTTTTCATTCTAAATTTAAGTATTTTTTACTTACTGTAGTACAAGTTATTCTCAAAAATAAGAGTGGGAATAACACTTAAGGCTAGTTTATACTTTTTATTTATACTTGTCAAAAACTTAAGTAATATGTTAAAGTCTGATAGTGTGAATGCATATGTGATAAAAATGACAAGTACTAATTCGAATAATTGATTGGAGACCCTGATTCGGATTAACGAGATATTCGGATTACTGGATGTGCTGTTATTATGTATAATAATTCACTATATCCGAAAATAAAACGCAGACTAGGATTTTAAAACTAATTTATTTTATTTTAATTAATCAAGAATGAAAAAATTAAGTTTTGTATTCTAAAAACATAATTTAGATATCAAACCAAAGCGAATTTACACCAGGTGACCTTATTTTGCTACGTAAGCAACAGCTGATAACTAACCTTGTGTCAAAATGGTATACCTTTCTGGTGGTTCTGTGGAACCTTTACTATATTCTATAATTATCGATTAAAATTATGAAATTTAAAATGTTATTATATTTCAAAACACACAATTTAAAATTAAAAACAATATGAAATATTTGTTTGAATATTTGACACAACGTTAAAATATTTTACAGTGTTGTAAACGTTTTCAAATAAGACCACCTTGTATGAATTCGCATAGTATCAAACGTATTTTCGAACAAAATTTCTATACAAATTTTTCTGAAAATATATTTCAAGACCAATTTAGTTTTTAATGAATACGGCAGTTAAGCTTTTTTTAAATGTTATGTTTTTTTAAAATACAAAATTTGTGATGTAGAGTTGCTTCTCTTGCAGTGCACATGCTCCCACGAAGTATTGTGAGATTTAATAATCCAGCTAAGAATTTCCTCTTTAGAAATTCACACGTCATTCTTGCGGTAAAATTAGTTGCAAATTTTCAAAGTTTGCACAGAAATTCGGTTTTTAAAATTATAAAAAAGCAGAAAAATAAAATAAATAAAAATTCGGTTTAGCGAACTTGCAATCAATACGAACTATAGAGGATGTAATACGCCATAATTCAATTCGGATTACTGGATAATTCGGATTACACACCTTCGGATAAGCGAGCTGGCACTGTATTATGAAAAAGACTTCATATTTTTTTGAAAAATTTCTAAGCAATAGTTCTTTTCATTTTATTTCATGTTTGAGTGTTAATACTTTGTGGGATGGTGTGAACACAAACTGTTATGTAAAATTAGATTTTTTGACAGTCGCAACAAAAAATATTAAAAAAATTTAAAATTTTTTTTTTATTGATTTAAACATTTTTTATTAAAGATGTTTTTTTGTTTACATGAAATTTTTTTTAAAACTTTTTTTGTCATATGTAAATTAAAAAAATATATCACTCAAAAATTTTAAAATATGCAAAAATATGTATTTTAACCAAAATATGCAACAGTATGCAAAAACAAATCAATGCCATTTTAACGCAAAGTTAATGATTAGCTAATTAGAGTTAACGATGGAAAGATAATTGATAGACTATCGAATGGAAATCGCATCCCTATCCATTGCTTAACACTGAAAAACAAAGTTAAGCAAAATAAAGTTAAGAAAAATAAAGAAAATCCTTTAAATAAAATATCTGAAAAATTACGAAAGAGTAAGAACTACGAAATATAAGTATCAGTGTGACCATTTTAGCATTTTTGCAGTTAAATTAAGCATTAAAAATTTTAATTAGCTTCAAGACTTTCTTTTAGCATTTCGGCATTTTTTTAGGATTTTTATAAATTGCTTACATTTTTTTTTTACTTTATTTTAAGTTTGGAGAAATAGTTTTATTGATTAGCTGAACTTTTTTATATTAATTTTTATAAATTTTGACTACAAATAGTTGCACTCAAAAAGAAATTTCGGATAAAAATGGATTAGTTTGATCTTAAGAAATGTCTTACCTGTGCCCATGTTCTGTAACTCTCGCGTCGAGAAACTTTTCGATTGAAATGTGTGAAATAAAACAAAAATGCCATAAATTGAAACAAACAGCTGTTGTTCTCACTAAACTGTGTCTGAATCTTTTTTTGCCGAGTACTAGCTGTCACGTAAGGAAATTACTCGCCAATTTACAAAAAAGTGTGTCTGTAACATTTTTCTGAAAAAATGTCCCGCTTTGACGAATAAAAATGGGGCCAGAAAAACAATTAAAAATGCAAAATACAAAGGTTAATAATAATAATATTTTGTTCTTGTCACATATTTTATTGTTTAATTTTTTGGCTTTTAACATTTTTATATAAAATACGAATGTTTTTAAAGCTCCTTTGCAAACAACAAACATTAAAGTCGCACTTTACATTTTTTGTTAAAGCCGACGGTTGTATTTTCGCCGCCGTCGTTGAAAATGTTTCAATTTTAGTAAATTTTGATTGCCATCAAGGATATGTGTGATTGGCGCTCTCAACGTCTGCAATTTCACATTTTCACTTTTTCTCAGTTTTCGAGAAACGATGGAATATTTTGTTTCACATTTTTTCGATGCGAGTAGTTCTCACTATAGTTCCAGAACATGGGTACTGTTTTGTTCAAAATTTAACATTTAGGGAATCTTAGATATATGTACCTTAATCATTCAAATTATAACAATTATTTTCCATTTTTTATTACGTAAAAGAGTAAAAGCAAATTTATGTAAAAATGTATTAAACGATCCCAAAATAAAAATTTTAAGTGCAATTGTTTGGGCATTTCATGTTAATCCAACGAAATATCTAAAACAAATTTTTGCTGTTAACTGCTGAAAAAATAATAATTTTAAAATTTCAGCTTTTCTTTAACTTTAACAAATAAACTGGTATAAAAATTCTTTTAATATATTCTTTTAAATAGGGACAAGCAAAGAAATCAAATCGCTTGTATTTTGCTTAAATTTAAATTTTGTTCAAAATGAGTTCCTAAATTGTATGTTATTTTAAATAAAATTTTATACTGTTAGCAAATTGTAAGCAAAAATCTTAAAAAAATATTAGCAATCCTCAAAATCATTATTAACATTTTCTGGCCTTGTCTAATGAACAATTTAGCTGTTAACAATATTTGAGACCTGTACACACTGATCAATTTCGCTGCTCAAAACAAGAAAACCCAAAATCCAAAAATAATTTCATGATTTTAACTTATTTTGTTCGTATTTACTAAAAATACAGAAACATTTTCTCATGATCAAAAATTTCTTAAAACAAGATATACAAAAGTAGTAGAAAGATATTTCTGAGTTTAAGCTGCATTTATTTAATATTAGTCTGGTTTTCTGGATTTTTAAATAGAATCGAATTTCTTGCATCAAGAAACAAATGCTAGGGATTTCTTTAAACTTTTCAGAAAATGCTCGAGAAAACTTGGTTTAATTCAATTATAATTTTTATTTAAATCACGATGTTAAGCAAATCAATACAAACTTTCTTATATTTATATTAAGTTTTCTTAAATTAACAAATGCTACATGTTTTTATGTAAACAAATCAGGTTTTTCTTCGTATTTTGTAAAATATTTAAAGCCGATTTCACCAATTTTTTTAAATATTTATGTTTAAAATTCGTTTTTCGTGTCAAATAAAATAAAATTATATGAAAAACTACATATATTTAAATGTGAATTTATATTTAAATAAAATTGGTGAAACTGGCTATTTGCAACGAAAATCCGATTTAAGTAACTATAGAATTAAAATTAATTTTTTTAACCTGAATTTAAGTAAATTTTTGTTCGTTTGAGTTTTAACTTTTTGCTTAAGCCAAGCCCATTACAATAAGAGATCTTTGGCTTGGAAGAGAATGGTGCAAAATTTTCTTGGTTCAAGCCATATTTTCTGGTGATTTAATAAATAATTCTTTCCGTGTAATAAAAGTAACGGTTGACAACATTTCTAATTATTTTAATTCACTCCTAAAAATACCCCCTTTAAAGTGTTCAATGGAGGTTTTTGCCGAAAAGGAGTTATTTTATTGATATTTAAAAAATTGGTTTTTTGTTAACGATTGCTGAAAATATTCTCCCATACTAAATCTAATAAATTGAAAAAGCGACAGAAACATATTTGATTAAGGTACGGTCACATATGTCAAATATTTTTCCGTAAATTTATTTAAACAATAAATGGCCTGGTCGTCGATTTCGAATGTAGACATCGTTCGCTTAACTTACATTTAAAACAAAAACAAATTATAAAATATTGTTTTTGTTGTACGTGTAAGTTAAGCGAACGAAATCGACGAACAGGCCATACAAATGGTATTTGCTCATTTTTAATTGTTTACATATAAAAAAAAATTTAAAACTAGTATGCCGACTGGAGAGAGCGTTCTCCACATATATGTAGGTTCTGTGTAAATTCAACACACCCAAAAACAACAAAATTTAAAATTTTTCAATTTAAAATTTTTCACAATATAACACTTTTTGTTTAATTTTTTTCTTTTTGCTTTTGCAAAATGTTTTCATTTTCCACAAACTAAAAAGTTTTTAATTAATGTTTTTGACACGAATTTTTTCTGTTGTTTATATTATTACATGGCGTTTACATTTGCCAGTACTGGCAAGACAGTAGTAATACATGCAAACTTTTTCACTAATACATGCATACTTTTCCAACTGTCTTGTCTACTGTCTAGCAAATTTTGCAGACAGTAAAATTGGACAGTGATTTTACATTTGCTAACAGTAAACTAAAGTTTTGTTCGCAAAAAAAAATCAAAATGTAAATAAATAAATATATTCTGTTTTGATTTTTAATGGTTTAGTTATGTAAGTGTTATGTTTGTTAACACTATTGGGATATTCACAAGGTGTGCTATCATGTTATATTGTCATAATGTTCTAACATTTTACAATGGTTTAAAAAAATTGTTGTTGCTTTGTAAACAAAAAATGTCTTAAGTTAATAGAACTTTGCTTGGTATGTTTATTGTGCTGTCGTAATTAATCAGAAGAGACCTGCGCTGAGCGGCTGAGGCGAACCGCATTAGTTTTTGGAGCCGTCACCTTTGATGGTATAGTTTTATCCGGCTTATATCCGAATTTAACCCGCGGCTCGCAATTTTTGCAACAAAATACGGTTTAGGACTCTGATGTCTAATAAACAACCAAAATAAAATTTATTTGTGGTTTTCGTCTGAAAAATGGAAAATAGTCGGGAAAGATCTAATTTAATTTAATAATTCATGGATTAGAATTAAAAAATATTTTTGGTAAATATTTATTTTTTATAATTGTTTTAAATCAGCTGACTTAAATTCAAAATAGCACACTAAATTATGAGAGGTTGTTCACAACAGTCGTATATTTTCATGTTATTATTTTAAGACTTATGACTTTATGACACCTTGTGAATCCTCCATATATAATTATTTTAAACTATTTTTAAATTTGTTTAGTTGCAAGTGTACTATATTCGGCTGTACCGAGAATTAAAATATTTAAGGACGCTTAATATGAAAACTTTAATAAATAATGAGCCCTTGTATTAGAATTTATCGCGATTTTAGTCGTATTAAGTTGAATTCCGTGAGTACGCTTTGTATGGAACCTACATACCAAAGTAATTTTAAAGAGCGGATTTTATATTCGACGTATGGAAATTATGGACCGATCATCACAAAATTTTTCCAAGTAATTTGCGATCTTATAAAAATAAATTAGATATTGTATCACCGCTAAAGCATTATTCGTTACGGTTTTGGACGTAATAAAGGGATTCCGGCAGTGAACCTGCTGTCAATTGAAGACTGGTCTGACGAAATTTGGAACAACGTATGATTTCTAGTCAAAAAAGTAGAGGTTGTGCAAAATTTAGAGAGGTGCACTCCGCCACTATTTAATGTTAGTTTGCGTAAGAGAAATATGGATTTTTTCGGAGGGAATGTTTCACATTTGAATCCATAACATTTGGATCCGTAACCCATTGTGCTATAACAATGTCCGTAACCGATTGTGCTATAACAATGTCCGTAACCGATTGTGCTGTAACAATGTCCGTCCGGCTGGCAGTGCATTTTAACCTTATGCAGGCAGCGTTTTAAATTTAAAAATGCAAAACGGATTTCTGTATAAAGCAATAACAAAATTATGAAATATTTTTGACTCTGTTTTTATTTTCAATGTGATTTTTGGCATTGAATTTGCGTTTTACACAATTAGGGTCTTAATTTTTTAAAATAGAATTTGGGCATTTATTTCTCATGGTGAGTAACATTTGTTATATAAATTTTTATATTATTCGAATGTGTATTCCAAGACAAATTACAATTTTTAAAAGCTTGTATACTTTAATAGTCTTATTCCTTCAATATTTTCCAGGAATATTTTCACATCAGAATTTTCGTTTGTATATACTATTAAAGTTTTTTTTTTTGTCAAATGTTTGCCATATGTGACCGTACCTTTACATGTATAATGTTTGTTTTGTAGAATATCCTTTTATTTAATAAAAATAAAACCACACGTGATTAACTTAAATTTTTTCAATAAATTCTACAAATAAATCAATTAAAAATTTACACTTGTTATAAAAAAAAATGTGAAAATAAAAGTAGTACTCAAAGTATAATTAAGTAGTTTTACAACAACAATAAAAGTAATGAAAACTTCTAGAAGTTCAAGAGCGAACGTAGTCGAATCTCATGTGCACTTCATAAATCTTTAATATTGAATAGATTTTATTTTTATAATTATAATTGTTAAATAAAAATGATTATTAATTTTGCTGACGCAAAACATTTTTGAAATTTCTTTTTTTAACTTTGATTTAATTGTTAAACTCTATAGAAGTTTAGGTTGCCCGCTTCATCTGTCTAGAATTCTATTAAAACAATTATTAATATTTTAATATAATTAGTGAGTAAAATAAGACGCCCATTCTATCGTAGCAGCCATGAACTGGGCGTATCATTTATTTTTTATTTTTTTAGTTTAAGTTTAATAATACATTTTATTTATAAATATTAGAAATAACTGGATAAACTTAAATATCCTTAGAATCAAACGATACAATTGAATATTCAATATCTACAATGTCTGGCTGCATCAATTAATAACTGGAATACAATAAGCACCTGCATTCTATTAACTTTTCTATACTTTGTTTTCAAACGTTCTCTAACCGCAATATGTCAATCAAACACCGACAAAACGACATCACAACTACAGCCAACAAAAACAACAACAACTACACATGAAACTCTTTACAATATTTTGATTTGGTCGAGTATTATTCTCACTTTCAATTTCACCTCTGGTCGCAGTCAATGAATCTATAACAATTTTTTTTATTAAAAATTTCATTATAATCTTCCTTGAACTCACACGCAAAATTCATTTTTTTGTTTTCCTGACTAGATACAGTCAGTCATGGGGGTTTTTTCAATTTGTAGGCTTTTAGTCAAGTTTCAACGTTGAAGCGATAAGAATGAAATTATTTCTGCTTCTAATTCTTTTTGGTTTTTTTAAAATATCATTTGGACAATATAATGATTATTCATCCTTTATAAGTTCAAATGCTTCGTTAGCCGTTGTAGTTGATCAGGAGTATATGCGTCAGCATAATGAGAATATAATGGCAAATTTTCAAAAGATTTTAAGTGATGCAATTCGTGAAAACTTAAAAAATGGCGGTTTAAATGTGAAATACTTCACGTGGAGTGGTATACGTTTGAAAAAGGGTAGGTGGTTGTCATAAATTTGATTTTAGATTATAAAGTGAACGTAAAAAAAATAAAATTCAACGTAAATGTATTTAATATGGAGTAAAAAAAACAAATTCCCTTCTAGTTGTTTTAAAAATATTTTCAGCATATCAACTTAGTGTCGTCTTGTAATGGTATCAGTGGTACCTAAAGACAAATTTGCTAAACTACTCCTTCTCTTCGCGGATCCTAACAAATTTTTGGCTAACATATGTACATGTGTACTGGTTGGAAAATACTTATTTAACTTTTATAATAGTAATCGACTAGCCTATATCAGAGCGTCAAGCGTTTTCTATTTGTAAAAAAGTTATTATGCATACACAAAATCTATTTGGCAGCGTGGAAACTTAGGAAGTAATGGCAGATATGCTTTTTAGGTCAATCTTACGGTTTTATCAATATTTATTATTTCTATTTTGTAAATTTTATATAAAAGGATATATGTGATTATGATTTACTTGAGCACCTACATTTTACGCTAATCTCATGGTGGATCTTTACCACAAGGTGTTTCATTAAACATTTAACAAGTGACCCTCTGTGTTATAGGATAGCATTCATACACTTGCCCCTTGTGTAGGACCCGGAGCAATTGAATAGCAACAATGTGATTTTTGGCATTGAATTTGCGTTTTACACAAGTAGGGCCTTAATTTTTTAAAATAGAATTTGGGCATTTATTTCTCATGGTGAGTAACATTTGTTATATAAATTTTTATATTATTCGAATGTGTATTCCAAGACAAATTACAATTTTTAAAAGCTTGTATACTTTAATAGTCTTATTCCTTCAATATTTTCCAGGAATATTTTCACATCAGAATTTTCGTTTGTATATACTATTAAAGTTTTTTTTTTGTCAAATGTTTGCCATATGTGACCGTACCTTTACATGTATAATGTTTTTTCATGGTGAATCTTTACCACAAGGTGTTTCATTAAACATTTAACAAGTGACCCTCTGTGTTATAGGATAGCATTCATATACTTGCCCCTTGTTTAGGACCCGGAGCAATTGAATAGCAACAGCATCTGAAGAACCTCTCTGGGGAGAAGTCCCTTCCCGCCACTACATGTTCGCCGAAAGTATCTCTTCGTCAAAAAAGCTGCTCTTCGTTGAGTCTTTTGAGAGTTCGCGCCTTGAAAATGGTACTTCCCCATCGGACAGCGAACAACTTACTGAAGAGCAATCATCTATCAGAAAACCAAGGCTTCCACAAAAACAATCATCATGAAAAGCAGGCAGCATTTCACACAAGAATCATACTAGCGGAGGCCTAAACCAATAGTCAGACCGGTGCCTGGTTACTGGGAGATACTGGCTGCAGTAACACCAGAGTTAAGTACTTTGATGAAACTTTGCACTCAAGACATCCGAAAACTTCATGAGTCCTGTCATTTGGATGTTTGTTGCAACCTAGACTGCATGCACCTTATTGGCGCAGGAAACGCATACACGCACCACCGAGAAATATTAGGGTATACAGTTGCTCTCAAAATACAAAATTTTTAAAAATATTTAAGAGTTGATTTTTCAAAATTAGAGGTTTCCAAATATAAAGATTGCATTAAATTTCAATGTTATTTTTTTCGTTCAGAATTTCTTGCCGCCATGACAGTCATGGATTGTGAAAATACTTGGAAATTCTTTAAATCTTCACGTTCTTCATCTGTTCTATTAATTGCACTTACTGATACCGATTGTCCTCGGTTACCAATAAATGAAGCGATAATGGTATTTAGTTTCAAAACAAAAAAAAATGTCATTCTAAACTTTCCTTTGTTCCCCAGATCCCCTCCGTCGGTCATGCTAAAGAATTTCCGCAAATGATTTTAGATGCCAAAGTACAAAATCTACTCAAGTGGAAAACTGCTGTTGTTATGATAGATGAATCGATAGTGAATCAAAATACAAAATTGATAGAATCTGTGGTACATGAAGGTATCAATAATAATATTGTGCCAATAGCACTATATCTTTATAACATAAACGATAATTTACGCTCACAAAAGAAACGTCAAGCTATTCGTGAGGCTTTAGAGCCTTTTCAGACAAATTCTAAAGAATCACATAATTTTATTGTATTCTCAAAATTTTACGAGGACATCATAGAAATGGCGCAAAACATGAACATGTTTCATGTTAAAAATCAATGGTTGTTTTTTGTATTGGAAGAACATCTTCGGGAGTTTAATGCCCTATCGGTGACGCAAAATTTAGGTGAGGGAACAAATATAGCTTTTGCTCTGAACGAGACTATGTCTGCTTGTACGGTAAGATTTTTGAAGGTACTTTTACACGACATGTAATATGCAGTGGCTTTGTCAAATGTATATTTAATTAACATTTTTTGTTTTCACATATTCGTTTCTGTTTTCATCTGACATAACCTAAACTCGTTTATAACAGAAAATTTAGACTGCTTTATATTTCTTTTCATTTTTAACTGTTTTAAAAGAACATGTGTAAATGAAAAGATTTTGATGTATGAATGCCGCCACAAACAAATGAATTGTAAAACAGCTGATGTCAAATGGTTTGTCAGTTCAAAATAGAACACGCTCTAATTGAAAAAGTTTACACTGCAAATTCGATCTGACATTTACAGAAGCAATTTTTTTTTGTTGCTTTTACACGAAATGTATGCATTTCACAGTGACAAATTAAACAAGCACACTGCTAAATATATGTCGTCTAAAACGACCTTAATAGGCTTTCATATATGATCGTAGATTTAAAAGATGCCATTTTTTAGAATTCCTTAAACTGTACTATAGAGGAGATGACTAAAGCATTTATCTTCTCTATATCAAAACTTATAACAGAAGAACAATCAATTTATGGTGAAATATCAGATGAAGAATGGGAAGCATTGAGAAATTCTAAAAAACAAAAACAAAACGAAATTCTACGAACTATGAATGTATGTAATGTTGAGCTCCACATTTAAATCAAAGAAATTAAATGTGATCTGTTTTAGGACTATTTAAAAGAATATAGTAAATGTGCAAGTTGCTCTAAATGGCGCATAGATACGGCCTTAAATTGGGGAAAATCTCAAGAACATAAAAGATCTTCAAAAGGTAATACAAATAACATGTTTAGTCAACAAAAGCGGACGACAGAAATCCTTACTTCTTTCAGGAAATAAGGGGTATTTACTTTTACTTTAATTTAAAAACAAATATCCTTAATTTATAGCTACCTCAAACGATCCAAATAGAAATTTTGAGTTTATAAATGTAGGCTACTGGACTCCGGTATTAGGCTATATAACACAAGAACTAATATTTCCCCATGCAACACATAATTTTCGTAATATAACATTGAACATTTTAACAGTGCATGTAAGTATACTTGTGTAAAAAAAAGAAAATTTACATAAAATTTAAAAATCTTTATCCCTAGAATCCCCCATGGCAAGTATTAAAAAAGGACAATAGAGGCAATATAGTGGATCATTCTGGTATTGTTATGGAAATTGTCAAAGAAATGTCACGTTTGCTTAATTTTACTTACAAGCTTCATGATGCCAACGCCATCAATAATGATGACCAAATTGGTCAAAATGATACTGTAAGTTAATCAAAACCGTTTTGAACTAAGAGGGCATTTTAACATATTTTTATAAAATTTCTAGGACCTACTTGGATCCCTTACATACATTATACCATTGCAAGTCGTTGACATGCTACAAGCGAACAATGTAAGTTTAACTTTTATAGCCATACACTTTTATCAATTTAAACTTTCCATTGTCAAGTTATTTTAGAAATTCAAAAATTTAGCATTTTACAGTTGTTCAAGGGTTTTTTGATTGCGCTTCGCAACTTTGCCTTTATATTCCAGAAAATTGTAAATCTATTACACGGAAAAAATAGAAAATTAACTTTTTCCATTAGTTTTGCTCCTGCAAAAGAATTGATAATATCCATTAACGGATTTCTATTTTCGAGTCATGCCACACAAATTTAGACAATTAAAAAATTAATGGCATAAACTAAAAAATACACAAGCATTTAAATATATGTGTTTTGATCAGGGCTGTGGAGTCGTCCGAAAAAAGTACTAACTCCAACTCCGACTCCAAATGCTGAAATTTTTTAAGTGCGACTTCGACTCCTACTCCGACTCCTACTATAATCTTGATGCTAAATGTATATGAGACTCAGTGATGCTAACTTTTATTTTTTCATTACCGTACGGCCTTCTAAAAATTAGAGTTTTTGAGAAGCAATTAACGTATGCAAACATTAATGTGCTGTTTCCAAATGACAGGCGATTGATTATGTAGCAAAATTTATCAGGGGTGTGATGGAAATCGCAAACGCAAAACGCAAGAATTTGGAAGTTGTTTTTAATAAACTTTAAACATATTTCTTATAATTTTTAGTTTAAAATCCTCTTTAATAGGAAAATTTTTGTTAAATATTTGTCATAAAATTCTTTTATTACAAAAGTCTTATTTAAAAACGACTTTTAAAATTCTTGCGTTTTACGTTTGCGATTTCCAGCACACCCCTGTATATGAAAAGCACTCAGTCCATCGCCTGTCATTTGGAAACAGCACATAAGAGCAGTATTCATAAACCATTTATTTAAATCTTAAATGTGTTTTAAGAAGATAATTTTTATTTTGGAAATTTTTTTTAAATTTTTTATGCCGAAAAACTTTGGAGTCGGAGTCGCGAGTTTTTGTGGGTACTACGACTCCGGCACAAAAACATCAACTCCGACTCCACAGCCCTGGTTTTGATTAAAAAAATTAGTTGCAGCAAACAAAAAATGAAATGAAAAAATTTATGTACCCCAATTAATTCTTTAATTGAAAAATTTTTGGCAAATATTTTTTTTGTCTCGAACTTTTTACATGAGTATATACTTATGTACTTAATTACTTTTAATTACAATAAAGCAACAATTTTGTCACAACCACACACATTTTCCATACCTTATATTTTAATCCTGAGAAAAAGACCAATTTTATCCAGATTTCAAAGAACCCTATATTTGAATCTGGGAAATATGCTATCAGTCTACCAAATTTCCTTTAAATTCATTGAGCGGATTTCACGTAACTGAGCAACAAACAAACAAATATCTAAACATCCAAATATCCAGACATACAAGCTTTCACATTCATTTGTCGTGCTTACTTGGAGGCCACACGATCAAGTTTTACCTTTCAATTCCTCTCAATTTGCAAAACTCTCTCACTATTTTACTAACACACTCACACTTTTTAAATTGACCACGAGATTGCTTTCAATAACACCTTTTAATTTGTTTGGCAATCAGGGTTGCCGTCGAAAATTTCGAAAAAGTGTAATAAAAAGGGTATTTAAGAAAATAAAGGGCCAAAAAAATGGCATTTTAAAGTAAAATAGGGTCAACTTTATTAGTGTGTATTAATTGAGTATATTAGACTAAAATCAAAGTAATTACATATACATACATACTTGAGGTGCATTCCAATATAAGTCATATAATCAAAAAAAGATGTTACGGTTACAAAAACCTTTGATAATGTTTATCACTTTTTAGAAATACGTATTCTACATCTTGTAATTACTTACACACTGCAAAGTCAGAATGTATGCTAACGATGTTAAGATTTACATCAGCTGTGATACATCTGAAATTGAACAATGTGTCTTAACTCTGAATACTAGGGCTTGCAAATTTACCGACTTTTTCAATTACCGGTAATTCGGTAATTTATATGGAAAAATCCGGTAAACCGGGAATTTACCGGTAATTTTGAGAGTATTTTAGTTAGTGGATATTTCATTCAAACTAATTAATTATAAAATTTTGTTTTATAAAATTCATTCAGTTATTTGATTAAATCATTCTTTTATTTTATTAACTCATAACATTATAATATATAAAAAAAGTATAAACGTAAATTGGAAAAAAATTAAAACTTCATTTCAACTCTTGTTTTTGATTAAAATGCTGCCTTAAAAAACACATTGTGTCTAACGTGTTATCATTTAAGCTCAACGTCAACTTGGTGCAGATCAGACCGGCTACTCAAAATGCGCGCTCCGATTCGAATTAATTACCATTTTACAAAGTTTTTAGCTTTGCATGTAAACTTATGAAATGTGATGTTACATTATTCTGCATTAAAAGGACGATATGTGCAGTTCTTTTAATTTTGCACTTTGGCTGGTTGCATTTACTAAATTATTTTAAAAAAACAAAATACACACACACACACATTTCGTGCTGTAGTCATGGAAACTGTTGCTTTTTAGGTGGTTGTCCATTTTTGTCGCAGGCTGATAAAAAAGCAATTGTCAAAAAATAAAAATATACAAAATAGGACATTTGCTTTTTTGCACAAACGAAAAACAAAACATTGGCTATTGGAAAAAAATTGAAAATTTCAATGGCAGTGGCAAAAGCAAAAATAAAAAGCATCCAGCTGATGGGTGCTTTTAAACCCTGTACACAACACAAAACAAGAAACCAAAATTTGTTTAATTTTTACGTAGGTGCGAGTAAAAGAAAGAAATATTTTATATTTTACAATATTTTTCGCTTTGTTCGGTACATACTTCTTTATAAATAAAGTTGAATTTCTATATTATAGTATAATTATATATTTTAAATATTAAATTCAACTACATATTTACTTATAAAATAGTAGATATGTATGGAACAGAATAAAACTACAAATATTGTAAAATATAAAGCATAAATTTTTACCGAAAAAACCGGTAAAAAATAATGAATTTACCGGTTTTTCGGTAGTGAATTTTTTAGCAAGCCTTACTGAATACTGAGTTAAAACATATATATGAATGGGCTACTGCAAATGGTGTTAGTATCAACCAAAAAAAAATCTAAATATCTTGTTATCCAAAAACGTACTACTATAACCGATCATATACCTGATATTTTTCTTGGTAATGAACGTATTTAAAGGGAAAATACAGCGAAAAATCAACAAAGACTGTCAGTTATCTATTTTCAGTATATTTGACAATTTATTGTTTTATAATGCTAATTTAGAAAAAAATCCGTTTAGCGGATGCACTACTATGTGGTAAAGAATGAGAATGAGCTGAAAAATTTGTAGCATTTTTTAGTTCTTGTGGTATTTTTAATAGTTTCCATTAATGTGTACAAATATTAAATAAAAAATTTAAATGCTCATTAATGTGGATATATAAACTGAAATAAAAATCAAAGTAGGAAAAAATTTCCAAAAATTAGTAAAACCTATTCAAAAAACTTTCACAAGGATTGGCTAAACAACCTAAAGTTTAAGGAATGGGTGAATGAAACAGATGAAATAACTGCCAATGCGATATTGTTTCTAAATTGAATGGCCTTGAGTAACATGCAGAAACCAGGAAGTACAAAAACGCTACGGGCATAACAAATAACTTTTCAATCCCTTTTAAAAGAAATTGTTACGTAGTGCAGCAGAGGCGGTATTAAGTTTATGTGCTGTGCTCAGTTTAATTACACCTGTCGATCACCAGACAAACCTTTGTAAAAAGCAATTCGACACTTTGTCGCGAAAGCTGAAGGACAAAATGCAGCATATTATAAAAAAGTGCTGGCCCTACTTTAATGAAGATTTTTTATATACATTTTTTAGCATTTGTTTAGCATTTTTTTAGAATTTTTTTTTAATAAAATCTAGCATTTTTCCCTCAATAAGTTTTGGTAACACTGACCTAGATTCTATATTCGTTGCAAGTATTCACACAGAAAAAATACCAAATATTCACAGGGTGTGCTATCATGCCATATTGTCATAATGTTCTAACATTTCACAATGGTTTAAAAATATTGTTGTTGCTTTGTAAAAAAAAGTGTCTTAAATTAATAGAACTTTGCTTGCTATGTTTATTGTGCTGTCGTAATTAATCAGAAGAGAGCCGCGCTGTGCGGCTGAGCCGTGCCGCATTAGTTTTTGTATCCGTCGCCGTTGATGGAATAGTTTAATTCGGCTAGCATCCGTATTTAACCTGCGGCTAGCAATTTTTGCAACAAATAACTTGCGGCGGCATATTAGATCGGCTTAGGTCCCTGCTGTTTGGTAAACAACAACATAAAAAAAATGTATTTGTGAGTTGCGTCTGAAAAATGAAAAATAGTCAGGTAAGCTCTTAGAACTAAAAAATATTTTTATTTTAGGTAAATATTTATTTTTTATATTTGTTTTAGATCAGCTTATTTAAATTCAAAATAGCACACTAAATTATGAAAGGTTTTTCACAACAGTCGTGTTTTTTCATGTTATTATTTTAAGACATATGACTTTATGACAACTTTTGAATCCCTCAATAGTAAATTTCTGCAAAAGTATGCCTTTTATATAAATTTATAAAATATAAAATATTTTATAAAAAAAAGACAATTCCCGTATTCTGTTAATTAAAATTATTTAGGTAAATAGTACATCAAGTTTTTAAAGTAGAATGATGACGAAAACCATATCGGGCAATTCTGCTGATGCTTCTGTTATCAAAGGAGAATAGAAAACAAGTGAAATATGTGTTACAGGGGTAAGTGTTTTGAATTATTTCTAAATAAATGCATACGCTGTCTCTGAAACTTCTTCACACTGTTATATCACACTCAAACCAATTTGATTCTTCATGAAATTCACGTTGTATCTACTTGAAATAACTTTCATTCAACGTGATTCGGATTGTTATTTCAATGTAAATTACATTTTACCACAACTTTACTGCAATGTTAAATTAGCATGAATTAAAGTTATTTTAAAAGAAAACATGTTATTCGCAAGTTATTGTTAAATCATGTTTAATTAACATGAAGTAACAATGGAGCAAAATCACTATCGAAAACGGTAAAATCAACCTTGTTTTCGACGATTTTACATTGATTTTTTTCTGTGTGTTGAGGCTGGCGGCGATGACCCAAATTTTGCTCCACTGTGTTACCCGTTTTAAATTAAATTATACCTGATTTAAAATTAACGTTTATAAAAAACAAAAAAGAAAAACACAAAAAATTAATTTAAAGAAGATCAATATTAGCCATACTATTTAGATGTAGGTTAAAAGTAACCTTAAATAAATTATTAAAAATAGCATTAAAATCTTAAAATTAATTCCACATTTGGTTGCATATGTATCTGGGAAATGGGGATACAACAAACTAACTAACGCCGAAGAAGAGGACACAAACAGGCTCAAAGGTTAAGTTGGGCAGGGCATTTTGTGCGACCGCAGAAGGAAATGCTAAACTACAATACCATTTTCTTTAGACGAGGAGGACGGCCAGGAACCAGATGAAAGGATTGCGTTGCCGTAGATCTACGACTAAATGGTAGTCGCAACTTTCAACAAAAAGCCGAAACAGAGAAGACCGAACTGTAACACTAAAAAAAGAAAATATCTAGGAAAGGCTTATAATTTTATGGCCTTTTCTTTGTATACCTTCTTAAGTAAATAAAATTTCATAAATCGTTTCAGGCAATAGTCTGTTTCTTTAAACAGTTGGTCAAATGCTTAATATTCTCTGAACTGAAACATTTCAAAATGGCAACATATGTATATATTTCTTCCCCCTATGTTATTTTTTAGTTTGAATAATTTTCTTCAAAAAAATGCATAGAAAGAAAACAGTGACCTAGGTTATAATATTTTTGCATTTTACTGCCAATCTCACCAAGTTCAGTTATAACTAACTATTACTATAACTGCCAGTTAACAATATGTTCTTTGAGAGTTAATAAAAGAATTTTAAATTACACCTGACCTACACTTTAAAGAAATTACACTCTACCCACGACAGTAAATACTACACCCAATTTTACCCACGAAGTGACAACACTGGTTAAAACCACGTTCTTCCCGAAAGTATCTCTTTGTTAAAAAAGCTGCTTTTCGTTAAACACTTTTGTGAGTGCATGCTTTAAAAAAGATCTCCGCGATCGGGCGGCGAACAACATAATAAAAAGCACCTTTTATCAGAATGGTAAGCTTTCGAAAATACAATC
Source organism: Pollenia labialis (assembly GCA_949318255.1). Classification (NCBI taxonomy): domain Eukaryota; kingdom Metazoa; phylum Arthropoda; class Insecta; order Diptera; family Polleniidae; genus Pollenia; species Pollenia labialis. The sequence continues at coordinate 144,996,267 of OX439139.1, read as the reverse complement.
AACCTGAAAGACAAGAACCATTTCTTGCAAGAAGCATACTAACATGCATGCTTACCGGTGGCTACTGATTCCTGTGGTACCAGATAGAAAGGATCTCCCTGTCAGCCTTCGGTCTGAAGAAATCACGGAGACTTCAGAAGGTATGTATATGAATTTGAATTTTTGCGGGATTCCATGCTGTCTGCACCTAATTTTCTCCGGAGGATGTAACACCAAGAGATTAAATATCCTTAAGTCTTCCGTCCTCCGGCTTTTACGTTTGCGCTAGCTCATGTCTACCGTTCTTTAAAATATGTATTATACGTTTTAATTTGGCAACGTATCTACGTCATACGCCACTACATTCATATGGCGCAATTGTGTTCCCACGGTACATCTGATTATAATGAATACTGAAAAACCAACCTAATCAGACTTTAATCTTCAAACTATGTAGGTATGAATACAAAAAACATTGATTATTCTTAGAAAATATCATTGATCACAGATTATAATGTGTTGTTCTATTTGAGCATTATTAAAGAAACTAAGGCAACTTTAAGTTTTTTGGTATCCGAATTCGATTTTTAGTGGATAATTAAAGTAATCACAGATTAAGCTCCTTTTACAAAACGAATGGTCTATGAACATTTTTACTCATTTAACATTTGTTAAATTTAATAATCGTTAATTAAAATATTTTGACAAACATCGGTACACTAATTAAGAAAAGGCGTAGCTAACATATAGAATTTTTTAAGTTTGAGACATAAAACTATATAAAAAAAACTAATGTAAACATAGCTTTAGAACTATGTATAATAAATGAAGGAAAGGAACTATAAAAATGCAGGATAGGACTTACATTTCATATATTTCTAACACTATAGATAAGCTGTTTTATACATATCGAGCCCTAACCGCGAAAATAGTGTAAGCGCCAAAAATCAAATTTTACAGGAGAGCTTTTTTATTTTATTTCATATAAATTTTGTATGAAATTTGTCGCTTACAATAAAATTGTTTTTGCTATTAAATCGTAAGGGTACCTTATGTGACCATGACATTTTAGGAGATGATGCAAGTTTTGCCAATAAAGTCATTTATTACAAAAAACGAAAACTGAAATTGAAGTCGCTTACACTATTTTCGCGGTTAGGGATCGATATATTCTTTTTTAACCTCAACCTTAAAAATTGTATAGGTATTTTAGATGCGCCTTTTTTAAATTAAAGTTACGATATGTATGTATGTACATTAGGGGTATAACCAAAAAAAATACCCATCACGACGGGGTGGCCACTGATGTATATATCAAGAAAACAGTTTTTTGAGAACAATTTGGATAAAAAACCTCCCCCCCAAATCGTTTTTTGTAAAAGCTTCCAAAAAATAATAATATTTGAATTTTTATTTTTTAAATACCATACATTCAGTCATGTACTATATATTAACTTCAGATACTAAAAATTATCTTTGTTGAAGGAAATAAACTTTAGGTTCAAAGTGCGAGTTGTTCTGCAATGTTGAAAAATATCTTGCACAAGTTTGATTCCACGTTCCGCGCAAATGTTACTTCGTTGTTGTTTGTGAATTTTAGAGTCTTCTCTCACCCAATGTTTAAGAAAGCATTCCCGAGCATGTGTAAATTGTTCCAGTGATTGCTTTAAAGATTCAAAATCAATTTCATTAAAGCAGTGGTTAGAAAACCAAACGTTATACCAGTCTCCACATATAAATTCGCATAATCTGTATAACTTTTCACGATATTTCGGAATTAGTATAAATGCTAGAATTGCAAGTATTGCTCTTGAATTCCATCTTGCATTACTTAGCGGCGGTATTGTTTTAAAATTTATGAATGGGAATTTTTTCTCCTCAATGAAGTATCTAAAAGCTTTACCTAATTCGTACAAATATTGCATGTCGTCTCGCCACTTTATATTTTCAATTTTTATTCGATCCTCATTTTGTTGGTATATTTGTTTCAACTGGGCGTAGTTGTTTACCAATTCGTCAACGAAATCGTAAGCAATATTTGGAGAAGTACTTCTTCCATCTAACGAAGCATCCATAACATGTCTTAGAACAAGATCTAAAACATGGTGCTGACATCCAATGTACTGAGGTGGAGGCAAAGACATTGCTTCAAAATGGTTCTGCAGTAGTTTAACAACACCGTTTCTTTTACCAGTATTGACACTGGTTGTATCACAAATTATCATTTTTATACACTTCAGTACCTCAAATTTTTCTAGAGTTTCTCTAATGCCATTAAAAATACTACACGCTTTTCCATACTCCAGTACTAAAGCGCCTAGCTTTATTTCCCGAAATTGGTTTTTAAGCATAATAAACTGTATTTCCTTTTTTCCAATTTTCTTCCCATCGAAATGAACACACCAGTTTTCATTTTTTAAACTTTCTTTTAGAATCTCAATCTTTTGTTCCGCTGATTTAATTACTGCCTTATAAATTGCTGGTTGGGATGGAGTTGAGATGTTGACCCCTGATTCAGCTAGTTCCTTGCATATTTTAGCTGCTTTTTTGGTACTTACTTTAGCATTGTTTACTAAAGTCATAGCTGGTTTTATTGACCGCTTATTTGCTTTAAGTCTTGAAGGTGGCGTGTAATCGTCATCATCATCATATGAGTCTTCGCCATCATTGTCGTACATCGATACTGAATCTGAGTCGGAGAGATTTCTTTGTGAGCTTCTTTCGGATATTGGTACAAAAGTTTGCTTGGAAATATCAAAATCGTTTTCAAACTCATTGGCCATCGGATGCTTTTGAGTTTTTTGATACACAAAAATCAACTTTTTTACTTTTCTATATATAGAAGACATAGCAATTTTGGGAATATTTAACTTAATCCACAAATCGGATAGTTCTTGAGATACAATTTCACATCTATTTATTTTTGATTTTTCTAATTGGAGCAACGCATTAAATCTTCCAATAACTATTTTCTGTTTGGGCACTTGGTTTAATTCACATAGTGGGTATTCGATATTTTGAACTTCTCGAATCTTTTGAAATTTACCAAAATTTTGTGCCCAGATTTCCGAATTTTTCCGGTTACAAATTAGAGCACTTCTATGAAACATTTTATAAACTTAATGTTACTATGCACTGACACAAAAATCAACGAGTATATGGGATAGAGAACCTCTCTAACTTAGCAAAACTGCAAACAAATGAAAATAAAACTAAACAATTGGGATTGTGAGGTTGGTTCGATTTTGTTCAAAAAAGGAGTTTCCTTGTTATTTTAACATACTTTTAACTGTTTGGATGTAGTATAATTGGTTTTATAAGTCTTATTTGTGAAAAAGCATAAAATATAAATGAATGGTTTGTGTTTTAACAATAAGGATATTGTATTTTTAATAAACAAAAAAAAATCCAAATACTAAACTTCAAAGTGATTTGGGGGGGAACTTTTTTAACGCCCGCGAAAAAGTGACCCCACTTTTCATCATAGATTTTCATGGTCTATATGGCATGGATAGGTATTTTTTGATAATTTAAAAAATTGTTCAAAAGTTATATCCCTAATGTACATACAATGTACATATTGAGAATTAATTTGCTTCGCAGTTTTTTATTGCAGCTGTAGCAGCAACAGTCGATGAACCCGACAGAAAACACTTTAATTATACAGTACCGATAAGTATACAAAAATATTCGTTTATATCTCGAAAACCAGATGAAGTTAGTCGCATATATTTATTTACGGCGCCATTTACTTTAGAGGTGACAATGATTTAGAAACATGTTCTTAAGCTGTTAAAATTGGAATTTAAAAAAAATTTAATTTTAGACCTGGGCTTCATTAGTTGTTGTAATTTTGGTGACCTCACCGGTACTTTATGTCATAAATCGTTTAGCAGCCACACAACAATTAAAAGTTAAAGGATTTTGCACAATCAAAAATTGTTTTTGGTATATTTATGGGGCATTATTGCAGCAAGGTAATTATAAAATATATATGTATGTAATAAAATAAATAAATAAGGAATTTTATTTAAAAAAATTATAGGTGGCATGTACTTACCTCAAGCTGATAGTGGTCGCTTGGTTATTGGCTTCTGGTGGATTGTTGTTATAGTTTTGGTGACAACCTATTGCGGTAATCTCGTAGCATTCTTAACCTTTCCGAAATTTCAACCGGGTTTGGATTATTTTTTTCAACTTTTTAACCACAAAGAATATGAAGAATTTGGATTGCGTAATAATACATTTTTCGAAAAGTATGCAAAGGTAAGAAGAAATTTTCTTTAAATGATTATTCGAGCCTTTTTTGCTAAAGATTTTATGGATTATGTCCGCACTAAAATGTTACCTATGTTCTTCTATTAAAATATTATCAAAGACTTTAACCAGCGCGTTAAATTCGTTATTACGATGATACCTACTAGGGATGCCGATCAGATTGATTTTTCAAAATTCCGGGATTAGGAACTCTAACTGCCTCTTTTTCAAACTATGGAAATTTAAAAATTTCTTTCAGATCATGGTAGAATAAGTACAAGGTAGGTTCTTTAGGGATAGTTGTCATTATTTACCCATGTAATGTTAAATTAATTTATTTGATTTTCGATACTTTTTTTAATTTATTTCCTTATTTTCTTTTGTTTGACGTTATATGGGTTTTAAAATTGAGAAAAAATTCTAATGACTATACCTTGCACTTATTCTACGAAGGTTTAGTTTTTTTATTGTTGTTTCAATATAAATTGCCATGAAAAAATTTAAAGTTAATTTTAAAAAACAGGCAATTAAGAGTATAAATATTATTTATATCAATTTGTTTTAATTATACCTATGTTTGTTTTTGTTAAAATATTAACTATTAACCTTATGTTGTTAAAATATGTTATATACAAGTATGTGAAGAAAAACGATCGATTTCAAAACGAACGTTTTGGAATTTTAAAATCCATTTCTGAATTAAAGGATAAAGTTTTTGTTCAGAATACACTACAGTTATAGAGGGAATATGTATTTAAATATGTATTTAAAATCTATTACTGAAAACGATATTTTCGGATACAAATCGTTTCGTTTTAAAATCGATTTCCATCAGGTGTTGTTACATTAAAATAAGAGTTTATATTAAACAAAATTAATACGTAAAAATTTCAAATGTAAATTTTTTATTATATTCAAAAAATTAATGTTACAAAACTAGAACTTTTGTTTTCTGCTGTAGAACAATTTAGCACTTTTTTTGTCGATTTAGCACTATTAATTCTTCTGGCAAGCATACATAACAGTTCTGTTTTCATTCTAGTTCTTAGCAAGGTCAATCCAATAGAACTTCGGTCCGAAAGGAGGTTGCCTCGCTGAACTTTCTGAATAGCTGATGGTTTTTTATCCCAATATCTCACAAAACATTCATTAGCTTCTCTAAAGCCCGACAATGATTTGTGTAGTGCAGCGAAATTATTTTTGTTGAGAGTATGATCGGAAAATCAAACTTCGCTCTAAGCATCACATACAAATTTACAAATACGAAATAATTGCAATTGATATTCCGGAATAAGTGCCAAAATTCCAACGAGCATTATTGAGTGCTGGCATTCATTGCTAATTGGTAATTGCGTTTGATGCGAAAAGTTTTATGAGATTTAAAAGAAAATATTTTCTATTCGACTATGCTATGCCATTTTTCCTATTTGCAAAAAATTTTAGAAAGTTATATGCCTAATATGTATGGATTTTTCTTGATACACTTAAAGAATTGATATTTTATTTGAATTTATTAAGTTTTTAAGTGGTTTAGGATCTAAAAAACTGCTTAAAATGCTTAATATGTAATTACAAAAATGTGCTAAAATAGTTCTTAGCACTTTTTCGAAATTCTTAGTGTTAATTTAGAAAATGCTAAATCTAGCTCTAAAAGTGCTAAACTGGCAACCCTGCTGTTATGTTAAGTTATACGCATATAACCTTTCGTTTCCACATGCAAGTAATTACCTGTAAGTAGTGTATACGTGTTAATTACGAAAATCAGGAGAAATACAAAAAACACTAAATTTTTTGAGTTGCTACACAGGACAGTGCAAGTTCATTTTTAAAATGTCGGCTTCAACTAAACTTATAGCTTTTATTTTCAAATCGTTGCATCTATAGACTCTCCTTATAGCTACGATATACATTAATTAACTTTATAATTTCTTCTTTATTTAATAACTCTTATGATACTTTATAAAAAGTAATGTTTATTTCTTAAAATATGTGAATACAGTATTGCCGTGTTTCCGATATCTTAAAATTCCTAAAAAGAATATTTTGATTTAAATTTTTTTCTAAATGCCTGAAATTTTTGTTTAAAAATACCATTAAGATGCGTTGTTGATAAATACACAGGAATCAGCTATAAACATAACTTTAATTTTACTACGTACTAGTTAATTGATACAAAACTCATCCACGATAACACTGTTTTTTCATTTGTCATTTTACTTGAGACAAGTGTCAAAAATTTACTTGCAAGCAAATTATCATGCAAGTTGAGATGCACGTTCGAAAAATGTGATGGTGTTAGTATAAAAATTTAAGTGTATTGAGTTTTTCGAGCTTGTACTTGCATGTGGAAACGTAGCTCCACGAAAAGCCCCCCAATGAAATAACGCCCAAACGAGAAATGAAATATTCCCCAAATTTTTTTCATACATTTTTTTGGGCCCTTTTACATTTTTTTTTGGGAATTATTTCATTCCTCATTTGGGGGTTTCAAATTATGAAATAATCTCCAATGAAATAACACCCAACAAATTTTTAAAATTCGGGGCTTGTTTCATAGCGTGTATAATTTGGGTGTTATTTCATTTTTTATTCGGGGGTTATTTCATTTTTAAAGCTGTTGGTTTTTGGGGGTTATCCTTGCTGAAACTGACTCTTTTATGAATTTTGGGCATAATTTCATTTTTGTTGCTGATGGGGTTTATTTCATTGGGGTTTATTTTATTTTCATCATTGGGTGTTATTTCATATGAAATAACTCCCAAATATTGGGGGTTGTTTCATTTTCGCTTTGGGGTTTATTTCATTTATTTTTCGATGTTATTTCATTCACTGTTTTTGGGTGTTATTTCCTATTTTTTGGGATTTATTTCATTGGGGGTTATTGCCTGGGCGTTATTTCATTGGGGGGCTTTTCGTGGAGCCGGAAACGTTGGGTAGGAGAAGGTGCAAAATTAGACAACGTTTGTTGCCACATTTTAAACATATCGGACGATATTGTAAAAAAATCGGTTCATCTGAAAAGTACCAAAATGAGTTGGTATATGAGGAGGATGAAAATGACATACATAATTGAAATTTAAAACAGTTGCTACAACTTTATTTAATGACGATTTATTTTCTGAGAAAAATATGATACTGTATATACATGTAACACTTTCTAATATTACCTATAATCACTCGAAGTGTTACATGTTGTGCCATGTACATAACATGTGCATAACAAATTATCTTAATCTGCAACTCGAGTAATTTTTTTAGGTCTTGATTTGATTAAAATTTAACTTAGCTTCGAAAAGGAAATAATTAAAAATCGGTAATATTGAATCGGTTTCTTTAAAAATTGATTGATTTATAAAACATTTTGCCTATATTTCCCGTACCTACCTATATATTCTATTAAATTGTATATCCTATATGTTAACTGAACTGTATTTCGAACAAAAAATCAAGACTTCAATTCAGAAAGAGGTTTTGAAATCGCTCGAAATCCTTTTAAAAAAATTTTAAGTTCTGAATATGCCGATCAAGATATATGTGGCCATAGTTATGTGCAAAAAAGTACGTAGCATAGAACTGAATAATGTTGTATGAGTTTAACTGGAGAAGCTAAACTCACTTTTTCGACTTCGCATTTTTTTGAATTAAGAAAACTTCATATTCATTAGTTTGTCTTTTAATAAAAGTACTATACTAAAGTAAAACGTTTTACTTTACTTTAAACTATTATTAAATTTAAAAATTATAATTCGAACAGCCATGTTTTCTGCACTCAACACGTTACAACACAGAAATAGTTTGTGCGTTAAATATTTAATTTAAAAAAAGTGGCCACTACACCACAAATAACAAAGATCAAAAAAGTTTCCCTAACATATGGCAATATTAAAAACATTACATTTCCCTTTTACACTAATTTTCTTCAGTAAAATTTGCTTCCAAGATGTGTTAAAACAACATTTGCACAGATAAAATAACACATTACACAGATAAAAAACTGATAAAGTTGCTTCAAGTAACAATTATTTTATTGTTTTATTGGCTTAACACAATTTATTTATTAAAAACACTAGCGCGACTTATAACGGAGCACCGGCACAAAATCGCGTCGCTGTTTAACTAAAGTGATGCCACATTAACTGCTCTGTGCAATTGCCAGTCTTCCATATTATTTCACAATTTAAGTGCTACCCAATCGAAAATTAATTTTATGGAAAATTTAACAGTTTTTTTTAATTTTTAAATGTGCAAAATGTTTTTTGCAACGAAAGAATTTAGTATGAAGGGTAAACAGCGATGGCTTAATATAAAAAAGCCCTAACTGGATTTTTTTTGTTTGTTTACAGGCCAAGAAAAAAAAGCTTAAAAATCCGTAAATTTTAGATACAAAAATGTATAATGAATTTTTTTTTTAATATCCAACAAACGTTGTACTGTAGCCTCATAAATATTTTTAATCAAGATATATGTGGCATTAGGTACCAGAAAAAACAAAAAAGGTTTTTTTTAAAAAATATGTATGTAAAAATATATAAATTTTTGTCGAATTAAGTTTAAATTAAATTCATATTCTTTGTTTTATCTTTTAATTTTAAACATAATACTTTAGAAAATTTCTAGTATGTATAATTTTTTATTTTATTTATATTTATTGTTTATTTATTAAAAGTCTTATACATATGTACATACATTATTAAATTAAAAATAATCAGGTTTATAAAATCCAGAAGCGCAGCGGTTTGCAGTGATTTTGTTCGTGTGTGACTTTTGGCGTAATTTTTTTTTTTTATTTACATTTTTTATAAAGGCATTTTCAAATTTGCCGTCTCAATTCTAGCAACAAAATGCCTGTTGTTTTTTCTATTGTTTTATTGTTGTAGTACTGAGGTCACTTTGTTAATACATTTTGATAAAATCTTTATGAATCGGATTTTCTATGAAAATTGTTTTAATAAACTCTTTATAAACCCCTTTTATTTTCTATAAACAAGGCGGTTATAGTTTTACTTTACTTTAAACAATTGTTTCATTTTAACGGATATGTTCGAATCGAGAAAGTACTCGATCACGACTGCCAGAATCAGGCACAGGGCAGTATTAACACCTTAAGTAAAAGTAAGGGCAAAATATATAACATGTCTAGCATGTTTTTCATCAACTTATTCACAAAAGAACTTGAAAATTTTTCCCACAGTTGTATTTTTTGTACAAACGAACACAAAAATGTAAAACATGTTACATAAAATATATTATAATATAACATTTAATTTGTGTTTATATTAAGCAAAATTAATATGTAAAAAAAATGCAAATGTAAATTTTTTATTGTATTCAAAAAAATCAATGTTACAAAACTACAAAAGTGTAGATCAATTTAAAATTTTCATCCAAAACTAAATTAAATTATTATAAGCCTCCTTTAACATTTAATACAAATTTTTGCCGAAGTAGAAGTAAACTTAAATTTTAAAAAAACTGTAGTTTTTGTATAAAAATTAAAGGAAAATTTATGAAATACCTACTTTGGGAAGAAATAAGATGGAAGAAAAACTAAATTGATAAACTAGAAATCCCGAAAAATCACTGGATTTCGGGATTCAGGATTTCTAGATTGGCATCCCTAATAAATACCATTTTATTAATCAAGTGCGATACATATGTATATACAAATTCTTTTAAATTTGGTTAACAAGCCTGACGGCTGCAAAATTTTAAGAATATTTTATTTAATTTTCGAAAATCAAACAATATTTAAAACAAGAATACCAATATGTATTAATAAAGTGACCTCAGTAATACAACAATGCAACAATAAAAAAACAACAGCCATTTTATTGCTAGAATTGAGACGGCAAATTCCAAAATGCCTTATTAAAAAATGTAAATAAACAAAAAAAGACACTAAACGTCACACCACGAAAAAAATCACTGCAAACAGGTCACTTTATAAGTACATTCTAAAGAATAAAATGGTAAATCGTTTTGACAAAATGCTTGAACGGTTATTTTTATTAAAATGTTTGGCAATAGAAGTATAATTTTTAAAAATAAATTGCCGCTATTTATTCTGTAGTAACAAACGAAAGTTAATATTCATACCATCCTCCCACTTAAAATTTCAAAAGAGTTCGAACTTAGGGACCAACCATAATGTGCTTAAGTTGGCTTAAGCAAATGTGCATATACATGTTAATTATGTAGACGATGTTGACACAACATAATAAGAATTAATTTTTTAAAATTTTTGTATATTAATAATTTTTTTTTTCTATATAAAATCCCAGAAGATGTTTTTTAATGAAAAACGAAATATTGGCAAAATAAATATTGAAAAATTAGAATAATTAACAATAAAACCAGGACATCGAGCTCAAAAGAAAAACAAGTTATTTTATTAATACAGAATTTAAAATAAAATTGCATAACAAATTATCTTAATCTGCAACTCGAGTAATTTTTTTAGGTCTTGATTTGAATAAAATTTAACTTAGCTTCGAAAAGGAAATAATTAAAAATCGGTAATATTGAATCGGTTTCTTTAAAAATTGATTGATTTATAAAACATTTTGCCTATATTTCCCGTACCTACCTATATATTCTATTAAATTGTATATCCTATATGTTAACTGAACTGTATTTCGAACAAAAAATCAAGACGTCAATTCAGAAAGAGGTTTTGAAATCGCTCGAAATCCTTTTAAAAAAATTTTAAGTTCTGAATATGCCGATCAAGATATATGTGGCCATAGTTATGTGCAAAAAAGTACGTAGCATAGAACTGAATAATGTTGTATGAGTTTAACTGGAGAAGCTAAACTCACTTTTTCGACTTCGCATTTTTTGGAATTAAGAAAACTTCATATTCATTATTTTGTCTTTTAATAAAAGTACTATACTAAAGTAAAACGTTTTACCTTACTTTAAACTATTATTAAATTTAAAAATTAAAATTCGAACAGCCATGATTCCTGCACTCAACACGTTACATCACAGACATAGTTTGTGCGTTAAATATTTAATTTAAAAAAAGTGGCCACTACACCACAAATAACAAAGATCAAAAAAGTTTCCCTAACATATGGCAATATTAAAAACATTACATTTCCCTTTTACACTAATTTTCTTCAGTAAAATTTTCTTCCAAGATGTGTTAAAACAACATTTGCACAGATAAAATAACACATTACACAGATAAAAAACTGATAAAGTTGCTTCAAGTAACAATTATTTTATTGTTTTATTGGCTTAACACAATTTATTTATTAAAAACACTAGCGCGACTTATAACGGAGCACTGGCACAAAATCGAGTCGCGGTTTAACTAAAGTGATGCCACATTAACTGCTCTGTGCAATTGCCAGTCTTCCATATTATTTCACAATTTAAGTGCTACCCAATCGAAAATTAATTTTATGGAAAATTTAACAGTTTTTTTAATTTTGAAATGTGCAAAATGTTTTTTGCAACGAACGAATTTAGTATGAAGCGATGGCTTAATATAAAAAAGGCCTAACTGAATTTTTTTTTGTTTGTTTACAGGCCAAGAAAAAAAGCTTAAAAATCCGTAAATTTTAGGTACAAAAATGTATAATGAATTTTTTTTTTAAATATCCAACAAACATTATACTGTAGCCTCATAAATATTTTTAATCAAGATATATGTGGCATTAGGTACCAGAAAAAACAAAAAAGGCTTTTTTTAAAAATCGAGTTAGGCATTTTTTTATATTAAGACATCGATATGTACATATGTAAAAATATATAAATTTTTGTCGAATTAAGTTTAAATTAAATTCATATTCTTTATTTTACCTTTTAATTTTAAACATATGTACATACTTTAGAAAATTTCTAGTATGTATATTTTTTTATTTTATTTATATTAATTAAAAGTCTTATACATACATATGTACATATTTCCATAAAAAATAAAACAGGTTTATAAAATCCAGAAGCGCAGCTGTTTGCAGTGATTTTGTTCGTGTGTGACATTTGGCGTAATTTTTTTTTATTTACATTTTTTATAAAGGCATTTTCAAATTTGCCGTCTCAATTCTAGCAACAAAATGCCTGTTGTTTTTTCTATTGTTTCATTGTTGTAGTACTGAGGTCACTTTGTTAATACATTTTGATAAAATCTTTATGAATCGGATTTTCTATGAAAATTGTTTTAATAAACTCTTTATAAACCCCTTTTATTTTCTATAAACAAGGCGGTTATAGTTTTACTTTACTTTAAACAATTGTTTCATTTTAACGGATATGTTCGAATCGAGAAAGTACTCGATCACGACTGCCAGAATCAGGCCCAGGGCAGTATTAACACCTTAAGTAAAAGTAAGGGCAAAATATATAACATGTTTAGCATGTTTTTCATCAACTAAATCAACTAAATTTTTTATTGTATTCATAAAAATCAATGTTACAAAACTACAAAAGTGTAGATCAATTTAAAATTTTCATCCAAAACTAAATTAAATTATTATAAACCTCCTTTAACATTTCATACAAATTGTTGCCTAAGTAAGTAGAAGTAGACTTAAATTTTAAAAAAACTGTAGTTTTTGTTTTAAAATTAAAGGAAAATTTATGAAATACCTACTTTGAGAAGAAATAAGATGGAAGAAAAAACGAAATTGTTGCTGCCTATTGTGAACGAAGCTTAAAAATTCAATAAAAACGAACATTTCTGTAAATAAAAGTTGATAAACTAGAAATCCCGAAAAATCACTGGATTTCGGGATTCAGGATTTCTAGATTGGCATCCCTAATAAATACCATTTTATTAATCAAGTGCGATACATATATACAAATTCTTTTAAATTTGGTTAACAAGCCTGACGGCTGCAAAATTTTAAGAATATTTTATTTAATTTTCGAAAATCAAACAATATTTAAAACAAGAATACCAAAATGTATTAATAAAATGACCTCAGTAATACAACAATGCAACAATAAAAAAAACAACAGCCATTTTATTGCTAGAGTTGAGACGGCAAATTCCAAAATGCCTTATTAAAAAATGTAAATAAACAAAAAAAGTCACTAAACGTCACACCACGAAGAAAATCACTGCAAACAGGTCACTTTATAAGTACATTCTAAAGAATAAAATGGTAAATCGTTTTGACAAATCGCTTGAACGGTTTGTTTTATTAAAATGTTTGGCAATAGAAGTATAATTTTTAAAAATATCTTGCCGCTTTTTATTCTGAAGTAACAAAAGAAAGATAATATATATACCATCCTCCCACTTAAAATTTCAAAAGGGTTCGAACTTGGGACCAACCATAATGTGCTTAAGTTGGCTTAAGCAAATGTGCATATATGTACATTTTAATTATGTAACGCAAACCAAATTGAACTTAATGAAACTTTTTGCTAAGATTAATGAAACTGTCATTTGCTTAAGCAAGGTGCGAATCTAATCGCACATTCCGTACGGAATCAAATGTTTTTTTATTTTGTTTTTTTTTTTTTAAATACATTTCAGAGACCTTTTAATTTTTGACAGTATACCTATATGTTAATCAAAGCTATGCATAGCATGGTTAGGGCTTAAAACGTTTAGAAATTATAAGCAAAATAATTAAAATACAGAATTTAAAATAAAATTGAATAATAAATTATCTTAATCTTCAACTCGAGTAACTTTTTTAGGCATTGATTTGATTAAAATTTAACTTAGCTTTGAAAAGAAAATAATTAAAAACGGTAATATTGAATAAGTTTCTTACAAAATTGATTGATTTATAAAACATTTTGCCTTTATTTCCCGTACCTATAAATTCTATTAAATTGTATATTCTATATGTTAACTGAACTGTATTTCGAACAAAAATCAGGACAGAAAGAGATTTTGAAATCGCTCGAAATCCTATTAAAAAATTTTAAGTTCTGAATATGCCGATGACAAATCCAAAACATACTAAATCGACTCAACAAGTTTTGGATTTTTGTTTGTTTTTGAATTTAGTATTGTTCAGCCTAAAATCTGTGAAATTTTTGTCCAATCAGTAGTTATGCGCAAACAAGTACGTAGCATAGAACTGAGTAATGTTGTATGAGTTTAGCTTCTCCAGTTAAACTAACTTTTTCGACTTCGCATTTTTTGGAATTAAGAAAACTTCATATTCATTATTTTGTCTTTTAATAAAAGTACTATACTAAAGTAAAACGTTTTACCTTACTTTAAACTATTATTAAATTTAAAAATTAAAATTCGAACAGCCATGATTCCTGCACTCAACACGTTACATCACAGACATAGTTTGTGCGTTAAATATTTAATTTAAAAAAGTGACCACTACACCACAAATAACAACGATCAAAAAAGTTTCCCTAACATATGGCAATATTAAAAACATTACATTTCCCTTTTACACTAATTTTCTTCAGTAAAATTTTCTTCCAAGATGTGTTAAAACAACATTTGCACAGATAAAATAACACATTACACAGATAAAAAACTGATAAAGTTGCTTCAAGTAACAATTATTTTATTGTTTTATTGGCTTAACACAATTTATTTACTAAAAACACTAGTGCGACTTATAACGGAGCACCGGCACAAAATCGCGTCGCTGTTTAACTAAAGTGATGCCACATTAACTTCTCTGTGCAATTGCCAGTCTTCCATATTATTTCACAATTTAAGCGCTACCCAATCGAAAATTTATTTTTTGGAAAATTTAACAGTTTTTTTAATTTTGAAATGTGCAAAATGTTTTTTGCAACGAAAGTTACAGGCCAAGAAAAAAACTTAAGAAAATCCGTAAAATTTTAGATAAAAAAATGTATAATGAAATTCTTTAATCAAAATGTCCCACAAACCATAGAGGAGAAAATCCTTGCGCCGTCTACGCAGAAAATAATTCTTTAGCACATCGGAAATAGGATATTAGGTAGTTACAAAAAAAAATGAAAATTTTTTTTTTTAAAATCGGGCATAAAACATTAAAAAATACCAAATAAAACAAAATAATTGCAATCGTGAGCAAACAACCTTTAATTTGAGTACCTACACATAATTGTGAGTGGATGGGGGCACTTTTTTCACCTAGAGGGCCCCAAAAGTCCCTTCCGCCCTAAATTTTATTATTTTCGTTTTTCTTGTACAATTACCTATAATTTTAGTACCCACACATTCCACTGAGTGGGCGGGGCCGTTTTTTGGAAGCAGAGGGGCTCACGGGCCTCAGTCACTTAAATTTTAATTTTGGTTTTTAATTTCAGAGGGGGTTAAATTTTTTTTTTCGTACGCACCTAAACTGCACTTTTGCCAAATTTTTTTGCAACGAATCAATGAAGTATGAAAGGAAGACAGGCGATTCTTCAGATTTTCCGATATATCTTTATCCACGATATTTTGCTGTCGATACGACGATACTTTTTATATTCTTTAATAGTATTTTTGAACAAACATTTTAATGATGGTGGAAAATCGACCTCGCACTGTATGTCCATGAAACATAAATCTGATTACTAGTCTGTGTCTGTGCTGCTTAGAACAATAGATTTTTTGTTTCCGTCCGGGATGTTTAACGATTTCTCTTTGGTGAATCCGTCACACCAATAAGCGTAGAGGAATAAGAGTTATATTTGGTTAATTTGGTATACCTATCGCAATAAATAAACTACTTGAAATTTAAAAATTTTAAGTGGAAGCAAAACACTGAATTTTACGTGTAGTTTTTTTCTGAAATAGGTATGAAAAAATAAAAATTTCGAGTAAATATGTACCTAATAAAGTATGTATATAATACAGTAGAATCGCGAAAAAGTTAAAGAAAATGTTCCAAGTGCTTTTAAATTTTTCGAACTATAAACTTTTTTAAGCGGGCTTAAATTTGAAAAATATACTATAATAAACATGGATCTTTCAGATATAATGCACTAAACTTATTCCAATGGCTTAGTTTCATAATAACAAAAAATAAACTCGGATTTTTCATATTTATTCGCCACAGCCTCGAGAATTTCAAAAATTTTCTAATTTTTTTTCAGGAAATTTAACTTTTTGGAGCGACGCAGGCACGCTGAAATTCGGTTAACCTATCCGCGAGATTTACTTTTCCGAGAGTTAACTTTTTCGCGATTCTACTGTACCACCTACCCTCTTGTTGATCAAGTAGGTACGATACATTTTTTTCTCATAATTTAATTTCTTAATAAGTTCTCTAATTACCAACCATTATTTTAAAATGATTTTTTTGAATAATATTGTAAGCCTTTAAACTGCATTATTTAAAATATACCTAATTAAGGATTTTTTTTACCGAATTAAAAACTATTTGAAAGTTGTAAAATTTTAAGAACATTTTGAGCATAAAAAAATTCATAGATTACAAAATGTTTTTAAATTTTAGATTTCTACCCGCTCTGAGTATCACAAATATTTGGAACTTGCCACCGTATACAATAACATGAAGGAGGAAAACATAGAAGCTGTCAAAGGAGGTAGCCGCGTCAACATCGATTGGCGCATAAATTTACAACTTATTATACAACATCACTTTGAAAAGGATAAAGAATGTACATTTGCCTTGGGCAAAGAAAACTTCCTCGATGAACAAATTGCTTTAATGGTGCATAGTAAAAGTCCGTATTTGAATTTAATTAATGAACATTTAACACGTTTAAGTCAAATGGGGTTCGTTGAAAGATGGCATCAAATTAATTTGCCTTCAATGGACAAGTGCAATGGACAGGGAGTTCTCAGACAGATAACAAATCATAAAGTTAATTTGGATGATATGCAAGGTTGCTTTTTGGTGCTACTATTAGGTAAGATTTAAAATCTTATTTATAAAAAAAAAACGTACATTAACTAATTCCTATTTTCTAAGGTTTTACATTGGCCTTCTTTGTTATACTGGTAGAATATTGCATTCATATTGGACGTTTACATTACAACCGTAAAAATAAAACTTTGTTTTCAAATTGAATTGTCAAAAAAAGAAACTGAATAAAAATTTTGCCAGGCACTTTTTTTGTAAGTTTTTGTTTTTTAATGCAATTTTTTACATGGAAAAATCTAAAATCAATTTTAGTTTTGTTAACACACTATAAATTATACACAAGCAGTGTCTGTAGACAAATTTAAGCAGAGTTGGCGTTGGGGCCACGACGACGACCGAATCCGGGTACAATGTTGACGAAGCGGCGGTTGTATTGGATACGTCTCTTAGCACGACCGGTCTTCTTTTTTTTCTTTTCTTGTTTCTCCACTTTGGGGGTTTGACCCTTAACTTTACCGGCACGAGCTAAAGAACCGTGCACTTTACCACCCAACATTGGGATGGTGATATCCAATTCGAAGGAGGACAGAGTAGAAATGGGGGTTTCATTGGCCAAAGCATTGCCTTCACAGTTCAAGGTGAATTCCTCAGTATTGTAGCCATTGAGCTGGGCAATTTGAGCCTGTTAATTCACAAACATTAAAATAAGTTAATAAATTTAATTCACACAACAAAAGTGAGGTTATATTTAATACACAAAATTGTCAGACACCAACCTTAACAGCTGCAATGTTAGCATCTTGTTGAACCTCGAGGATTTCAACACATTCCAAACCACGTACAAACAATTGCATCTTGATGTGCTCTACAATTTCCACAAAATAAAAAAATTAATTAGTTTTAATGTACACCAATTGTAAATTGCCACTTTAAGGCAGTGCCCAATTTGTGTAAAGCAAACACGTGTGCATCAATATTTTCCTTAAATTTCTCATCACGGATTATCTTTTTTCACAAATTCATAGGCCACTATCTAAAGACAAACTTTCTTTTTGTACTTCTTCATATTTTGTACAGTATGATTAGAAATTTTTAGAAATACTTCATAAAAAAATTATTTTACCTTGTCACTTGTGTGAGGATTTACGAAAAAAGAAAGATGGCCGTACAATTTCGAATTTTTTTTAGTTTTTTTCGAGTCTCGTTTATTTGTCATATGGATTTTTCGAAGAAACAGGGTTGTATTTTTAATAAAAAACACAGTGTTGTACCTGGGCTTGCCTAGTAGAATATCAATTTAATATTTTTATATAAAAATAAATCTAGCATAAACAAATTAATATAAATTTAAATAATAATGATGGAATAAGAAAAAAATTGTACTAACAAAAATAACTTTTGCAGATTTATTTAAGTGTTTATATAAAAAAAAATGATTTTAGTGTATAATTTTAATTCTTTTATTTTAATTTTAATTTGATACCATACACAAACTTAAGTTCTTGCCCACACAATTTGCTTCTATTTATTTGCTTTTTCCTTCTTTTTCTTTTTTTTTTTTGCATCTTTGACAACCAAGTTTGGCGTTTAATGTTAGCAATTATTGTCAACGAAAATTCACTATCAATTAATGCAACATAAATTGCCGGCAATAAATATGTACAAAAAAGTGCTGTCTACATTAAAGATAATATAAATTTGGAATTTGCTATATAAATAATATATATATTATAGTTAATGGCATTCTCTTCTCAATCCCTTTTAAAAACTCAAGGCCTGGCGAGTCAAGATTGACGTATGTGAACCTGCATTTTTGTTCAAAAAGTCTGTATTCAGACGGCTCGTGTCTTAATGACATGATTGCTACTTCATAGGCGCGCGTGACGAAGGTATAAGAAATAAGTACACAGTTTAATGTACTGTCAGTACATTTTGGTTTCTCATTCGGGATTTTTTTTTCTTACATGCCATCTAGATTAGATCTCTTTTTGTTTAAGCAACAAATGATTTCTTGTACACACGTAAATATGGATAGTGAAGACTACTGCTGTTTTGTTCTTGTTAAAGCAGTTGTTAAAACAATTGTTCGCACCATATCTATGGCCTGGAACAGAATTAAGTAGTTGCAGGAGTAGCTGAAACTAACGAATACTCTGTAGCGCAACAAAGTTCCAAATTTTTAATTATGCGCTTCAACTGCGATAACTACCACAACTACGTTATCTGTTGACACTACTTTAAAACTACAGTTTTTACCACATACAATGACACTAAAAACGAAACATCAGTATTGTGTGTTTTTTAATATAAAAGTACTATGTACTACTTATAGCGCCCCATTCATTTACCCTGCAGCCACACGATCAAGTTTTTCTTGATAGTCTTTTACATATACTATTTGTCAAAATTTACGTAAATTGATAGCTGTGACGTAGGCTGCACTCAATTTTTAAGCAATTTAGTTTCAAGATATCATCAAGAAACCAATTAATAAACCCAAACTTGTAATCAGCCGTTAAATTGAACGTAAAATTGCCAAACAAACGGAAAGCTAACTGGCAGTCTATATCTGAGATAAATATTGCGACAAAATTATGTAATCTTTACCCTAGGTCTACACGAAACAAGGTATATTTACACAAGGTAGACTTATTTGGGAGTGCATACATGCTGCTCTATAAAAATAACCGAGTGGAGCCGAGTTGTCAAAATTGTCTTCATATAAATTTAACGCACACATGTACAAATTTTGGCTCGTAAACACGAAATTTGACGTTTGGGTTCCAACTAAGGTAAACAGCTGACAAACATATGGGCCAACGAGTTTACCTTGTGTAAATACGACACGAAAGATAAATATCTTAGCAAGTTGGCAATAACGTCGGCAGAATAACAGAGCAATATTTCTTATTGCTCAGCTTATGTTAAAGGCATGGGAAAACGTATTTATGTTAACTCATAGTTTGAAAAAATCAAGAAGGAAGGTGCGGTGTAAAAAATTGCGGTATCTTACAAGAATTATTATTAATAATATAAATTCTTTCTAATTCGACTTTATTATTTTAATTTATATTAATTTGTTTAAGCTTGAGGTCATTTTTAATACAAATATATTAATTTTATTGATTTTTTTATTTTTGTTATTGTAAAATTATTATTTTTATATAAAAAAGAACTCGAACTTAAACAAATTAATATTAATTTTAACAATAAAGATCGAATAAGGAAAAAATTATAATTTTTGCAATTTTATTTTAGTGTTTATTTAATTTTTTAATTTAATTATTTTACTACAATTATAATTTGCTACAATCTCAAAAAACTTAATTTCTTTCCCACACAATTTGCTGCTATTTTTTTTCTTTTTTGCTTCTTATTTTCAACTGACAACCAAATTGATTTATCTTTGGTGTAAGCCCGGGGTAAAATTGAAAGCAATCTCTTGGTAAATTTCAAAAGTGTGAGTGAATAGTAAAAAAAGTGAGTGTATTGTAAATTGAAAGGAATTGAAAGGCAAAACTTGATCGTGTGGCCTCCGAGTTACAATGTTATTGTATTTATTCGCAATATGATTTCTATATTGCCCTACAATATTCAATACAATACAATATTGAGTGCCCCGGTAGACTAGCTGGAAGCGAGCTAGTCTATCCCGCCAGAGACTCTGGTTTCTTTCCTGCAGACAAGCATAAAGCTTCGCGGGATAAGCTTAGGAAATTAAAAAAAAAAGTGTGACAATGGTTTCAATTAATATATGGCACAACTCTTTTTATAAACAAAACATAACCTTTAACCCCCTTTTCCACATGCAAGTGCAAGTTCGAAAAACTCAATACACTCACAATTGTTCACTTACATTCACACAAATTTTGTACTTTCAGTCAAATGGCTGTTTTTTATTTGTTTACTTATTTGTGCGTTGAAAACCGATTCGAAAGTATATAAAGATTTTTTTATTTTACTGAATTTATTCTTTTTATATAAATATTGTGTGTTTTTAAAGCTCTTCAATAAGTTTTTCTTTCACGATTCGCAAATTTGTTTAATTTTTTTTTTTGTCAGCTGATTACTTGTCTAAAATACACAACGCGTTTAAAAGTTCAAAGTTAACCAACTTTCTGACGCTAACGCATCAAAATATTTTGCATGTAGCTTGTTCTATTAAATACAATAGTTTAACCAGGGTATATTTATAGCAGGTAGCCGCGAGATTACAACAATTGTACAATTAAACCAGGGATGTCAGCGCCTTGCACAATTGTGCAAATTAATTCACATGTACGCTTACGCTCTTTTATTTTGCGAGCGTAAAATATAATTGTTTACTGAGAAACACTCTCTTTCAGCGGGAAATATCGCAAATATTGCAAGGCCTGTTTTGAGGCCTCTAAATATATTTATGTATATAAATAAATATACAATAACTGTATGTAGGTACATCTTTTTTTTTGTTTTATTATCTTTTTTATTTTATTTATTATCTATGTTTTTGTTTTGTTTTATTTCTGTTTTTGACATTGTACAATGATTTTAAAACAGGGATTTCCATTTCTTTGCACAATTGTGCAATTGTGGTTATTTTTTAAGATAGAATTTTAAAATTTTTTAAAATATATATGTAAAGTGAATCCTAATCAACAAAAATTTCAAATTTTCAAAATAATTGTTTTGCATTTAAGTAACGATATGTGTTTTGTTCGTGAAAAAAAATTCGTTGATGCCTGTAACAGGGTCCCTTTTTCTTTCGTTAAAAAGACGTACCTAAATGCAGAAATTATTAAGAAAAGAAAAAGCCACAAGAATTTGTTGGTATTTTGTGATTGTAAAAATATTTTTGTTTCTGTACCAATCGCGTCGGTGGGGTTTTTTTTTTGAAAACTCTTTTCTTAAGTAGGTAAAAATATTTAAAAAACAAGTTAAAAAAGTCTTGTTTTGCTACAATTTATGTGTAAACCTATACACATAAAAGCAAATGTGACAGCAGGTAAATTAACATCCGCAAACCTAAAAAATGTTTTGTTGTTACGAAACTGCAACATAAATTAAGAAGATATTATTGGTAAATAAAAGTATTTATTATAGGCTAGTAAAATCTTCTCTTTTTATAATGGTGGTAAATACTTACAGAATATTTTTAAACTTAATATTTGCATTAGTATGAGCAAATTAATTTTCATTGTTAGAATTCGCAAAGGTATGTTGAGCAAAAAACGAAAAATATTGGAAAGAATTGTATTAGGTTGTAAAAAGACTTCAAATATTGTGAACTGCGCATTTTTTCAAAAAATAAGCAAAGTTTCTGAGGTTCCAAATTAAATTTATTTAAATAATAACTGATTGTGTCTGTCCATAACTCAACATTTTTCGATAATTGTATTATTATTTATTGCTTTTAAGTCTTCATAGCAATAAATGTAAGTTAACTTTAAATGGTCTGATGAAAAATGAATGGAAAGCATGAACTATATTTCCTCGCATAATGCTGGCCCTGGTGTTTGCATCGCCCTTTAATGAAAATGTTTTGTAAGTTTTAATACCTTACCTGATTCCCAACAATTTAATCGAACATAGATGACCCTTAGAAAAGGTCTTTAATAAGGCCTCGCAATAGGCCTCGCAACCGCATATTTCGCCCGCTGGGCATGTAAGAGATAAGAGTAATCTCACCAACACAATCATAATTGACATCACTGAATTAAACAAACAACAGGGCTTTTTATTGTTGTTATGCGATACAAACTGTCAAAAAGCAAAGGGGCTGATAAGAGACAAAAAAGACAAAAGATAAAGACAAAAAACTTGTTTACTTGTTTACTATACAACATTTGACAGTTCGTATCGCAAAACAAGCAAATAAAAAATAAACAGCTGGCTTTCCGAGACTACCAGGGTTGTTAGACTTTTTTCCTCAAAAATCGTCAAAAGTGTTAACAAAATTCGTCAAAATCGTCACGAAAATTGAACAAAATCGTCAACAAAACGTCAAATATATCAATTTTACAAATTAAAGACAATTTATTGCATGGATTGGTTCGAAAACAAAAATTTTTAGCAAGAAATTCTATTTATGAAGAAGAAAGTGATATGGTTAAGTTTTATTCTATTTATTTCAGCAAGTGAGAAAAAATATATTTGCATAAATGCATAGCAAAAATATTTTTTATTTGATTTATCCATATTCAGAAAAATATTAAACAATAAATAAAATCTCATTTGCTCTTAACTCGAGCTATTTTTAAATGATTAACTTTTAGCGCTATCTCTATTACAAATTGCTTTTATTGTTAAAGGTGCTAAAAACCAAGGATTCCGTCTATATCAACCGATTTGAAACAATTTATTACGTCCAATATTAGTTCCAAACTAATACATTTTTTTCTCATTGCACTCATTTTTCTACACAACTTCTTATTAAAAAGTAACTTCTTACTTCCTAACACGGAATTTTACTAAGAATAACTAAACAACAGAATTAAATGGGATGTGCTTTTTTACACACAAATAGAAAAATTCTTCACATGTGATTATGACTTCATCGAAAAATGCATTCGTATGTGGCGACGCAAATCGAAATCATAAAAACGAAAAGCGGATTTAACCAATTTTTTAAAAGCGGACCAGATAGGACTGACGCAAATCGGGGCTCTAGTGTATATTTTTTGCTGTACCGATGGCATTTCTATAATTGTAGAATTTGAATTACTAATGCTTCTAATGAAATCCACCTGGTTTGTAATGGGGCAGGAATTTTTTTGTTTAATTTTCAAAATTTTTGTATTTCGAAAATTGATTTTTAAGTTTTGGACTGTTTTCAATATAATTTTAAATATTTCTTGTGGTTTTATCGATGCCAGAAAATCGTCATAACACTATTAATTTTAGTCAAAAAATCGTCAATCGTCATATTATAGTATTTTCTCAAAAAAATCGTTAAAATTACGAAAAATCGTCACATCTACCAAAACTGCTTGCCAGATTAAAGTGTTATAAAATTGATGCCAGATTAAAGTTTACAGTAAATTTATTGACGGGATTAAATCGTCAACACATTAGTGACTCTACATCAAAAATCGTCAATCGTCATTTTGGTAAATTCATCGAAAAAAATCGTCAAAATGACGTAAAATCGTCACATCTAACATCCCTGGAGACTACCTGCTATAAATATACCTTGAATTTAACTTTTTTTGACAGAAGTCTACAGAGTGCGCGCGCACTAACGCACTAACAGAGAACAGAAAATTTGATTTTTTTTTCTCTACCCCACTTGCTTCTCTACACCGTACGCCAATGAACTTTAAAAATCACCGTCCAAATCTTTTTGTCTTTTTATAAAATTTTTTTATATTTTTGCATATTTTGCTTTGAATGCATATTTTTGCATATATTGCTGATATTGCATATTTTGAAAAATCTTGTTTTAATTGCTTTATTTTGCAATGCACCCTTCCGCAGAAGAGGTAAAAGACAACTTCGATGATATTTAAATATATGTATATTGATTTCTTATGAAAAAAATATTTTGAAAAGCACATTCGCGTGTTGCCGCATATAAAAAGAATTATCCGGACTAATGTCTTCCTTAACATCCTATAACAACCAAAAGGGGGACGTGGTCGAAAGCAATTATGTGTTATTCTGAAAACTTTTGCCAATTCAAACATGTTGTAAAAAGATTCAACAGTGGTGAATTTAAGTTAATTGGTATTGCCATGCATACATAAAGCAGACCATACACGATTCAATTCAATTGTCAACTGAGTCCGTTGTTGTCCAAATCAAAGCGTGTATGGCCTTGTCAGTTGATTAGTTTGACGGTTGTCGAGTTGGTTGAAGAAAAATCAAAAGATTTTAATTTTTTCAAGTTGACTCCAAGTCTTTCAATTCGATTGTACTGTGTGTGCTTAAGTCTCTTGATCAGCTGTCAAAATTTATGTTTGTAATTTTTTTTTGCAAAGAAAAAGTGAAATATTTTTAAAATTGTCTTTAATTTCAATAAAATTTTAAATAAAAAAATGACATTGGTGGCAAACATGGATACTTGGAGAGAAAATAAATTTTTGTAAAATTGTAAAAAAAATCTAAATTTGACAGTTGAATTAAAATCTTTCAATTCAGTTGAAGACGTGTGTGGCCAAGTATCAATTCAGTTGAAAGACTCAGTTGACAATTGAATTGAAAAGTGTATGGGGCGCATAAGATGTATTTTTTGGACGGTAATACTGTTTTCACACTATTAACCCTGCCTTTACACATGCAAGTAATTACTTGCAAGTAGTGCATACGTATTATCAACGAAAATGTCGAAGATAAAGCCGAAAGTCTTGCAAGTAGCTTGAGTGTTTACACAGTCAGTTGTAAGTTCATTCTTCAAATGTTCTCGAAGCGAAAACATTTTATTAAAAAGATTTGTTTTTCGGTTTAAAAACATTACCAGGTTCAAAACATTACCAGGATATAGCAAAATATATTTAATAATTTCTTTTTTATTTAATTTTCGGTCCATCTTGATGAAACAATTATGTTTATTTTATAAAATATGTGACTCCAGTATTGCCGTAGTGGCGATGTCATAATATTACTGAGAAAATATTTTGATTAGTCTGTGTTTATACGGTTCATTCTTTACTGAAAAGATTGCTACTTTATTGGCGAGAGGGGAGAAGGGAAAAGAAACGAGTACACACATGTCTGTACTGTCAGTACGCTTTGCTTTTTCATTCGTTGCTTAATTTTGTTTTTGTTTTCAATATCAAAAAGCACACATTCATACGCACGACTATACAAAATAAAAAACATGTCTTCAACATGACATGAATCATTTGAACGCCAATTCTTGTTCAAAGAAGAAAAAGGAAGAATCTTTTCAGTAAAGAATGAACCGTCTAAACTCAGACTTAGCAATTTTTTTTTTCAAAATGCTTAAAATTTATGGTTAATATTGCCATTAAGATGCGTTGTTGTATGGTTGTGCTTTTTTTATTTGTTATTTTTTATAAATACACATAAAATCCGCTATAAAAATTTCTTTTATATTACTAAGTACTAGTAAATTGATACAAAATTCATCCACGGTAACACTGTTTCTTCATTTTTCATTTTACTTGCTGCAAGTGTCAAATATTTACTTGCGAGCAAATTCTCTTGCAAGTTGGGCTGCAAGTACGAAAAATGTGCTGGTGTTAGTGAAAAAGTGTGAGTGTATTGAGTTTTTCGAACTTGCACTTGCAAGTGTAAACCCTAGGTAAAGTTCAACGTGTTTAAGTGCTGGTTCACACACATCAAGTTTGACTCGTCAAGCAGGGATGTTAGATGTGACGATTTTACGTCATTTTGACGATTTTTTTAGATGAATTTACCAAAATGACGATTGACGATTTTTGATGTCGAGTCACTAATGTTTTGACGATTTAATCCCGTCAATAAATTTCCTTTAAACTTTAATCTGCCATAAATTTTATAAGACCTTAATCTGGCAAGCAGTTTTGGTAGATGTGACGATTTTTCGTCATTTTAACGATTTTTTTGAGAAAATACAATAATATGACGATTGACGATTTTTTGACTAAAAGTAATAGTGTTATGACGATTTTCTGGCATCGATAAAACACACAAGAAATATTTACAATTATATTGAAAACAGTCCAAAACTTACAAATCAATTTTTCGAAATACAAAAATGTTTGGAAATTAAACAAAAAAATTCCTCCCCCATCACAAACCAGGTGGATTTCATTAGAAGCATTAGAAATTTAAATTCTACAATTATAGAAATGCCATCGGTACTGCAAAAAATATACAGTAGAGCCCCGATTTGCGTCAGTCCTATCTGGTCCGCTTTTAAAAAATTGGTTAAATCCGCTTTGCGTTTTTATGATTTCGATTTGCGTCGCCACATACGAATGCATTTTTCGATGAAGTCATAATCACATGTGAAGAATTTTTCTATTTGTGTGTAAAAAGGTAAATCCCAATTAATTCTGTTGGGTAAGTTATTCTTAGTAAAATTGCGTGTTAGGATGTAAGAAGTTACTTTTGAATAAGAAGTTGTGTAGAAAAATGAGTGCAATGAGAAAAAAATGTATTAGTTTGGAACTAATATTGAACGTAATAAAACGTTCCAAGTCGGTTGATATAGCAGAATCCTTGGTTTTTATCACCTTTAACAATAAAAACAATTTGCAATAGAGATAGCGCTAAAAGTAAATCATTAAAAAAATAGCTCGAGTTAAAAGCAAATACGATTTTATTTATTATTTAATATTTTTCTGAATATGGATAAATGAAATAAAAAAATTTTTGTTATGCATAAATGCAAATATATTTTTTCTTATGTTTTCTTTTTAAATGATAAATATATTCAGCTCACTTGCTGAAATAAATATAATAAAACTTAACAATATCAGTTCTTCATAAATAGAATTTCTTGCTAAAAATTAATATTTTCGAACTAATCCATGCAATAAATTGTCTTTAATTTCTAAAATTTATATATTTGACGTTTTGTTGACGATTTTGTTCAATTTTCGTGACGATTTTGACGAATTTTGTTAAAAATTTTGGAAAAAAGTCTAACAACCCTGTCGTCAAGTCTTGAGTTTTTAGGAGAGAGGCGAAAAGAAATAGCATTCTCTTTTCCCTTCTCTCTTAAAAGCTCAAGACATGACTTGACTTGTGTGAACCGGCACTAAGCAACTTTTTAAAAAACTTAAACAAAGGTGTTCAGACTACAATTATCATGTTTTGATTTGACACCTGTCAAATGCCTTACCAGCGGCAAAAAAATTATAAAAATGGATAAAACCGAATTAATAAAATTATTGGGATTTTATTTAAATTTTATTAACGATGCTTTTATAATCATTGACGAGCTATTTAAACAAACAAAAAAGGAGTATTATAAGAGACGTCTAGGTATAATTACAAATATAATGTACTTGAGAAAGCAGCAATTAAAACTTTTAATATTATTGGAGGAGCAATCATATGGATTAAGCTATGAAAGAAGATTGTGGCAATTGGTAATAAATACAAAAGCAGCTATTGAAAAATTTATTAATTTTATTAACATTAGGAACGTACGAAATCATTTTGGAAGTGGATTGCCAAATTCTTAGTGATGAAGGCTTTAAGTTCCTCCTCTTCAACTGTCCACGATTTATTTCTTTTCTTTTTTACCAAGAGATTGCTCTCAATTTTACCCCGGGCTTACACCAAAGATAAATATCTCAGTAATATGGCAATAATGTCGCAGAATAACAGAGCAATATTTCTTATTGCTCAGCGTATATTAAAGGCAAAAGGAATAACGTATTTATCACTAGATCTACACCAGCGTTACCGTTCAAAATTTTCAAAAAGGGTCACAAAAAGGGGATTTTCAGAAAAAAGTGTCACAAAAAGGGGAATTCTGAAAAAAAGGAGCAACTTTAAAAACAGAAATCTGGACTAATATTTTAGTATATCGACTCAGAATAACTTTTTAAAGTGATATAACGATGTCCATCCGTCCATCTGGCTAGTTGTCTGTCCATGTTAACCTTGAGCGCAATGCACAATTTACAATCTTTCAGACAATTTGATCAAGGGCGAAGTCTATATAAATAAAAACTTCTTTCCAAATTAGACTCTTTATGTCCATAAACTATTTAATTTATATGGTATTTAGTTTAAATTCGCCCCAAAAATATTTTATTGTAAACTTAATTCTTTTTGAATCGGTTCATATTTGCCCAAAGCTCTCATCTATGAATAGCTTTAACTTCCTTAAAAAGGTTAACATTAATAAATAATTTAGTTACCGTCCCTAAAATCTCTTTAAGACAAAAGATCTTATATGGATGTTAATATCTAGATAATATTCGGTTCCAAGTAGGGTAAAATCTCGAAAATTCTTCTTTAAATACTATTGTGTTTGGGATTTACCGATTATAATTTTAGGATTATTTTTATTAATTGGAACTGAAACACTCAAAAAACTGAGTGCTTTTCATATAAAACTTACTACACGTTCAGTCAATTGTGAAATATTTTGTTTTCAAATTAGTAATTTTTGATTTTTTTTGGGCATATTTTTAACATATTTTCAAGTTTTTACTGCATATTTAATGCGCATAAAAATCGTTTTTTAGTGCATATTCCTGGGGTCTACTCTCTAATGTGATGCGAAAACAATTTCGATGCGAAATGCCAACTTGGTACTCTCTATCACTTTCCAAAATGTTCTAAAAATTAAGCAATAGTGGCAATAAAAAATAAAGTTGGCGCGGATTTACAGTAATGAAATGCCAAGTGTGTAAAAATGTTTGAAACGGAAAAATTTAAATAAAATAAAGTAATGATTTGGAGAATAAAAAAAATTAAAAGATGCGAAAGACACATGCTGGTTTCCATGATAAGTAATATAATATTTCCAGTATATAAAATATTTGGTTCAAAAAGGGAAAAAACAAATAAATTTTGTAATTTTATTTTAGTGTTTATTTAATTCTTTAATTTAATTATTTTACTACAATAATAATTTGCTACAATTTCACAAAATTTATTTCTTTCCCACACAATTTTCTTCTATTTTTTTTTCTTTTTTGCTTCTCTTTTTCAATTGACAACCAAATTTGATGTTTTATGTTAGCAATAATTGTCAACGAAAATGGACTAACAATTATTGCAACATAAATTGCTGGCAATAAATATGTACAAAAAATTACTGTCTACATCAAAGATAACATAATTTTGACATTTACTGCAATATATTAGCTGCGTTCGAGAACACAAAAGTTTTTACTATTTTTTACTGAACTTTATTGCATTTTACGAAATTTCGTTCGAGTACACAAAATACAGTAAATAAGAACACAAATTAAGAGCGTAAAGTGACAGTTCTTAACTGAGTACTTACAAATTTTTACTGCAGAAATTTTTGCAGTAAAATTTAGTAAATCCAAAAAAACATAAAAAAACAAACAAAAGTAACAAATAAAATGCATACTATTTGTGAAAAAAAAAAATTTTAAATAAAAGAAAAGTTGAAATAAAAATTAGACCAAAACAAAAAGTGAAAAACTATTAATAAATAAAACTTGTTTGTGAAGCATTTATTTGGCTAAATAAAAACTTTTAAAATATTTTTTGTTTAGCTAATTTTTTAGAGTTGGAAAAGTGTGAAGTACATATTTGGGTACTTAAGTAATCAATAGCAAAAAAGTTATTCATGGTCTTTCTAATAATTTAACCCGCTACAAATTAGTAAAATCAAACAAATATGAAAGATTACATAAAATAGTATGTTTGTATTTTCCAAAAATGTTCGTGCTATTAAAAGTATTTAATCGAGTACCGATAAGAAAACGAGTTATGTAGTCAAAAGTGTAAACATTTTTCAACGCATCAATTATTTGCCATCAGCTGTTGCCTTTATTTTACGAATTTTTACAAATTTTGCGTTCGCGTACTTTTTTGGACAACAGCTTTTTGTGAGAGCAAATTTTTCAGTTTACTCATTTACTGCATTTTACTGTAAAAGTACTCAAACGCACCTATTATCTCTGGTATAGACGGGCAGTTACATATATTTTTTTTGTTTTGGTACAATTAAGGTCATGTCAGATAAAACTTTTGCTTCGCGTTGCGATAGAGATTCGCTTTGACACCCAAGATGAAATATTCACACTTATACGAAACATGCCACATAAAGAACTTTTAGCGCAGAGCGAAGCGAAAAGTTAGGCAACTCTCATCGTTTTGCGCGCTTTGACAGTCTGTGCGTCAAACAATTCGTGTGTGTTGTCAAAGTGTTTATTGTGGCATATACCTTTTGCGTTACGCTTTTCTGTCAAAGTTAGAAACGTCACGCAAAGCGAAGAAGTTTTATCTGACATGGCCTTAGGGTCAAAAAAGCACAAATTTTTACTTAATTAGTGCCGGTTCACACACGTCAAGTCTTCAGCTTTTAGGAGAGAAGTGTAAAGAGAATGCCATTACCTTCCCCTCTCTCCTAAAAACCCAAGACTTGAGGAGTCAAACTTGACGTGTGTGAACCGGCATCAAGTGACTTGAGTGTAATGTTACTGTATAAAAAATTGTGTTACCACTTAATTGAATCTTCAATTGCACGGCCTGAAAACGAATATCATGATTTTATAGGTTTATTATCACTTTATTGTTTAATTTGTTTGGTTGTTTTCTTATTCAGATATATGTATATTTATTATAGAAAAACTTACAGTATAATTACAAATATTAAATTTATACTCTTTTGGTTTTTTTTTCATATATATTTTTACTAATAAACAAATTTATATTGTTATCTATGTATATTATATATATGTATATGGAGATTAGGCAAACTTACGTTTTTCGGAAATATTTACAATAAAAATTGATTTTCAAAAAGGCTTCTTTTTCAAAAATAAAATAAAAATCTTAAACTTAAACCGACATATGATAACAATTAATTCAAGTATAATTTTACAATAAAATATATCTCACTTGATCATAAGGAGGGTCCAAACTCAACATTTAAAAATTTTCAATGGAAGCAGAACCATTTTTAATTTAACAATAAAGTTATGTATGTATGTATATGAAAAATAATTTGTAAACAAACCGTTTCGTTACCAAAAAGTAGATAAAATAGCAGGATATTTTAACAGCGGGTAGATATGAATATTACGTGCCGATTTGTTCCAAAAAGTAAAGAACTAAAAATTTCGGGTTCATACCCTCTTTTTGATCAAGTGCGATATGTAGTAAATAATAATAAAATAATTGCTCAATCAAAAAATAAATAAACCCTTAACATTTTAAACAAAAAAAGCATTTTAATGAATAATAAAATAAATTATATACTTAGTTAAAAGATACTTAGATAATATGGTTAATTAAAATTTTAATATAAAATTATATTGTAAGTTAAATAGATTAGATTATATGCATGTTTGTATGTATATATTTATAATTATTTATAAAAAATGGCTCAGCCATATTTAAATTTTATATATTTTCTATATAAAATAGCATTGCAACAATAGAATTTAAAAGTAAACTTATTTTTTGTAGCGGTGGCTGAAGAACTATCTTTAAAAGTTTTTGCTTGGCCAAAAACTTTAAAGGTTAATGCACAAAATCATTGTTTATATAGTGTTGGGGCTCTACTATAACGCTGGTATAATGGGGTCCGTTAACATTTTTGAAAGTCTCGGTAAAATTATTTTCCACAATGTGCTGCTGTTGTGGATGTTGGTTTTGATTAGAGTGTTGCTGCTGATGAAGTTCTAATTGCGTTAAAGAATGAAGAGGCGGTGGTGGCGGGTGATGGTCCAGGGGGGTTAAATGATGTCCCTGTAATGGAGGCACTAGCTCGGTTAATGTATTATGTTGTAAGTGATGTTGTTGTTGCTGCTGCTGTTGTTGATGGTGATGTTGGTGGGAACTGCTATCTGAGAAATAATTTAATTCAAAACTATGACTGAGATCACTGTAGGTGGTTTGTGGTGAAGTACCGTTGACAATAGAGGCATTGCCCGTCGATAATTGTCTTTCACTCTCCGAACTACTCGAACAACTATTCGAATTGGCGGAAAATGGTCTTATCAAAGAGGCCGCTGTTACATCAACCGTAGCATCATAGTAATAGTTATTATTATTATAATAACCGTTTGTCGTGGTATCAGGATATGGGTGCATAGGATCATGACCCAAAGAACTGCTGGAACTAACTATGGACTCATTTACCGGATATAATTGGGTATAGCTTAGATTTCCCTGTGGTTCCATAATATCAAGCATATGCTGTTGCTGATGATTTATTGCTTGGTGTTGCATATGCTCTGGTTGATGGTGGTGGTGATGATGATGATGATGCAACTGCTGATGTTCATTATGTTGATGTTGTGGTGTTGGCGGTGGTCCTTGATGTTGACTTATAAAGCCATTATTGTTACTACTACTTGAACTTGAATTTGTACTTAAAACGGGTGTAACAGCTGTTGGTATACGCCCTCCAGCTGCATCAAAGCAACTTTCTAACTTAGGGCTTGAACTTAAAACGCTGGCTGTATGACCGGGCGCTGTATGTCTCAGAACCGTATTACCATTATTTATAGCTGCAACTGGATGTGGTACATTGGCAACGGCTGCTGCATGGCTGGCATGTAAAGCTGGTGTTGGGATGGGCGCTGGCGTTGAAATGGGTTCACTTTTGATAATACCCGTTTGGATTTCATTAAGTATTAAGTCTTTGGACTCTTGTTCACTAAAAGTTTTAAAATAAATAAAAGAGTTAAAATTAAATTTTAATTAAAAATATTAAATATATGTATAAAATTGGTTTTTAATCATTATTTTTTAAAAATTTTTTTTAATTAAACAAAACTTACCTTAAAACATAATTTACACTAACAATGCAAACTTGTCGTGACGAACGACTGTTATGCACCAATGTTGCATAGGATTGCACCCAAACCCAACCCCCACCCTTTGTTAGGAAACGATAATATTTGGTGGTAACTTGTCCTTTATACAAAACTGTAAATAGAGAAAAAAAATTGTAAATATGTAATAATAAATTTTTTGAATACAAAGAAAAACATTACAATTGTTATTGTTGATTTAAATGCACAACACAATTTTCAAAAAGGATTAAACGCTTATCAATGCTGAAATACCCAACATAAGTTTAATGTTATTTCAAAGCACACGGGCAAAAGAAAAACAAATCATGAGAATGATAGAGATTTCTTTTTGAACTAAACGTTTAACACAAATTATAAAAAACAAAGGAAAACCATGTAAAGTGGTAGGAAATTAAAGTGGCACTATGGTCCCAGACACTTGGAAAGGGGGAGAAGAGAAAAAATACTTACGTATTTGATGTGAAACACGCATGGGCAGTACATCCTGTACATGTATGTACTGATATAAAGTCTTCTCAATAAGTTCTTGAGGTTCATAACCAGTAAGTTGTGATACTCTGTAAAAGAAGAAAAATTATATTGAAAAAGTGTTTATACATAGTACATACATATAACTTTAATTCAATTTTAAAATATGTTAATATCTTTAAAAACAGTAACAGCAATTTAAAATTATACTTTAAAAGGAATAACGGTAGATGTATGTAGGTATGCAAGTTTATCTTAGCTTCATTGGAAACAATATGCTTTTTGTTGTTTTCTTTTGTTCCATATTTTTGATGTTGTTGTTAACATAATAAGGGTAATTGTGCGTTTAAAATATCGTATTTCCTTTTCTTTCTTTTTTTACTCCCTCTCTTATTTTTGTAAGTTTCTTACTGTGTATCGAGATAGAAATCATGGTACAATTCTCAGTTTTGGGGAATTTTCCCCAAATAGGGAATTTTTTTGTAAAAAGGGATATAAATTTCGTGAAAATCCCCAAGGGATTTTTGGGGAAACCCCCTTTATTCGCTTTGGATTTTGGGGAATAAGATATTTTTCTATACGCCATTTGTGCAATCGCAAGAAAGGTTTGGTCATGTCGTGGATATAAGTAAAATCTTTTTTGGTCCGCAGTTTTTTTGTCATACCAAGACGCTGGTAGTTCGAAATCTTTTCAAGAGCTTGGCGAATTAGTTATAAATATGCATTCTGTTCCAACATGTAACGTTTGTTTCTTTAATAAAAAAAAACCTAATTAAACACTTTATATAAAAACTTATATTTGATACGATTAAATGATATCTTAATAATTTTTAAAAATTGTAATAAAATATCGAAAATTATATGATATGTGATGAAAAATCGATAGTTTTAAAAAACTATGATGAATTTTGATTCAATGAATTTTAAGTAAATTTTTGAATAAAGGGTTTAATTTTTTTTAAAACACAATTCAATTAACTTAGTTAAACATAGTAAAAAACCTATATACAGAAAATAAGAGGAAACTGTATTACAAATCTATTTTTAAAGATCCTGAAAACGAAAAGTGCATCAAGATGTAGAAAGGTTTAATATTCTTGGCAAAACTTGAAAATTTGATTAAAATACTGAAAACGTTAAGAGAGTTGAACTAAAAGTGGTTGAATCATTACCTACTAACCATTTGGCATTTAATTAGCTTTTTCCACAATTTATAACCTATAACGACGAAACATCCCGGGTAGGTAGGTACATTATTCTTTTTTTTATTGTTAAAGAGTGGATCATTGACTGCAAAAGGAATGTTGGAGCTTCTTAAAATCACATTTATAGAAAAAGAATTCCTTTTCAACATCTAGTTGGATTTGCACCAGATACACCTAATGTTATGTTTGGGCAGTATAATTAATAACTTGTGCTCGGCACTCTTAAGGATCTTCAAGAATATTTTCGCGACAAAATGCACTCTTACATTTTGAAAAATTTTAGCATCATAGTAATTTGGAACCAGAATATTATTGGAATAAGGTTTTTGAACAAAAAATTCCTTGGGAGACAGATTATTTCAAAAAATTTAAGTCTTTTCAAATGCTGCTGCGGAAAGAATATTGAGCAATTTAAACAATTGTACGACAGATTTAAAAAGGAATACATAGAAATGTTGGACCAAACTTTGAAACTATTCCAATCATTATAAACAAAAAGTCGAAGCTTTAAGGCAGAATTAGTCTTTACTTTCTGTTTCTGTTCCGTGCCGTTCTGTGTCAAAATTGTAATAGTTACTTTTTCTGTAGCAACTTATCAGCCATTTATGACAAATTTATTAGTTTTGCATCGTCCATTGTTTTATTTCAATAAGTGTTATGCACAAAAATTTGAAGAAATTAAATTTTATGAATTTTTAAAATCAAAAAATAGTTTTTTTTCAATAAAAATATGTATTTTTTATTATATATTTTGCTGTCACTTACAATTACTTAACAAGTTTTTGATTTTAACAAACTGAACCGCAACAGAACAGAAAAACTAATTAATTTCACAGGTTTTTTAATAACAAAAACCAATCAGCTGATTCGTAACAGAACAGAAAGTAAAGACTAACTGAGCCTTAAATGAGCCTTTAAATATCTGGAAAAATAAAAAAAAAATCTCAATGTAAATGTGATGTATTTTAAATTTTTTAAATTACTATAAAAAAAATTATGAATTTTTGCTTAAACCGTTATTTTTATGAAATAAAAAACGATGACTAGCTAATTTTTTGAAAAAAAAAACCCAAACTCGTGAGTTTGCAAATAAAAGATAGCGTGTGTAATTTATATTTTTATGTGTAATTTTGGCATGATCCATGTGCAATTTACAATTTCGTTGGTGGCATAATTTGTTATTTCCAGGGAGTTTTTTTTAAGACTTCACATTTTGCCTGTTCGGAAATCTGATGCGCATCTGTGATTAGTTTGCGATGCTTATGCAAATTAGCTGATGCCAATGCTTTTTTGTGATACGTGTTGGAGATTTGTTTGCGCATCATCTGCGTTTGTTATGTATGTATTTTCGAACAGCTGACATTAGCAGTGATGTTTTTACGAACGCGCTGCGCCTCAGATGTAGCGAAATGATGAATTTCCGAACAGTCCCGTTTTTCAACTGAGTTAAAGTAGCAACAATTGGGGGAAGGAAGAAAACTCCCGGGGAATTTGAATTCATAATTAAATTGAATATTAATAAATAATATAACTTTCTCATGCAAAGAATATAATTTTAGAATTATACCTAATATCATTCTCTAGCATAGTTATCGTTGGAATGATATCATTACGACATCGTTTGCATAGTAAGGATCATTCAGTTTATTTTGCTTCTAAATATGAAATAAATTGTACGTTACGGTCTAATAAGTTAATTTGTTTTGAAAGTTGGTACGAAAATAGAATAGCGATTTTCCATCCCTGTTTCCATAATACGCTTTATTTTGTTGCTTTTGTTAAACGAATGAATGACAAAATCAAAATTGTAGACACATTTTCAAGTGGGAAATGATTTGTTTGCTTCTGTTGTTTTGTTTGCTGAGTTCTTTGTTTTTTTTTTTTTTTTGTTATTTTATTAAGGGGGAGTTGTTATCATGGATTTTTTACGATTTTTCTCTTGCGTGAAGAGTGGGTGGGGTGGGCTGTTGAGTGTATATTTTTGCTGTTGTTTTTATTTAGCTTATGTTTTTTTATTGGTACTTGTGTAAAAGCATTGAGAAAAAAATGGCTGCCATTTGCTTAAGTAAGTGTTGACGAAAGTGCGATGATTATATATTTACATTATATTAAATTTCCAAATTAAAGAAAAACCTATAGTTGAAATAGAAATTTAAATTTGGAAATTTAAATATAAAAAGTGTTTTCGTTTAAGAAAAAGGCTAATTTGAAAGCAAAGTCTTACATATGTGACGCGCAAAATAGAAAGGGAATGCCATTTTTAAAAGATTTAAATACGTGCATCTTTGGTGTACCATCACAGAGCGTGTTGGTATTGGTCTCATTTGAAAGCGACACATCTCATGACGTCAGGAACGTGTTAGTCAACCTTGAAAAGGCGCGTAGGTCGTCCCTACCTCATGTTTTGTGTAGTTGGTTTTTACTGTTCCCTTTATCTTACCGCTGTCAGATATGTACATTAGGGTGGGTCACTGACGTACCATGAGAAAAAATTAAAGTTCTGGAATCATAATCTAATAGCAATATGGTTTTGTCTTACGTTAAAACAAATAAAAATTGCAAAAAAAAAAGTTTAAAAAAAAGTCGCATCTTGAGCCAGCGCAGGAGTTCCTAAGAATTTAGTATTTTTGAAAATGTCCATTTTTTAAATAATTTTAATACCTATTTTATTTACTACACAGAAAAAATGTTCACCAAAATTTTTTCAATTACACAATTCAGTAATGCTGTTTCAAACAATTTTTTTAATTGTTCCAATTAATTTGCCTTAATTGAAAATAAAATTTATAATGTTTGTGTGTACCTATATTTGCAAATATGTTTGTTTTCACAAAAACTTCAAAATATTTTAAAGTTTTAAACAGAGCTTAGGTACGTTTTATAGCTATAGCCTCTTTTGCTGGCGGTCTCATTTCAATTAAACCTATTGATTAAAACTGAACAGCAAGGAGACCTCATAATTACAAATGTGTTAATTGATATGATCAATTTGTTTGCTGGCGGAAAATCAGTACGGAATTCAAACAAATTTCTAACAAATACATTAATTGAAGTAGCTTTTCCATTTTTTCTGTGTACCTATCAATTATTATTTGTTAAAACTGAAAACATTTCGAATTAAATTTAAACAAAATACAACTTTGCTTCTTATACCTACAACATAAAACAATAAAATTAGTTTTTTTTTCACAAAATCTTGTTTACTGTCAAATCGGGGCGGGGCATCTCTCGTCTTGATT
Source organism: Pollenia labialis (assembly GCA_949318255.1). Classification (NCBI taxonomy): domain Eukaryota; kingdom Metazoa; phylum Arthropoda; class Insecta; order Diptera; family Polleniidae; genus Pollenia; species Pollenia labialis. The sequence goes on along the minus strand of OX439139.1, from coordinate 144,957,970 downwards.
CAAGTTTCGTCTATATTAAAGATGCTCTTTATTTTTTTATCGCATAAAGTCATGGATGCTTCTGATACTATTTCCACGAACTTTAAAGTGGTTAAAATACAGTAAAATGCTTTTCTGCAATACAGTGCCTTTTGTTGTTATATTCAAAATTTTTATGTGCACGCAAACGCATTTCAGAAAAATCCATTAAAAATTTTTGCAAATTTTGGGGTAAACGAACGCAGCTAATATGTATATATTCTTAAAAGTAAAGTTGAATTTCCGCCAAATTTCAAGTTCGTTACTTACCTAGCATCTAAAAATATTAATTTCAAATCCATATGTGCTCTAAACATAAACATATTTTGATGAAGTTTAATTTCAGTTATAGCTGATGTCGGTAAGGAGTGGCCAACTGCTACTAAACCAAGATTTTGTATATAACCACCTTGACCATCCCCGTAATCGGGATAAATACGGGCTTTTAAATAACCTGAACAGTGTATAACCTGAAAAACACAACATGTTTAAATTTTGTCAACATTAAGAGAATATTTCAGATTAAATCAAGTTCTTACCTTATATCCAGATGAAGTTAAGCCAGCATTACGTTTAGCCAAGACACATTTCATGCGCAGGAAAAATTGTTTTTCAATTTCAATCGTATGACAGCCACGATCACCATAATTTGTGGCACCATTTGGGCTGCCAACAGAGGCGGGATTTGTCTGTGTTAGGTGTAAAGAATTTATAAATGCATCCTATGATAATGTTTGTGTATGGTTTTTCAATTTCAAATAGTTTTTTAGGGAAAGTAGAGAAGAAGAAGTAAAAAAACAACAAAACTACTTAAGTATACTGTTTGATAGGTATTATTTTTAATTTTATTTTAAGCTTACCGGATTTTGATACATATGAGGATGTAAGGATAATATTGCATTCATTTCATCCTGATCATAATTGTGTATGTATTCATATATTGAATTGCCAGTTAATTCCACCTAAATAAAAAGTACAACATTTTTTAAATTAACAAACAAATCTGTTTAAGGGTATGCAAATTTTTTTTTAAGTACACCAACAAAGGAACAACATTTTTATGCATAATAATATTTATGCGCATAAATTTTTATGTTTTCTTTTCATTTTTTTTTTTTATTTATTTTTTAGCACTTACCTGGCTTAAACCTAAATGAACAGAGGCGGTTTCAGAGATGTACATAATTTTGCCATCAGGCGCTACAACAAATATAAAACCATCTAATGTTTGTAAAAGATGTGAACCCAATTCCTTAATAGTGGAACCTCTTTGCATGGCAGGTGATGAACCCCAAGCTTCTCCTAAACCTGCAAGAAAAAGGTCAGGAATGGGAAAAATCACTATTGTAAAAAATAAGAATCAAAAAGAAACAGCAGGATGTCATCAAAATATTTTTTCAACAATTAAAACCATTCGGTGTTGTGTATTGTTATTTTATGTTTACCTTACCACCCACTTTTTTAATTTTTTTTTCCACTTCATTGACATCATGGGAAGTTGCTTCCACTTTGCATAAAAAACAGTTCTAAGTGGGAAACAACAGCTTTTTTTTTAAATAAAGTCAAGCAATTGTTTTGTTGTTTTGTTCCTTATGTTCCTTATGTTTAATATTAAAGTAATTAGAATGTGGAAACAAGAACCAGACAAGACTACTTGTCAAAATGGGGGTGGAAATGTCTTTTGTTTTTTTTTTATCCACTGTGCTAACGATGTCAATGATTTTAATGATGATTTTGGTTGGATTTATTACCACTTTTTTGCTGTTGTTGTTTCACTTTTTAAAATTTTTTTTCATAATGGGCAACTTAAACAAAATTAAATTAACAAGAAGTTAAAGAGTAGTTCAAATAAATAATGACAGTGCATAAATATTCAGCCTTTTTACGGTTCTCGATCTCGTAAACAACTAGATCGTTTTTTTGTAATAGATTTAAGTAACACACAACTAGACTATCCAATTATTCGACTTTTGGTTTTGTTCGAGTAAGGAATTAATCGATTTTTGAATTTTAAAATTGCTCGATTAAGCAAATAAAGGTTTTAAATTGTTCGAATTACTCGAATAACTCGAAGAATTTAAATAATTTTATTCAATGGGAAAAAACAAACATCTCTATTTGAACTTAAACTTTTATTTTATTAATAAACAGAACAAGAGAGGTAAGAGGCGCCAGCCAGTTATGAACAACATTTTAAACCAATTTAGTATTTCTTAAAATCGAGTGAAATTGTATTCGTTGGAGATTCTTCGTTAAATTTTCTTTTCTAAGTTGAACTAATAGGGGTTTTTTGGTTGTCTGTCTATCTATAATAATTTGAATCAGGGACCATAATAATTATTAATTTTTTTCATAAAAGTCAGATGATGAGAGTTATTTTTTGAGTTATATTTTTTTGATCAAAAATATAAGTATTTTTTTTTGTTTTATTTTATTAAAGCTTTATATTTTATCATAGACTAGTTCATTAGGTTCAATATAGCATATGTACTTAAATATGTTTTCCGACATTTATCTTTTTTAAAATTTTCAAAAGAACTATTATTTTCGGCTTCTTATTTCAAGAAATAATAATTGTGAACGAGATTTTGACATTGTAAACAGACTAAGTTTTGCATAACATAGGGTCTCGAACAAACAATTTTTTTCATACCAAACGTCAAAGTCTATGTAAGAAAACATATTATTTTTGTCAGCGTTTTTTTTTTATATGAAGTTTGACGTTTATTATATAAAAAATTTTTCAGGTGAAGACCCCATGTTATGATTTGTTTGCAATGGCAGTGCTGCTGGAGTTTTAAATGACTACATAAGCATTGCTAAATTTTTTAGTGTTTCACTTGTCTCGAAATCATTTTCGGATGCAATCTTATGATATTTGTGTACTTATGAAATCCATTTTATGAAAAAAAATTCTTTAAAGTTTTTCCCGTTTAAAAGTGTCTTTACTTGTTTATCAAACTTTCCCACTTATTTTTTTTTAATTTTACCCTGCAATTACAATAATACGTTTTTTCTTATCCTTAAATAAAATAATTGCTAACATATTTAGCGATTTTTTCTGCAATCAACAAATATCCTGCTGTGATTTAACAACATGATGAAAATATGAAGTTTTTCAATTCATAAAAAAGGATGAAAATAATAATTCCCCCCAAAGTGAAGGCAAACTTACAAACCATTACACATCATTTGACATAGCCGCAGGAAATTAAAGAGCGTGATACTCGCACCAGTAAATAGGACATGTGACTTTGAAGAGTAAGCAAAAACAGAAACACACACACGACATAAAAAAAAATCAATGAGTATAATAGCGAAAAAGAACACAAGTTCAAACGCGTGTTTTAGAACAACAACAAAAAAAACTGTCTCACGTTAAATAATGATAGAAAAAACAAACACTAATTGTTAAAGAATAAAAGTTCAAGGATATTTTAGGGGAGGGGAAATAATCTCGAGATTACTTACCTTCTGGAAAAACTTGGCGCATTTTCAAATATGAGGTGGTCAAGCGTATTATGGAGGCTTTGTCCAATTGTGTAGTAATTGCACTTGGTAGTGGTAATAATTTGGCCAATTCAAAAAATTCAGCATTTTCCTTTTCACGTCTAGTGCGTGCAGCATTTTTGCTTTTTTCCTTCATGGCACAAGTTTTAGCTAAACCTAGAAATACAAAATAAAAAAGGTTGAATATTTAGCTTACTCTTTTACAAATTACATAATTATTTTAAATCCTACCCAATTTATCCTGACTACAACTTCTCATTTCTCTTCGCTTATAAGTCATTTTAATAAATGTGTTAAAATGAAATAAATGTACAAATATTTGTTACTTCTTAAAGATCCTTTTTACGTGATCTTTACTCAGTGATCACCTGTTTATGACTGTTTAATATTCTAAAATCTCAATGGTTTTAATATACATTTCCTCTACTCTCTTCACATTCCAAAACAATAAACTAAGGAAATTACCTAAACACCAACAACTTTCTTTGCACTATTTCCGAAAAATATATAAAACAACAAATATATGCGAAATTTCTCAAATAGTTATGTACCTGTAGTTAATAAAATAGAACCTCATTGGTTCATGAAAACAATATCAGTAACAACAACAACTTCGAAGAAGAATTTTAAAAACTACCTGTGAATTACCTCGAAAGCTACCTGTTAAATATTTCCGCCATTGACTTTTCTTCCATAAAAATCCTTAAATGAGAGTATGTACAAGTACAAGAGAGTAAACATGTACTCTTAACCGGTTTTTGGCAAATCCTCTAATTTTGACTTTAAGATTTGCATTCATAAATTAGAACAAAAGAAGTGGTTTCTTAAATGGGCGTCTTGTTGTCTATTGTTATTGCACACGTTTACTAACCACAGGAGATTAACTTTTATAACGCATTTTCAACTAAATGGTCAATACAGATTAAGGCAAAAGACCATTAGAATCTTGAAATCCTTTGACAAAAGGTTAATATTACCTATATAAATATATATGTACCTATATGTGTGACTTTAATTACATTCTGTTGTATTATATTAACAGATATGTATTGTCTTATATGGACACACATACATTTGTACATAATATATGTATCTTGTAGTTACAATTTCTATTGATTTCCTTTTATCTTTTTTTTTTGCTGCTTCTAATAGGTGTTCTTAGGTTTTATTTCATTTTTAGGAATTTCCATGCAACAAGTCACACTTTCATTGATAAAAATACTTTGTACGTGATTTTAGTGAAATTTGCAAAAATATTTCTTGTTTTTATTTTTTGGTAGCTGCTTAATTCGAACATCCTGCTTACCAGTTTTTAATAGTTTTTTTTATATACATTTTTCATACTTTATAGATTTGCAATATGTTCGCTTTTGAAAACTTAAATTGCGTCATATACAAACATACACTCGGGGAAAAGCTGCAACTTAAAAATAAAAACGCGTCATAAGAATTCAATAATTTTTAGTTTAATAGAAAACTTATATTGAAATACATACTATTAAATCAATAATGTACAACTTTAAATTAACATTGTTCCCGTTTTTTTAGTGTGGTATATTAAAACAACATTGTTTTAAAGTTAAATTATTTTAAGACTTTTATTTCATATATTTTTAAATGAAGTTGAAGGTTTAATTGCAAAATTTTGATTTAATAGGTGTTTTCCACAAGATCTCGCGAAGTTCGGACTAATGAGAAATTACTCTATAAATTTGCCAAAGTTACCCGAAATTGTTGCACTTCTTGAAATACTGCATAGTGCTGCTTACTTTTTAAATTAAGATCTATTTAAGTGATTTTAGATTCTTAATAGTCATAACTAGGGCAACAAAATAAGGTAATAAAAAACAGTTTAAAGCTCTTAAAAAAGCGTTTAAAAGCATGAAAATAAAATTTAATTTAAATTTATTGTTTATTTTTCACTTTATTCGTTTACAGGGTTGTCAGATTTTTTTGAGCTCCATCGCTGAACCGGATGCAAAAATCGCGGAACGTCAATTTTGTTCAGTTTTCGAAAACTTTTTTTTTTAAATTAAATTTTGCATACCAAAAAACGCTGGTACAATTATAATATTTCAGTCAAAACGGCGTTTAAAAAACTGCAGTCGAAGTTGAAAAACTGCCATTATTTCTACTTTTTCTTTGTCATTGACCAAAAAAAAATTTTGATTTTATTTCTAATTCATTAAGTGTAAATAGTCGACAGTTTTTGGTTTCGACTGCAGTTTTTTAAATCCTGGAATTAAATAGTGACTGAATATAAAATTCACTAAAAAATAACAATAGAACAAAAATCACGTGAAAAATTAGCCAGATTTATTTTTTTTAAATTTGTAATGATAACAAAAAATGACAAACTGTTAAAAAAATCTATAATTATGTATATATATTTAGCTGGAGGGGCCTATTCTCCGCTTATGTAAACAAAAATGCAAGTTTTTTATTTCAAAATCGCCGAAATAATATAAATGGTAAAAATAGCCAAGTAAATCGTTCTTCCTACATCTACAGATGGTATGGGAGCATATTTAAAAGTGAGTATTTGCTCTGAAGTATATTTTATACGATAGTGCCCACAATTCCGCTTGCCTCAGAAAACATCCCCAATATATTTTTGTTCCGAAAATCCTTAATTTTTTTATAAAACTGATTTAAATTTGTTATTAACTTTGTCTCCTATATCCCCTGGAAAACCGGACATTTTTCAGCCGGTGTCCATAACTATATTCACTTAGAAAACCAATAAAAGATTTGCTTCCCATTTTGTAAAATCCCAAAATTTGCAGAAATTAACAATATTTGGCACCGCAAATTACTTTCATTCAAATTTATACAGAGAAACTCTTAATAGCTTAAACTATATTAAAATAGCAAACAAAACAGTTACTATAACGAAAACTGAGAGAAGGGAAAGGGGGGACGTTACTTTATACAAAAACTTTATTTAAAAAGAAATAAAACGTTACGAACTATGATCGATAAAAGACGTTACAGAAAGAGTTTTATTGTAAGAAGTGACTTTTTAACTGAGGAATTCGATCATTAGAATACAGCTATGAAATTTTCGAGAGAAATGAACTTAGACAAGCAAATAATAAAACACGTTGATAAAAGGGTTAATGATATAAACTTAAGCACATAAAAAATGTATACAACAATATAAAAAGTACGTTAGTTACAGAAGCGCTAAGACAGAGTAACATAAAAATCATGATACCCAACATCACAGTATTAAAACAAATTTTCGAGAGTGTACGACTATATGAATAGGGATTTATCTATGTTTTTCATAAAAATCAGTTTGATAGTTTCTGATAGGCAGAAATTGCCCCCTATCTCCCCTCGTTTAAAAAAAAAATACATACCTTATGTGTCCATATAAATATGGGTCCATCTACATGTGCTTTAAATTTCATTAAAATTGGATATATAGTGGGCACAGAGACCCTATTCCGGAAAGCAGCTAGTACTTGAACTTATGGACCGATTCGCCCTTGTGCCAGATAGAACCTATGCACCTATTTTATTAAATTATCTTCAAAAATGCGACCTGTACTTTGGGCACAAGGTTACCTGCACAAGTTTTTTCATATGTTTTCATATGCGTTTTGACAGCATTTCACGTGAAATGTTGAACAAAGTACCAGGCTTAAATTGTACAAAAATTGTAATGTGGAATATTTTTGGGTAGCTTTGTGCAAGTTCGGACTGTTTCGTTATGCATGTGGAACAGAGCTAATAACAGCTTAAATCTTAAAATCTATATGGCAACATTTTAAATCAATATAGAAACCATATCAGCTGATATTGTTGATAAATAAAAAAAAATAAATAAATAAATAAAATTGTACGAATGCATGTAAATCATATGTGTCAAACCATATTGAACTTAATAAACATTTTTACCTAAATCATATTAAAGTTAACCATTTTTATGTATTCGATGCGAAAACCCGTTATGTGTGTATGTTTTAAAAATAAGCAATACATGCTTACAAACGGATTTAATTTAAAATGTTAATATAAAATTGGTGACATTTGGAAAGGTCTAAAGTTCTCTTAAAAAAATTTACCTTCGCGCGTAATTGCAATTTACTTAAATGTTAACCACGCGTAGTATAGTGAGCGTAATTATAATATAAAATTTACGTTGATCTTGTGTAGTTATAATATTAAAATCATGCACGATTTCGTACGCACTTACCAAGAGTTTCTTAAGAATCTACTGAACCCATACATTTTTTTATATATTTAAATATTTACATATCGGTGACATTTTGACAAAACATCTTAAGTCGAGATAAGATAGCAAAAAAGTTTTTAAGAAAACTCGGTGAAAAAATAATTGGTATCTATATAAGTATGTTCATAAAAATGTTTGTGCCGTGTATGTGCTCCTTAAACTCAAGAACTACTGGATCGATTGACACCAAACTAGGACAATAAATTAGTTAAGTATGGCGCCAGGTTTTCCTTAAGTTTAATCCCGATAGTTGTCTTGTTATTACATATTTTTTTTTTATTATACGATTTGGCTGAAATTCACAAAATATATTTATTAATGGCGTTTTCTTTTCTAAAAAAAGTGTTACATGTTAATTTGCAACATTTTTAAATGCTCCCCTAATTTTTAAGAAGTGTTTCATATTTTACGTTTACAAAAGAACACAAATTTCGGCACTAAACAATAAAGTACAATTAGCGCAAGGAAAATACAATTACAGTTGGTGGCAAGAATACAACAATCCAAAGCCAACAGATGTTTTATGTATTGCATTGTTTGTGTTTACGGCTCGAAACTTGCCATCACCTTGTCTTGAATTCTCCTTGATCTAATGCTGCACTCATGCCCCTTTAATTAAAATGAGTGTTGAACATGTAGCATTTTTTTTTAATTTAAAGGGAACATCATCAGAAAAGAACGCTAAACACTTTTAAAATAACACAAGTATATTCAGAAAAGAACATAAAAAAATTTAAAAGGCAGAAAAGATGCAGAATTTTACTCAGAAAAGAAAACGCCATAAACAAAAATAAGTTTCCTGATAAAATGTTGGGGTTAAGTTGGGATCAAGTTATTAACAAAATTCTCCAGTATTTAATATTTTATTTCGAAAATCCCGAGCAGCGCCGAGACCAAACAGCTGGTTAAATAATAAAAAATAAACCAAAATTAAAGACAAATTTCGTTTTTTATACAAAATTTAAAAACGTAAACAAAAATGTTTTTTGAATGAAAATTCGTATGTTTAACAACATTTTTTCAACTTTTTAATTTGACTTAAGATGTTTTGTCAAAATGCCACAGATATAATTCGCGACATTAGGACAACAAGGTTCTTTAAAAATCCTGAAACTTTGAAGGAGGTGTTTTTTAAAAGGTATGATTGTTTTTTCTTTCTTATCTTAAAACAGAATTTTAATATTGTAATTTTGAGCAATAAGTTCATTGTGTTAGTTGAAAAAAACAGACAAGCCGGGCACCTGGCGTTGTAACCTAATTGGGGCACGTTGAATCCAATAGTGCTATCTGTTTTTTTTAGGAAAGCTTTTGTTTTCGAGATATGTTGTTATTTTGAAAATGTAGAAGGTTGTGCCACATATATTCGCGTAACTCAAAAACGGTTAAATTTATTGAAATAACTAAAAAAATCAAAATTCCGCTCTAAAAAATAAAACTGCAGGGGACAAATTAAAGAATTTTATTAAACCGCCATATTTGTATGGTTGAAATTCTTAAATTTGCCCCCCGAATCGCGTATGATGTTTCTAGATGGGTGAAATGTATGACCAACCCCACTTTATTTTTCATCTTCATCATTTATTTCTAACATACGTACCCGCTATCTCCATTACTTAAAAGTCCTATAACTGCCCAGGAGTCAGGAGATATGATGTATAACCGAACTAAATTAGTTGTTTGTCCTAAACATTTATAAAATCAAAAGTTGTTAACAGATTTTAATTATTTATGGCTTCTTTTATTTGCAACTTCGATTTTTATGTGTCTGAATTTTTAAACAGAAATTTCGAAAAATTGCTTAAAACTTGTTTTTTCCGACAGTGTTGATAGTGCCCTGTAAAATAAGTGACTTCGGTTTATGTATTGGGCTATTTTTAAAAGAGCAACAAAGCTACGCAAAAATTCAAAAATTCGGAAAAGTTTGCAAAAATTAGCGAAATTTTTTTAAATTTCAAACAAGAGCAAATTAAATCCTATGACATTCTTGTGATAAATATTATTAATTCTTATAGATTGCTTGTAATAATTGTAAAGGGTGTTTCAGTTAAGCCCCAGTTAACTGGCAGTAACAGTAATGATACCGTACAGTAAAAAGTAAGAAAATTTTTTTTTCTACAGATTTAAAGGTTTCGGTTAAGTTACATACTTCTGCTAACTATAATCGTTCTAATTGCTTTACATACAACAAAAGGAAGTAGCTGAACGTTACTTTTACTGTCAGCTAACTGTTGCTTACCCCCCTTTCCACATGCAAGTGCAAGTTCGAAAAGCTCAATACACTCACACTTTTCGCACAATTTTTGTACTTTCAGCCAATCGGCTGTAACCGCGAATTTTCGTTGATAAATAAGAATAACTTAAGAATGCACTTTTTAAATTTAGTAGCGGAGTTCAATATTAGTCTTGCAAAACTGCAAATGCAAAATATCGTAGCTCTTTTGCTAAATTCAACAACAAAATAGATAGAGTTTCCGTTAGATATCATTAAAGTGCTAAGATATTTTACATTTGCTCTTTTGCAAGCCTAATATTGAACTCCGCTAGTGTAATGTTTTTTTGTGCAAGTGCAACTCTGAAATTTGACAACTGTAACACATAATTATTCCGATTAATAAAAATGGATCGCTTTACGAAAGAACAACGCGTTATAAAAAAGTACATGTATTTATTTTAAAATGAAAAAGTGTATTCTTACTGGGACACCCTTTATATTGTATTAAAATAAAAGAATTTAATAAATAAGCTTACAAGAATCGTCACCAATTTAATATGCTTAAACGAATATACAAAACAATAAAATCATATAAAAGTGCAAAAAAAAAACTGTTAAGAACTCAATAAACAATTTGCTGCCAGTAAAACATGTTGTTAAATCCAAAAATTATGATAAATTAATGCAACATTTTGTAAAGCAAAAAAATTTTCAAAAAAAACAAAGAGAAGAGCAAAAATCACTCTAAACCTTAAATCTATTAAATAGGGCAGTTGGCAAAAGTCATACGAATTATCACAAAATGCACAAAGAGTACAAAACAATAAAAACAACAACTAAAATCGTATGCCACCCGTCATACAACCTTTTAAAAATTATCATACAAAATACAACTACATATTTACACTATGTAGACCATTTATATGTACGTAATAATCCTCGCACCAGCCAACTGACAAAAAAGTACGAATGTACTGTAACGTATGTTTGGGATACAATAAAGAGCAACAGATTTTCGAAATTGTTATAATCCAAAACCAAAAGGGTACTTTGGGGGGTGCGTGTTTGTGTATATGTTTGTCCTTTTCTTAAAAAAGTTTTTAATGTGTACGTATGTGTGTATCGGTGTTTGTGTTAAAATGTCTGTTTGGTACAATAAAACCTACTAGTATTTATAAGTAAACAACTAATCCGCAATTTAAATGTAGCAACATGCACAACTTGAAAATTTGTCGCGTTTTTTTACCATTGTGCAGAAGTTCAAATGTTGTAACGCCGCATAGTCTGTTGTATACATGTTAAAAATATACATACTTATATATGTATCTATAGATATGTATATATATATGTAGATACATATATATATGTATCTATATATATATTTATTTATTTTGTAGTACGGATTTAGGACATTCTGATGATATACCGATGGTAATTTTTTAAGGTATTTGAATGGTTTTGATACCCACACCACATTAGTGGAGAGGGTATTGTGCGTTTGTGTTCATGTTTTTATTTTTTTTTAAATACCTTTTACCATACCGATCGACTCTGAACCACTTTTTAAATTTATCTTACGATGTCCATCCATCCCAGCGCAAGTCAAAGGTTGCAATTTTGGAGATAATTTGATGAAATTTGGATAGGTTCTATTTGTCACAAGGACCAAGTCCATAGAAAATGGTAAGAATCCATCCGTAATTTCACATGGCCCCCAAAACAAATTTCTTTTTGGAATATTCTATGTGCTCACGAACCATCTTAAGACAATTGAAACGCTGTACCATTATTGTAAAACTTGCGGCGACATGAAATAATTCCGAATTAAGAAAATAAAATAAATTCTAATAAAAATGCTGAATATTAAAATAAAATATATGCGTAAATAAATTTTTAATCGCTTCACGAATAGTGTCCTTTAAAGCGTCAATTGTCTCTGGATTGTCGGCGTAACACTTATCTTTGACGGCATCCCACAAAGAATAGTCCAACAGTGTCCAATCGCAGCTCCGAGGTAGCTAAACGACATCAGCTCTGCGGCTGTAATGCGATCTTCGGCTGTGTGGCACGTAGCGCCGTCCTGTTGAAACCAAATGTTGCCAATATCCTGCTCTTCAATTTTTGTGAACAAAAATTCGTTCAACATGGCCCGATAACGATCGCCATTGACTGTAACGGCCACTCCTTGCTCATTTTCGAAGAAATATGCCTCTGGACCAAAATCCGCAGCAAACAGTGACTCGTTTTGGGTGCATTGGCTTTTCAATGTATGCGTGCGGGTTTTCTGTACCCCAAATGCGACAATTTTCCTTGTTTACATACCCGCCAAGATCAAAATGAGCTTCATCCAAAATCCGTACGCAATTTTCGCACACATTCTGCAACATTACCATGATTTTCCTAAGCGGTGTTAGGAAACATTCCTAGGAAGTTCATATGCTCTAAAAAGATGTTTACTGAGATCTTAGGTACATTTTTGTAGCTGATTGTTTCCTTGAATTTTGAACGGTTTGCTACCTATGCCCCTTAACAGGGGAAAGAGGTAAAAAAAAATCGAATTTTTTAAAGTTTTTTTGCGGTAATTAGAATTGTGGTTATTTTGTTGAACTATTTATGGTTTTTAATCCAAATTTTTAATATTTTAATCAGGCTTAAGTTCATCAAATTTAATTTTCATTAAATTATTTTTATGAAGAAAGGAATTTTACAACATGAAAATTAATTAAAATTGTTATTGATAATCATTCATTCTTGACTGACCTGAGATTCGAGATTCGTTTTTTGCGGTTTTGATCTTGAAGATGAAGTTTTTTTGATTTTATATGCTCACAACTTTTTTTCTTTATGGCAAAAGCTACAACTTTGTCTCAAATTGTAAATTAAAATTCCGAGCGGTTTGCAAGATATGAGGCTGAGAAGATTATCACTTTTTTGCAAAAATGACGCCGAGGCCCCAAATCTTTAAGGGCCCATAAATTAAAAAGTGCATGACTATGGGCAAAACTGGGAGACACGGGTCTTTTTTTTTGTCCTTTATGGTTATTTATTGTCCGTATATGGTTTTTTTTCGTGTTAAAATATGTAAATATAAGTAAAATAAGTAAGCAAATAAAAAACAGCCTTTTTAACGCGAGTTGTGTAATTTGCCATATTTTATGCGACGAATTAACTCGCGCTATGTACTACTACTTTTAGGAATACACAAATAATTAAAAAAAAATGGTATAATAAAATCAATATCCACTAAGTCATCCCTAGACTTTATCTTCTTCCTAATTCTGAATCAAAGAATAAAAAACAAAAAAAATAGCATCCTATCAGAAAAATTTTCACACTGTAATTAACAACCCAAAACTAAATTCTTTCTTTAAGAATCTATAAGAACGTTAACATCTTTTTAAAAACCCATGTACCAAATTGTACACGTAAAATCCAGGTAATTTTATTTGGAAGTTCCGAAAATTTAAAATTTTGCAAAGCGTTCCCACGCTTTAGACAACCATATGTAAAACAGCCATTCGAATTTTAAATTTTGTTCGAAACCTCTCTTCCAAAGCGGACAATTTCTTCAATATGGTATTTTAGAAAACGGTTGGAAATCACATATTACAGTCATTAACGATCATTGTTTAAACAACGAGGTGGAAAAATGAATGAATAGATTTCGTAAGGCGTTTAACATGCTGTGGCAAAGTCCAGTGCGCTACTCGACAGGAGCGCAATAAAAACAGCGCCTTTTTAACACTACGAACAAGCAAACTCATACTTGTATAACTTTGGAATGCAGGTACCATGTGTGGGTTAAAAAAATAAGAAGTAAAATATAACTTAAACAAAATTCCAACTTGGAATTTGTTTAAGGTATGGGAAAAATATTCCCACGCTTACACCTACCAACAACAATAATGACATCAGAAAAAGGAAAGAAATAGGAAAAACGCGATATGTTTGCGGGGTTTTCCAATAGAGCAACACGGAACGAAAACATTTTCTTGTACTAGAACTATGTCGTATGGCATTTCTTTCGCATATTAAAGTCAAACAAGTTTTCTGGTTTGTTTTTATTCTACGAGTGCACAAATAGAAAATTTCCAAAATATTATTGAAATTTGTAAAAATGTTTTTTACAGGAGAAATTTTATTCCTTAACATATCTACCTTGTGTTAAAGCGTTACATGACTTTACTACCTGTAGCTGTATTTGTTATTATTATTGAAATATTTTCTGTTTGCTGCTTAAAACCCAAGCTATAAAACACGAGGATAATAAAATTTTGAAATTTCCACACATGCACTGCAAGTATTTGGCCATTAGATTATCATATGGTGTCGTTTTAAAGGGAAATTTACTGTGATTTCTGTGTTTCCAGTTGTACTTGCCCAGAAAAGGAAAAAACTTGGCATAAGTTTTAAATGTGACCAACATATGATGTGATTTTCAGGTTGTGTAAACTCGCGCTCAGAGATATCCATACATACATACATACATACATTTCGAATAAATTACTTTAACCATAAAATTTCACATGACTAGGTTGTTTGCGCCAACCCTTAATGTAAGGACTTCATTACAATCATAAATGCTAAACTTTTATCTGGCATTTAACACTCACTTGTTATTCTGGCAAAGAGTAATTTTAAGATTATCACCCAGTTAAATAAACAAATGAAAAGTTGTTAAACACACACTTTCCGAATTCCTTTCAATGGGGTGTTACAATTAACCCACTTAAACATACAACATTTTTTGGGTAGTATTTCGCTGTTGTGTAGTGTAGTGGTTGGTGAGTTTTCTGTTCCGCTTATTGGTCGTTGTTTGCTTAGCCGTTAAAGTGTATTAAACAAAACTTTTATGTTATTTAATTATTCTTTCGTTTTTCTTTTTCCTTAACAAAAAAAACTATGTATAGTAATAATAATCGCTTCCATTAGCGGTGCCATTGTCATTATCACCGCCATCAGCCAATATTTGATATTATTACCAATTTGGCCAGCAATTCAAACAGCCATAGTTTAGGAAAAAATCCAAAGAAATTATAGAATCATTTTATAGCTAGTCGTAAGTAAACTTATTAAATTCAATAGGAAGACTGTTATTTAGTAGAAAAGTTCATTATTATTAATATA
Source organism: Pollenia labialis (assembly GCA_949318255.1). Lineage (NCBI taxonomy): Eukaryota > Metazoa > Arthropoda > Insecta > Diptera > Polleniidae > Pollenia > Pollenia labialis. The sequence goes on along the minus strand of OX439139.1, from coordinate 144,942,860 downwards.
TTTTGTTATTGAAAATTAAAGGAGCACATTGTGAAAATATGTTTAGAAAAAAAGACAGCCGCCTTGTGATTATTATTGAAGCTACCAAAAAAATGTATTGATGTTCCAACGCAAGTTCTGTCCATACCCACATCCAAAAGAGATTTTTAGCACTAAAACAGATATATGGAATTTGTCCTCTTATGGGAGATATGGTTAAGCACAAAATTCTGTAGACTAAACATAAAAAAACATTGTGCCAAACTGTGAAAAAGTGATTTTCTGGAGTGCAGTCAGTCTCTTTTAGGAGCGTAAGGCCTGGAACAGAATTAAGAAGTTGTAGTTGTAGCTGAAGCTGAAAAATGCTCTGTAGCGCAACAAAGTTAAAAATTTCAAATTTTGCGCATCAACTTTAACTGCAACGACTACTACAGCTACGTATTCTGTTGACACCATTTCGAAATTACCGTTTTTCATTTTTGAAAGCTTGCTGTGCTATTCGTAACGTTGTACTACAGCGACTATTCTGTTTCCCACTTTATGCTCTGTAGCTAGAGTTTTTCATTTCCCGGACTTTTTAATTTCCCGGGAAAGCGGGATTTATTTTTCAATTTCTCGGGATCCCGGGAAATCCCGCTCAATACAAATCGATGCAATTTATTATTTAATTTAATTTATTTGAACAAATGAAATTTCCTGAGATCAATTAAATAAGTTTATAAATCCATTCAACTTTCTCAAATTTCTGTGGCAAAAAGGAAACAGTGCTTAATGGCACCTTAAGATCGTCATGGGCAAAATTTCAATTATTTTGAAGGATTTTTGGAAAGCTTATAGCAAAATAACTTTTTGGTTATCTTTTTTCAATGTGCAATAACGTTTGGAATAATAAAAACTTCCGATCTCTGACATTAGTAACGTTTAGGAAAAAACTTAAAAAACTATAACCGCAGAGAACTCATGATTATATCAAATTCGGATAAACTTTCCAAAAAAGTTAAATTATTTTAACAAATAATTTCTTTTAAAATAGGATTTTAGTTCACAATAAGCAATTACAGAATCGCTTGAAAGCCTATTTAAAATTTTTATCAAGAAGATTTCAATGATATAACACGTTTCCTTTCATCGGATGTTTTACATTATAGTCGAAGGGACATTATATAATCTAAAGACAGTTTCAGTTTTCTGAGCACTTCCTTCAAAACTTGTAATTTCTTTTTCGAAAAAGCGTTTTCTTTATTAATAACTTTTGTCATCATCTCTTACAGAATCCAATCCGAAAATCTTGCAGCTGCTCATTAAATTTTTAGAAGCAAGTGGAAACAACTTTTTAAGTTTTTATAAATTAAATCTCGGTCTTTAAACAAATAAAAATTCTGTACATTTTTACTCATTTTCTTTCGAAATTTCAGAGCATCAAACATTACCTTACTTATCGGTTATGAATTGACATCTCTTTGGCATTTGGCAAAGCTGTCTTAAGTCAAAAACAGTAGTTTTTCGTTACGTTAAATTGAAAAATATTTATTTGGTGTATTTCATTCACATTTTTCTAAGAGCCGATGATAACGATTGAAGTTGTGATAGACTATAGATATATAGATTTAAGCCAAACAAAAGATATTTAAAAAGATTGAATAAATCCTAATCAAAAACTAAAATAAGTTTTTTGACCTAAGACCTAACGGCTAAAAGTTGCTATAATTAAAATTAAAAAAATCCCGGGAATTCCCGCACAAATTTCCCGGGATTTATTTCCCGAAAAATGTGCGGGATCCCGGGATTTTTGTCCCGGGAATTCCCGTATGAAAAAAACCTTCTGTAGCGCAACAAAGTTCCAAATTTTGAATTTTGCGCTTCAACTTCAACTGCAACGACTACGTATTCTGTTGACACTACTTTGCAACGTCGGTTTTTAGCTTTTTAGCGCTTGCAGCGCTATTCGTAACGTTGTACTAGAGCGACTATTCTGTTCCCCACTTCAACCTAATTTGGATTGAATATGGACGTTTCATTAGACCCCTTTCAGACTCGGCAAGTTAGTTGCGCAAGTAACTTGCCGAGTACAACAAAGTCTGTACTAAATATTGTTTTCCTTACCCCGACCTTACCGCTGACGTCTACAAACCAAGAGTTGCGCAAGAGACTTGCGCAAGTAACTTGCCGAGTGTGAAAGGGGTCTTACTGCCGGTCTGCGAAATTTTTGATTTTTATTGTCAGTGTTGCTTTGTTTTCATTTAGCTTTCGTATCGAAATTACATTCGCATCGCAATCGAGTGAAGCCTCCCAGATGTCTAACATTACAATATAACGTTTGTTAAACGTCTGCCTTTTTCGATTACCCGTATCATGCCCTGTTTGACAATTTGCTTGCTTCAAAAATACGTGCTTACATTCTATAACAATTTTGTAACACATTTCATACATTTAGAAAACTGTAATTTCATCATTTTTAAGAAATCGTGCAGTAGGTATTTATTTAATTAATATTTTCACATTTAAGAGGATTATAAAATATTTAATTTTAAGCAAAAGCCTTAACAAGTTACATTAAATAAGTTGTATTTAAAATATTTTTAGTAATCATATCTGAAACGTGTCAAAATTTAAATTTGTTATAACGAACAAAATTTTTATTTATACATATACCTTAATAAAAGTGAAATTTGTAAAATACTTTATTTTAAGAAAAATTACAACCGATATTAATTTTTAAATACATATCGAGCCCTATTTGCGATTAAATCGTTATAAGAACTCGTTACAATGAGAAACAACTTCATAGACTTTAAGTTTGTTCCGTTGCGGAGAAAAAGCCCACGAATAACTCGAACAATTTATGTCAATTAATCGATTAAAATTAGTTTCTTAGAAAATTAATTTCTTTTTTAATGTAAAAATATTTTGTTCAGATTTCTAACCTTAAAACGAATTTACATACATGTTGTTACCTTTTGCTTTTATTTTCATTATTCATACTTCAAAACATATTTTAGTTCATTTTTATATTGGAGCATGTATGACAAATTATGTAAGTCACTGTTAACAGTGTTTAAAAAACTGCAGTCGAAACCAAAATCTGCCAACCAAAAATCTGTTAACATTTAATGAATCAAAAGTAAAAGTAAATGTTTTTTTGGCCAATGTCAAATAAAGAAGTAGAAGAAATTGCAGTTTATCTACTTTGACTGCAGTTTTTTAAGCACTTTTAAGCACTGACTATATGTAAACGTCAAACTCGTAATCAAAATTCATCAGCTGTTATAAATGTGTAAACCATGCACTTTCAGATTATGGGTTACTTGTTATTACCCGACGGTCAATCCTTTTATTACTTCGTATCTTATAATCGGCTGGATGTTGACATTTGAGATATCATTAGACCTGTCTTTGAAAACCTAAGTGACCGTATTTGAAAACGAAGTGTCTGATTTTTGTCGTGAAACGTTAAACAATAAATTAAGCAAGCCTATAGAGTCTTACAATAAAGGAAATTAAAAGCGGATAAAAAATATATATGCCCTGGAAACCGAATACATACGAGCGTAATTGAAATCATACGAATTAAAAAAAATCAGTCCAAATAGAGATGTTTGTTTTCCCATTGGATAGAATTATTTGAATTCTTCGAGTTATTTGAGTAATTCGAACAATTTAAAACCTTTATTCGATTAATCGAGCAATTTTACAATTCAATAATCTAGGTAGGTACCTACACATATTTTTAAGCTAACTAAAATTAATACAAATATAAAATTATACTTCTTGGTTTCTGAGTAATTCTCAATTTACACAGTCAAAAATAATGTGTAAAAAATCCAAAATAATCCATTTTACATGGACTACCTTTAGATGCGTCAATTATTATTTTGTTTTTAAATTTAATTAAAAACTCAACTTCACCGATTCTTTTCTTAGCTTTATTTATTCGTTAGGAAATAAAAATTCGTTTTAAGTTTTATTTTTAAACCGTTGCGAATGAAGACAAAACAGATTTATAGGTAGGTATGCTGTAATAATTTATAAGATTCTAATTTGAATTAAATAATAGAAGCTACCCAGCAGTCAATTAAAATAAATATGTACCTACCTATGTACATATGTATGTACATATATGTATAGTTCTTCATTGTTGTACATATTGCCACTTCAAAAACTGCAGGGCTTTAAATAAATAAAGAGCTTCTGGTTGAATTAAATTAAAATTAAATAAAGAAAAAAATTATTTAACAGTTACAGCATCAACATTTTGACTATAGCAATAACAACAATAATGAAAGTGCCAAAGTAAACTTAAATAAAAAGTCCATGTAAATAACAAATATTAAATAAATAAAATTTTCATATTTACATATACACAAATATATAAATAACAAAAATACAAACATACAGATTCATAAAATACCAATCTATGGATGTAAATACTGTATATCAGGCATGGAAAATTCAGTACTATTGAAAAAAACATACTGTTGTGTCCCCGAAAAAAGTACATACATATGTATGGACAAAAATAAGAAAGTAATGGAAAAATTTTTAAACTTATTTAAGACTTGTATACTTAGTCACAATGGTTTCCACCATTTAAATTCTAGTTGACAGTAAAAAGGCATGACATGAGGGAGCAAATATGGAGCGATAGACTATCAGCCATATTTTGCCAGTTTTTTTTTTTAAAGTGTTTAATTTGCGGAATAGTTGATGTGGCAAAAAGGTCATTTGACAATGAATAAATTGATTATGTTAGAAGCGTAAAACCTGGCGACCGACAATTTACACTGTGAATATTTCTTGCCGGACAAATGAAGTTTGTCCACAATGTAGGAATGGGCAAAAAATATCGATATATCAAAATATTGATATTTAAAAAAAATATAATCGATATATATCGCCGATATTTTAAATACCGATATATCGATGTATCGATATTGAAATACGACTATCGAATTTGATATTTTTTTAAGTCAGTCTTCATATAAAACTCAAAATTTTAGCCGTTTTTCAAACAATATGTTTTTTAAGAATTGGCATCACTGCATGCTTCATATGTTTTTTTAAACAAATATGAAGATCTAAAATAATTGGCATTTTATGCCGGACACAAGAAGCAGATTGTCTGGAGTGCACATAAAACAGAGAGTGCTCCTTATGTCCATATCTGATGATTACTGGTTTGACTAAAACCAGTTGGTACTTTTGGGGCGCAATTCAAATTTTAAGGAAAGTTGGTACTTCCATGACTTCTTTACTTCCATTTAAATTTTTCGTAATTTATTTTTTTTTCTTATGGTTTTTTTGTATTCTTCCCTTTTGTTTTTGTTATAATTGAATTTTTTGTTTGGATTAAATTTTTTTGTTTTTATTAATTTTTTAAATAAAATGAAACAATAAAAAATTAATTTGTTCATATGTACATATGTTTGTACAAAGGTATACTGAATTTTTTAATTTGGTAATAGTTTCAGCAAAATACGTTCAATATATAGATATATCGATATTTTTGAAATAATAAATATCGATACTTTAAAAAAATATCGATTCGATATATATCGATATATTTTTTCAACTTGCCCATCCCTACCACAGTGTAAATTCGGAATTGGGGCGCTTATAAGAACAATGATGAGTGCATTGTCGTTCCCTTAAGATGTCTATGGACAACGTGAGCCACGCTATATGTATGCATCAGAAAGGAGTTATGTAATTTAATATTTGGGATTTTTAAAATGCACGCAAGTCAACCGGGTAAGGGTTAGACTGAATTAATTGACCGAAATAAATGATTTAATGGGCTTTTCAAGGTACTTTTTTTTTGTCGAGACAGGTGTTGAAGAGAGGCTCAGGCCCTCAGCTTTTATCTCTTGACTCCGATAATGATCATGATAATGTGATTTCTGCACACAATCAGTAGAAAGTCCATCTGGCGTTGCCAGCAGGACTAATCCTCGTAATAATGCTACTACCCATAGTAAAACGAGGAAATTAATCAAATGACACCCAGCCACTGTTGCCAGAAATTTTTTCTTATTAATCTGAAAAATTGGACTACAAAATCTGGATTTATTCCTTTTTAACATTTTATTTGATCTCCAAAATTCAATCTTTTAAAAAGTTAGTCACAAAGTTTAATAAAAAAGTCTTTAAAATTTCTTCAATTTAACAGCAAAAATCTGCAATCTAACTTCGTAATTTTTGCAACGAAAAATCAGCAAAATGAAATCTGAACTTCTGGAAACAGGGCACCCAGCACTTTCAAGCTGCCTATCTAAATTTTACATCCCTGTTGTGCACATCCATTTTTATATCATGCTTAAACATTGCATGACATACACACATTCATATACATACATATATACTTAAAGAGTATACACCACTGTTGGTATAAGACAATTCTTAAATTGTACCGCCTCAAGGGAAAAATTGTACCAAATTTTGGCTATAAAATAAAAAAGATTTGTAACTTGTAGTGTTTAGAAATAGGGCCCTGTACTTTGTGTGCAAGGCTGCATGGATAGACAACCAGCCAGCCGGACTGAGGGACATCGTTAAATCTACTCAGAAATTGATATTGAATCGATCGATGTACTAAACATCGTCACCAAAACAATTGACAAGAATGACGCGAGGAACTGATCAAAGATTGCCAACTCAGCAACACCTGTTCTTCAGGTTTCGCTGCTACAACAACAACAAAATCGATTTTCAAATACATACTTGATTAATCAAAGGCTTCGTACAGGGATATACTTATGTATGTATGAACTACATATGCTGAAGATATGCAATTAGAAATTTTATTATTGAAAAAAAAAATTAGTTAATCCTATTCAAAGAAATTATGAATTACGATTGTACAACATTTGGTACAATTGTACCATAAATCCCATCAGTGGTATACACTTACATATAAGCAAGAAAGAGAGATAGAGAAAGAGAGATTAAACAAATAAGAACAAAAATCCAACAACACTGACCATAATAAAAACAACTACATAACACCAAATAATAAGCAATCGTATAACAACAATAACAAAAACAACAACACCATAGTAAACTTTTTATGCCTGCAATAAATACTGAAAGTTCGAAAATATCACGTAAAATCGATCAACAATACAAACTTGCAGTTGAAAATACAACAAAATTGTAAAAAAAATAAATAAAGAAAAAGTGACCCCGAATGCAACAACAACTATATGAAATATTATAACACCAGAAACACTACCAATAGCTGCTATTATGTACCTACATTAGGGGATTACTTTTATTTTTTAACTTTTTTTTCATTTATTATTTTTATTAAATACCTACCTACCTACCTATTTTTCTTTAGGGATTTTAAAAAAATTCACTTTGTGGGTGAGGTTTTTATTATCAAACGACCCAAACAAATTGTTTTCGTAAATAAAACAATATTCGCTATCGCGTAGTGCTAGAACCAAAATTTGGTTATGCCCTAATGTACATGCTCTTCAGAAGTTCAAATAAAAAAAATATATTGAATCAATAATAAACCAAATACTACTCACAATTCTTTGGGGTATCGAAATTCAAATCAAATAATATAAAATCCCATCAATACTCACTGAAATAACCAAAGTTAAATAACAAACAAATCAAGCAGAAAAAATAAAATTAGAGAAATCAAAAGCATCAAGAACGAGAACAAATATGTATGTACATATGTATGCATATATGTACATACCTATATACCTATGTACATACAACAAATATTAATAATAAAAATGGTCAAATAATCGATATTAAACAAGAAAGAAGAAACAAGTGAACTGGGAAAAACTCTGTGGGATAAAATGAATTTCACCCTTTTTTTAGAAGATATGTACATACCTATGTGGGTACAAAAATCAAAAATTAAATACTTATTTGATACTAGCATACCAGATAGCGGTAAATGGCATCCGTATTCAAATATTTGGGCTTTAGGCAAGTACCTATAAAGCAATGAACGATACTCGTGTCGCTCTTATTGTTCTGTTGATATTACGTGCGTTTGTTTACTTTTCCAGTAAAATCTAGTAGGTGAGTAAATTTTGGGCACTATGAAAATTTTACTCTCAAAACTGGCTCGTGCACAAAAAAGTAAACGAACGGAAAAATTGCTAAAACTTGCAGGTTAATTTAGACATATGATCGCTAAAAAGCTTAGTGTTGTAAAGTATGTATGTGTTATTTAGACTACCCAGTATAAGTAGGTATATTGTTTTTGGTACTTGATGCATTGCATCTTAATAATTATAAATTCGTAGCAAATGTATTTATGAAATGAACTTCTGTGCAAGCTTTTAGACTTGTTTAGTTTGTACATGACTTTTAATATTGTTTCTTCTATAAAATAAATATATTTCAGTCTTTATAAACGTACATAAAAAGTTTTGAAACAAAAGGTACATACCATTACAAAAAATCAAAGCAACTTGACCCATAAATGGCTAATATTTAGTATTTCATTAAAATGTATATAACATGTTTAACAAAAAATTTCATTTTATAAATTAAATACTTCATCAAATTAATATTCTTCTTCAGATTCTGAAGAATCGAGCGAGGTATCATTATAATATGCACATTAGGGTGGGTCACTGATGTACATACATATGAGAAAAAATAAAAGTTCTCGAATCATATTCTAATAGCAATATTTTTTTGTAAAAAAAAGTTCAAAAAAGTGTCATCTTGAGCCCGCGCATGAGCTCCTAAGAATTAAGAATATTTGAAAAAAGTCAATTTTTTAAATTTTAATATTTTATTTACTATCAATTATTATTAATTAAAACTAAAAATATTTTGAATAAAACTTGAAAAAAATAAAAATTTGGTTCTTATACAACATAAAACAATAAAATCCTTTTTGGTCACAAAATCTTGTTTACTGTCAAATCCGGGCATCTCTCGTCTTGATTCAAGTTTCGTCTATATTAAACCATCGCTTGACTTTTTTAACGCAAAGTGTCATGAATGCTTCTGACACTATTTTCACGAACCTCAAAGTCGTTAAAATACTGTAATATGCTTTTCTGCAATACAATGCTATTGTTGCTATATTAAAAATTTATCAAAATTGAAGGTCAAAGCGCGGGCTCTTACACTAAAAATAAATTAATAATATTTTACAGGGATCTAATTCAGACAAAAATACAACATATTTACGCTATTAGAAGTCGATAAGAGAAAAAATATTTTTTTGACCCACCCTATGCACATGTTCTTTTCGCATTTTTAAAAAAGATCGTACATTTTTTAAAACTATCACAACATTTTAAGCCACTCCTAATATAAAGTAGCGAATTTATAGACTTTAACGTCATTCTATTTCGAATTTTCCTTCTTAAGAGATTTTTGCCACTAAACAACCTACTTTAGCTTCCGCATTGCTAAATAGCAAAACCAAGAACTTAATTGCAAGAGAACCTTATTCACTGAATGGATTTTCTTTTAATGCATTTTTATATCCATATAAATTTATGCAGAAATCAACTGTTGAGTTCTTATTTAACAATTCATATAAATTTAGTTTCTGCCACTGATGTTCCAAAGTTGTAATTGCTTTTACAGTGAAATCAATCATGTCTTCCTTAAAATGTTCGCCTGATTTGCAATTATATATTAGTTTTTAAACAGTTTTTACACAAAAAACGTTGGAATTTGTTAAATTATGAAAATTATTTGGCAATCGTTGTCTAAGTTGACATATTAATTTAGCTATAAAATCTCGGCGTGTAATTCGAATTTGTTTCTTAAATTCCAAAGTTATGGTATCTCTTTTCGATTCCAAACATTTTTCAAAACCGTAATTGAGGGAAAAATCAGCTTAACATGAATTTAATGGATCAAACTGATCAAACTTTTAAACAATATGATATGAAAGGTCTTTTAAAGAAGTTTCTGTAGCAAAAAAGTAGGGTTTTAATGTGCATTCAACAAAAAACTGTGGTAGAATTGTAAAAAAGATTAGTTAAATTTTCTTAAATTTAATAATGAAAAATGCTAACTACTAAATGGAAAATTTGCAGCTAAATCAGACAAAAAAAGTGCTAAACCAAGCTGCAAAAATGCCAAAATGGCTACGCTGACGTGAACGCATTTTATTAAAATCCAGTAAAAATTTGTAAAAATGTTTGCAAATTTTTGGGTAAACGACCGCAGCTATTTAGTTGTTAATAGTCACTTGTAATGTAATAGGGGACAGAACATTATTTGGCCCTCATTACACAACAACAACTCTACTGATTTGTTTACGCTAAGGCTCCGATTAGCCAGATCAAACATTTTTCCGTAGCTTTTATTTGTTTCTAAGCAAAATTTTTTTACCTACATAGGTATATAAATACCTACCTATCTATTTTTAATTACTTCTGATAGGTACTTTGAGGCATTTAATGATTCTATATCAACATAAATATATTTTACTAAAGTTTAACAAATTCTTCTTTTTTAAATTCTACATCAAAAACTTCGAAACATTTGTTTTAAACATTTTTAAATGTAAACTTTACATTTACACTTAATTCATACCTATTAGAAAAAATCCGTATCTTTTCTTAACAAACTATTTCGACGTCATTATAAAATTAATTTAAACATAAAAGAAAGTAATCACGACTACCCCCTATTAAAATATTATCATTCATTTGAGTAACTAACAGCTTCTATTTTACGATTTTAATACTAGTAAATACGTACAGCAAAGAAAAAAGTCCAAAAAGAAAAGATACAAAAACAAAAAGTAGCAACAACAACAAAAATACAACACCTCTATTATTATCAGACGACTTTTCTGTTTTTATTACTGTGTTTCTTGTTGTGATAAGTACGTGATTTTTACCTGCAAATGTTAATATTTATAGGTATATAGATGTACATAGGTATGTATGTATATAAATACTTTTATATTTTTGAATTTATATCGCACACTAAACCATAAAGGGGCACAACTTTTATTAAAATCGGCATTTTTTATAAACCAAGTCACAAATCAAGTCTATCACCAAAATTTCGTTTGCGTCACTGTCCTCCTTAACTTTTCTTCTTTAACATTTGTGAAACTCAATTTGGTTAAAAAATTGCAACCATGTTTTAGAAACCAGTTTTCTGTATGTCCTTAACATTTTTAAATTTTAAGTTGTGCCGGTTTATGATTAAGTGTGCGATATGTAAATATATTTTTAATATACATATGTACATAGATAGGTATGTATATGTATTTATAAGTACATAAAGATTCAAAAAGAACCCAGTAATTGTCGTCGAAGATGTTTTTAGTTATAAAATTATTGGCACCCTTATTCTCCCTTTTAAAATCAATACAAATAGAACCTCACAACAGACAATTAAAAAATTTGTTAAACTTGAATCTCTTTAGACTTCGGTTTTTTTGTTATTTATATGGGCATTTACATGAGAATGTCAACCACGACTCAAAAAATTAAAACGCTTGAAACTTTTTTTTAAATATGGTAAAGAGAAATAAAACACCCAAATTTTACTATGCAGACGTACTTATAGCTTATTACAATTTTTAAAAAGCAAAAAATTAAAGTTTAAACTGACTTTCTCTTTGATTCATTTTTAGTAACTGCAATTAACAATTTTCAATTTTCTTCCGATTAAATACACAAACTGGCAACCCTGGAATTATGCTTTAAAATTAGTGTTACAACAACAATGAACAAGATCCATGAGGAAAGACCAAGTATATAGTTCGATTAGCGGTATATTTTTTGGTTTGTTTTGGATGCTATTCTAACGTCACGTACGTGGTGCAAAAACAACATTTGTCTTAGTCATTTCTATTTGGCCAGTCTTAGGTGTGTCAAAATAAAAGTTCAAAGCAAGATATTTGCTGCAAAAAAATATTGATCGGAATTTTTTTTTAAATTGGTATAATCAAAATTTTATAAGCTTTTAAAGCTCGTCACGTACGATATTGTAAGTACTAAAATGCAACTAAATGCATCATCTTATTATGTTAGTATAAAGTTTAAATGTGGTCAAACCTTATTTTATTACAATCAAAAGCGTCTTACAAAATTTTTTTGGAATCGGTCCATATTTGACCATAGCTCCCATACAAGTACAACTCCCGCAAATAGCTTTAATGTCATAACTTCCTTAGAAATATTGGCATTTACATAAAAATTGGCGACAATGACTTTTGCGATAGGTACTATATCATGATAAAATGTTGTGCAGGTAGGTCCAAAAATTAACCATAGGTCCCATATAACCCCCCTTTCTTAAATCGGCTAGGGGCACACAAATCTCATATAGATGGAGATACATAAATTATATAATAAAATTACTCTGATATAATTCTTAACCTCATAGCATAATTCTATTCTAGCGATCTTGATTTGCCATGGGTCCCAAATAGGGTACACTCTCAAAAAAAATTTTTTTTTAAATATTATAGAGTAGGGTGTCATATGGCCGGGCTTGACCGACTATACTTTCTAACTTGTTTTTTTTAAGTTTTTATATATTTACATACATATATTTACAAAAAATATTTTTCATGCCTTGTAAATACAATAAAAGATATGCTCTTACTTTGCTCGATATTTTGGACAACAAGGATCCGAATTTAATAATTTTTTTTTCATATATAGCACCCTCTAAAAAAAAATGTCCAGTTAATACTATTTTGGCAAATTTTCTTTCTCTCTGAAGGTGTACAAATGTCACGTACGATGACATGGAAATGCCCATATGTAAAAAATTTGGTAATAACGGCTTTAGTGTTATTACAACAACGTTTTTAAGAACTACACAGCTAAATCGCTTTAAATAATTTCTTTGAACACAACAATGTATTATTGGGCCAAAAATTGGATATTACGAAATCTGTTCCAATTTATAAACAAACGGCTACTCACAATTGAAATGCTACACTTGGAACTTTACATAAAATCTTTAGGTAAATTTAGGAATCTTCATTAAATATACTTCACTTTATATAAATTAAATTATCTCCATTTAATTCATTCCTAAACAAAATAAATAACATAAAGATGTAAACTAATAATTTTTGGCTCCACGAAAAGCCCCCCAATGAAATAACACCCAAACGAGAAATGAAATATTCCCCAAATTTTTTTCACACATTTTTGGGTCCTTTTTTTGGGCCCTTTTACATTTTTTTTTTGAGAATTATTTCATTCCTCATTTGGGGTTTTCAAATTATGAAATAATCTCCAATGAAATAACATCCATTCATTGGGGTTTATTTTATTTTCATCATTGGGTGTTATTTCATATGAAATAACTCCCAAATATTGGGGGTTGTTTCGTTTTCCCTTTGGGGTTTATTTCATTTACTTTTCGATGTTATTTCATTCACTGTTTTTGGGTGTTATTTCCTATTTTTTGGGATTTATTTCCTGGGCGTTATTTCATTGGGGGGCTTTTCGTGGAGCCTAATTTTTATGTGGTTGTGAGTTCTGAAACTTTTTGAGAAGGACGGGCAGGACATTTAGAATCTCCAAGGCATATTATACAAAAATGCACAAAAATGCTGTCATACAAGACAGACCTGTGATAACGGTAATTCGTAAAGTATGCCTTTCGTACCGCTTTTCAGGGGGTGTGACAGATAGTTTGACATTTCGCTCCAGTCTTCTACATATACATATAATACTTAGGGTATAAGACACCAGGTAGAGCAAATTAAAAAACGATGCCAATTTCATTTAATACTTCTTAACTTTAAAAATTATTTTTCATATACCTTTAATGACAAATTAAAAATCATTTTGCTTCTACTGTTAAAAACAACTTCAAAATTCTGACGTTTTACGTTTACGATTTCCAGTACGCTTATTTTGTTTTAGAATCTCCCCTACATGTATCTTTAATAGCCAAATTGGAGATCCGTAAAGCCATAACCGGTAGAAACTATAGAGTAGGGTATAAAACCAGTGCCCATGTTCTGTAACTTTCGCGTCGAGAAACTTTTCGATTAAAATGTATGAAATGAAACAAAAATGCCATATTTATGCAAACAAACAGCTGTTTTTCTCACTAAACTGTGTCTGTAACTTTTTTTTGTCGATTTCTAGCTGTCACGTAAGAAAATTACTCGCCAATTGTATTTTCGCCACCGTCGTTGAAAACTGTTCAGTATTAGCAAATTTTGGTCGCCGTCAACAATGTTTGTCATACGATGTTATGACATTTATAACGTAACGACGTAATCTCTTTTGACAGTTTTCGAAATGAGTTACAGACACACTTTTTTCTCACTTTTCGAGAAACGATGGAATATTTTGTTTCACGTCTTTTCGCCATATGGGCATTTCCATGTCATCGTACGTGACATTTGTACACCTTCAGAGAGATAGAAAATTTGCCAAAATAGTATTAACTGGACATTTTTTTTGATCATTATGTTTCATTTAGAGGGTACTATTTATGAAAAAAAAAATTATTAAATTCGGAACCTTGTTGTCCAAAATATCGAGCAAAGTAAGAGCATATCGTACGTGACATAAAACGGAAGTGATTTTGGGGTGAATGTAAAAAAATACGAAAATCTGCGAATTGTGAGAGGTTTTTCTTCTTTTTTTAATTTTTAACATTAAACCAGATATTTTACCTTTATAATCCGTAATTGGAAATTTTTTTTTTTTTTGATGGTTTAATAATGAACAAACTGTTATATCGTTCGTGACAGATTTTTCTTTTATAGTATTTACAAGGCATGAAAAATATTTTTTGTAAATATATGTATGCATATAAAAACTTTAAACAAAGAAGTTAGAAAAGTCGGTCAAGCCCGACCATATGACACCCTACACTATAATATTTAAAACAATTTTTTTTTTGAGAGTGTACCCTATTTGGGACCCATGGCAAATCAAGATCGCCAGAATAGAATTATGCTATGAGGTTAAGAATTATATAAGAGTAATTTTATTATATAATTTATGTATCTCCATCTATCATGGTATAGTACCTGTCGCAAAAGTCATTGTCGCCAATTTTTATGTAAATGCCAACATTTCTAAGGAAGTAATGACATTAAAGCTATTTTCGGGAGTAGTACTTGTATGGGAGCTATGGTCAAATATGGACCGATTCCAAAAAAATTTTGTAAGACGCTTTTGATTGTAATAAAAGAAGGTTTGACCACATTTAAACTTAATACTAACATATTAAGATGATTCATTTAGTTGCATTTTAGTACTTACAATATCGTACGTGACGAGCTTAAAAGCTTATAAAATTTTGATTATACCAATTTAAAAAAAAATTCCGATCAATATTTTTTTGCAGCAAATATCTTGCTTTGAACTTTTATTTTGAAACACCTAAGACTGGCCAAATAGAAATGACAAAGACAAATCCAAAAACAAACCAAAAAATATACCGCTAATCGAACTACATATATACTTGGTCTTTCCTCATGGATCTTGTTCATTGTTCTTGTAACACTAATTTTAAAGCATAATTCCAGGGTTGCCAGTTTCTGTATTTAATCGGAAGAAAATTGAAAATTGTTAATTGCAGTTACTAAAAATGAATCAAAGAGAAAGTCAGTTTAAACTTTTATTTTTTGCTTTTTAAAAATTGTAATAAGCTATAAGTACGTCTGCATAGTAAAATTTGGGTGTTTTATTTCTCTTTACCTATATGTAACTCTCGGAAAATTTTTTGTTTTAGTTCCAATTAACATCGTGCGTTTTGGTTGGACTACTCTTTATCAATATGATCTATTTGCATATTATCAAATTTTTGTGTCCTGTATTTTGGTATTAAAAATATGGTATACATGTGTACATACCAGGCGCGGATCCAGCTCGAGCCTTAGGGGGGGGAAAATTTTTTGATACAAAAAAGTAAAAAATTTGTTTTTAAAAGTTTATTAAAATTAATATGTGTATATTTATTAAAAAAAACTCAACAATAAGGTGAAATATAAGAGTAGTTCAATATAAATTAATTTTTTTAAATAAGCAATTTATGATTTCCTCGTGAGGCAAATTTATATAGTACAGTCTTTCTTCTGTCATTGTTGATCTGAGCCATGTTTTTTTAGACGACGGGTAGGAAATGACCTCTCTCTCGTAGCATTACTAACGAGTAGGGCAAGTTTTTTATGGCATATGCCATTTTTGCCATTTCTTCAATTATTTTTTTAAAAAGCAATTTTTGGTCCAGCTTGCTAAAGATTACCTTTTTGCAACATAGAAAAAAATTTTTAAACAAGCTTTGCGAATATGATGTAGAATCTATTCGAAATGCTAACTGAATAATGCAAAAAGCGGGCGTTAAAAGTACTTTGAATGCATCTGCTCAAGCCTCTTGAAGTTACAAACGAAAGGGATTTCTATGAATGAAAGCTTTGGCTTAATTGATAGTGCTAAGGAAAATAATACGAGATGCCAGTAAAAAGATTTTGTTGAAAAGTTTAAAAAACGTTTTAGATCGTAATACATGTGGTAAATTATTCAATACTCCTGAAAAATCTATATGGCTTGGCAATTCAATTTTAAAAAAGTGTTTTAATCGATTTTCTCACAATTTTGTTTTAATGAAAGTGAGACGGATGAATTTATTGACAATCTTTCTCCATCTGAACTTTTAGTGTTCAAATATGCTCCAGTTACATCTTTCGAAGTTGAAAGAGTGTTTTTCATTTATAGAACTGTTTTATGTAATAACAGGAAATTATCAGGGGTGTTCTAGAAATCGAAGACTCAAAACACAAGAATTTTAAACGTCGTTCTTTAATAACATTTCCCTGATAAAAAAATTTTGTGACAAATATTTTAAAAATATTTCTTTATTAAACAGGATTTTATAACAAAAATTAGATTAAAAGTGTATTAAAAACAACTTCCAAATTCTTGCGTTTTGCACCCAGTATTTTTTTTTTTACAATTTGAAGAAACATAATATTGTACTTGCAAAAAAAACTTAATAAAAAAAAAGATTCTTTAATAACATGTTTATTTTTGCCATTTTGTGCCATTTTTTATACTTTTTCGTGCATTTTGCCAGCCATTTTTCGTGCCATTTTAAACTTGCCCTGCTGACGAGCATTGAAACGAAAATTTGAAATATTTTTCTTAGATTTCGGTAGATATCTTCATCACAGTTTATTAAAGCATCTACAACGTTATCTGATAGATTTTCAGATATTTTCCATGATTGTTGCCAATGCAACAGTTCAGACTCAAGTTTAGATGTAAGTAGGTGTTTATCTCTTTTATCAAACATAATCAGCTCATCAGCTACTTGTGATTTTAAAAGTTGTGTATCTGTATTTGACTTTGAGGTAGAAGTTTAGATATGTTCAATACATTTAGGAGATCTATTGGGAAACGTGTTTTGAGATCTTCTAAAATAAATTCAATAAGAGGAATGTACCCTACAACTCGGTAGTAATCTTAAACATTTTGAATGTGATTGGAACCTCGATTTGAACGCAGATAACTTTAACTTTTTCAAAAATCGCTTTGAATAGTTCTTCGGCTTTATTTCTTTTTTCTTCAAGTCACATGATTTAAGTTTTAATAAGGCTTGATCCTTTTTGAAGATCTATATCGTGCTTTTGCAAAATGATACTATTCCTCAAATGAATTCAAAAGTACTAAGCGAGTTCCTTAATATAAGGCTTTTGATGAAGTATCTCTACCTTTCCACTCAGATATTTTTTCCAAAGCTTCAACTATATAATGTACACTTGTTGCAAAGTGTAAAATTGAGTCGTGACGGTCCAACCATCTTGTCTCGCATAATGTAGAGCGTTTGTCTCCCAAATACTTTGCTAAAACTGCGTTTCGCTTGGGATGGTTATATTTAAAAAAATTTGTCGTTTCTTTAACAAATGATACAACTTATTGTATTAATGGCATTTTGTTGCTTTTTAAAATTGAGTTGTTTGATTTATGGGAATAGCAAGGCGTTTGTTTTGCATTTGTCCAGAATTTTATAACAGCTCCATTTTCTGATGACATCAGAGGACACCCATCTGTTCCATTTCCTACACAATTTTTTAGGTCAAGACTAAACTTTGTCAAAACTTTTAGAACTTTTGATGATAGTGCCTTCGCATCAATTGACATATCACATTATCAATATCCTTTGAAGCCTCTTCAAATGCGTTTACAACAAAGCCAATAAATGCTTTCCTAATAATTTTTTGTTGTATGTTGAAATATCTTTAAGATAAGGAAATCTGGTTTTTCCCCGAAAAATCTGTGTTTTCGTCAAAAATTATCGAATAGAATTTTTATTCATATAACACATATATACATAAATATTGCATATACTAAGGCTTATTAATAATTCAACCGCACGCATTTTCAAGTCAAATGTTTATTCTTTGGATATAAATAGATGCCACCTGCTGGGATTGAATGTAGAATAATAAGTATTTAAATACAGTAAATTAGATATTTCATTGGAAATATCTAATAAATAACTATTAGAATTAAGTTTTGGATAATTATTGAAAATTTCGTTAGATTCAATAAAAAAAACAAAAAAACTTTGCTGGGATTTCCTAAAATTTTGTGTATATAAAAAATATTATTATTGGGAATTCTTGTATTATCGAGAGAAACCAAAGATATTTTTAGAATTTAGGGGGGGGGAAATTTCCTTATTTCCCCCCCCCTGAATCCGCGCCTGGTACATACCTACAAAAATACATACATACAAGTCTATGTACATTTTTTTAACATTTATATTTCACCTACTTATATTCTCCAAAAGTCCTTCTTAAACTATTTTTTATTTATTCACTTTTGTATAGGATTTTACATAATTTTGTCTAGTCATACTTTGTTTGTTTTTGTTATTGTTCTACATATGTACATACATACATAATTTTTAATATAAAAAAATTTCTTACATTAAAAAACTACTAGCATATACTTGTACATACATACATACCTACCTACTGTAGAATAAAAGAACAAAAAATGTATTAAAAAATCAATAAAAAGTCACGTTTTTTAAAAAAGATCACGTTCAAAATACATACATACATACATAGATTCTTTTAAAATTTCGTTTATAAAAGTAAAATATATGTAGTCATATAAACTTACATTAATCCATACATATAAATGAATACATACATATGTATGTATGCGTTAATGTATGTATGTAGGTACCTATATAACTACTATACATTCTATAAAAGTAGTAATGAGATTCTTGTTCTTTTTACAACAATGAAAATTTTTTTTAAATACAGCTACTATTATGTACATTTTTTGTTGTTTTATTGCTTTAGGTAAATATTACTACTGTTTGGGTTAAGTTTTTTTTTAATTTAGAAAGAAAGCAAGGAGTAAATAAATACATTTAAAAACATAAATAAGTAATTACATGTGGCCGATTATATAAATACACATAAATATTTACATAGTATACCTAGGTACCTACCTAAGAAAAATTTAAAACAAGATTAAAGGTTTCAAGTTCAAGTTCAAGGTCATTTTTATATGTTTGCGTAATATATAACATTAAAGCGATAAATGCTTTTATAAAATATGTACATAGGTATATATCGTTACCCAAAACGCAATAGGTACTAACTTAACAAAAATTAAAAATCGAGTTTTTCTTTGATTCTGATGATTGTTGATTTAAATGTACACAAAAAGGTTTGGAATCTTTCGACCAAAATGATCGATTTTATTAACAAACAGCAAAACCCTAAAATTCCTTATTTACAGTTTGCATAATATGCAACATTGTCAATTTTCAAAACAACTGGTAGGCTTAAAAAGAAAAACAGAAGAAAAATAAATGATAAACAGTTTAAGGCAATTTACCATTTTAAAAAGTTTTTTGCTTCTCCTGTAAAATTATCAAAATGTTAGAAAGGGCCTTTTACGTTTTAGGTAACGATATGTATATATTTTTATACATATATGTATGTATATTATAAACATTTTATATGTATATATATACAGTGGCAGATTTAGGCCTGCTTCCTCCCTATGCACTCTTTAATATGCCGCCCTTTTTGATTATATAGGAGTAATTATCAAAAAAAAAATGTAAATACTTAAATTTTTGTGTATTAATTTTAATTAATTAATATACATACATATATATGTATGTACATATTATGGTACTTCAAAATCGTCTGAAGAAGTCCGATTTATACTATTCAAGGCTGGCTCATTGCGTATGAACCACACCAACATACATATGTATGTATGTTCCAAATTTAAGCGAAATCGAATGACTTTTTAAGATCTCTAAAAATTGCAATTTTTCCGAATTTTTTTGTATGGAATGTACATACATACAAATTAAAAGAAAGTTTAAATTATATATGTATGTAGTGACTTAAAATTCTCCCTGAATTGTGAATCAACATTTTATGACCTCTAAGATTGTAGAACAAACAAAATAAATTTTTAATTTTTTATTTTTATAGCCAGTGTGCACAAAAAAATTACATTTAATATATTGTTTTGATCCTCTTGATTAAAGCTTAAGATAAAAATTAATGGCAGTGTAATATCAGTCTCATATTTCGTACATATTTCAATTATATTTTGGCGCCCTTTAAATTATGCCGCCCTAGGCTGACTATTCTTGATACCGGTTGGCGAGACATTTATTTGAGGATGATTAGGGAATGGGTTATAAACTTCACATATAACAAGGTAGTCAGCAGGGATACTAATTTCTTTGTGCTTCATGTCCCTTCAATTTACGTATACAAGAAGAAAAAACTCGTACTAAATTTAAGTTTTTTTTCTTACTTTATTACGAGTAATACTCAAAAATTTAAGTACGGATAACACTTAAAATCAATCCAAAATGGGATAACTTTCGAAAACAAATATGCGCGCACACTGGTATGTTTATATGTAGAAGTTTGTTGTAGACACAACAACAACACTACAAAAAACCATTATTTTCATGTTTAATAAGTAAAATAAGAAGCAAAAATTCCCATTTTCTTTTTTTTTAAATTATTTAGTTAAATACATCAAATTTGAAAGTAGAATGATTACTTAAACCATATTGGGCATGCTGCTGGTGTCTTATAATTGAGAATTCTTCTGAAATATAACAAAAGTAAAATAAACATGTGAAACGAGTATGTAAAATAAAATGTTCTCTTTGGTTCTGTGGGGTAAGTGCTTAGGTTAGAGTCAATCTAATTTCACTTTCGGATTACTTTAATTCCGAATCGAAATTAAACCATCTTAGAAATTCTTGAATCAAGCACAGTTTGAGATTAATTTTATCTCACTTGTAATTAAGTCAATCTAGTGTTCGGATTTTGTTAAGTACGAATTCGGGATTAAATATGGATAAGTTAAGTATTTCGCCCTTGAATAATCCGTACTTGATTCAAGCGTTTTGTACTTGATTTAAGAAAATCCGGCGTTATTTAAGTACGGATGGACTGATGGGTTTTTTCAGCGTGCTTATATGGCTGATTTCAAGAAATGTTTGCTCAATAGTTCCTTTATGCTCATCATACATCGCTAGTTAAAGAAAAAATGTTAATCAAACACACAAACTATAAAAAAAAACTTAAAACTTGGTATACTTTTCTTAAAAAAAAACAGCAAAAGTTCAAAATTTTGTTTGATTATTTTGCAAAAAATACAAGATTGGGGGATTCACAAGGTATTCATAAAATCATATGTCATAAAATAATAACAAGTAAACGGTGCGATATGTAAATTTTTATGCTTTATCACTTTACTTTACACGCGTTAGTTCGTCGACGTTTATCGTGCGTTTAAAAACTTTGGCACATGAAAAATTGCAAGTTACACAACGCGCGTTGCAAAATCCATTCCTGTTAGTTATTTTTATTTGTTTACTTATTTGTGCATTGAAAACGGATTCGAAAGTATGTATATCAAGATTTTATTGTTTTATTGAATTTATTCTTTTTATATAAATATTGTATGTTTTTTAAGCTCTTCAATAAGTTTTTCTTTTATGATTCAAACATTTTTTATATTATTATTGTCAGCTGATTACTTGTCAAAAATTCACAACGCGTTAAAAAGTTCAAAGTTAACCAACTTTCTGGGGCTAACGCGTCAAAATATTTTGGATGTAGCTTGTTCTATTAAAATACACTAGCTTAACTTTTTTGACAGAAGTCTACAGAGCGCGCGCGCACTAACGCGTGATATGTACTTCTCTCTACCTTAAGTATTTTCGTGTTTTTTTGAAGTTTGTAAACAATTTTTTTTTCTTAAAAAGTTTTCACACGACAATATCAATACTGTAATTTTTAGATATTCACATTAAATTTTCGCATTCATTTTGGCAAATGCGAATTCAAACAGCAAAAATAAGCGAAGTGTTTGCCAATGCGAAACCGAACATTTGATCACCCCTACTAGGTGTATCTTTTGTCCAATATTTAATTGTTTACCCAAAAAGACAAAGTACATACAAATGTACAAAATCAAGTTGAACGTGATGTTACAAAGAAACTAACAAAATAAAAAAAAAAACATTTATAGCACCTTTAAAATGCACCGAACGTTTAACATATGGAAAATTTCGAATACAGAAAGCACCTACATACATATGTATGTATGTATATAAGTATGAATAAATAAACAACATATGGTAAATGAGAAAACAAAACACCATATAAAAAGATACATATTTTCAATAGTTTTTTCCAATTTGCACTTCAACTATGCAGAAAAATCCCCCAAACCTTTTAAATCAAACATTTCTAAATATTAGAAAAACAAGTTAGGCTGCTATAATCGGCTACGACGAATCTTTGTAATACCCTTCACCGACAGTTAGAATATTTAGGGAGTAGGCTTTACATGGGTAAATTATATACTGCCAATCTTCACGTAATTTGAAGTGTGATTTTCATATGATTGAAACCGTTTATTATTTTTTTATTGAATCTTTCTTATCGAAAATTACAATATGTATTCAAAGCTTAGTCCTAATTCTTATTTGTATTTGTTAGCCATTACTAATGTAACCGCTAATTAATCGCATTTAAGTGTCAAAAAAGCCTGCTAGGCTCAAAGTGCCGGTTCTTTTCAGCCTCCGGTGACTTTCGAACTTTATTAGATCCCGAGCGAGGTAGTTGGGATGGTCCATTATTTTATCTATTTATTTGACTGAATACTTTTTAATTTCTTCCTGGATGGTAGCGATTTTAAGATCTTTGTGGATAATGTCATAACGTATATACATGGGGCGCAGACGATATGAAACTGTAACAGACCAAACTTAATCACAGTATGATTATACGCCACGGCTTTACGCGTACTAAAGTGTTTTCTAAAAGTCGGCTTTAGATGGGGAGTTCGGTAGATTATAGGCCGATCTTTACGAAAGTTGACAGTGTGATTTCTAGTCTTGCAAAACTGTGACAGGACGAATTTTATAACAACAGTATTATTTTCGGTTTTTCGAGAGTAAGGTTTATATGGGGCCTATGCTAAATTCTTTACGAAATTTTACAGAGTGGTTTCTAGTCATTAAAAACAATGACGGACCCAATTATAATACCATAGCGCCATTCGTACAGGTTCAAGGAGTTCTAAAGTGTTTTTTTATGGATCAATCTTTACGAAATTAAGTAGTATACAGTAGCATTATTTATAACGGTTTAGGGCGACTAAAATGATTTCCTTTCTCACGAAATTTAACAGTATGATTTCTAGTCATACAGAACGAATTTGTGTGAAATCTTATGCCAATCCGTGCATTATGCCACCATTTATGCTCGTTTTTTTAAACAAAATTATAAATTTTTTGGGATGGTGGTTCCACATTTGGATTTATAACTCTTATCTAACTAGGGTTGCCAGACCGCCTGGAATGGCTTGGATTGTCAAGTTTTTTTGGGTGTTGTCCAGGCTCCAGCTAAAATGCAATTTGTCCAGTTAAAAAACTTTATTTAGTTTTGAAAAATTACTTTTTTATTAATTATATTTATTATTGTTTAGAACAAAATCATATACTAAGAAAAAAGTTGTAAGGAATAAATTTTTAATTGCCAGACATTCCAAATAATGAGATAGAGAGAGAGGTCCAGTTTTTCAAAAATGCAATAAAAAAAATAGAGTAAAAAACTTATATAAATTGATCTCGTTTGCTAGTCAGGCCAACCTAGCAATACTTTTTGTGCAAGGACTTTAGGTATTTCTGATAATCTTTACTCTCAAGAATCCATTCATATGACCGAATAATAAGACTAAATTTTGATGAAAGTTGCAAAATGTTTCAAACATTTTTGCTTACAACTAAAGTAATAACGAGTTATGAAATTTTTCAAATAACAATAGGTACAAAAAAATATATATGTAAGTATGTGGCTAAACAAAGAGTTATCAGCCAAGTTCGGGAAATCGAATTCGAAAATGAACAAACTTTAAAAACGATCCATGTTTAAATTTCATTAAATAATTTTGTTTTATACCTATACCAACTTCATACTATGAGTACCTACAGCTTATCTTCATTGGAACTTATCTTGAAATAAAAAAACCACGGTAATTTAAAAAAAAATTAACGGGAAATTTCCATTGATTTCAATTTCTCTCGATGTTCATGAACTTTTTTATATAATATACATATACCAAGTTGAGTTAATACATATATGGGTGTTTCTCTGAAATGGTCCATCGTGAACAGATAATGAATATATAAATGTTGCTCGAACAGGATACTCACTCAAGGAAAAAATTAAGTTGGATTAATTTTGTAGTATATTTTTTCATTTTTGAATAAAAGTTTAATTTTTTTGTTAAAAACTTCTGAAAATATATGTAAAATTACTAAAATATGTATGAAGGTAAAAAGTGTCACGTGCGTAATGTCACGTGCGTAATTTACAATTTATTTTTTTCTTCGCCAACCCATGCATAGTTGCTTTTGAACAAAACATGATTACAAAGGCCCATTACTAACCTTTATAAAAACATTTTTTCCGAAATAAAAACCTACAATTCACTTACTTTCGCACTTTTTCTTACGGTCCTAAAAGGCACTTCTATTTTTGTCACGTGAGTAAGTCAACTTTGATTGCATGGCATTTGGGTACCCAGTGCTCAATTTACCATTATATATACTTTTTAGAAAGAACTCATCACAAACAATGTAACGATTCTAGAATTCATTCTAAAATTCTAATCCACTTCTATTTTTTTAATATTCAAACACAATAAAACGCGTACAAATGTCGCGTGCATAACCAGAGAAACAACCATATACGTTTGCAGCATTTATAAATAAAATATTATGAAACCAAAAAAAAAATTGGTTCGAACTGTCAAAGTAAGCTGGTTTTTCGCTGCAACTTGTAGTGAATTCGCCCTGATTATAATTTTGAAATATGTGTTACGTTTCCTGGTTTTTTTAATTTTTTTTTATTGCAAAATAAAATCTGAAGTAAAATTTTATTTTTTCTTATGGGTAAGTGCTTTTTCAAATTTTTTTCAGAATCCAGGTGACTTTTTTCTATTGTCCAGTTATTTGACTTTTGGTATCTGGCAACCCTATATATAACTGAACCGATTTTGCTGGATTTCAATCCCAAACTGCTTAGTTTTTCGCAAATGAGCGTGTTTTCAACAACAACTATAAATACTTTATGGGATCTAAGATAGATATTTAAAAAAGTAGGTACCTATCACATGTAAAGACAAACTTAGTTGGTAGGTACCTATACCTTCGTCACAACTAGTTGTGGTGGGTTTTAGAAAGATGGATGAAGAAGACGATGCCAAAAAGAAAATTTAGGAGTTTTCGAATGGCAAATTACATAGGTATATTTGCAAAAATAAATTTTCCTTGTGCCAAACCAATTTGTACACTATGTGCACATAGGTACTCAAACATAATAAATCTTTCATTCATCATTAGTACTCTTTTGATGGCAACAACAAGAACGGTTAAATTTTTAAAATGTAACGACCGTTACTTATTTAAAAACATTTTTTTTTGGTATTTAATTTCTTTGGTTTGAAAATAAATCCATTCCTTAAACAAAACAATTCAAAGAATTTAATCAGATAATATTTTACTTGACATACCTACCTATTATGCGTAAAATTTTACAATACATGATGTTTGTTTCCGACATTGAAAAACAGCACATTTATAAAGTAACGACCGTTACTTACATATGAATGGTCAAAAAAGTACCTATTGAAATTACATGTTTTAGGAATTCTTTCGGTTGCTGCCGTTGCTTGAACTTTCGTAAGTCCAAAATGGAGTAATCCTCGTGGCATTATTGGGAAGGTTGTAATTTTATTTAAAAAATCTCCGAAAATCGGTAACGACCGTTACTTTGGAAACACCCATTAATAAAAAATAAACTAAAACCAAAATGGTGACATAAAATCAAGTTAATTTGTTGTTTTAAGCAGAGAAACGTACTAACGAGACAGACGTTTAAATCAGCATTGCCAAATGGATTATTTGTACCCAAATAAGGGATTTCAAAGTTTATGTGAGGAAAGATATTTACACGGAGGTGTTAAGAAAATTTTGCAAAATGTTTTATTATTTAAAAAATTTAATTTTATTACCTATGCCTTTCATTTCCTGGAAATCCCAGTACTTTTATGATTTTTATTAGAATAGCATGTTCTCTTAAGGTCCGAAAAAACAACAACAGCAACGGTTACAAAACATATGAAAAAATATTATCCATGTTTGCATAAATATTAAAACCACATTTTAGTGGGTAGGTATACCGATCGACTATCATCTCAAATTACGATATACCTACATAGGTAGGTAGGTACATATTTCATTCGTATGCTCACTTAGACCAGAGGTCGTAATTTTGAAGATAATTTGATGGAATTGGGTGCCTACATATGTATGTATGTAGGTACCTACGTTCTAATTGTCACAAGGACCTATTATTTTTATTGCTTTGATTTTTCATGTTTTAGTTAAGTGTTATGTTTTTTTTTAAAAGAATTGGTTCATAATTTTACATAGCCCCCATGCAAGCTTCATTCCGGAATAACTGGATAAATTATAGGTAGGTTCCCACTTCATCTTGTAGGCACATGGTCAATACCCAAAACAACTGGACAATTTAGACATTCCTGGCCATCTGGCAGCCCTAGTTATTGTCCCCATAAAATAAATTTTAAGCTAAATGTAAAATTGTTTTCGCAAATAGGTAGTTTTATTTATTTTAAACAAAAATAGGTATACCTACCTACATACATATGTAGGTACATTTGTGCTATCTGTGTAGAATTTCAAACAGAGCTTATCATATCAACAAAAACAAACAAACGTACCTTCATATTATAAAAAAGAGTGTACATTTGTGTGTGTCGAATTTTAAATGTTACTGTTTTTATGGTTCATTCACCGCTTTTTGACATGCCACTTTATGTAAAATACTGGTAAGCCACATTTATACAAATGTCTGTCATAATATGCACAAATACCTACATGAAATTCATCCAACAATTTCCTCTCGCTGTAGACATTTTATTTTTATCCACATACATACCTACCTAAATAGACAAACACACTCATTTTAACCAAATACTTTCGAATTTTGTTGGAACAATATAACAAACCATTTCATTGGCTGTTCTGTTACACAAGCATTTAATGCACTCATCTATCCAAACGCACACACTTACACACTGATCCAACACACTTTCATGAAATAAAAACAGGAAAAAAAATTAAAAAAACAATTTGTGTATGGTATATACATAGGAACACGTTGAAACTGAAACTAATATAAACTAGATTTGTTGTTTAAATTTGTGTTGTTGTAAAAATACACACTGTTTGTTGTTGAGAGTGGTGGCTGTTGTTGTTGTTTTGTATTTTGTTTTCATTTTTATTCGCGTTTCTTGCTTGTTATTTTGTTGTGTTGTTTACTTGTCAACGCCCGTTTTCAACCGTTGGCATGTGTGTTGAGTGCTTTTTTTTTGTTAGACTTTGTAGTGGTATGGGTTCAATTCTTTGAGTTGATTGTGTTTTATTGTCTGGCAACGCCTTTTATAATTGTTGTTATTTGTACAAGCTGGCTGGCTTGCAGCAGGGTTGACAATGTCAGTACAATTGTACTATTTTAGTACTTTTAGCATTGCAATAGCACTGATATACTCTTGTTAATATACTTAAGGATCTGTTAGGCGGAAGTAACAGTAACTTAACCTTGCCGTAAAAAAGTAATACCAATCTTTTTCTTACTTATTGAGACGTAACATCTTACTGCTAAATATAATCGTTCTAATTGCTTTACATACAACTAAATGAAGCAGCTGATTAGTAACGTTACTGTTACTCCCGGCTAACTTAGCTTTTAGTTTTAAATTAACACAAAACTTTGTAGAAATTTATTAAAGAGCTAATTTCTTATATTAATTAGTGCTGCCAATGAATAATATGGAAATTGCACATGACACATTTGAAGCAAAATTACACATACAAATCAAAAAAGTAGCTTTGATAGAATGAATTCAACTTGCAAAACCTTATCGATATTCCATATTTGCAATTAAATAGTTAGACTTGCAAAAGGCTAAGCTGATTAATTGCTGTAGTAAGAAAGAACTGGATGAACATGTATACAAGTATCCACGAGAAATACATACCTATTTCCAATCATAAGCGGTAACGTCGGCAGGAAAACAGCACAAAAATGTTTTTGTACAAGCCTTGGCAACATACATTTTTAAAGTTTGCTTTGTTTTAATAATTATTTCGCGATAAATATATGTACATATGCGATATATATCTGTGTCAATGAATAATAATGGCTTAAGTTGATGTATCACTCACCTAAATTTCAAGTATAAAATGTCATTATAAATAAAACTACACGCATTTATATATTAACTTACACAACAAAACACACAATTTATTTTAGACAAACCCTTTATATCTCGAAACACGAAATTTCGACTTAAGCTATTATTATTTATTGCCACAGATATGTATGATTTTGCGGTCTTCACATGGACACATTAGTCTGGTTTACAATATGAAATTTTTCTTGCAAATAGTTTATTGATATTAATCGAACTTTTATCTTCTTGTTAATAATCATTGAAGCGCCTGATACATATGTGTAAGTTTTTAATTTAATGTTTTATGTATATATGTACGTGTATTCTTTTTCATAACTCAAACAATTAGGAGAACTAAATTGCTGTTTGGGAAATACTTTCAAGCAATAGTCGCAGACAAATGTGTTCTTAAAAAATTTTAACTTATAAAAATGTGAACATACAAATTTGTTGTGCCAAAATTTTTCGTTCTGTTCATGCCTTGCCACTACATGTATGTATCTACTCCAGTACAAATATATTTATGCTAACCTCTAGTATGTAAATATGTAGCTACACTCACAATATTAACTGAATTTGTAATATAAAATATATGAAAATTCAGTTAAAAACCGGTCTACTTATTTTTCATTTATTTTTAACGAAAAGTTCTTTTCATTTTTACTGTCAATGTTCCGTAAAAACATATAAATTTTCGGTTATTTTATATAAATTAACTATCAACAAATTTACTGAATATTCCGTAAAAACAAAGAAATATTCAGTTGTTTTATTAAATTCAGTCTTTTTCGTTTACTCCAAAAAAGAGCAGACTTTCTAAAAAACACCAGACAGACACCTGTCCGCTTGTTTTTCCAATGAGAGAGAGATAAAATTATTGTTTACTAAGGCCTGACACAGAATAAAGTAGCTTTAGTAGTAGCTGTAAACTGACGAATGCTTTGTAGCGCGACAAAGTTCCAAATTTCGAATTTTGTGCTTCAACTTCAACTGCAACGACTACTACAACTACGTATTCTGTTGACAGTACTTTGAAACTGCCGTTTTTAACTTTCGACAGCTTGCAGCGCTATTCGTAACGTTGTACTACATCGACTGTTCTGTTCCCCACTTTACCCTGTTACACAGGCTTCTTTTACTTTTGTTGTACTGATCTCGTTTGTTTGCAGAAGAACTCACAATCATAAGATTACTACTAAGATAATTATTTTACTTTAAAAATTTGATGTATTTAACTAAATCATTTTAACAAATAGAAAATGGGAATTTGTTACACAAAACAAGCACGTCGTTTTTTAAAGATAAGTAAAAATTAATTTTTGGTAGTTAAATTACATAAAATAACTGAATATTTCTTTGTTTTTTACGGATTATTCAGTTAATTTTTTGATAGTTAATTTATATAAAATAGCTGAAAATTCATTTGTTTTTACGGAATTCGCGATTGAATTTTTGACAGTAAAAATTAAATGAACTTTTCGTTACTATAAATTACATTTACATTTAATTTCATTGCATTTATTTACATTTTCATTTAATTTTCGTTTATTATTTTCTTTCCTTATTTTTCTTTTTGTATTCTAAACATAAATGTTGCTATAATACAAGTGAATATTAATGTACATAGTTATATCTACGTGCATTTTTATTGTTCTAATAATAAAACTATTAAAATGAATTTGTTTTGGTTTATGTACAATTAGGGTAAAAAAAGTACAATTTTTTTTTTACTGAATTTAGTACAATTTTGGATATGTCATGTATCATCCCTGGCTGACAGTAGTACAAAATTTGCAATATTTAAATGTACATACATATGTATATAGGTATGTTAGTACGTATGTATATAGTTTTTGTCGTTTATGCCTGTTTAACTGTCTGAAAACATAGCCAGTTGTCATACATTGCATATTTGTTAATGTGTATGTTTATATGTATGTACATACATACATATTTATACTCCATATGAGTTTAGTTTTTCTTCAATTCATCCCCATTTGGCTGTCATTGTTGTTTGTATTTATTTTTTTCATGTGTTTTTGCTTTTCATCATCATACTCATACCCAGCAAATAAAATTGGACCACCTGACCCATTTTGATAAAATGGACTACTCCATGGACTGGTCCGATGTAATGCAAGCATGGACCATGTCATTGTTAAAAAGTGTTTGTAGTGAGACGACATGTCTTCGTTTTTTAACGACGTGCTTTCGTTTTTAAACGACTTCAAAACTAATCCTCTTGAGTATACCATGGAGTAGTTTTAAAACTACTCCCTAGTGGTCCAAAGGTGGGTTATATACCATGGAGTAGTTTTAAAACTACTCCTTAGTGGTCTAAAGGTGGGTTATATGATCCTCTCCTAGGACATCGTAATGTTAAATAGACCAGGTTTTTTTCGTACGTTTGGGTTACTTTTGGACTAGTCCTGGTCCTTTGTGGACTACTCTTTACACGCGTGTTTGGACTGGTCCTATTATTTGCAGGGTAATTACTGTTGTCAATTATTTAACGGATATGCTGCTTGTGAACTCTCTTTAGTCCTTTTTTTTGGTTGGTTATTGACGTTTTTTTGTTATTGTTGTCTTGAGAACTTCCACTCATAATTTTTTTTTACCTTTTTCTACCTATTCATTGTGGTTTTAGTTATGACTTAAGGCCTTTTACTATTTACTACATCCATTTCAAAAGTTATGTTAAAGTCTGCTCATTAGTTGAAGTTTTTCTGTTGTTTTACAAAATTCAATGTCATTTTTATGTTAATTTAAAATTAGTACCTAGGTATGTATATGTATCTAGTAGGCATATCTTGTATTATTTACAGTGTCTATTAAAAAAAATTATAGGTACCTAATTTAAATAATTCATTTTTTAAATATTTTAAAGTTTCGCTTACCATTGCGCTTACGGAAGACATGCATTTTATATGGCGAGTTCCCACTTTGAAGCCATACATTTTTGACACATAAAGCGCATTATTCAGCGCATATTAAAATAGCTGGATGTAACGATCAGCTTTACACACTGAATGTTTTGATACAGTTATTTTTTATTATTCTCCATTACAAACCTGCTTCGTAGTAAGGGAATGCCGTAGGACTTGAAATGTTATTTTTTATAAAAGTTGTTGAGAGTTCTTTCACTTACTTTACTGCATTTCTGTAGGTCTTATTGCGTAGTGCATAATTGTGCGCTTATTTTTTAAATTTACCAATAGAGCCTCGCAAAATTATAAAATTTGTATTGGGGAGATAGGAACTAGTGCTAACGGTGTAAGAGTTTACTAGTGCTTATGAGTAGTATGGCCCTATGCTCCCTAGAGGAGTGAAAGGAACAAATATAGGATATACATATGATTAGTAGTACTTATGTAGTACAAGGGCACTACTGGTAGACTGATAGATAGTTTTTTTGTGACAAAACTAAAATTCGAGTATGTACATATGTAGGTATTTGTATTTTAATACTGCTGCTTAAATTTGATTCCAAATCGATTATTTGTGCCATGTTAAAATGTATGCCACAAAATTTTAAAATGCAAAATGCTAAGTTTTTTATATACCTACAAGAACTAGTAGCAAACTGGTTCATAAGCACCTAATGCTAGGATAGAAAAATTTACAGTTAAGAACTAGTACTCTATATTTTTGTAATAGTTTGGTACTACCTAGGTACTAGTTCAATCTCCAGCAGCTATTTTGGTGGGTAGTTTTTTTGTATAGAAGCCATGGTCAAATATGCACCGATTTCTAGAAAATTGGTAAGTTGCAATACAATATTTTTGTGCCGAATTTAATTTTAATACGAACAAAGAAAGATGGTACAAAACTATATTCCGGAAAGAATTTTGTATGAGGACTATGTGAAATTATGGACCGATTCTTACTATTTGCAAATGGCACCATTTTCTTCAGCAAAACGCATAAAACACCCTGTCCAGCTTTGATGGGTACAAAAACAACAACTCTTCCGAAAATAAAGCTAATCTAACGATTTGCAGACTAGCATCCAAGGCGAATTTAAAAAGGTAAGTGCAACTCTACTTCTACAAAAAGCCCCAAGTAACTTTTTTTTTTTGCAATTTAATAGGCGGCTGTTAAAAATGCTGACAAGGCAAAAATTTATTGAAAAACAAAATAAAAATTTTGTTTGGGTTATTAAAGAAATTATTAAATTCACTTTAATTATTCGCAGTTTTGAAAAAATTTTATTATAAAAATAATATTTTTTCACTTTCACAATCAAATTTTTCTCAGAAATTTGTTCGGTTATTTTGGCGCGAAACATAAACAAAATATAATTTTGTTGACGTTACCCTATTTTTTTTAATTCGCCGTGAAGACAGCTGATGAACGGCTGAAGAGTGAGAGATTTTTTTGAAATCATTAAAATGTAGGGACATTTGAGTACATTTGGCAACTTTTTTCGATTTGTGATAGGATACGAATAAAATTGTTAATATGGCAACATTACAAATTGTTAAATTTCATTTCAGTTTTGATTCGAATGAAATTTTATGATAAACTCTTTTACAAGAATGAAGATCTTTTGAACTTAATTTTACAGAGCATAAAATAGATAATTTGTAAAAGAAAAGAAGATGAGCATCAATAAGTTTTTGAGTAAAGTCGAAATAGTAATGAGCGAATTAAACGTATATGAGCTCATTTTTCGATCATAAATGATACTCTTGTTGTGATTGTACCCTACCGCTGAATCACCTCAAAGAATAATTTTGATGAAATTTTCTGGGGCCTTATTTTGGCAGTCGTGATCGTGATCTCGATTCGAAAGCAATTTAATATCTAATTATTTCAGTCAATACAGAACAAATCGGAATTATTTTTTCAGTGTTGTAAAGCATTAATTTTAGTTTCACAATACTGAAAAAATAATTCCGATTCGTTCAGTATCGACTGAAAGAATTAGAAAAAAATTGGGTTTGAATCGAGAAAGTACTCGATCACGACTGTCAGAATTAGGCGCCATATCTCTTTTCGAGCCATTTAATGGTAGTTTTCAAAATTTTTTTTGTGTTTTTTAATTTAATTTTTCAATCGTAAATTATATAGTTTTTAATTATATTCTAAATCGTCGTCATGTCTTAAATTTTTTCTACGCTCAAAGCAACACCATTGTGGCCCTTGATTGTTTAAACAAATTTTGAACCAAACAAAAGTTATCAGGTTCTAGGAAAGAAAAGCAGAAACCGCAATTTTATTAATTGACAATCACTTTTGAATTTCTAATGTGGCAAATCTTTATATTTTTTATGCAATTAATTATATATGAATCTTTTTCAATCGCTCAAGTGATAACTCAGGTTTTAATCATCAAAAGTGATCTGAGAATACACATTTAGGTGATTTTTACAAAAAATCATCACCTTAATGCTGGCTGGAAACAACTTTAAATAAAATTTATATACTTTAATACAAATGGTCTTATTTGTATTTGTTGGGATTTTTGTACATATAGAAACATAGAGGAACATAGAAAAATAATGATTTTTTTCGGGCAGCGTAAGGACTTTTCATATAAGTGTATAACATCACTGACTGGCATACACTTAACAAGTCCTTAATAACGATTATTTTTCAAAATAAAAAGGATCAATGTTAAAGAGAAGTGCTACGTGCATAAGAAATACACCAATATAATCCTTGGTAGTCCGTGTACTACCTTTAGATGAATTAAATTTTTTTTAAGTTTAATTTAAAAACTCAAATTTACCGAATTTTTTTTATTTAGGAAATGAATATTATTTTTAAGTTTTATATATTATTCTCTTAGAAAATGAACGTTATTGCTTGATTTTTATTTATTCCCCAGAAATAAAAGGTTTTTTCTAATTTAATTT
Source organism: Pollenia labialis (assembly GCA_949318255.1). NCBI lineage: Eukaryota > Metazoa > Arthropoda > Insecta > Diptera > Polleniidae > Pollenia > Pollenia labialis. The sequence continues at coordinate 144,908,224 of OX439139.1, read as the reverse complement.
TTTTGCTTAAAAATAGTCATTAATATTTAAAAAATTAATTAAATTTAACAAAAAAGGGCTTACTTCACCAATTCTATTTACATGTCAATTCTTGTTTCAAATTCGTTTTTCATGACAAATAATATTAAAATTAAATATGAATTGATATCTAAATAGAATTGGTGAAATATCCCATAAGACTTTTTGCACGGACTTTGGTGATAAGTACGTAAATCGGTTCATATTAATTTTAGCGCAAAAATAACTCTTAATAATTACTATAATTTTCTTAGGAATTTTTATTGTCTAAGAAGTAAATAAAAATCAAGAAATAATTTTTATTTCTGAGAAATAAATAAAACTGAAGATATAATTTTTATTTCTGAGTAATTAATAAAACACAGAAAATAACTGTAATTTGCTAAACGAAAAAATTCAAGAATTTGATCATGGTTGAAACTTAATTTTTAAGTTAAACTTATAACCGTTATGGTTCCTGGTTTGAATGTCAAAGAATCGTTAGAATTTATTTTAACTTCAATTTAAAACTATTTACATTCAATTCTTGGTAAAAAAAGTAATGCTAAAAGGCAAAATAAACCACACAAATGACTTGCCAAACACACACTTTATTTCTGTTTTTCGCCAATAAACAACATAATCATATTAAAAACATTAATTTTTCATTTTTGTTTTGGTAAGTCTGCTTTTACACGTTTCATCTTTTGGTGCTCAACTCTTGTGTTTTTAGGTGAGAGAAGAAAGAAGAAAGGGGGTTAGTACGGAGATGCCTGTACTCGGTCAGTACGCTTTGTGTTTTTATTCGTTGGTATATGCACAACGATGGCTGCATGTAATTTTTTTCTTTTCGTTTTCTCTTTGATTCGCTATTAATAAAATTGTTGTTGTTTTGTACCGAAAAAAGTTGAATCCGATTGCTGCGTGTGAATATATTGGCATCTTTAAAAGGGAATTGAATGGAAGTTGAGCATCAAAAGATGAAACGTGTAAATTCAGACTAACCAATGAATGCAGACGACAAAAATAGTTCCGAGTAAAGATTGGTTTAAATAACGAGCAGTTTTGTTGCAAGCAATGATGCTGAAAAACAAGAAGTTAAACAGAAAATTATTTTAATTTAATCCATTAACTATGCCCTTTTATATCACAAATCTTAAGTTTCCCGCCGTAAAATTATTTATTTCTTTAATATTTTTCCCGGGAACTCCCATGAAATGTTTCTAAATTAAAAACCAAACCTAGATCTTTTTTAAATACGTTTTTTGTGCATATAACAAAATAGATATTGGGAATTTTTAGTAAATGAGAAATTAATAAAAAACTTAATTCTTGCAAAATAACGACCTACAATTTTGTTCATGAAAAATTGTCTTAGTAGTTTAGAATTCATATAAGGTACCAATTGTTATTTACAACTACAGTGCAGTGTAATTTCTTTAATAAATATTTAAATTGAAAAAATAAAAATTTATTTAGTCAAACTTGTTTTAATGTTCGATGCTTTAATTATTTCCCCTTTTATCCATTTCCTCACTGTGCATGCATTGTTGACACTCAATAGTTTACTGAGCAAATAAAGCAGAGTGATAAAAAATCGAAACAAGTGGCAACATACACATGCAAAGTAAACCATAACAATGGACAAGAAATACGATATAGTGTAGTAAGTAACGGGACAAAAAAATAAAAATCTTAAAACTTAAACATACGATCCTTGGAAAAGGGCTCGCGTAAAAATAATGTATGTACTTTGCTCCTCGATATAATAAAAAGAAACATATAAAATATATATGTATGTATGTATGTTTGTATAAAAAAACCAGACAGAAACATAACAATGACTAATAAAAATGATGTTAAATAAGAATTTAGAGAAACCCAGTTAACATACTTATGTACATACATATTAAGGCGAAAATTATTTAGCAAACAGTTTTCCAAAATTAAAAAATGTTTTCGACGGTTATCGAATTTGCATTGATAAAAACATTTTGATGGCCAAAATGTTAATCAGTGATAATACTTTTAAGCAAATCGAAATTTCTTTATTTTATTCATTGAAAATTTACCAGTTACAAGCCTTAAAGGCCAATAGCTCCACATATGCATATCTAAAATGATGACAAATTTTCATTTAAGATTAATATAAATTTAAATACATACACTATATTTTCCCCAAAATATCTGTACAAGCATAACTATGTACATACATACGTAAACTGCAACAAAAAGAAGTACATATCGTGACCTCAGGGCAACAATGTTTTATCTTATACATACATATGTATGTAATTTAGGTGCAAAAAAACCTTGTTGTCCTAAGGTCGAAATACCGCACTGGTTCCCAGTGTTACCGTTCAAAATTTTCAAAAAGGGGCACAAAAAGGGGATTTTCAAAAAAAAAGTGTCACAAAAAGGGGAATTCTGAGAAAAAAAGGGGCAACTTTAAAAACAGGAAAATTTAAAAAAAACGTATGTATTTATTAAATTATTTTCATCGAAAACTAAACATAACAAAAAATAAACTTCATATTTATAAAAAAATACATTATAGGTATATAATACAAATTGTTTGGGAAAAACACACATATATACATATATCGTGAAAATACATGTCTTGTTTGCAAGTAAACGATAATGAACTGTTGCATAAAATTTTTATTTCAATTATTTATACAAAAACAGTTACTAATTACTTGTAAATAAAAGGAGGTTAAAATAGTGTAATAACAATACTTACAAAAACAAAAAATAGTTCATAATATGATTTGATACAAAAAAACTTTACATTTAAATAGATAGAGATATGTATATATGTAAGTATATGTACATAAATATTTGGCACTTGGATTATTTTACTTTTTTACCAAAAAAATTAAGTTACAAAAAAACCTCGAGGAAAAAGCATATAAAAGTATTGATAGGATGATAGTTAATATTAAGTACAGATCCATTTTATTATAAATTGCAGTGTTATGTTGTTTCTTCAACTACATATTAAATATCTATTTTTTTGAAAACGTAAATCTATATTTATTAATCAATTCATCACTTGGAATCCAATCTTCCAAGTCATTTTGATACAAATTTAAATCGGATAACATAGACTGACAGGTATCTACTTTCAGTCTATTTCTCACTTTATTTTTAAATATACTAACTTAGAAAAAATCCGCTCAGCGGATGCACTACTATGTGGTAAAGTAAAAACATACGAAGCAAATTTATACAAGTTTGGATATAAATTGTCACCCAAAAAGTTTTTGAAATTGCCAATTTCGTAACAAAATGTTTCAGGCTTAGATATTTTAAAAATTGCTGCATAGATTTTATCGTTTGATCTGGTTTCTAAAAGTTTAAACTCTTTTACAAAATCATCTGGGTTAGTAATTATATCAATAAAAACGGTAACAATTTCAAAGTAATTTATGTCTTCAGCTGACTCTTATCGCTAATATTAATTCTTGATAAAATTTCTTTGCACAGCTTTTGGTAAAAAAGTAAAATGTTGTTTTTTATTTCTACAATATCACTGCTTAAGATGTTGTTAGTACATATTTCTAGCTCGGCTTCGTGGCCGATATATGTATATATTAAGAGTTTCTTTTATATGCAGAACATCAACAAAATCAATTTGTTCTATATTTGTTTGCATAACATACTCTTTTTTTAAAAAATGTTAAAAAATTTCTAATACAATATCTTTCGTGGATGAAACTAAATATATAATTTGTGATGATTCGTTTTGAAAATTAAGGTTTAATTTATTCATAATATTTAATACATATACTAGAAATTTGAGGTAAATTTTATTGTTAATACATAGCTCTTCCTGAATTATTTTAATTTTTTCCAAATTAGATGCTATTTTCTCTTCAAATTGAGCTCGGATTCATTGATTGACAGTATAAAAAAAATTTGGTTTCAAAAGGGGCAAAAGGGGCACAAAAAACTACAAAATGATACAAAAGGGGATTTAAAACAAAGGGGTCAAAAAAGTCGCACGGCAGTCAAAAAGGGGCAAAAATGCGACTTTAGTCGCATAACGGTAACACTGCTGGTTCCTCTAAATAGAGTCTACTCAAAATGTTTCAATTTTCACTTTTTGCTAAAAATCGATGTATAGTAGTCATATCAATTGCATCCAGTGATGCCAATAGTAAGGAATTTTCCCTACTATTCGGAAAATCTCAAGCGTAGGGGAAAAAGGACAGATATTTTTTTTAAGGCAAATGTAGGGAATTTTCAAAATATGTATTATCTTGTTTTCAATATATTGGCTAAAAATACGTAAATATTCGTCTTATTTTTATTTAAAAATTAAAAATGCAGTATTTTTTAACTGAAACACTATACTATGAGTCCTAATAGCCTGGAATCATGTACTCGAAAATTCGTTGCCGCCCCTATTATATAATTAGGAAGCGACAAAATTTCCCGAACAATTTTGCTAACTATTCTCTTATTTTTGCTATTTGCCATCGCACTCACATTTGCTGTATTCGCTGATGTATGCGAATATTAAAATCGAAGAAATTAATTTGTAAAAAAAACAATCACACCTAAACTAATAGTAATAAAACAATAAAATTTCGATTTTTTAAAAAAAATTTTTATGAAATCTTTTAAGAATAAGGAAGGATATATTTAAAAAAAAGAAAAATGTTATATTTCTGTTTAGGGGAACTGAAGAAATTGTTTTTTAATTTTACACAGCGTTCCTTTAAATTTGGTATGCACCAAGTTTGCTAAAAATTAGTTGATACTTATATTAAAAAAATTATTTAAAAAGGACAAAAGATGAGGAAATGAAAAGTCAAATACGAATTTTGGCTTGTCTCTAGTTTAAAGAAAAAATTTAAATCTTTTTTTTTAATAGGCAAATGCAACATTTTGAAGGCATTCGTGTAATCTATTGGATGACTTTACACCAATGCTGCACAATGATGTACAATATAATCATAATATAACACAATAAGATCGTTAAAAACTCATTAAACAGGTTTAATATTTCATAAAGATCGGTCCAAATTGGTCATTGCTTCTGAAAAAACATCTTCTACTTATATATAAAAAAATATACATGCCTCAAAATTTAACACAAATGATAGATGAAAAATATGCGTATCATTATCATGTATTAGGACAATTAGCCCAATAAGGACGTCTTCTAATTGCTTGCAGGGTTTATTTAGCATTAAGTAAACAAATACACAATAAACAAAAAAATCACATTACTTTTTGAATCCATTTCGTTGAGAGATCAAGACAGGGTAGTTGTTTATAATCCAACACGGCATAGCTACTCAGGCAGCGGACGTACGCTCAAAAGAACCACATTAATCCAACAGTAGCAGCAGCAGCAGCAACATTAAAAGTCGGTTGACAAATGTTTATATTTGTAAAGGAAACCAACCAACAGACAGACACCAGTCACAAACACTTGCTGTCTGGTCTTGGTCGTTTTAGATTTTTGAAAATAACAATTATTTCTTTTCTTATTTGTTTTTTTTTTAATCACTTTAATATCATTCAAGCACAACAGAATTTAATGTAAAATATGATCATAAACATTTTCTTTATTTGGCTTCTGTATGTTTCCAAAGTTTCTTGTTTTATTTTAGGCACTTTAAGATTTATTTTTTATGACTTTTTCATTTTTTAAGATCAAATAACACTCACTGGAGGACTTAAAAAAATCACAAAATTTCGTTAATTTAAAAAAAAGACAAATTGTTTCGCGATAAAAAATTGCTTACATTAGGCGCAGTGAAGGATACTTGACTTTTTGGAGACTTTTTTATACATATAAACATCGTTTTTAATTATTTATAAGCTTTATAAATACGATATAATTAATTTATTTTTTTATTTTATGTATTTTTTTATATTAATAAATTTTTCAGTGTCTTTTGTAAAATGTTATGTGATGGTTGGTTGTTGTCGTTGCAACTGAATGCTTCAAAATATTGAAAATCTCTATGTAGCCCCTATAATTTCCATTAACTACTTTTGCTGCAACCAACCACTCACAATTCTGCTCTAAACAATCATTGTCAGCTCTACAGCCAACCAACAATATTCTCGTTCAGACAATTCAAAACAGCGATAAATGTAAAAGCAGCAATTGCTATTTTTTTTTTTACTTAATTTGAGAATAATTGCAGCTTAAAATAAAAATGCAGTTCAGTTTTATTAAAGCTTTACTTGTTTTCTTTTAATTTTGTTTTTTTTTTATTTTGCTTATGTTGTTGTTTAATTTTTTGGAATACATATTTGACGTTTCGAATTCCAATGTCGCCTTCAGCTCGAACAATGTCATTTGTTTATATTAATATTAACAAAGTGAATAGTGAAATAAAACAAGTAAGAAAGTATGATCGGTCAAGCCCGACCAAATGATACCCTTCACCACAGTATTTAAAAATAAATTTTCGAGAGTGTACCCTATTTGGAACCTGCCAGAACAAAATCATGTTATGAGGTTAAGATTTACGTTAAAGTTCTATTGTTTAGATATCTTCATCTTTATGAGATTTTTTTTGTCTTTAACGGCCAATTTCAAGAAGTTCAGTTAAAACTAACTATTACTTGAACTTCAAGTTAATTATACTCTTAGTAGAATTAACTAATTGAACTTGGTGAAATTGGACGTAAGTGATTTTAGGATGGCGGTTTATATGGGACCTATGATTGATTTTTGACCTACCATCACAAAATTTTGTCATGACATAGTAGCTATCGTATTGTAGCCAATGTTCATGTCAATACCAACATTTCTAATATGGCATTACAAGCGGGAGTATTATTTTTATTGGAGCTATAGTCAAATATAAACTGAATCCAATAAAATTTGATAAGATTATTCATATTGCAATAAAATAGGTATCATCGAAATTTTATCTAAATACCAACAAAATACATACACTAAAAACCAAATCAATCCATCCGTACTTAAATCAACCCTAAGGGTTACTATTGACACCAGTTAGTAGGGATTTCCTTAAAAGAGATAAAATTAATCTTAAACTGTGCTTGATTCAAGAATTTCTAAGACCGTTTAATCTCGATTCGGACTTGAAGTAATTCGAAAGTGAGATTAGATTGATTCTAACCTAAACCCTTGCCCTATAGAACCAGAGAGAATATTATTATTTTACTTACCCGATACACATACATATTTATTTCACTTTTGTTGTATTCCGCCCTTTGTTTGACACCAGCAGCATGCCCAATATGGTTTCCGTAATCATTCTACATACTTTAAAAATTTGATGTATTCAACTAAATAATTAAAAAAAAAATAGAATATGGGAATTATTGCTTCTAATTTTACTTTTTAAACATGAAAATAATCTGCTTTTTTTGTAGTGTTGTTGTTGTGTGTACAACAAACTTTTATAAACACACGCTTATGCATGCATATTGGATTCTTTTAAGTACTTTTAAGTGTTATCCGTACTTAAATTTTTGAGTACAAGCAGAAAATTTAAATTTAGTACTTTCTGTGTATGTGCCAAATTTGATGAAATCTTCTGCAAAATTGCGGCCTGTATTTTGCGCACTTGGTTTACATGTAAAACCAGCCAATCGGTCGGACAAACGCTAATCTTAAGATCGATTCAAAAAGTGATTCTGAGTCAATCGGTATTAAATGTGTTAAAAACATAAGCTCAAACGCATAATGTGTACCCTCTCCAACCACAATTGAAGGGTGGGTTTAAAAGTTATAGCAAACTTAAGAATATTAAAATAGCTCAGAGAAAATGAAAGCTTAAAAAACGCAATTTGATAACACAAAACTATAAATTCCGTAGAGATTCAAGAATTTTTTAGAAAGCATTTACAAAATTTTAGAAAAAATTTTTTTAACATTAAAGCCGAATATATCGAAAAGAGAGTTTTTTTATTTTATTTCATAAAAATTGTGTATGGAATTAGTCGCTAACGATAAATTATTCTTGCTATAAAATCATAACGGTATCTTATGTGACCATGACACTTTAGAAGATAATGGAAGTGTTGCCAATAACGTTATTTATTAAAAAAAAAAAACGAAAATTGAAAATGATGTCGCTAACGTTATTTTCGCGGTTAGGGCTCGATATGTACATGTTCTTACTAGTTATTTTGACTTGCCCATAATGTTTTCATACCTACAATTTCTGATTAGGTAGGTAGGTATACCTATATTTAGAATTTAAATTGTGTTGACCGTGGCTTTTGTCGAATTCGCATAAAACAACATTATGTTTGTTTTATTTTATTAAAAATTTCTTTATAATTTCTTTTTTACTTTAATTTTAATACTCAAGAACTTTCTTTTACTCTAAGCGCCTTCAAAAAGTGCTGATCGTTTTTTAAGTTTTAAAACTATTTTTCAATGTCATATTATTGTATTGCACTTTCTTTTTTTCAAAGCAAAAAAAAAAAGAAAAACAATTTTTAAATGGTATTAAGATTTACATTATAAACTTCTTTTGTTGTAATAAGTTTTGAATGTCACAATGACGTCATTAAATTAAGTGAGTTTCTTTTGTTTATTTTTTGCTCCTTTGCTGATCACGCGAATTATGTTGAAAAAGTACTTTTTGTGTTGTTTAAAAAAAAAAAGAATCTCGTCTGTGCATTAAATGGCGTTTTTTCGAGCACGTGGCTTTTGTTTTGATTTTAATTGTAGAATTGTTGTTGTTTTTGTCAAGATATGGTTTATTGTTAATTCTGCGAATTTATTTAAATAATACGCTTTTAATAAATGTTTTGATTGTTAGTTATTAAAATAATATTGTTTTATTGTTATGGGTAATAACGATGATTCAGTTTGGTGGGAATTAAACATTTTTTGTTTTTGTTTTGAAAATAGTTGGTTTTATTTGTTTTATTGTTAGGAAGTGTGTGAACATAGAATAAAAAACGTATGGCTCAGTCCGACCATATGGATATTTAAGGTAGACTCAAGGTATACCTAACGTGGATATAATACAAACACGAAGAAAAAATAGGGTTGAAGTATGGTTAACATGGTTTCATTCAAACAACGTAGGTATTGTTAATTTTAACATTACTTGTGTCACGGTTAATAAAATTTTGTTTATATGTAGGTATGCGATAGTTTCATATTTCCGGGAATACGACCGATATGGGTATACAAATTTTAATTTCGGTTTTGCGATTAGAAAAAATTTAGCTTAAATTTGCCATTTGTACCTACATACATATATAAAATTCGAAGTTTCTTATCATAACAGGAACAGGAAATAGTTCAAACTGTCTTATCGTCAGCTCATTATTAGTTTGGCGCATATGCCAAAAAGTCGTAATGGAGAAAATGACAGTGAAGGTCTTCATGAAGTTTTATGTTTTGAAGAAAAATGTTTTGTGCCGCATACGTCACTTTTCAAAATTTATTTTTAAAAATAAGCTTTTTGTGCTGCATACGCATACTTACTGCTGTGTATTTTTGACATTTTATTTTGCATTTGCTTTAACTATTTTTCTTTTCTTTCGGCATTAAAGCAAAGCAAGAACGTTTTTGTATGAGAAATTTTCTGCATTCGTTAAACAGTGGCGTGTAGATCAAAAATTACTTAATAAACTTTGAATTCGTTGACATGAAGCAAAAAAAAAAAAATCGTGAAACCGGTTTTGGGTTCAAAAAGGGGGAATTTTAAATATATATACCCCATACACAATTTATATGGGTCGGTAGGTCAAACCAATAATGAGCTGACGTTATGTTAAAAGTCGTGAATAATTATGTAATTGTGATATTTAATGTAAGAAAATTTGCAAAGAATTTATTAAAAATAACAATTTAGTTTATTTGTTGTTAAACGAACTGTTTACGGGTTTTAATCCAAATTTGATTTATTTTCAATAAGGCATATGTAAGTTAATCAACAAATGTACTTATGTATTCAAGAAAAAGAAACTTATCGTTGTAAAGCTATGGCACGAGCTCTATATGTTTACATTTGTCCTTCAAGTTGTGGAAAAAATTTCAACACAAAAGAAGAAAACATAAAAACAAATGTACTTACATATGAAGGTATGTATTAAAAAAAAATTCTTATCAAAAGAACGAAAAACAGAAGTTAGGAAGGAACATGTTAAAATTAAAAATAGATTATTAATACCAGTAAATTTCGATCCACCAAAAATACAATTGGTTAAAGGATTAATGTTTAAAACATTCAAAGAACTCTGATGACGAGAACGTGGTTTTTCTCGAAACTGCGTTGTAAGTTCGACCCCAGTTGCAGTCAAGAATAAAAATTATCAATAACTTTTAATTTTCATTAAAATAATTTTATGAAAATTAAATTTGATGAACTTGAGCCTGTTTTAAAATAAAACAAATTTGGATTAAAAAAAAAATCATAAATTAAAAAAGTTTTCTATAAATTCCAAATTTTCGCAAAACTACAAAAATAAATTGCCAGTTTTTGCACGATTCAGTCAAACTTTCTCTTAATAACCAATTTTTTTTACCAAACTCCAGTAATATTTTTTTTAAGAAATAGCAGATTTTCATAAAATTTCTTATAAAACCAAAAATTTTTCCAAATCTCCGATTAAAAGCAAATGTTTTGTAAATATCCTAGCAGAAGCGAATTTTCGCATTATTTCCTATTATAATAGATAATTTTAAACAACATCAATTTTTTTTCAATAATTTTTTTTTAGTCTCCTTACAAATTGTGAATGGTCGCAAAATTTTCCAAAAAAAAAAAAAAATGTGCTATAATTTATGTCAAAATTTCAATAAAATGTATTTAAACAAATTTTGGTACATATGCATGGGGTTTCTTTGCTTAAAATATTATTATTTATTTCGAAACAGTGCTGGTGTTACGGGTTCAGTTCTCGCCAGATGCTCTGGTCTATTTCACTACAACGCACGCAGGGACAAATTGAAAATTTAGTGCGACAAAATTAATTACTTCAATGGATTCAATAAATTTTTATAAGACTAGGTAGGTTTTTACCGCTGACGTCTACGCAAGTTACTTGCCGAGTGTGAAAGGGGTCTTAGTAACAATTTAGTTACGGAATTCCCCTTTTTAAATTTGTTTCGTAGCAGTTTAAGTATACATCAGTGTTGCACACAAGTATTTTGTGAGGAGACTGCAAAGAATGTAAAATTTAGCGAATTTAAAAAAATTTCATTTGCATGTGGGATTTTCAGAATTAGCTGTACTACCTAAGAAATATTGGCTCTATTTATTGAAAGGGGAAACGGGGGACCTCCAGTTGACTTTTTTACACTTACTAGTAGTTGTTTTTTTTAACTTATAAGGAACTGTTTGAAACTTTTTTTTTAGCTCTAGCTAAAGTAAATTTTTCAATATACATATTTCATAATAAGAACAGTATACCTACTATACCTACAGTATATATCGTCGCAAGAATTAAAGAACACTGTAACCGACAAAAAATCGAAAATACATTTTTTTGCATAATTTTTATCAGAAAAAAATATTGCGTCGATTGGTCCCGGTCCCATATTTCTATGATGAAAAAAATTCACCTTTTTGTTTCCATAAAAAAATAATTGTAGTTACAGCATTTTATAGGTCTGTGGAAGAAAAATCGTTTGCTGTAAGCCGAAGAATCACCGGGAATAATTGACTTGAGAGGAAATGTTTACAGCCAATATACCTATAAAGCGAGAAAAAATAAAAATACGTTTTTAAATTCATGTTCTAACAAATAGAATCTGGGAATTTATTTCTCATGTTGAGTAACATTTATAATACAAATTTTCATATTATTCGAATGTGTATTCTAAGCCAAATTGCAAAATTCATCTTCCTTAGTTGTATAGTTTTTGTGATATGAATTTTTGTTCTACTTTCATACAGGTTTTTTGGCTCTGGTGAACATTTTATGTTTTGTCAATTACAGCGTTCTTTAATTCTTGCGACGATATAATTGTTATTTTCATAATACAACTGCAAATTAAATTAGATACCTAATGCCTAAAAATATATTTTAAAAACTTTAAACTGTAAATTTACAAAAAATTGTCGATTGTAGCAACAATTAACGCTATAGATGCTGCTGACAGGTATAAGTGCGCGTAACAGACTAATGTGATGTGTAAAAAAAAATAAATATTTATAGGTTGATTGCGTACTGGTATAAAGAACATATTAAGTGCAATAGTGGTTACATTTAACTAAATAAAAATTCCATTTTTATCGTCGTAATTCGGTTATTTGTCCCTGTGTGCAACGGGCTAAAATTCTATGTTAAGCGGCTCATACACTTGCCATAAAATTGTACAAACATATCGCCAATGTGTATGGGATATTCGAAGGTGCCACAATATATTGGCAACAATCAAAAGACTTTTGATTTTTATTGCACAACGAAGAGAAAGTGATGTGTGTTGGCAACATTGTACAATGCTGTTTATATTATTCCTATAGGTTATGTTCACCTTTTTATTGAATTAATGAAACCATTGTGCGACTTATTGCATAATATAGGAATATCATATACAATAATATTGCAAGTGTATGGGCCGGGCCGCTTTACATTTGCTCGGATATTAAGTAAGAATGTAATTTGTAATTGTATTTGTAACTCTTAATAAATAAATAAAATATTTATTTCGAAATTTTAAGGAAATTTTAAAATTCTGCTTTTATGTCACATTTTATGCCTTATCATTTAAATCTCTTGGCTTGTACAAAAATTAATTCATAAACGCGTACAATATTCAACTGTATAACAAATTTTCAAAATCCCACAAATCGATAAGCTATAAAATTAAAAAAAAAGAAAATATTTAAAATATGTATGTATCAAAAAGGACGTACAATCTAAGAACACTTTAAATACAAAATCAAAAATATCAAATAATTTAATTGCTGAATTTAACAAACCACACAGCTATTGTTGAAAACACGTTCGGAAATTTCAAATCGAATGTATTCAATCAGGATAAGATTGAACATGAAAACAATTAACAAAAGGACATTAACAAAATTGTCTGGAAAAAGAACGTACTATTTTCTTTTTTCTCTCTTATCACAGAAAACCAACAAACATTCCTGCATACATATAAGCACGCATGAAGACGAGGCATTTTGCAACATTATTGTTGTTTGTTGTCCTGTCTTCTTGTTTGATGGTTGTTATCCCTAGATCGGATAACTCGCGGCTACCCGCATTCTGTAATAATAAGTTTAAAAATTGTTCTTAATTTTCAAGTTATTTTTGTTGTAAGAGAAGATATTTTTTCTTTTCTTTTGAAAGGGTTTGAAAATTGCTGTGAAAAGAGGGTAAACTTTTTGTTTATATTATTTAAAAAAATGTTATAACAAAGTACATATTTTTTTTTTGATTGATACAAGATATTGATCTTCAAAAAAGAACACTTTATTTTGGTTATAGAAAAATCGTTTAAAGATTTACATACAAATTTATGATGTTTCGAATCCTCATTCTCTTGTAATTTAATCAAGTTTAGAAAATTTTTATTCATATTTATTGACAAAAAAAAAAAAAAGTATAAATTCAATTGAAATGAAAACAATTGCGAATTGTAAACTTTTTTTTAAACACTAGTTGTAGGCGTTTTTAATAGAATTAACAACAAAGTTGCATTGTTCTGCTTCAAATCTTTTCTAGTTGTACATTACGTTTGAAATTTAAAACCGCTACAAATGCGCAATAAAAATAAAAAACAATTCCCGGTAAACCTTTTTTATAAAACACACAACACTGTTTCCATATTTAATTTTTTTTTATTAAAAAAAACTTTCCAGTACACAAAATGAATCGGATTTTGTATGGAAAGTTAAAAAATGTTTCATTAAGTTTTTTCAAAAAATTGCAACATACGTGAAGGCGAAACAAAAATGAATTAAAATATTTAATTTTTTTATACCATTTTTTTTTATCGATATATGTAGGTTCATACATATGTGTGTGACCTTCTCCGAGAAAAAGGACCTAGTGTGTGAAAATGAAGTTTTGAGAAAAACTTGTTTAAAGTTATTCAACACCCTTTTAGGTACCAGAATCCACTCTTAAGTCCACACTCGGAGAAGGTCACATGTAATGAAATTTTCGAAAACTACACAAATAATTTTCTAATAATAACAATTCCTCTAAAGGGGTTTAACTAAAAATTTATAAAATTTCAATACCTACTTATATCACAAAAAGGCATACAACTGGATTTTTCGGGAAAGGAGTAAAGCAAATAATGTGAGACGATTACAATGGGGATAACTGTCAAGGCGAATTCTTTTTTCAGGTGGCGTTGAAAGCAAAGCTGTTCTACTTTTTTCTTAATTAAAGAGTGAGGGGAATGGCAAAAGTTACTTGTGTTTTTGACATATTGATCAACGAATGCAAATAAAATAAAATACAATGTTGTGTTTTTGGTGTTGTTACTTGTTGTAGTATCGCCACCACCGTAAGCATAAATTTACCTTGATAACTAACTATACTATATGGGTGTTTCCACAGAAAATTACCCCTTATAGGTCAAAAATTAAATTATTATTAGAATTTATTTTTCCTCTGATATTATACAAAATAAATGTATCTGTCATTTAAAAGAAGATTAACTTTACATATTGGATCTAATGTGGATTGGTATAGTCTCAAATTCGACATTTCTGTTTGTTAATAACATGACCCCAGCGCTACCGGGTCCATTAATCTCTCCCATAAAATTATGCCGGTTTAATGAAATTCTTAAAGTTGGTCCCTGCAGGGCCTAGGATGAGCGCAGATGGGTCAAATGTATCACCAACCCCACTTTATTGTTTATCTCTAACATACCTACCCGCTATCTACATTCCTTAAGGGGTCTCCCATTCAAAATGTTCAATACAGACTAGAAATTTATTGAAGTCCCATAACTGCCCAGTAGCCGCCCCTAGGGTTATATAATGTATGAACGACCGTAATTAGTTTTTTGTCCTTAACATTTTCTAAAAACATATTTGCCCTTTATTTCCACTTCCTTAGGGGGCAACCATACAAATATTGCGTTTTATGAAATTTTAATTTTAAAAATTTAATTAAAATTTTTCGTCTTTTGTGAATAAAATGTACAGCTTTAAACAGATTATTTATGGCTTGTTTTGTTTGCAACTTCATTTTTTATATGCCTAGAAAAAATTAGAAGCATAGCAGCATTTTCCAATTTTTTTATGAATTTTTAACAAACAAAAATTTTGAAATTTTGCTAAACAATGATTTTTTTTGCCAAAAAAAAATTTATGTGGGTTGAATATTATTGAAGTTCGCAAATCCTCTCTCAAATCTTTGAAGATTTATTTATATTTTGAGGAATATAAACGTTTAAAATGTCACGATGATGATTTAATTAATTATTTTATCCCTAAATTTGACAATTCTTTAAATGTTTAGTACATATTTTAAATTAAAATATTTGAAATTGATTCGACTGTCGAACTGTTCGCGATCGACCGTTTACCTCCTCCTGCTTTATACACACATACAAATGTATGTATGTATGTACATATATTTTTTGAAATGCTCAAACTCATGCACTTTAACAATAATCTCAATATCTCAAAATAAGTGTTGCTGATACGGCTCATTGATAAAGCGTTACGCCAAGATCCTATTACACGGAAGTTTGCTTGTAGTTTTTTGTTTTTGTAATATTTTAACACTGTGTAGTTTTAGTATTATTTTTATACTTTGTCGTAATAGACACTCTGACGCTAGATTTATTATTAAGACACGGTAGAAAAAAAAAGAAAAAAAAACAAATTGGTTTTCTAGAATAGAGTTTAGAACGATTAGTAACAACTTGGAATTTAGTTTGAAGAAAATTTAAAGACATGTTAAATACGAGTGTATTAAACGCAACCAAAAATAATCTAAAGAGGGTTTTGCGGCTCAATCACTTTACAAACTGGCACTGGGGTACAAACATGCAACCAATTATGTAGATTGAGCATGAAATTGTGAAGCATACATAGGAGAGACTCTTGATGAGTGTGACACAATTGCAACATTAACAAAAACATACTTACATACATATTTTTTTATACTTGAGGAATGCATGCAACATTTTACTAATATGTACCTACATATATGTGAATGTTTCTTAAAAAACCTTTGTAGAACACTCAACATTTATAGTATATTTAAATATTATTATTGTTGTAAGTTATAGTTGTTGTTTGTCACACATGCGTTGCAAAAACATCCTTCTGCTCTTGCTGTCTACTCATTAAATGTCACATTGTTGCACGTTAAAATGCAGTCATACCATAACAGGGTCTTAAAAGAATTAAATTAACATGCAAGGTTTTGAGTCGGCACTATTTTCTAAACCATTATCGAACTTTTCGTAAAACTGAATCAACTTTTACTATTTTTGTGGCCTGTTCGTCGATATTGAATGAAGAAATGTAATTTAACCGAACGAAGTCTTCGTCCGAAATCGACGAACGTGCCATTAGATTTTCAAGACAATATTTCGCTGGCTTAACATGTAAAGGCTCTAAGTCCATATTTGAAAATTTTACAGGAGAGACAAAAAAAATCAAAATAAATGTGATGGAACAATTTGAGAGAAATGGTTAAACTGTACTTTTAATTGGTACTTAGAGCTTTTTCTTGAGTAAAATTGGACTTGAATCATTTATTTTACTCCATATAAACGATTTTTAAGTTTATTAAGTATTGTTTTGCTCTACAAACCACTGTTAGGCGAATGCAAACACAAACACGTACAAAATCATTTAAACTCTTCCTTTATGTGATATTGCTGGGATTTCCCGTTAATAAAATATACAAAATCTTATTTTTGAAAATATACAATATTTAAATGTCATATGTATCTTAGCGTTTTGCAAACATCTTTTAATCCCTCCCCACGTAATCTGTACTTAATTGTTGTGAAATCCGCTAATTTTCATACTTATTTGAAGCAATTTGAGCTTTAATTAAGTTTTAACAAAATTTCATACGACTGAAAAAAACATGGATCTCTAATAAGAGTTATGTTGAAATTTATTATAACATTCTCTTCTTTATGTGACTGTTATGTACCTATTAAAGGCCTGCATAAGTGTATTTGAATGTGCGTATTTTTAATTCCCACACTCATTTATATGTGTATTTATCATTCCCTTGTTAATGTTTGAGAGTATTTCGTATATTCGCACTTTTACTATAGTGAAGCATTTGTTTTTTGCTTTTACACGTTCAAAACCCCACGATAATTGGTCGTATACACTTCCCTTCAGTATTTGGTTCAAATAGCGACACTGATTTTGAAAATTTGGCAATGATTTGAAAGTGTGTGTGTATGTTTATATAAAATATGACATCATTATAATGCCTAATGCCCAGCAAAAGAAAAATGGAAAATATGCGAATTATTTTTTTATGGTATATTTGGGCTTCTTAATTCAAGAAATATTTGTTAAAGCTTTCGAAGCTTATTTAGTATAAAAAATTATAAATTGGGCGTCGGAACGACTTCTGTGAAGAGTGCTTAAAGGCACTCTTAGGTATTAAAGGGTGAACACAAGCGCATGTTCGAAAGATTCAATCAAGGCGAATTAACTACAGGTGGTGTCGAACCGCCTTCTGATTTTGACAGTTCGGGCCTATTTGTTTTGATTTGTTAGTGTTTTGCTAAGAATGGTTGACATTTCTAGCCGTAAACACTAACAATACAATGCAAAACCCCCTATGTTGTTTTTGGATTGTTGTAGTTGCGACACCACCTGTAGTTGAATTCGCCTTGGATTCAATATTAAATGACTGCTGCATATTTCATGCAAAATTTGAGTGATTTATAAAATATAATGCGTGATCAGTTGCAACCTACGACTTCAGAAAGCAACAATATTTATAACCTGTACGTCCAACTCAAACGTGCAGATTGTTATGGCGATTTAGTATTAGTAATTGAATAAAAAACAGTTCGACCAATCCCCATGGACTGACAACGTCGGGCGGCTGATGGAAACCCATTTTTTCTACATCAGAAAACAAATAAAATAATTGCATCGTTTGCTTACTATCGGACATTAGAGCAGGATCTCAATTAGATGCACTTGTACACTGTATGTACATTGTACATACAAATTAGTTAGTAATTTGATTAAAAGATTCCATACAAAATCCAATTATTCAATTTGAACAAAAAATAAGGTCATCTTGGTATTTGAAATGATAACTTCACTTCTTTTAAGTTCTGTTCTATTTTATAACAGTTACTACTTTCTGCACAAAATAACGAAAATGTAAAATAACGAGAAAAAACAAAAAAAAAACACCACTTTCCATTTGTTCTGGAGTTGGTCAATTGGTCGCACATACTAATTTGAGTTATTGTGAGCTAGTTTTCTGCCTTTTAAAGCCACGCGCATCTTCTCTGTAACACCTTAAAATTGTCATTGTCATTAAAAATTTCTTAAAAATCTAAAGGAACCTTAACTTAAAAAAAAATAAGAATGTCTTATGAAATTGGTCGTAACACTGTTGCACTGTGTTCATGCATAATTTTCTTCTTCTTTAGAAAATGATGTGCAAATTTGTTGTTGTTTTCTTGTCATCATAAAGTTAATTCATATTTTTAGTTATTTTTATTATTAGTTGTTACAAAAAAACAAAAAAAAAAATAAGGTTTGTCCTCTCTTTTTAAACAAAACAAAATTTTTATTTCAATTCCTTGAATTTCATATAAGTTTTGCATTTAACGGACAATTTAGTTTAATATTTTATTGCAATTTTTAAAAGTTTAATTTGAATTTCAAGATGTTTTTTGAAAAAAAACAATGCTATTTTTAGTTTGTGAGAATTTATAAAAATCTTAAGGAAATTTTTTTTTAAAAATCATGATTTTATGACCCTTTTTCCATACCTCCCTTGTTGGCAATATTTGGATCGTTTTTAGAAAATAACTAAGTAAAAAAATGGCTGAAAATAGCTAAGTAGTGGCTAAAAAATTACTTAACAAGATTTTATTACAAAAAAAACGCATCAATACTAATAAAAAAATACTTATAAAACTTGTTTATGATACTGAAATTGCATTTAAAAGACTATTTTGTTTGTAAAGGGTGACGAAAATTGAAGTATCATTTTAATTTTAATAAAAAAAAAAGTTTTTTTGTGAGATATTATAAATATTTATGTTTTCGTTTAAATGTGCTAAATTCCCATTTCATACTATTGATAAACTGAAATTTATTGTTGATGGGATAAGCTATTCCTATGCGCTTTGTAGTGGTTGCTTAGGCCAGATCTTCAGGAAACTTTATCCAAACATTTTAGAAAAACTAAAGATATTTTGTACAAATAAAACTGTTACGCGAATAAGAATTATGAGCCCAAGTTTTACTTGTAACAATATCAAAGCTTAAACAAAAACCAACAACAATAAACAGTGAGTTTATCTTTTCTTACAGTCCCGACTACAATTGGTTGGAATTCTTCCAACATTAATTGTAGTTGTATGTGGGTAATATTTGTATTTAGGTTTATTACAAATGGAAATAACTCCCCACGAAATTAGTCCCCAAAACGGAAATGAAATAACTCCCCAAAAAAATATATGAAAGGCAACAACAACGTTTTTTGGGGATTTATTTCATTTTTATATTGGGGAGTTGTTTCATATGAAGTAAGTCCCCAAAAAATCTGAAATGAAATAAGTCCCTAAAAATATTTTGGGGACTTATTTCATTTTCCCGTTATACTATGTAAACAAGACCATTCATTAAAAATAATAGTTACTAAGCAGTTAGTTTGAGAAATAATTATGCGATGTAAGCCTTACACTGTAAGGTGCATTAATTTGAAAAAAATATTAAAAATGAATTTTGAAATGATTAGTGGTTACAAAAAACATAGCAAATATAAAAAAATCAGTTTACAAGAATGTCGCAAAATATGAATGTAGACGTGATTCTTGTAAACCAAGAGAATCCACGGTTCAGAAGGCCAATGTGAACTCGCAAAGCAATATGTTGAACATAATCACGGAAACGAGGAGGAGCAATATAATGAGCTGAAGGCTCTTAATGAAATTAAGAGCAATTGTGAAAATCTTGCAGAAACGCTAGGCGGCGATACGACTGCAATGAGCAGTACCTTCCGTAAGGTTTGAGAAAGGTGAGTTATGCTTACAAAAAAAATTTTTTTTTTTATAGGTACATAATATGAAGTTTATAGTGCACAAAGCGATACGAAAAATATCTCATTTCAGAAAATTCAGCGAAATCTACAATATATTGTATTCAAAAATTCTCTTGAAGTAATCGAATCCTTTAATTAATAACATGTTTGGACAGAATTTGGAGTGAATAAGGACAAGGCGAAACCAAAACATTTTTTCACTGCTTGTATCATAGAAGACGATTTTTGTTTGTTTTCGTCGACAAAGACTATAGATTTAGTTAAAGAAAACATTCAGCCACAAAGGAGATACCTTATGGATGCAACGTTTAAAATTGTTCCTAAAGGCTGCTTTAAATAATTCTTGATTATATATATGTATATACATATATATTAGGGATGCCAAACGGGAAATACCGAAATCCCGGCATTTTTCGGGATTTATTTTTCATAAAAATAAATCCCGGGATTTTTAATTTTAACAACTTTTATGTATGAACAATTTTTATAGGATGTATAAAAATTTTCGTTTTTATTAAATTTTTATACTTTCTAATTATTCATTATTAAAGAAATTTGGTTTTCTCAATGTCTCATTTGTTTTCTATTCTGTCGCAAAGCTTACCAACACTCATCTGCCAATTAATTATTTTCCTTTTATTTTTTTTGCCGTACAGATAAATTCAATCAGCTGACTCCCAACTTTTATATGTATTTTGAGAGGTGTTGCCAACTGAAAACAATTTTTTTTGTCGGTATATTGAGAAACCCAAAATCGTTAATGGACACTTTATCGGTCCAATAAATTTATGTTTACATTAAGTAAGTCTGAGTTTATACGGCTTATGTCTTATTTCCTCCTTTTCTTCTTGAATGTTGATGACATGCTTTGTATTTATTATAGTCATGTATTTTATTTTTTGGTCGAAAAATATTGCAGATTTTTTACTGTATTCATAAAAATTTTTAAAACTTAATAAAGGTTTACAAAACAAATTATTTATGAAAATTTCGTTTAATAAGCGTCGTTACATTTAATAATCATTTATGAATACGGGGTTACATTTCAAGCGTTTATACAATAAAGAATTAATTTAAGACATAAAACCATAATAATAATTTAAAATTTTTATAAAAAAAAAATTTGTTAATGAATTTTGTTCTGTTAAATTTTATGGAAAATTTTTCTAAAAAATTTTATGGAAAATTTTTCTAAAAAATTTTCTTAGTGTAAATTGTTAAAGTACATATTAACAATTTGTGCGAAAATTTTCATAAAATAAAATTATTTTTAAAGTTGTCTTAATCTCTTTTTGAAACTTTATATTTTAGGTTTCATTTCTGCCAAGCTATAACGAGGAATAAGTGCAATCGCAAAACTCTAAGATCCTCAAAACTAGAAGCTCTGCTTTATTATAAACTAATGGCTCTTGTTTTGCTTCCGCCGGAGTTAATAAGAACAGCATTCCTGGAAATAAAATCAAAAATTTTGATAATGGATGATGAGCGTCATTTTGCATCCTTTCTTAAATATTTTGAAACTCAGTGTTTGAATCAGGTTATCAACTTATTTTATAAAAATAAATTGTAAATATTAATAATATAATTTTAAACTTTTTAGATCGGATGTAAGAATTTTAGCGTTTTCAATCAAAAGATTACAACAACATCTGCAGTAGAGGACCATAATGGAGTTTTAGGTCGTTTCGCAGAAAAAAATTGTCACTTTTTCATATTTGTGAAATTAATTCGCAACCAAGAACTTTTTAAAAGTAGGAATTTTGCTATGTTATGCGGAAGTGAAGGAGCAATGGCCCAAAAAATTGAAAGTGCATCAAATTTAATGCAGGAAGGAAAACAAACCGTTTCTGAATTCCTATCAAGATTTGTGTTTGAAGGAAACGAAATTTGTATCAATATGACACCAAAAATAGACATTTTTGAAGAGTCTTCCGATGAAGAATCGAAAGAAGAAATTTGTGAGCTCCCAGTTTCCAATAACGACAACCTATGTGTTATATGTCATGACAAAAGCCCAAATATTGTTGTTATTTCCTGTAAGCGTCTTAAAATATGCAACGAATGTAACGCAAAATTAATAACCGTCAAACGGTTGACGAATCGATGCAAGCTTTTGTTTAAATTTTTCAAATTTTGTAAATAAATCTATATTTTTAATTGATTTGGGGATTTATTTCATTTCAGGAATTGGGGATTTATTTCATTTTGATTTGGGGAGTTATTTCGGCGACACGAATCAACGCCCGATGAAATAACGCCCAATTAGAAAAATGAAATAAACCCCAGTGAAAGAAACCCCAATAAAAGGAAGTAACAGCCAAGTAAAAAATAATGAAGAAATACCCAACTTTCACGAAACAATCTCCAATTTAAAAATAAAAAAATGTTGTTAATTGGGACTTATTTCATAATGAAATAAAACCCAAGGAAATAATAAAATAAGATCCAATGAAATAACACCCAAATTTTGTATGTTTTCTGGAATCCAATAATTTTCTTGTAATTCAATTATTTATTTTCTTGAAATTCAATCATTTGTTTTAATTATGTATAAACATATTAGAGAAAAATGCGTGTTGTTTTTTCAACAATTTGGCGACAAAATGGACAGTTTATTTCCTCCTCATTGTTGGAAACACACGCGATTTACAACTTTTTACGGAACACATAAAAAACACCGTATTTTTATAAATCGGTTTTTTTTCAAATATATTTGCTTTTCTGAAATGGAATATAGAAGTTTTCTATTTCTACGGCGGTCACAATTAATTTCGTATTCCATATTTTTATTGATCTTAACACTTTAGCACTTTAAAAAAGAATGAAAATAACTGACTAATTAGAGTCAGACTTACTCCTTAAATATTTCAAGCAAATCCTTACTGTAAGAAATTACAATTTAGAGCTTTAAAAATCCTGAAAATGCTTAAAATTATGAAAATGAAATACAGCAAAAAAAAAGAAATAAGGCCCCAAAAAAATTTTTTGAGAAATAAAATCCAATTAAATAATTTGAGGATTACTTTTTTTGGGCTTTATTTCATAATGAAACTACCCCAAATTTAAATATGAAATAAAACCCAAAAAAACGAAATTAGGCCCAATTTCCAAATTTTGCAATTTTATTGGAGTTTATTTCATTTTTCTAATTGGGCGTTATTTCATCGGGTGTTATTTCTTGTCGCCGTTATTTCATTTCGTTGGGGTTTCATTTAATTTTAAAATTTGGCGTTTTTTTCATATGAAATAAGACCCCAAAAATAAAGGGAATTATTTCATTATTTGTTTGGGGACTCATTTCGTGGGAGTTTATTTCATGCCGCCATTACAAAAAGGTTCCGGTTAAAAATGAAAAATTATGTCGGCAAATTACCCCACTACTGGCTGGGCAGGCTCCAAATCTTTTACCAAAATTCTAAATCAAGGTTTTCAATAAACCGTTGTCAATGGTTGATATCTGCTAGATAATGTTGTTTTTAAGCTCTTGTGAACTGTTGTGGGATTATTTCTGTACATTTCGATATTAAGAAATCCAAAAAAATCTAAAGGTGTCAAATCGCACGATCTTGGCGGCCAATTCACTCCTCCTCTACGACAAAATAATGCGATTTTCAAATTTAGATTTATTGTTTCTTAATTACTTAAAAGATTTTAAGGAGTGGAATTTATATTGGACCCATGGTCAATTATCAATAATTCCAAAATTCTGCAGAGTGATTTCTGGTATTAAAAAACATAAATTTTATGTGCCCCATACACGTTTCAATTCAATTGTCAACTGAGTCTTTCAACTGCATTGATGCTTGGCCACACACTACATAAACTGAATTGAAAGATTTTAAATTAATTTTAAAATTTATTGAAATAAAAGACAATTTTTAAAACACTGATGTGCTGTATTCACAACACAAGTGACTAAATATGGAAAACACTCAAAAAACTGAGTGCTTTTCATATAAATTTTACTACACGTTCAGTCACTTGTGTTGTGAAAACAGCACATTAATTTTATTTTGCAACAGAAAATTACAAACATTAATTTTGACAGCTGTTTAAGAGACTCGAGCACACACAGTACAATGGAATTGTAAGACTTTGTAGTCAACTTGAAAAAATCAAAATCTTCTGATTTTTCTTCAACCAACTCGACAACTGTCAACTAATCAATTGACAGAGCCATACACGCTTTGAAACTCAGTTGGCAATTGAATTGCAACGTGAATGGGCTGCTTGAATAAATTTCCATACAGCGGTGAAATTAGTTTTAACGTTTACAGTGGATTTCAGAAGGCTGCTAAATATGGGATCTAATTATGGATCGTATATCACAAAAGTCACAAAATTGCACGGTGTCATTTCTAGTCCAATAAAACTGTGACGTACCAAATTCTATTATGATAGCATTGTTTATTACGGTTTAAGGCGTACTAAACGGTTTCCCGTGAGTAGGGTTTATATGAGGCCTAGTTTAAATTATGGACCGATCCTCACCATGATTTCCAGTCGAATAAAACGAATTCTTTTTATAATTCCGTGCATTATTCCACTATTTATGTTAGTTTTTGTAACAAAATTATAATTTATTTTTTTTGGGGTGGTGGTTCCACATTTTGATTCATAGCTCTGATACTTTTGAACTGATTATGCTGGATTTCAATCCCAAACAGCTTAGGATAACTACAAGCAATTTAACACCAAGTTTGTTCATTTCTTTTAAGTTTTTCGAAAGTGAGCGTGTTTTCAACTGACGGACAAGCCTCAATCGACTTAGAATTACTCAAGGAGCCAGAATATATATACTTTATGGGGTCTGAGATGAATAAAAAAAAAGTTTCTCACGAAACGACAAACTTAGTATACCCTTAGTATAATAAAAATAGTGTTCGAAACAGAGGGAAAATAACATACATACCTCACAGGGCCATCAAATTTTCAAAAGCAACAAATGGGCCAATATAAAATCGGGTACCCCAGTAGGCTAGTTGGTAGTTAGTTAGTCTATTAGTGCGAGCGTTTTTTTATTTCCACCAGAAACTCTTGCCAGTTTTACTACAACGCGTTATTATTGCTCGTGTTTAAAATTTATAATAAAATTTGTAATTGTATTTGTAACGTAAATAAATATTTTTAATATCCTAATTTGCTAAAAATTCCAATTGGATAATACCTATAACTAAAAATAAAAACATACCGCCGTATTTATTATGAAAATTTTGCATGAAGTTAGCAAAAAGTTTATTCATAATACACTTACCAAACTATGGCTAACGATTTGCTAAACTCTTGCTAACGAGCTGCCAAACGTTTGCCAACTTGTGAAAAACAGCCGTTTAATGTCAAACAATTTTGTTGGTTTTTTTTAATTAACTGATTTTTTTTCTAATTTACTTTCTTTTACTTAATTTATTTTAATTTCAAAAACTTTTAAAAATGTTTATATGTGAAGGGAAAAACAAACAAAAAAAAATAACAAATTCAGCGATGATTAATGCAAAACGTGTTGCATTTTTCAGTAATACAATGTGGCATCATAAAAATTCAGAGTTGATTTATTAAAAGTTGGCAGATGGAGAAAAGTTCGTTATGTGCCAACAAGATGCTAGGCTAAATCGGCATTCTAGTTAAGGCTCAGTTAGCCGGGAGTAACAGGAACGTTGCAAATCAGCTGATTCATTTTGTTGTATGTAAAGCAATTAGAACGATTATAGTTAGAGGGAGTTTACACGGTGTCTTTTCAGATATGTCTGTTTTTGACATTCTCTTTTGAACATGCTACCAAAAACATCTTGTCTTTTCACGATGTCTTTCCAAACATGTCGGTTTTCATGTATAATAGTCTAATGCACATATACATACATACATACAAATTAAAAACATGAAAATTCATATTGACAAACATGAAAACTCATTTCGTGTTTGTTTCGCAACCCCTATTTCTTCCCTACCCCGATGGCCAACAAACAAAACAAACATGTTTGTTAGACATGTCTGAAAAGACACCGTGTGAACTCCCTCTTAGCAGTAAGATGCTATGTCTCAATCTGTAAGAAATAGATTGGTCTTACTTTTTTACGGTAAGGTTACTGTTACTCCCGGCTAACTGAACCTTTAGCAGCTCGTTATACGTAGTGTGCAAACTTTGGCTAACTTTTTGTTATGAATACGGCTGTAAATTTACTCACTTTTGTCAAGTATCCGTTTTGCCGCTGGTACTTATCTTGCCAAATCCACAAATATCAACTAGAAATTATCCGCCGGAGAAATTCCAATTTAAAATGTTCGCCTTAATTTAAACTATTTTATTGTGAAGGCATTTTCAACATTATTTATTTAATACTTTTATTAAATTTTAATTAAAAGATAATTTTGTGTACCTATTTTGTTTTTTTTTTAACACAAACTGCACTATATATAAGTAGGTATATGTATGTAAAAAATTACTCTTAAAAAACAACATTATTTTTTTACTCTGATCATTTACACAAATAACTTCTTTTTTGTAATTAAACTTTGTTAAACAAAAAAAACAATTACATATGTATTAATACACTGTAGGCAATGATTGATTGGTTTTTTCTCATTTTGTTTTCATCTACATATGTACCTATGTAGGTATGTAACTATACATATTTCGTAATTTTACCGTTAATCTCTTTAATGATATACTTTATTTTAATATGTCGTTATGTGTTAGAATTTTTTGAATAAACTGTAAGCAAAAGAAAAGAAAACAAGACAGCAAAAGAAGCTTTAGTTTTTTTTTAATTTTATTTAAATAATAATTCTATTTAACCGCTTTTTATAAAACACGAACAAATCACGACGAATGAAGAAACGCAATTGGATATTTGAAGATGAAACAAACTGATGAAATGGTCCACATCAACGAAACATTATTACAACAACAAAACATGGAGAACAACGCACTCGTTTAAAGCAAAAACAGCGTTAGCAAATGAAAAAAGACTTGTAATATAAATGAACTCGTAAAGATGAGAATTGCAACGGAAATGAACTAACGAAAGAGGACAAAGTAGGTATGTGAATGGATTTTAAAGGAACAAAAGCAGCACTTGTTGTCGGCAGCGTTCGGCGTAAGCTGCGCTTTTACGCACTTAAAAAATACTTTGCTATTTCAAACAATTAAAAACTTAAACTTACAACCAAAATCTTCCGTGTATTAACTTGCAATAAAAATGAATTTTAGACTCCACAACTTTTCTGACATAGTTAAATACATACATAGGTACATATGTATGTGTAGGTACCTAGGTTCATATGTATGTATCATTTTTTTTGAAAATTATAGTTTTTTATACAAAAGATAATAGCTAACGATTAATTGAATATACAAATTTAGAAAAAAGTATTGTTAACCACACGTACTTCACGTGACGTACAACAAAAGGTACGTATGTTCGTTGAAAAAATAAATAAAACAAATAAACTCCTCCATTGACGTCAACTTTAAGGCCAAAGGTTTTTTATTGTACTAGTTTGTAGGTTTACGTGTAAAATTCAGTTTTTCCAACAACGTTTGTTATGTGGGTTTATCCTGCTGCGTACAGCGCTGCATGTGCTATTATCAATTACCAGCAAACAGAGGCAGCAGCAACAACAACTGCACCACCACAAACTTTCTCACGTGCAACAAAGAATACAACAAATGAAATACTAGTTTGAGTTTTTTAACAATGCGAGGGCGCAACGTTGTTTATACAAGAGCATGGAAGAGTGAATAAATGAGTGTGTTTTCTTAATATATAGAAATGAATCTGTGTTGGTGTATTTAAGCCCTGCAAATAATAGGACTAGTCCAAACACGCGTGTAAAATGTAGCCTACAAGGGACTACGACTACTCCAAAAGTAACCCAAACGCATGGAAAAAACATGGGCCATTTAACATTACGATGTCCTAGGGCAGGAGCATATAACCCAGCTTTGGATTACAAAGGAGTAGTCTTAAAACTACTCCATTGAATACACAAGAGGAGTAGTTTTAGTGTTATTTTTAAGCTTCTATCAAAAGTACGTTTTCTTTATCCAACACTAATAATTTGACAACACTGGAATGCTGATTTGACACAGAAACCCGTATTTACACTAATAAGTAATAAAAACGTGAAACGGTTGACTCAAAACAAAAGCGTACAGAAATTTTTGGTGCAAATATTGAGTTAATTTGCTTTTTTTTTTTTTCTTTAACTAGTTTTATTGTTTTATTTTTATATACATAATATTATTATAGGAAGAGTATAATTCTAAAGAACTCATTTTCAAATCTAGATTTTTTTTTTTTTGAAAATGTCAAGAATTTCGCAAATTTATATTCTGGCAAGCCTAATTATATTGTAGTTTCGCCATTTAAAACTTTCTTTAATTTTTTTTATTTCATAAATTTAAATTATCAAATTTTTTTGAATAATATCTTTAGGTTTTCCAAAGTCTTTGAAAAAAGGTTTCCTGATGATCTGGCCTAAGCAACCAGGGTTACCGTTGGAAATTTTCGAAAAGGATCACAAAAAGTGGATTTTCCAGAAAAAGGGGTAAAAAGGGTATTTCAATAAAAAGGGTCAAGTTTTTTAAAAGCAGGCCAAGTTTTTTATAAACAAACAAAAAATATTTCTTTAAGGTAGGCAGTGCTTAAAAAAACTTAATTTTTGTATGGAATGCCCTTTCATCATTATAACTCATTTTTTAATGCTTTTTATGTTATTTTCCGACATTTTGTTCTTTTTTTTACCGAATTAGCGATTATGAATAAATTTTAGGGTTTGTTTCCAACTTTGTAAGTTTTCTGATTCTTTAAAGCTTTACGACTTTGCTATCATACCGCTGTTACCAAATATTTGGGAATTTCAGCAATTTTTACCGAATTTTTTCATTCCTGTTAGTTTTAGTGACTTTTTAAATTTTTGCGAAGCTTTGTTGCTCTTTGAGTCAAACGACGTCGTTTTAAAAATAGCCCATACATAAACCGAAGTCACTTATTTTACAGGGCACTCTTAACATTGTCGATTAAAAAGGGGCCGAAAAGTTCAATTCCAACATTTCAAAGAAACTAATACCTAATTGCATTTTTTTAAATAAAACGTAACATTTTTTTTTTAAAGAAACCACCATAAGTTATTTAATAAATAACAAATATGTATACGAGTTATGTTTGCTATTAGGGAAATTGTACTTTACTATCGAAAATCTAATTTAGAAGTCGTTAAAAATCTTTTTACGAATACTAACGAATGTGCGTTCAATATTTTGGTATTAATTCTTTACTTGAAGTCCATTCCTCCATCTCCGCTTGTTTCGAAATCATTTGTTTAGCACTAACGTTTAGCAGTGTTGACAAAAAAAAAAACTGTGAGTTTTATTTCTAAAAAGGGTCAAAAAGTGTCATAAAATAGTTGAAAATGATACAAAAGGATAATTTAAAAAAAGGGTAATAAAAGGTATCAAGGCCGTCGAAAAAGAGTCAAATTAATACTTTAGTATCACAACGGTAACGCTGTAACCAACCAACTTCTTTCCCACAGTAAATTTTAGTGTATTTATCTAAAATTAAAAATTAGCAAATTAATAAATAAAATACATAGCTGAAATTTAGCTCATAGAATAAATTCGAAAAATAAAAAATGTGGAAATAAAAATATTTATTAACATTTTGTTTAATTTATTCAACATTTCCAACAATTTATTTTAACAAATCACGTTAACATTTTGTTGAAAAAAAATTATTTTGGGCAACAACTTTTTTTATTGACTCAATTAACTTGGTTGTTGACTAAAAATTCAAAAACTTTGCCAACAAACTTTTTATCAATACCGCAAAAATCGTCATCGCAGAAAATTCAAAAAATCAAATATGCGACTATCGTATTGTATTAAAATATGAAAATTATTTTTTTCTGTGCGTCAGCTTAATATGCAAACCTGCTAACTCCCTTTCAGTAAATTTTACAGGAGAGACAAACAACTTTTATATTTCATATGTGCAGCTTAAGAGAAAAGCCAAAAATATAGTTGGTTTAACACACTTCAAGACTCAAATTGAAGAAAAACTTCATGCTGGTCGTCGAGGCGTATCTTTCTCTGCCAGATGTATATGTATAGGTATACTTGCCGCACTTGATCAACAAGAGGGTATTTACCCAAAATTATTAATTTTTCACATTTTGGAAGAAATCGACACGAAATATTCACATCTTCCCGCTGTAAAAATATCATGCTATTTTGTCTACTTTTTGGTAATGAAAAGGAGGTTACGGTTCAAAAATGTAAAATTAAAAATAGTTTCTGATTAAGTGCGATGTGTATATCTTATAAAACATGAATTTATTTTAAAACCGACCAGCAAGGAGGGAACCTTGATACTTCAATAATTAAAATATTGAGAAATGCCTTTACACTGACTGTGTATAATACCATAAGTTTATAAGTTACTGAATATTTACCATATGGGCATTTCCATGAGAATGTCAACCACGACTCAAAAAATTAAAACGCTTGAAACGTTTTTTCAAATATGGTAAAGCGAAATAAAACACCCAAATTTTACTATGCAGACGTACTTATAGCTTATTACAATTTTTAAAAAGCAAAAATTAAAGTTTAAACTGACTTTCTCTTTGATTCATTTTTAGTAACTGCAATTAACAATTTTCAATTTTCTTCCGATTAAATACAGAAACTGGCAACCCTGGAATTATGCTTTAAAATTAGTGTTACAACAACAATGAACAAGATCCATGAGGAAAGACCAAGTATATAGCTCGATTAGCGGTATATTTTTTGGTTTGTTTTGGATGCTATTCTAACGTCACGTACGTGGTGCAAAAACAACATTTGTCTCAGTCATTTCTATTTGGCCAGTCTTAGGTGTGTCAAAATAAAAGTTCAAAGCAAGATATTTGCTGCAAAAAAATATTGATCGGAATTTTTTTTTAAATTGGTATAATCAAAATTTTATAAGCTTTTAAAGCTCGTCACGTACGATATTGTAAGTACTAAAATGCAACTAAATGCATCATCTTATTATGTTAGTATAAAGTTTAAATGTGGTCAAACCTTATTTTATTACAATCAAAAGCGTCTTACAAAATTTTTTTGGAATCGGTCCATATTTGACCATAGCTCCCATACAAGTGCTACTCCCGAAAGAAACTTTAATGTCATAACTTCCTTAGAAATGTTGGCATTTACATAAAAATTGGCGACAATGACTTTTGCGATAGGTACTATACCATGATAAAATGTTGTGCGGGTAGGTCCAAAAATTTACCATAGGTCCCATATAACCCCCCTTTCTTAAATCTAGGGGCACACAAATCTCATATAGATGGAGATACATAAATAATATAATAAAATTACTCTTATATAATTCTTAACCTCATAGCATAATTCTATTCTGGCTATCTTGATTTGCCATGGGTCCCAAATAGGGTACACTCTCAAAAAAAAATTGTTTTAAATATTATAGTGTAGGGTGTCATATGGTCGGGCTTGACCGACTTTTCTAACTTCTTTGTTTTAAGTTTTTATATGCATACATATATTTACAAAAAATATTTTTCATGCCTTGTAAATACTATAAAAGAAAAATCTGTCACGTACGGTATGTCACGAACGATATAACAGTTTGTTCATTATTAAGCCATCAAAAAAAAAAAAAAATTCCAATTACGGATTATAAAGGTAAAATATCTGGTTTATGTTAAAAATTAAAAAAAGAAGAAAAACCTCTCACAATTCGCAGATTTTCGTATTTTTGTACATTCACCCCAAAATCACTTCCGTTTTATGTCACGTACGATATGCACTTACTTTGCTCGATATTTTGGACAAGGTTCCGAATTTAATAATTATATTATATATAGTACCCTCTAAATGAAACATAATGATAAAAAAAAATGTCCAGTTAATACTATTTTGGCAAATTTTCTATCTCTCTGAAGGTGTACAAATGTCACGTACGATGACATGGAAATGCCCATATTTGGTTTCTAATATTTTCTTTTTTTCACTTTCAGTTTCGTTTTTCATAGTGTTTCTCTCTCTTTCTAGTTTTTCCCTCATTTTATATTGTATATTTTCTTTTAGTTTTTAACCCTACAAAATAAATTCCAATTGTTTCATTCCTACTTAAAAATAATTTATTATCGCGCAGCCGCTGCTACAATATCCTCAAAATTTAGGGGTTTACGTTTTACGTTTTTTTTTGTTGAACACACACACAAACAAAAAAATACTCATATATACATACATACATATTTGAAATACCAGGTATTGTTACTTCCTTCCCATCTGCTATTCGTTGCTTGTAATTATTCTCACAATTCCCACTATACATTTGATAAATTCTTTGACTTTGTTTAAAGATGGCGTTTCCAACTCCCCATGTAGCTTAATCTTAATGATCGTTTTGTGGACACCCAAAATAGAGAGAAGTGATAATCTTAAAGAGACTTTTTTTAAATACATCTGAATTAAATGATGCGTAATAAATACTTATATGTACATATGTTTTCATCTTTAATAGATTAAAAAAATCATATTTTTACAATCAGTCGTAAAGGATAGGTAAAAACTTGCTAAAATCTTTAGTTTTCAATATTTTGTAATTCTCTAAATGCAGTTTTGTTTTATTTTCGAATCTTGTTTGACTTGGAAGTCATGGACAACTAAAAATTATTGACCTTTGTTTTTGAACATTTTTGTGACTTAGCACTATTTTGTACTTTTAATGTAGACTTAACACTTTTTCTTTTACTGGTTTTGAATTTTATTTATTTTTATTTTTAAATGCATTTGACTAGGTACTTTTCGTAAATTAGCTAGCTTATGTTGGGGCTTTACATGTTTTTAACAAAGGATAAAGGCTGACTTCATAAACGCAGTATTGCAATACAACACTAAATGGAATACCTTCAAAAACTCCACAACTTTTCTATATGCAATGCTTTGAGTTCAAAATAGCATGGTAACTGTATTCACTGCATAACGGTTGCGAAATTTGTGCATTGTTTTTATTTGTAATGCTTTTTAACGCATTTTTTTTGTGATGCTTTGCAATACTGTGATTATGAAATCAGCAAAAGTATTTTAGAAGGATTTTATAGATCATCGACTGGTAGGAACTGAGATCTCAGGTCGTCAGTAGTGGAATGACTATAACATCGGTTGTCAAACTCATTCTTACGTATGGATGTTGTTGGACAGGGGGGGCAATAAGAAAGGAACGTTCTATCTCAGGCTCAGAGGGCAATGCGAAATACTTCCCAAGCTGCTTTGGTTGTTTTTCTACATATTCTGCATATTGGGCAGTATGTCATGCGAATAACAGCCAGAAGTCTTCTTATCCTGAGGAACCTGCAACTGTTAGGAAATTTCGCGATGGACTCCTTATTTGCCAAAATTTTTAACTTGAGAACACTTTATGTCTTATCAATTTAAAATTTAACTCCGTTATTATTAAAAAAAAAACTTACGTTTTAATTTTCGATATACATATGTATTATTATTTCAATAATGGCGCCAAGCCAAACCATCATAATTAGAACATTTTAAAGCATACATTTAAAATATTTTTTTAATTTTATATTTCTTAAATTTTTTGTTTTTTTGTAGAAGTATTTATAATTATAAATAACACATATTTTCTTTGTTACGCATTTAAATTAAGTTTAATTGATTTTTTTTTCGAAACAGAAGAGTATGTATATAAAAATTTAATGATATAAAAGAAATTTTTAAACGAATGAAAATATGTGTACAAAAAAAAAACCAAAATAGTAAAAAAATGTTCATTGTTAGAATATGTATTAAACAAAAAATTGCAATGTTAAAATCAATTTTCAATTTTTGAAAAACTTAAAAAAAGGAACATCTTAAACAAAAAAGTAAAAAAAAAGTTAAACATAGCAAAAGACATAAACAATATGTTGTAAATGTTTTTTTTTTTATATTAAAGAATGCTACTTAGTGCATTCTTGTAAGGTCCTCCACAATTTTGATGACATCATCAACATCAGCATCTTTTTTCTCGCCATGCATAGCAATCTGGAATAAAACAAATTAAATTTTAAATAAAAATTAATTTATTTTGAAATTCTAAAATTTTTAATTGGTTTCAATTAGCAATGTAACGATACGCCTTTTTGCCGATACGATACCGATACTCAAAAAGAAATACCGATACGAATATAAAATTTAAATTCAAAATAAAACATTAACAAACCTCAAGTGGAGTAATTTTTTTATTATACAAAAGTACAGTTTAAGAGATTATTAATATTTAAAATTGATATTAACCCATAAGTGGTCAAACAAAAACTGGCCACAATTTTTTTAGTTCAACTTTATTTATTGATTAAAAAAAAGTATTAAAAAAAAACATAAAATCGAAAAAATGAAAAAAAAATTTTTTTAACCGAGTTTTTGGGGTGTACTCAACTGAGTACACTCACCTCTTATGTATGAAAATTTTCAGAACATTGTTTTTCAATTGAAAGTGTTTTAAGCACTTCTTATACTGCAAACGAGCTCTTTCTTATGTATATGACAAAAAAGGACCGCAGATGGTTCTGTAGTTTAGTAGAATAGTGTCCAGCCCCATATTGAGATTAATCGGCAGACATTCACCCTTATTCCATTTAGCGTCATCAATACGAAACGATAACGTTTTGTGTCGATTCTTGCAAATCGGCATGCCCATTGTCAATATCAAGTGTTATCGATAAGCGTTGATGTATTTTTGGTATGCCGTACGCAACGTTAACGATGGTATCGATATAAATTGACTCTGATTTTGTCGTCAGTCTTATTGGTGTCAAAACAGTTTTATTCCTTTTTAACTTTTTAATAATAATATTGAATTAAAAAAAATGTAAAAAGAGCAACAAAGCTACGCGAAAATTGCAAAAATGTGCAAAAATAGCGAAAATTCGCGAAAATTTTTAATATTTCACGCAAGCCATAAAATGGATTGATTAAAAGTCAATTAAACTATAAGGAATTTCAAAAATTCCATAAAAATTTCTAAATT
This sequence comes from Pollenia labialis, assembly GCA_949318255.1. Classification (NCBI taxonomy): domain Eukaryota; kingdom Metazoa; phylum Arthropoda; class Insecta; order Diptera; family Polleniidae; genus Pollenia; species Pollenia labialis. The sequence goes on along the minus strand of OX439139.1, from coordinate 144,873,023 downwards.
AACGGAAATTCGCGAATTTTAGCCATGTGTCTGATAGACGAAACTTTTTCTGGAAGTTTTCTGATTCTTTACAGCTTTAACGTTTTTTAATAAATATTAAATTTTGCTATTATACCGCAATAAGCAAATTTTTGCGAATTTCCGATAATTTAGCCATTTTTATGGAACTTTTGCCATTCCTTATGTTTTTAGGGATTTTTAATCCATTTTATGGCTTGTTTGAAATATTAAAAATGTTCGCTATTTCTGCAAATTTTCCGAATGTTTGCAAATTTCGCGTAACTTTTTGTTGCGTCGCCGTTATAAAGATAGCCCCATATTTAAACCAAAGTCTGTATTTTACAGGGCACAATCAACACTGTCGATTTATACGGGGCGAAAAGTGTAATGCCTTAAAGTAATTGTGAATTTTTTTAGAATAAATCAAGCTTCCCTTTTTTAGAGCACAACATAAGAAATTAATATCAAATTGCATTTTTTTTATTAAAAACTGAAAACAAAACAAACCAACCAAGGCGAATTTACTTTAGGTGGCAGCGAGACTACAACAAGTCAACAACACGAAAAACAACACTGTTTTTTATTGTTGCTTGAGTTGGTCGGTATGTCCATGGTGGCAGCCAGGGCAGCCAGATTTGACGATTTATCGTCATTTTGACGATTTTTGTTCCGAAATTGGCAAAGTGACGATTTGACGATTTTTTCTGAAAAGTGACGATTTGTTGAGTCACTAAAGTCTGAATAAAACATTGAATTTTCTGACAATTTCGTTTTTAGATCTTGTTTAACAGCCGTACCTTAGCTAGAGCAGAAGGTGGAACGTTTTGTCTCGCTTAGCTTTTACGCCGATATGCCATACCAAAGCAATAAGGTTAATGCTGTGTCACGAACAGTAGTTACAGCTTTCTTGTTTAAGTTATGAATAAAAATAGAGACAAAAACGCTAGATTAACCAAAAAATAGTTAAATTGCCATTTTTAGTTAACAATGGCATGGCGGCAAACTTCACTATTAAACGAGCTGTCAGAATCGGATTTTCCAATTGCAAAGCGCTAATGCCGCCCTATTCAAAAACTAGAAAACGCGTGCCGCTTTTGTTAAGGTACGGCTGTAATGTGCAAGTATTAAGAAAATCTTTGATTATTTTCAGAGTACAACAACAACAAAGATATAAAGACATGAATTTTATATGGCGAGTTCCCACTTTGAAGCAATACATTTTTGACACATAAAGCGCATTATTCAGCGCATATAAAATTAATTGTATGTAACGATCGGCCTTAGACACTGAATGTTTTGAAACAGGTTTTTTTAGTACTCTCCCTTACAAACCTGCTTCGCAGTAAGGGAATGCCGTAGCACTTGAAATGTTTAGTTTTTTTTTTATAAAAGTTTTTGAGAGTTCTTTCACTTACTTTACTGCATTTTTGTATGTCTTATTGCGTAGCGCATAATTTTGCGCTTATTTTTTTTAAATGTACCATTAGTGCTTCGCAAAATGATAAAATTTTTTATTGGGGAGATTAATTTGTACTTACAAATGACATATATCATAATTTCTTAGCAGGTATTTGTTGCAAATAATTGATCACAAGAGATATGTTCATCTTTGTTTACACCAGATTTATCGCCTTGGGATCTGTGATTGTTACTCTCAATATGTAGAGATTTTTTGTCGTTCTTTTAAAATATTTCTTTGGGCGCGCCCTTTTTCTAGTTTATTTCGTAATTCATCTGCAAGTTCCATATTGCACATTATTTCAGCTTTAAGTATTTTTGCTCATAATTCGTTCATTTAATGGTCAGTTAAAAATTCTGATGTAGAAGTGCAAGATTTTTCCTCTTTCGGTACAGCTTCATTATATGCAGCCTCATCATCACTGCCATTGTGTGATTTTTTTCTTTGAGGCGTCGTGCTTTCGGTGAATTAATTTTTGGTACTTTGCTGTTTCCATCCTTTACACTGAATTAAACTTTGCGAATATATTGATTTTTCTGATTTTGTACTAATGTAGTCATCGTCATCTTTTGGTTTCTTAAATGCGGGTATACCAGTTCCTGTTGTTTTCCAATAGGGATTTAGTACTCTTGAACTTTTTGCCGGGTCGTACGCATCAATTTGTTTTTTTTTTTTAATTGGCTTACTTTCTGTGCGTTCCCGTGAATACGTTTTTAACATTTAAGCGTCATCCAACTATCTCGTTGTAGTGGCTCTTCTCTTTTCTTCAAATCCACAAAGTTTTGATTTTTATCATCTGATATATCTTTTTTTTTTATAATTCCATTAGCTTATGCTTATCCCCGCGAATCTGTACGCTTGTCTGCAGGAAAGAAACCAGAGTCTCTTGCGGGAATCGAACCCGCAACCACGGGACTGATAGACTAGCTCACTACTAGCTAGCCTACCGAGGCACTCGCTGTCACTAACGCTACTGTTTAAAACCTTACTTTTCGGACTCTTTCTAGTTTTCAGTTTAGATTTGTTAAGCCTTTTATTGTCATCTTCAGATAAGGAACTTTCACTATCATCAGTTGTGGATTCTCTTTTTTCTTCGGAGCTAGAGTGTTTCCGCTTTTTATTGGACTTTTTTTGGATTTTTTATTGTGCTTATCTTTTTTCTTTTTTGATTTATTTCACTTGGCTTCTTTGCTCCTTTTCTTAAGCTTTTCTTCGACTGATGGGAGTATCAAATTTGTTTCACCTTTCAATATCATTTTGGTGTGCCGTTCAGCTCTTTGTTCAGCCCGCTTTTTTGCAAAAACTTCCAGTTACAATTTAACATAAACATCTTTTGACATATCTCTACATAATTATAAAAAAAAATGTAAACAACTTTTGACATGTCTCTACCCAGTAGCACAGCTGTGTTTTCAACGCCACCTGAAAGTCAATTCGCCTTGAAACCAACTGTCTAAGTTATTAGAGATTTGCTTTAAAAAACGATAAACAACCGACATCGTTACACTGCTGTTATAGAATACAAGTTTTGTATCATATAAATGACGACGTCGATGAAAATTGATGTTGATATTTTATTGATGACGACGACGTTAAATGGAATGAGGGTGATTACTCTAAATTTCTACGATCAACATAAAGATTGTATCCAAAAAAAGATTTAAAACAGACGATAATTTTGTGCAGCACAGTTCAACCAACTACTCCAAAAAAATTTTAACAACACGTGAAACAAATGGATCAGAAGATTCCGCATGCGATTTTTTGGTGAACAAATGTAACTGGCAGCAATAGCCGCTACCCTATTTTTGAAGCCGAATCGAACTGGATTTCCTCGAATGGATTGCTGAGCGGGATGGTAGTCAAAATTTTTTACCATTGGATCGTCTTAAGGAATATTTTAGCCACCATCCCGCTAAGCATTTCATTCGAAGAAAGCCAGGTCAATTCGACTTCAAGAACTGGAGGCTATAAGGTAGTTTTTTACCCGAAGTTTTTCGATTCCCGGGAAAACGGGAAATTTTTTTTAAATTTAAAATTAATTTTTCTTTTTTATAAACAACGTCTATATCAGTCAAATTTATGTCAAGGTTGACGCAAAAAATAGCATCAAACGGACTTCATCTTACAAGATCCACCTGTAATCTTTAGGACAATGTGTTTTTAAAATTGTATGTTGGAGTTACAAGATTTTAAGCGATTCCTAATGATTCATTTGAAAGTTTCACAATTAAATGTTGTGAACAACCTCTCCACCGGAGATGCCTGACCTCCCAATTTTACACGAGTATCTTACACGAGTTTCCATAGTTTTTTTATTTCGGTTTCCTAGTACTTCCCGGTTATATAAGCCGTCACATAATGTAACAAATTTATGTTTATCATCTTATAAACATATCGTCGTATCTCAAATTTTTTTTTTATACCCTTCACCGAAGGTAAAAGGGTATATATAAGTTTGTCATTCCGTTTGTTATTTCTACAATATTGATCCTACACCCTGTAAAGTATATATATTCTGGGTCCTTATGAAAAGCGAAGTTGATTTAACGATGCCCGTCTGTCCGTCTGTCTGTTGAAATGGGTTTTCCGAAGACCCCATACATGTATGATGGGGGCCAGGTTATTATACATTTATGTCAAATATGGTGCGGAATTGAAATTAAAAAGATCGGTCCACAAATGGCTGAGATATGAGCAAAAAACCACGACTACCCCTAATTTTTCCCAAAACTCCCTTGTGGTTGTGGTATTTTTCTGATTTTTTGTGTAGATATGACTTTGCTGCAATAAAGGAGCGATATTTTTGGATATCTCCTATTTTTAAGATTTGTCGATGGATAATTAAAATTTACTGCATGCATCTTATTTTGAATTTATGTTCTTTATTGACTCTTCACTTCACTAAATTTATTAATTATCAACTGTTGCGCGGCACATTCTGCTTTGAGTAGATTTATTGCGTCAGTAGACATTGATTTACGAATGTACTCACTTCTTGTTATTGATCTAATCCACAACCCATCGACAGATGCTAATTTTTAGAGAATAGAAAACTAAATTTCAAAGTATAAATAGCTTTTTTCTGAAACTATGAGGAACTTTTATTTCCCGGGATCCCGCAACAATAATCCCGGGAAAACCCTACTATTAGGTCAAAGACAATGTAATCAAAGATTTTTCAAATATTTCTTCACGTACACTATTTAATCTTTCCCAAACTTGAGAGTTCTGCTGAGGGGTTGAGCTCTGCTATGGAAAGCATTTCCAAATAGGATTTATTTTCTTTGCGAAGTCTTTCCGAGTTTTCTTTGGTCGTTGTCAATGATTTCAAGATTCACGAAAGCTTCAATTGTACCAGGTTTGTCTTTTGGTAGATTTGAAATCGTTAAACACCTCCTTCGCCATGACATGATATGCTATTTACAGCTTTTTGAAGGCTTTTGATCACTCTTGGGCCGTACAATATTCTCCACTCATAGTTAAAATCTAAAAAAAAAACTTAATTTTTACCTATGCATGTTGTCAGTGTACTCAAACGACGATGGCCGGCGGGCCAGAAAATGCATCACATTCTGCTGGTGTCTAATAATTGTAAATTTTTCTGAACATACAATATACTTCATTGCTGTCCAAAGGAAAGCTAAGGTAAAATGTAACAAGAAGATACAATATGATAGTCAGGTCTGGTAGTGTTTAAAAAAGTAATTTCTGAAAAATTAAAGGAATAGGACTTTATTACAAAAAAAAAAAGCTTTATAAAATACATTACTGAAATTAAGCTCATCGAATTCGAAAAATAAAAAAAATGTTGAAAATGTTGAAAGTAACCTTCAAAAGGAAATATTCCCAGTTTCTATGTAGAAAAATCTTAGTTTTTGGTGTTCTCTGCACAAACTTCTGGGGGTTTTTTTCATGCCGCCCTTTCGATACCTGAATAAACAGAGTCACGTTCCATTAAGGTATTACCTTTAAATGCCGGAATTCACTATCCTAGACAATCGTACGATTCATTCACACGAAAATCTGATGGAATTCTATCCGACATAAAAAATGTCTTCAAAATCTGCTGTCAATGCCAACTATTGCACAAAACTGATGTCAACTCAAATGACTCAGGTACTTTACAAGAAAATACAACTCTGATCGCATAGAAACTATTATTTTATAAAAATTTTCGTAAGCATTTGAAAGTCGGATAGACTTGTCAAAAAAATCTATCACTGAATTCGTTTTTAAGCCCCACTATCCTACTTTATGAGCACACACGATTTTTTTTAACAAATCGTACGACTGAATAGGAAAGTGTATCGCCGGCTTAACCAAGTATTTTTGGTAGATTTCTACATTATTTTGTGCTGCGAATTGAAATAATAAATTGAATATGGTTATATTTCGATTTTGAGCACTGCAGCTATCACTGTAAAATATAATCGGCGTAATGAGTTCAACATCAGATACGCCGATGACACTACCTTATTGGCTGACAGTATGTCTGGACTTCAGAACCTGGTTACAAAGCTCAATTCATGCAGCGAAAATTATGGTTTAAAAATTAATATTCATAAGACAAAATATATGATTATTAGTAAAAAAAATAAATACAACGATACAATACTTAAAATTCAAAACTCACACGTCGAGAGAGTGCAGAATTTTAAATATCTTGGTGTTCTAATTAATGAGCAATGGGACGGATCAAAAGAAATTAGATGCCGAATAGAGATGGCAAGAGATGCCTTTTTTAAATACAGAAAAGTTTTAACCAATCATGATATAAACATGGAAACAAAATCGAGATTCATAAAAAATTATATATGGTCAGTACTGATGTATGCTGTGGAGGTATGGACTATAAAAGCTGTAGATATAAAGAGACTGGAAGCATTGGAAATGTGGATTTACCGACGAGTACTAAAAATACCCTGGACATCTTATACATCTAATAACGATGTTCTAAGGAGAATGAATCGAGAACGCGAACTTTTATCTCACATCAAAAAACGAAAAACTGCTTATTTAGGACATTTTATGAGGAACCCTAAATATATTGTACTCCAAACAATCCTCCAAGCCAAAGTTGAAGGAAAACGTAGAAGGGGCTGAAAGGAGATGTCATGGCTTGAAAATATACACCAATGGACTAGATCTCAGAATGTGGAGATTCTCATAAATGTGGCAAGAAATAGAGATGTTTTTGCTCAGATTGTAAACAATGTTTGAAATTAAATCTAATGTAAAATACTCATTTAACTTTTTGAAATGTGAATTTTGTAATTGTATGGTCGCTTACATTCGAAAACCGAATATGCAAATAAAGAAGAATGAGTTCAACTTCGGTTTTGAGGAAATCAACCAAGCAAGACGCAAACACGTTTCTATACATTCCGCACTCACCCTCGTGCGAGACATTGCACAATACATCCCGATTAGCTAAGTTGTATATTGTGAACTAATGACATATAAACTTTTGCTTAAAATAAAGAGCACCTGCACAGAGTAAAAAATGTAAAATTAACATGGAAAAATGTTGATTAAAAATCATGTTAAATTTCTGCAAAAGTATGCCCTTTATTTAAATTTATCATTATTTCATATTAATTTTAAATGAAAAATATTAAAAAAATCTCTAATCACTTTTATTAAATATTATTCACTGTTAAAAAAATAAAAAAAACATATTAAAATTTAAAAAAAATATGGATTCAATATTGAATCCATAAAAACCTGCTTTATATTAAAATCAATAGTTTATCTTGTTAAATTAACATGCATACATAGTTAAGTATGTTAATTTTTTTATTTTCATTCCTAAAATATGTTATAAAAAGAAGACAATTCCCGTATTCTTTTAATTAAAATTATTTAGTTAAATAGTACATCAAGTTTTAAAAGTAGAATGATGACGAAACCCATATCGGGCCATTCTGCTGATTGATCTGTTAACAAAGGAGACTACAAAATAAGTGAAACATGTGTTACAGGGGTAAGTGTTTTGAATTATTCTTAAATAAATGCTTCTTCACACCAATTAGTTTCTACATGAAATTCACGTTGTTTCAACATGAAATAACTTTCATTCAACGTGATTCGGATTGTTATTTCAATATAATTGACATTTTGCTCTAACTTTACTGCAATGTTAAATTAACATGAATTATAGTTATTTTAAAAGAAAAAAATGTTGTTCGCAAGCAATTATAAAATCAGGTTGAATTAACATGAAACACGTATGAAGCAAAATCACCACCGAAAAATTTTAAATCAACCTTGTTTTCGACGTTTTTAACTTGATTTTTTTCTGTGTGTGCGGGTTATTGTGGTATTATTTGCACGGCTTGGACATCAATTGTGAAAACTTTTATTTCGCCAGCAAAAGCCTTAATTTTGTCTTTGCATCTATACCCCTCAATTGTGAGACATCGAGTTACGAGGTTGCGTTATTAAACCATCGATATGTATTCTATTTCGAACATTTTACACATAACGCACTACCATGTTCATAATAGTTTCAAGCTAGAAACAAATTACCATAAGCCCATACATTTCGTGAGGCATTATAATCGTATGTGCAAGTGTTCTTAATGCGAAATAGTAGAAACTAGGGAGATCGATTATTCGACTTTTTTCAATAGCCGGTTTTCGAATATTCCGACTAGTTCCTATTTAAAAAAACCGACTTTCGGTTAAGCATTTTAAAAATAACCGGTTAACCGGTTTTAATTCAAATACATAAAAATACAAAAATCAAATTAGTTTTTGTAATAAAAAGTTACATTAGAATAAAAACAATTCAATTCTGTTTTAAGTTCTGGTAATTTAATAAATTAAACTTAAGAATTTTTCCTTATCGTTGATTTCGCCGGTATGGTGTAGTTTTAAGCATGAAGAAATCCTAGAACTACTTGAGAGTTTTTCATTCATTATTGGCAGCATATTTGAGTAAAGTATTATTTGCAGTCTCTTAAAAACTACTTGGAACAGAGTTTACTTGTCGTATATTTATGTTAAGCTTGTAGACTAATTAAAAGTGATTAATAAGTCGTGACGTTGAAGAACCTTTGCAACTTATAACTTTAGGGCCATTTAACCACCATTGTCTTTTTTAAGATCAGTTCGATATTATCACCACAGATGACATCTTTATAAAGATATGTAAAGTATTTAGAATACTGTCAAATTGCTAATTACTTTTTAAGCTGAACTTTTTTTTTGCAGTATGTATTTTGAATTTTTTTTGGTTTTTGTTACAAGAACACACGCTTATATAAGTGATTTGTATTTAGATTGCTAATAATGTTTTTTTGACTCTTGTTAAATTTCGTTTTGACATTTTTTTATAAAAAGTTTAAGTTTGCCAAATATTCAATTAGAAAAATACTTAAATTACGGATACAAACATTTATAACAAAAGTAAGGAAAGGTGTATATAAATTATTCATTACTAAAATAACCGGTTTATTCGATATTCGAAAAATGGATATTTTAAAATATTCGACTTGGGCAAAACTAAAATAACCGGTTAAGACCGGTCGAATACTATTCGATCGATCTCCCTACTAGAAACCCACAATATGAGAAACACTCTCGATTTCCCGCTTACCGTCAAAATGGAAATTTTACCGCGATGAGCACATGCAAACGATAGAATCGCGATAATAATGTCAAATTAGCAACAGTACTACTAATACACAAACACTTGAAAAAAAATAGATATCGTTTCACTGTCCTGAACTGGCGAGATGTCTGGCCGAAATGGGATCCGCCACCTTTGACGGATTATACGATATCTCTGGCGTTGAAATGGAAGCGCATTTTAAACTTCGTTAGAAGTTCGGGTTGGTTCTGCGGTGGGGGTTCTGTTTAGTGGAACTCTATGATATCACAACGGACTAATGGGTCAAAGTGTGCCAGATTGATTCTGACTGACATTTCTACCTAACCTGACCAAAAGCTGTTAAAAAAAGTACAATACAAGAATATCGCCCTATCTCAATCCTGCCATATCTTTCCAAAGTCTTTGAACACTTAATACAGAAACAAGTTTTTGAATATTTGAACACAAATAATCTATTGACAGAACGCCAATCGGGCTTTAGACCAATGCACAGTTGTATAACTGCTCTTACTGATGTTGTTGAGGAAATAAGAGGTAATTTGGATAACGGAGATATATCGTTTTTTGTCTTACTGGATCATTCTAAAGCGTTTGACACTGTTGACCATGACATTCTTTGCCTTAAACTGGCTAAAATGTTTAAATTTTCTTCATTGGCTGTGAAATTGATGTATACATATTTAACTAATAGGTGGCAATGCGTCTCAAATTTGGGGACTATTTCGAAACCCCTGCGAGTTGTCAGAGGTGTCCCTCAAGGCTCGATACTTGGACCACTATTATATTCAATTTACTCCAATGATATACCAAAACAAATTAAATATTCAAGTGTTCAAATGTACGCGGACGATATTCAAATGTACCTGAAATGTTCTAAGTATTGTATTAACTCCAAAGTAAATGAATTAAATTACGATCTAAACCAAATTTTTTTCTGGGCATCGGCCAATGGATTACGCCTAAATCCTAAAAAATCAAAATGTGTTATTATCACCAAAAAATCTGTTAAAATTGATGTTGAAATTAACGTTATTCTGGGAGATACTAAAATTGAAGTAGTAAACACGGTCAAAAATCTTGGAGTTGTCTTTAACAGCACACTTACCTGGTCTGACCACATTACCCAGGCATGTGGTAGAGTGTACAGTATGTTGCGGAATTTGTGGACTGTACAGTACTTTACACCACCCAAAGTAAGACTTTTGCTGGCAAAAACTTATCTTCTACCTACACTTCTGTATGCATCAGAGATATTTTCTGGATGTAACTTAAAAGACTTCATGAGGCTTAAAACGACATTTAATAACATTGTACGCTATATTTATAGTCTAAAAAAATTTGATCACGTATCTCAATACTCCTATCGTGTGTTCAACGTTAGCTTCGAAGACTATCTGAAATTAAAAAACCTTTTGTTCTTACACAAAATTATAACGACAATGAAACCAAAATATCTATTTGACCGTCTACAGTTCATGAGGTCCTCGAGAGTAAACAGCCTAGTCCAACTTCGACATCGTGATGCAGCGTCTGAGAAACAATTTTTTATATATTCTATACGTCTCTGGAACCAACTTCCTGTATCTTTAAAACATTCAACCAACGCAACTAAATTTAAAAATAACTTCAATAACATTTATGGCATTCGAAATAATTAACTTAATTGCAAAATTCAAATATTTATGTACTCTAATTTATTCTATATTAAATGTAATTATTGATCTAATTATCTATTATTACTATATCTGCTAAATTATTTTATAAATAAGGACACCAACATATATTAAAACTAACTTTTCTGATTCTAATACTTTAATTATAAGATAATCTATCTTGTTGTATTAGAAAAGCACTAAATAAATATAATAATAATAATAATAATAATAATACTGTTTATGCAATTTTATTTCAGGTTTGTGCCAAAAACATATTACAGGGTGGCGCAAAATGATCTATATGGTTTGAATTCTTTATTACTTTTTTAATTATTATTCTTTCTTTGTTTTTTTCAGCATTTTGTGAAGAAGGCTTGGGGAATTAATGATGAAAAATAACAAATCGAACAAAGACCAAAATTAATTGAACCCGATTGATTATTATGAAAATAACTTGTCTTGGGTGTGTAAAATAGAGGGTGGCGCAGAATGAGCTACATGGTTTTAATTCGTTGTAACTATTTTAATAATAATTTTTCTTTATTTTTTCCAGCATTTTGTGAAGAAGACATGGGGAATTATTAATGAATAACTATACACAGGGCTGCCAGGTACTTTTTTTCGTTCTCCCCAAATTTAAAAATAAATTTCCCCAAATATCCCCCGATAAAAGCAAGAATCCCCCAAAAAAGCCCCTGTAAAAAAATACATAATTTTTAACGGATAATTTAAATATTTATTTGAGTTTTACTTGTACCATGTTCTACAAGAGATAATTTTTATCGAAAGGAAATATGTAGTTGTTTTTTAAATATATATATACATATGGGGGATTTTGTGTCAAGTGACCCAACTTTTAAATCGAACTTTTAGCTATCGAAGCTACTTGGGACAAATTTTGCTAACACCAATAGGTAATAAGTTACATGGATGAGAAAGAACACCTGTATGGCCAAAATGTCAAACTTTGACCTCCTCTAACTCAGGAACTTTTTGACCGATCTGGTTGAAAAATTGTGTCTGAAGTACTATCCAATAGGACTAACTTTCTTCCAAATCGGAAGACATCGATTTCAAAGTTGGGTCACTTGACACGAAATCCCCCATATATATACAGTCGAACTTTCCTATAATGAATTTGCATGGGACCACAAAATCACTAAATTTTCAAGAAGTTTATTATACAAAATTAATTTTATTTTAACTTTTATTTAAATATAATGAGGCTGTTCAAGTTTGGATTACATTCCCACGTGCAGCAGTTTTTTGCTCTAATTTACAGGTTTGAAGGCTCTTGCATTTCATGCTTAATTGTTTGCATTCTACATTTTAAGAATTAAGGTTGCTTTAGTCGACCGTAAATGTTGTGCTATGCAATGTAACGTACCGTAACGTACTGTATTTTCTGTAATGCGTTATTATTTGACAATTTTTAGTCTTTTGCACAAATCAATTTTAAAACTGTGTGCTCGCATTTCTAGGTCAAGCAATAATTGGCACATTAGTGGTCTGGGGCATCATTTTTTACTAGTTCTAAACCGATTTTTTTTAATTTCTTTTTTAAAAAAATTTCGAATTGTTAATAATCTAGACTAAAAACTTTTACGACATTTAAAAAATTTTCCAAAAACTTAAATAAGTGATTGTTTTGCCTTGTACACACTATTTGACATTTCAATCGACTTTTCTTTACCCAATCGTCACCAAACTTCATATTTAATGTTTTTATATACAAAGGAACCAATAAGCCCATTCATTGGCTTTCGGGTTCATTTTAATTTTTTTGAACACCTCTTATACACATGAAGTTGTCCAAGAAAATACAAATTTTGGACTTATTGACAGATTAACTTCAAACTTATCAGATATTTTTTTTTAATAATGTGTGCATTAAACTTAGTTCTCTTTAATAGAAAAATTAATCTCATATTTTTTATTTCCCCAAAAAATCCCAAGTTATTTTTTTAATATCCCCAATGCAAACCCCAAACCCCAAATTAAATTTTCTGTCCCTTTTAGCAACAAGAAAACCCCTTATTTGGGGTCAAAACCCCTAAACTGGCAGCCCTGACTATACAATCGAACAAAAATAATGACCCGCAAAATTTTGCGAATAGTTATGGAAAATATGCTAAAAAGAGCATGTATATCACTTAAAGGACATAATTTTTCAAAACTAATTGCAAAAAATTCCCCAATAATATATGTACTGTATTTAAAAAAATAAATTATAATAATCGCATAAGTAAACAAGTCAGAGTGCTATATTCGGCTTTGCCGAGTCTTTAATACCCTCCACCGACAGTTCGAATATTTCAGGAGTGATATCTATATGATATCTATTTATTATTAGTTTTTCTTATTAATTTATTGACCGACCATCAGAATTGCGTGACATTTTTTCTAGTCATATGAAACTAAGTTGGAAGAAATGTTTCCACAATAAGTATATCTGCTACGGTTTTAGGCGTATTTAATTAATTTACCTGAGTGGGCTTTACATGGGACATATACTAAATTAGTCCTAAAAGACTGTGAAGTATTAAATTTTATTCTGATAGCATTATTAATTACTGTTTTAGGCGTACTTAATTGTTTTCCGGGAGTAGGGTTTATATGGGGCCTAGAATAAATCATGAACCGATTTTAACGAAATTTCACAGTGTCATTTCTAGTCCTATAAAACTGTGACGTATCAAATTCTATTACAATATAATTAATTATTAGAGTTTTAGGCGTACTAAACTGTTTCCGGTAGTAGGGTTTATATGGGTCCTAGTGTAAATCATGGACAGATCTTCACGAAATTTCACAATGTCATTTCTAGTCCTATAAAACTGTGACGTAATAAATTTTGTTATGATAGCATTATTTATTACGGTTTAAGGCGTACTTAACTCTTTTCCGGTAGTAGCGTTTTAATGGGGTCTAGGGTAAATCATGGACCGATCGCCACGAAATATCAGTGTCATTTCTAGTCCTATAAAACTCTGACGTACCAAATTTTGTAATGATAGCATTATTTATTACGGTTTTAGGCCTTCTAAACAGTTTTCCGGGAGTAGGGTTTATATGGGGCCTAGATTAATTAATGAACGGATCTTCACGAAATTTTACAGCGTGATTTCCAGTCGAATAAAACGAATTTCTTACTGAACCGATTTTGCTGGATTTCAATCCCAAACTGCCTAGGAAACTACAAGCAAATTGAAGTTTGTTTATTTCTTTTGAGTTTTTCGAAATTGAGCGTGTTTTCAACAGACGGACAGACAGTCAGACGGAATTGGCTAAATCGACTTAGAATTACTCAAGGACCCGGAATAAATATGTGTTACGGTTTTAGGTTATTTTTATAAAACCAAGTTTATTTAAATAAAAGAATTAAATTACAAATACATTAACATTTAATTAATACACGCGGACTACATAAAACAACGATAATTAACGACGGCCTCACAAACTAGACTGCCTCTTTAAGTCATCATCACGAACAAAACACAGTTGTATAAAAAGGTATTAACTAACTGTCAATTTCTTTGGGGATGCCAACATCTCTCTTCCTTTTAAAAAGATGAAAATCGGGAGTCCATGCAGGAGGACGTTTTCTACGACTGGATCTACGAAGACCAGAGCCTGCTTCTTCTACTTGAGCTAACGGTGTAACTGTTGTTGTACCTTCAGATACATTAGATGCATTAGATGCTCCCGGTTGATTTTCAAAATTTGACGAATTGAGTGCTGAAGAAGTTGGGAGTGGCTCAAGACCATGTTCTAGTTGCGAACACGTAGACGATGCTTGTTGGTTATTTGGTGCCATATATGCTATCTCAACGAGTTTACTTCCATCAGGTAGAGCTGGTGTTTGGCGAGTTGTTTGTACATCAAAATAGTCAAGCAGGACTTGATGCGGCTCAGAATTTATAAAATCAGCATAACGAGGTCTTAGTTGATTTGTATGAGATCTTACTGCACGAAATTCTGGAATATTTATTATTTCCACTTCATAATTCACATTCCCAAGTTTTCTTTTAATAATACCTGGGAACCATTCAGACTTATTCAATTTATATAATTTTGCAAAAACATTTTGACCAACATTGTACTTGCGCTCGACTACACCATTACGTCTATTAAATTGTTCTTCCATCTTGTTATTTCGCTGAACTGGATAATTTACAGGCTTCTTTATTAAATCAAGACTAGTCCTCAATTTTCTCCCCACGAATAATTCAGCAGGTGATTTGCCATCCGTAGTAGGATTTGGAGATGACCGGTAATATTTCAAAAAAATTTGAAGATTCTCATTTGAAGTACCTGTTCCCTCAAGTTTCCTCAATGCACGTTTTAAGGTGTCAACAAACCTTTCCGCCTGGCCATTTGATTGGGGATGGTAAGGAGCGGTAAATTTGTGTACGATACCATTTTCCTGACAAAATTTTAAAAATTGTTGGCTCGAAAACTGTGTTCCATTATCACTTACTATCATTTCAGGGTTGCCAAATAATGATGTAAAATCACACAAACAATTTATAATTATACTTGATGTAATAGATTTGATTTGGTAAATTTGAGGCCATTTTGAAAATGCGTCAACAATAACAAAATAATAAAAATTTTTAAGCGGACCCGCGATATCGATATGGACTCTTTCCATAGGACGATTTGTTAATGGCCACGAATAAAGTTTTGTTTTTGGCAATGACTTTGATACAGTGGCGCATTTGGTACATTTTTGAATATAATTTTTAATTTCATCATCCATATAGGGCCAATAAACATAGCTACGTGCTAAAACCTTTGTCCTTTCGATACCTGGGTGTCCTTTGTGCAATTCTTTTAAAATCCGACTCCTTAAACATTTGGGGATTATGATGCGCTCACCGTACATTACACAATCATCCACTATACTCAAGCTTTGCTTTCTCGAATAATAACATTTAATTTCTAATGATTGATTATTTGGCCACTTACCAGTTTGTAGATATTTTATAAGATCTTGAAGGCTCGAATCTTTTTTTGTAGCGGCTCAAATCATATTAAATGTTATTGGTAACACATCTGAAATCTCGCTTATTACCTTTTTAATTTCGTTTTCCACTTTAATACTAGCAATGACGGTGTCTTCATCTGGTTTCTCTGCTTTAGAAATTAGGCGCGATAGAATATCCGCTGCTCCAAATTCCAATGTGGAAACGTATTGCAAATTAAACTCGTATGCCATAAGCGTTAAGGCCCAGCGCTGAAGGCGGTTCGCTGAATGGGCTGGAATCCCTTTTTTATTTCCAAAAATTGCAAGTAGAGGTTTGTGATCTGTTTGAAGGGTAAATTTCCGACCATATAAATATTTATGGAACTTAATTACAGCAAAAACTAAGGCCAATCCTTCCTTTTCAATTTGGGAGTAATTTTTTTCCGCTGGGGTAAGCGACCGGGAAGCATGGAAAATTGCTTTTTCACTGCCATCAGGAAACACGTGACATATGTACGCGCCTATACCCACATTGGAGGCATCAGCGGCTACTTTAATAGGTAGCTTTGGGTTGAAATGTGTAAGCAATAAGTCTGATGAAAGCAGCTGCTTAAAACGTTCAAAGCTGCGCTGGCATGATGGCGACCATTTATATGATTCGTTCTTCTTAAGCAACTTATCCAAAGGATCTCTTAGATTTCTCATTTCATGTATAAATTTTCCGTAATAATTAATTGCTCCGAGAAAAGACCTCAATTCGCTTATATTTTTGGGAGGCGAAAATTCCAAAATTTTTTTTATTTTATTTTTGTCTGGATAAATACCTTTGCTGTCAAAATGATAACCCAGGTATGTGCACGATGTTTTGAAAAAATTGCATTTTTCATATTTAATGGTGATATTAAATTTTTTTAAACGATCAAAAAGTTGTTTTACGGCAGCAACATTCTCTTCACGAGTTGGTGTAGCAACGATAATATCATCCAGATATGGGAATACGCCTCTAATGTCAGAAACAATTGACTCCATACATTGCTGAAAAGCTCCAGGTGCTGATCGGACTCCTGGTGCTAGTCGATTAAATGTATATAACCCACGATGGGTGTTTATAACCAGTAACTTCTTTGTGTCATCATCGACTTCAATTTGCATGTATGCATTGTTTAAATCAATACTGGAAAAGAATGAGCAGTTATTAAAATTTATAAAAATTTCTTCTGGAACTGGCAGTGGAAAAGTGTGAGGTTCTAACTGATCATTAAGTCCAGTGGAGTAATCACCACAAATACGGAGATCCCCGGAAGTTTTTTTTACTACCACAATTGGTGCGGCCCATTCAGAAAAGTTTAAAGGTGAAATTATACCTTCTCTTTCGAGTCTATTAATTTCTTTGTCCAACTGCTCTTTTACTGCATATGCAACTTGCCTTTTTGGACGAAACACTGGCACTGCTTGTGGTTTACGTTTTAGGTGAACTTTAAAATGAGTGCAGTGTCCAACTTCCTTTCTGAACACTTCTGGGTATGTTGCACGCAATTCAGATTCTGTGAAAATTTTGTTTACCTGAAGTAACTTACATGATGTAAAAGAATCAATGGGTGTACTCCACAATTTAAAATGCTCCATTAAATCAGATCCAAATAGATTTAAATTCGGAAGGGCTGATACTAAAATGTTGCAGTCCTTAGCTTGATTATTGATAGTCACTGTACCATTAAATTGACCGATTATTTTAATTTCATTTGTAGAAGCATCTCGTGGCGTGTGCTGAGAAATTTCTAACATTGGCTTACCGATTTTGAACCAATTTTTCTTAGAGATGATCGTGACATCTGAACCTGTATCATGTTGAAGACTAATATTAACATTGTTAATTTTTAGTAAAATATATCTTCTATTTTGACGTAAAGTGGTTGTTGCATTAACGTTTTTAATAGCCTTTTGAGTTTTTCTGAAATTAGTTTTTTTATTTTGATTCTGCTGATGTTTTTTATTGGACTTTTGCTTGTTATCTGCGAAACACGAACAAAAACCCTCTTTATGCCCCACCTTACCACATTGTGAACACTTGTGTTTCGTGTAACCACAATCCCTGACAAAATGCATACTTCCACATTGCCAGCAAGGACGTTTAGGTTTTAAATCTGTATTAGCATTTCGTGATTCCTGTTGCTGTTTGAAATTGTTTACTGCATTTACATTTGGATATATATTCTCATTTGTTAACACGTCACGCTTAAGTCTATTAATGCGTTCTATTTCAGCTACTAAATTATCCAGATTTAATGGTTTTTGTTCTGATTCGGAATCTAGTAATGTTAAAAGCCTTGATTTATATTCTTGATCTTTCTGAGACGTTAAACCGTTTACAAATATAAGGCACTTAAAATTATCAGCGGTGCATTTTCCCAATAAAAAATTTTCACAATGGCGATTTACTTTGGCGGCGTAACTAATTATGTCCTCTTCTTCGGTTTTAACATTTGTAATGCATTTAACACGAGTGCTGAATTGGCTCTCTTTCCTTCCAAAAAGTTTTTTTAAATTCTCTACTGTTTGTTGGAAAGTGACGTCACGGGGTTGTTTTGGAAGCAGATAATCTTTGTATTTGTTAAATACCGCATTGCTGACTTTCCTTAACAATAACCTCACTTTTGCAGCATCATCAAGTTGATCTGCTTCGAACTGGAAAACATCTTCATAACGTTCATACCACGTAGCGAAGATTTGGTTTTCCTCAGGTTCGTAGGTAAACTCCCGTATATTTTTCGATAAAATGTCCATTAAAGTTTCAGGCGCTGTTACACTTGTTGATGGAGTTTCTGTTTTACTAACACTAGCTACTGTTGAACTTTGTGTTGCCATAATTAGCCTTTCCATGAGTTGGTGTTGTTTTTCCATGGCTTCTTGTTGTCGCGCAAGGATTTGTCCAACTGCTTGTTCCAACGATGTCATTGTGATTCTAATTTCAGTTGCCCAATTTATAAGTTTTCATCCTCGTCGCCAATTGTTACGGTTTTAGGTTATTTTTATAAAACCAAGTTTATTTAAATAAAAGAATTAAATTACAAATACATTAACATTTAATTAATACACGCGGACTACATAAAACAACGATAATTAACGACGGCCTCACAAACTAGACTGCCTCTTTAAGTCATCATCACGAACAAAACACAGTTGTATAAAAAGGTATTAACTAACTGTCAATTTCTTTGGGGATGCCAACAATATGCTATATGGGGTCTGAGATGAATAATAAAAAAGTTTCACACGAAATGGCAAACTTAGTATACCCTCTAATGTCAACCACGTGTGAAAAAATAAAAGCTGAAAACCCTTTTCTTTTTTAATGATTTATTAAAGAAAAACACTTAAAATTTATTATTTATTAACACTTAAAGAGTCCGAAACGTATTTTAATCTCCGCGCCTGCTTGTAACATTTATGATGATATTTGCTTTGTCCCAATACAAAAACCCCTTTAGTTTTCGTTGCGTTAATCAGATTGAAGTTTTGGAATGTTTGTCATCTGTAAAATCAAATGCGGTTGGTTCAGATGATTTAGCTCCTATGTTTTTAAAATATCTAAAACATAGGCTACTACCCTACTATACATATTAATTCAATTCTGTTCTCATGAATTCTACTTTTCCCGATGCATGGAAACTATCTAAAACAATCCCTATTCCTAAAACCAACAGCGAATTCAGGCCGATTGCCATTCTTTCGTTCTTATCAAAAGTCTTGGAAAACCTCATAGCAAAACAAATCAATCAGTACTTAGAAAGTAATAATTTTCTGTCTGATAGGCAATTGGGTTTCATGAAAGCTAGAAGCTAGTCCTTATTTCGTGAATGGTAACACTTACCTCATGTCCGATTTGACAGTTTTACCCTTCCGCTTGAACAACGCTGGCAAATATTGCGACATTACTTTGAAAATCATGGTAATGTTGCAGAATGTTTTTTTTTTTTTTTTTTTTTTTTTCAATATTATTTATTGAATCTTCATACATTTAATATGAACTAACAATAATTAATCAAATCTTAACCTAATACTTTATTTTATGTCCTGCCAGTGCCAGACAAAAATTTTCTTTATCACGGGTTCTGTTCACTTATCTAGGTGTTTATCGCTCATCTAATTGGACAAGTGCTGCAGTGTCTCTTCTTCTTAAGCGAGTGTGGCCGCTATCATTTAAAATATTTCGAGCTAGTGGGTTCGGATGCAATTCGAGCCTTGTTAAGTATTTTACTGCATATTTCGTAATCACAGTTTTAACTAATGGAACATTGAGATCCTTGTGAATATTTGAATTTTTAACATACCAAGGGGCAGCTGTGATTATTCGAAGAAGTTTATTTTGGCGCCTTTGAATTTTTTCGATATTAGAAGCCGAGGCAGTGCCCCATAACTGAATACCGTAGCACCAGATAGGCTTTAAGATAGAGTTGTAAAGTAGGAGTTTACAGTCGAGACTAAGGACAGAGTTTCTTCCAATAAGCCAATGAATTTGTATGGCTTTTAGTTTCATTTGAGTTAATTTTGCCTCTATATGGCTTTTCCACGTCAAACGGCGATCTAAATGTATACCGAGATATTTTACATGCGAATTTTGAGGTATTATTTGATTATTGATTTTAATAGGGGGGCATGATTCCCGACGCAAGGTGAATGTTATATGTACGCATTTTTGCTCATTGACTTTTATCCTCCATTGTTTTAACCATATTTCTAGTTGAAATATATGATCCTGTAAGTAACGAGATGCTTCATAACTGTTTTCGTGGACGCTTAGAAAAGCTGTATCGTCTGCAAATGTTGAAGTTTGTGTGTAGTTGCTCGTTGGCATGTCCGAAGTATAAATTAAGTATAATAGAGGCCCCAGAATGCTTCCCTGTGGGACTCCAGCGCCAATTGGCTGAGGTGAACTAAGAAAATTTCCTTCTTTTATAATAAATTGACGACCGACTAAGTAGCTTTCTAGCAGCTTGTGTATGTTTGCTGGAAAATTTTGCTTCAATTTATGTAATAAGCCTTCATGCCAGACTTTATCAAAAGCTTGAGAAACATCGATGAAGAGAGCGGAACAATATTTTCTTTCTTCAAAGGCTTTTCTTATGGCGTTTACTATACGATGGGTTTGTTCAATTGTGCTGTGTTCTCTTCTAAAGCCGAATTGGTGGTTAGGTATACATCTATTTTCACTTAAAATTGGAGTTAATTTTGACACTAACAGCCTCTCAAACAGCTTTGATATATTAGAAAGTAAGCTTATAGGCCTATATGACTCAACTTTTGTGTGATCCTTTCCTGGTTTAGGTATCATGGTGACTAAGGAAACCTTCCATTTTTGAGGATAGTATTGAAGACGTAAGATAGCATTGAAAATTAAAAGAATAATTTTCTTTGCTGTGCTGGGTAGCTCCAAAAGCATTTTGTTGCTGATCTTATCAAAACCAGGGGATTTTTTGGGGTTTAATTCACAAACAGCCTTTTCGATTTCTCTTATCTCAAATCTTAGGGGAACAGCCGCTCTAGCAGGAACAGGTGGTAACACGACCGCAGTATCGTGAGATATATTTGGGGTAAATACGTTTTTTAAGTGATTAACAAACAGATTTCCCTTTTCGTTATCATTTCTTGCCCAACTTCCGTTCAAGTTTCTTAATGGTGGCTTAGAGGCGACTGGCCTTTTTAGATTTTTAGCTGCACGCCATAATGAGTAGTCTGATTGCGGAGTTGCATCAAGTTCCTTAAGATATTTTTGCAGAGAAGCCGTTTTTTGAGTCTGTAGTAACTTTCTTAGCCTTTTTGTACAATCTTTTAATAAACTCTTTAGTTGAGGGGATCTGTGCAATTGCCACTCTCTTCGAGCTCTTCTTTTTTCAGTCAGGAGACGCTCAACATCTGTGGAATAAATTTTAATATTTTTAGTTTTTTTTGGGGTATTACTGGAATGTTGCACAGCTAGCTTCAGAAAACTGTCAAAATTAAGAATAGCGCGATCTACGTATTCCGGTGTACTAAGCAGAATATTTTCTGTGCAATGGGTGCTGAGATATTTTTTATATTTTAGCCAATTGATTTGTGTAGCTGGCGTCGCTAAGTAACCAGTTGGAGATACAATTCTATTGGGGTTCATTAAAGTAACAATTGTTGGTGTGTGGTCGGAAGATAATTCTAAGGAAGCTTCAACATAAATCGTTTCTAAGGGAATGTTTTTAACCACGCCAAAATCGATGACATCTGGTATTTTTTGCTGATCAGTAGGCCAATATGTTGGTTGTCCGCTCGCTATCACATTCAAATCCATTTTAGAAATAGTATTAAATAGAACACGACCCTTTGGTGTTATAAGTCGGGACCCCCAGAAGGTATGTTTAGCGTTATAATCGCCAGCGGCCAGGAAACAAGGTCCTAATGATTTAAAATAATTATAATATTGGCCTTCAGATATTGAATATCTAGGTGGGGAGTATAACGATGAGATTACTACGTTTCTATTTAATTCTTCAACGCAAATGTTTGTTGCTTGAAGATAATCTTCACAATGATCACCCATGAGGTAGTGTTTGACTCTGGTTTTTATTAAAATGGCAGAACCTCCACAAGCTCTATCTCGAGGGTCCTTGGTATCATATAGTGTATAACCATTAATTTTAAACGTATTTCTTGAGGACAAATGAGTTTCAGAAACCATCATGACATCAATTTGTTTATTTTTAAGAAAGTAATCTAATTCATTTTTATGTTGGCGGATGCCGTTTGCGTTCCAAAAACAAATTTTTAAGCAGTTCATGGTTTGTTAAGTACAGCTTGCAATAACATCGATTGCATTCTAAGAATCTCCTGCATCATATTACCCATTGTGTTTGTAAAATTATTTACTGTTTGCACTAATGTTTCCATTGTTTTTTCTAAACGACTTAAATTAGAGACTGGAGTTTCATCATTACCTGGCGAGGCACCTTGCATTGGCACATGGTTTGATTTTAGCACGTTAGCGTAAGAAATTCTGTTATTACCAGGCTGGGGGGCTTGAATTGCATTTGTGTTTACTTGATTTGGTACCTGCATTTGAGGGGGATTAGTTTTCGGTCCAGCCGACTGCTTGACGATAGTATACACAGGGCATCCTCTATAATTGGCAGTGTGATTGCCGCCACAGTTACTACATTTTTTTACGTTGGGGTCGGTTTTAGACTTATCGCAGAGAACTGTACCATGTAATTCACCACATACTACACAAACAGGGGGTAAATAGCAGTATGCCTTAGTATGACCATATTCTTGACAGTTTAAACATTGAACGGGACCATTTCTTTTGTGTGGCTCTTCTATAGTTATTCTTCTATAGAGAATATATTTCAAATTGTAAATAGGATGCGTTTCGTTTTTTTTAAGCTTTACGTCGCCGGGTTCAAACTCCACTCGAAAAAGTGGTTGGGGATTTTTTTCTCTATTTTTAATATTTACTACATGTTTTATTTTGAAGCCTTTTTCTTCTAGGAATGTTTTTACCTCTTCAGGGTCCACACATGAGTCAATTCCCTTAATCACTACCTGAAGACCTTTACTGCTCTTCAGTTGGTATGTATAAAAGTTTTTTTTAAGTGCTTCAAATTTGGTTATTATTTTGCGAAAATCATTCTCATGATTGACTTGTATTTTAGTCTCGTTTATACTACCACGCTTGATAGCAGCTACGTAAAACGAATTTTCTCCAATTAACGAAATTAAACTCTTTATAAGCTCATTTGAGTTTTGCTCCCTAAGATATATCGGGGGAGGCTTGGACGATTTTATGACGTTTGGTGCTTCAGAGGATTCATCCTCCAGAATTGCAAAACGATTTTGAGAATTTATTTTATCAAAAGATGGTACTTTTGAGGCCGAAGCAACTGCTGCAGAGGTAGGGCTGCGACCACGTTTAAGCACTGTTATGTACCTGTCCATACCAACTTGTACTTGAGGCTTTTGACAACTTTTTACTTGAGATTTTTCCATTGCGTCTGTTTTTGAATTCATGGTAACATTTGTTACTAAAATTGTTTTTGCCGAAGCGGCAACACTTGCAGGCACTAGCGAGAGATTAATATTTTTTAATGTCTCAGCATCAACCGTCTTTGTAAAAACAGAGGGCGAAAGGGAACGTGTACGAGCAATTGGTTTAGCCGTTAGGTAGTTAATATTGTTTTGTTTTGTTTTATTTGTTTCAGTATTGCACTCTTTAGCATTAACTGTTACGTATGCATTTCTTTCATCTAGTTTTATTGTTGTTACATTGTGACTACTCATGCAAAAAGTTGTTTTTGTTTATCACTGTTTTACTGTGCTTTTTTTATTTTTATTATTTAATGTATTGCACCAAAAAAGAATTTTAAACAAAATGTTTTTGTACAGTATATGTGTACATATGTATGTACATTTATACATATATTTTTTTTATTAATTTTTTCGTTTTTGATTATTGTTCACTTTTATGTTAAAGATTTATTTAAAAAAAATAAGTCCATTCGCTAATTTGTTATATTAAAATATCAAATGTAATTAATAATTCAATTGTATGCGGGATTAAGAATACGCGTCTGTATCGCAACAAAGCACAAACCGAACTTGTTGCAGAATGTGTGCGAAAATTGCGTACGGATTTTGGAAGAAGAGAAGCATCTTGTGAAAAAAGTGAAAGAAACTGGCATCCTCATCGATAAGCCAAAGCGTGAAAAGCCAAAAACAGTGCGTACACCCGAGAATATTGCTGCTGTGGCAGAAAGTTTGCGTGAAGCGCCATCAACATCAATTCACCGTCGTTCTCAACAATTGAACATTTCGGAGACATCATTGAGACGAATTTTGCATAAAGACCTTGGTATGACGCCATGCAAAGCCCAATTGGTTCAGGAGTTGAAGCCAACTGACCATCCAATGCGTTTTCGCTTCGCTAAGTGGGCCTGCGATCGACTTTCAGAAGATGCCGATTTTCAGATGAAGCTCATTTTGATCTTGGCGTGTATTTAAACAAGCAAAATTGTCGCATTTAGGGCACAGAAAACCCGCACGCATACATTGAAAAGCCGTTGGACCCAAAACCAGTCACTGTTTGGTGCGGATTTTGGTCCAGAGGCATAATTGGGCCATTTTTCTTCGAAAATGAGCAAGGAGTGGCCGTTACAGTCAATGGCGATCGTTTTATCGGGCCATGTTGAACGAATTTTTGTTCACAAAAATTAAAGATATATTGGAGGATATTGGCAAAATTTGGTTTAAACGGACGGCGCTACGTGCTACACAGCTGAAGCTACACTCGATGTTTTGCGCCCTGTTTTTGAAGATCGCATTATCAGCCGCAGAGCTGATGTCGTTTGGCCACCTCGGAGCTGCGATTTGACACCGTTGGACTATTATTTGTGTGGTGCCGTCAAAGATAAGTGTTACGCCGACAAGCCAGAGACAATTGAGCCTTTAAAGGACAAAATTCGTGAAATACACAATACACAATCGATAATGGACCGATCATGTAGGCTGCTGCGTGGCCTGCCGAGGCAGCCATTTGAATGAAATTATTTCGTATCAGATATTTCAAATTGAGTTTGAAAACCTCTTGAAATTTAGATGCCTTACATTTTCACATAAGATTATTACCAATAAGCAGCCTATATATTTGTTCAGTAGGATTCAATTTGCTAGAAGATAATTCAACAAAGATATAAGAGTATTTTGTCGCATCGACAATTGTTCATTTACACCACAAGTCTTTGGAATTATTTACCAAATTATATACAAAGCTTAGGCAATGCAAATGCGTTTAAAAAGGAGTTATATAAATATTTTTTGCATTATGTCAGTTTTACTATTTCTTACTATCCCGTATGATGCAATTTTCTATTTCTCTGTTTTTTTTTAATGTTATGTTATTATTTTAATATAATTTTTTAATTTCCTTTAATTCATACTGTGATTATAAGTTTCATCTTATTTCCTAACACTTTCATTTATAAGATAATTATCTTATTGGACTTCAAAGTTGTACAAGGGCTTTGGTCACCTTTTTTGAGTTTTTAATGGTACTTTCTCTTAAATATTTACTTCCTTAAGAGTGGTGATGGGAGAATACTCTTTTTAATTAAAAGTTCTTACAGCAATAATAAATAACCAAAAAATAAATTTTCAATTTGTTTACATTAATATTTTAATGTCACACTCGTGACCACAAAACATTATAAATTGTCATTTCTTCTGAGACGGTGGTCGCAAGTGTTTCAAACTTTTTACGTTAATAAAGTTTAATGATCTTAATTTATTGGAACATTAAATTGGACAATATCATACACGGTTATATTTTTATAGTACGTTACGTCCGTCACCTGATATAAATTATCGTAAGTGAAGAATTTTGCATTGTCATTGTGGTTGTTTTGTTTTTTAATTATATATTTTACGTAGATGGAATATTCCTGGAATACAAAAAAAAACCATTACTTTTGGTGTAATGAAGAATTTGAAATAAAAATAGCTTTAACTGCATATTCCCCAAAAAGCAGGGCTGTGGAGCCGGGCTCGGAGTTGAAGAGTCGGAGTTGAGGTTTTTGTACCGGAGTCGGAGTCGTTGTACCCACCCACTAAAAATCGCAACTCCGACTCCAAAATTTTTCGGTATAAAAAGTTTTATATTTTTTTAAAATAAAAAAATTGTTTAAGAGATTCTGCTTTAAAAATTTTGAAGTAAGGTGAGTTTCAAAAATTGAGATAACAATTGATTTTGACAAATCGTTTAACACTTTATGAGAATAAATATATAATTGTATCAAAGCATGTCTTTTTCTATGCTTTTATGAGTGCAGGTGGTAACAAAACTGGTTCGATCCACTCACCAGACATTTTCCAAACTATCTCTTTGCAATTTCTGTAACAAAACTGGCTGGTTCACTGTTTTAACCGTTTTGTTTGAAGTTCGCCAAGGTAATGTTGATGAAATAGAGTCAAATTAGGGAATTTAAAAATGCAATTTGTAAACAAGTTCGCTTGGATATATTTGTTTTTTATAAATTTTATATTGAAAAATGTTTTTGTAGCGATGGTCACATACATATATGACTGGAAATTTGCTGTAGCTTCAGTGGGGAAACACTTAACGAACTACATTTTTAATTACAACTTTTAAAGTGAATGATAATAGAAAAGGAACTCGGAAAAATACATAAAATTGTTCTAGATATAATTCCTATCACTGTGGGGGTTAACGAAAAACTATTATTATTATCACCTCACTTTGGGAAAAATCGGAGAGAAAATAAAGACGTGCAATATTATATTTTGGTATTGGACAATAATAATATTGATTAACTATGGGACGGAAAAAACTATGGCGAGTACACTGAAGAAAAATATTTCAATTTATTTGTTAAGAAATTCATATATTTTTAACTCTACAGGTGGGAGATTAAATACACCGACACACTTTAAAAAATTTTAAAGCAGACCGAAAAAACATGTTAAAAATCACAAATACTTCTATTTCTGTATTAAACATTTGCCTTTGTTCGAATATTTTATAAGACCCTAATATGGTTTTTTTTTATGTCGATGATATCCTTAATAAAATTACGTCATATAAGGTACTTATTAAATTGGACTTGGTGTTCTTTACCTCTCATTGATTGTATAGGTACTGTTCAATCCCTTAAGACAAACAATACCAAGTCCAGCAGCAAAAGATTTGCTATTTCCCAAAAATAATACAAGGCTTACAACAATTTCTTTTACCTTAATTTTCTGTTTGAAATGTGTTATACAAATTATTCAAGTAAAAACTAAAGGCGCATCTGCATGTTTAAATAAAAATTGTCTTAAAATTCAGTGGTAAACCACACAAAATAAATTTGATTCATTTTACGTCTAAGGAATTTGGACTTAACATTAGATAAGACTTATGGGAATTTACACATCCATAGAGGAAAAATTCTGATTCCAACAGTATAAAAAACGAATTTTGAAAGAGATGTGAATTGGTGTAGTTTATCCCTCCCCTACAGAACTATTGTTATATTTTTTAGCACTGTTTGCATAATTTTAATAAATTAATAAACCTTTCAAAATATACTTGAGCCCAATGAATAATTTTCCTGGTGGTCATAGTGTATTGCAAAACTAGTTAGAACCCATATGAATTGTAGCAAAACTCGTTTCTTTCTTTCGAAACTCCTTAGCAAAACTCTTTAATTCTAAAATTAATTTTTTTTTCTATATTTCAATTGGTTTTAATTTTTAAACTGTTGAGTTATAATTCAGGAATGGCATAACACACACTTCAGAATCAAAATATGTAGTTTAATTTTAATCGGGCGCTAAATGTTTTTTTTTTATTTTCCCAAAATTCGAATAAAGTGTAACGAACGAGTTTTGCATCTTACCTACTGATATGTAAATAACTATATTAAAGCTCAATGCGACACGTGTTAAAATTGAAATACCGATTTGAAATTTTTATGGAATCTTTTTTTTTTTCTATATTTACCCATTTAAAATGTACTTCATTAAAAAAAAAAGAGTTTAAAGCCAAATAAGGACCAGTCTCATACACACTGCGAATCAAAGGAGTCGGAGTCGTACTTAAAAAACTTCATCGGATGGAGTCGGAGTCATCACTTTTTCTTGGCGACTATACAGCCCTGCCATAAAGCTATTCAGAAAGAAGACAGCAGGACAATTTTAAAAAATTTTTATGAAAAAGAGCTCAATTTGAGTATTTTTTTCATACGAAATTTTCTCAATTGCCTTGTTGTCTTTTTTGTGAATTAGGCCCCTATTTTTTATAATTCATACATTTAAAAATAATTGAATTCATTTAATTTACAAAAAAAATCATTAAATAAAATGTATAACCTGTTTTCTTTCATTAATTAAAAAAAATAAACAGTTATTGAAAACAAAATTTAGTACAAGTATCACATGGAAAACTATGTCACGTTACATCACGTAACGTCACGAGCCAAACAACGGGCTGTAGGGGTTAATCAAGAATAGTTTTGTTAATTCTGAAAATTCAAAAAAAAATCACTTATAATGTTGGGAATTATGACAAAAAAATATGTGCAAAAACATCCCGACGAAGTTCGCAGAGTTTTGCACGTCACCACTTACATATATTGTATGAGCTGCATGTTTGATTATGTTTTTCTTTTTTACCAAATGTATAGATAGCTTTTCGTGCTCCACACAAAAAGAAGTAAAAATTTTTTAACGCTTTTGTTGGTGTTTGTCTCATTTAAGCATGCGACTGTCACGTTTGTGGCTATGGAAATACCCATATGTATCTCTAAAACCGAATTTCTATGGCAATTTATTCTATAAAAACTTTTATAAGACCTAATTTCTGTAATATTTTTACCATAAATGTATTATTCTTTTACAACTTTGCCTTGCAAGTTGCAACCCTGGACTTTAAATTATTTACAGGATTTAGTTAATTTTTTAAACTAAGAAAATAACATAAAATTGACTAACATATAAATTTTCAACATGTTTTAAGTACTCGCTATTGTTTTCACAAAACTTTAATTTTATTATTCGCATTCGCTAAACAAATATTCACAACCCCTACTATAAGTTTTGTCAACGCCAAAAACACAAATATTAAAAACGTTTTGTTTTTTAACACAATTTATTTTTACTTACCTCCAAACCCATAACACATTCTTTCATTTTTTCACGTGTTAAATCAAGAAAACTTTCAATGAGATCTCCGTCGATGAACCCCTCACATGGTTCTGTTTTCTGCGTGGTCTGATAGCTACGGTAGTATGAGTGATCAACTTTACCCACCGACTTGATAACATTTGTTAGACGTTCCTCAAGACTGTGAAGAAATTCATAAAAATCTTGTGGTATCTGAGTGACAATACCAATGGCGCCCATTACAGTACCATACAGCACACAGCCCTGGTTTGGTGTGGTACGTTCGCCAACATTTTGCATAACTAATGAATCGTGGCGAAAGACGTTAACATAATCACCCAAGTGAAAGCGTGCGACTTCGGGAAGTTCGGACCGTAATTCATCAGTGGTGGCAGCGCTTAAAATTATAAATTTTGTTGACAGTTTATTAAATAAAATTTTTTATAGAATTTTTCGGCAAACTTTAAATAAGGAAAATTAAAAAGATTCTTTGTGAAAAAGCGAGTTTTTGTGAAATCACAAAAGGCAACATTCGGCTTTGCCGAATCTTATATACCCACTTCACCATAGTTCTAAAAGTTAAAATTTTTGCTAGTTTAATAGGTCGATTACGAATGAAGACTGAACTGAAATTTAGTTACCAATCGCGTAATCAGGCAACGCCGCTCATCTTCAAATATAAAATAAAATGTTTTTTCTTGTACATTTTTACAGTAGCGTTGCCCAATTTCGCTGCTGGCAACCCAACTTCAGTTGTGTTGCTATCCGTAATCGGCCCATACATTTTTTGATTTGTTTTTGTTTTGAGGTTTCAAAAGTTTATTTTTAATATTTCTTAAAAAATCGGATCGTAATATGTTAAACTTAAATACATATTTTGGAAATCATATTTAAGCATTAAAATTTACTACCATTATTCTATTAAGTTAATTTGAGATGAAAGTAAAAAAATAAAGTTAACAAATTAAAAGATGTTCTAAAAAAGTGAAGTTTTATGGGTAAACTTTAAAGGCTGTCGTTAGTTTTTGACTATGTGTCAGCAATTTGTGTGCCGATCTGTCTGAATTCCCGTAGCAAACTTTTCCAGAATATATGCGATATACAAAAATCTGCAATAACCTAGACTCCAACACACGGACAGAGCTACCTTCTAAGTTTAATATTGAAGAATTTACAAACGGAATGAAAAGCTTATAAAAAAAATTTTTACCAGTGGTGAAGGGCATAAAAACGTATTTTTAAAAATTAAGAAAAAATCGAGTTTTTGTAAAACTGTATATTTGGGAAAATTACAGAGTTTTTGAGGTTAAACCAAATTTTTGTAAAATAAGAAAAAATTATGGAAATATTGGTAAAAAAAAAAATTATTTTTTGTATAATCAAATTGGGTTTTATGTATGTTCTTACCTATCTTTTTGGCAAACAAATAAATTGCCATTATCTTCAGATCCCAGAAATGTATCATCATCCAAAATTTCAATAGCTCGCATAAATTTAGGCTCACTATCTCTGGCAATATCAATAAAAATTCCCTCCATTTGTTTGTGTTGTAATAATGTCATAGAACGCATTAAATCTCCAATTAAAATAAAGTCGCCTAGAAATAAAATAAATTAAAATAAAAAAATTAATCAACCCGTTTGCTATGTAAAATCTTCCCCAAAAAATTTCTTGATAAAATTATTTAATCCCGTTTTCACAACTTATCGATAGCTTAAAGTAGACTTTAACCGGCCTTATAAAAAGTATTCCATTACTAAAACTTTATTTTAACATAAAGTGAGCGATAAAGTAAACTATGGTTCATCCTACCAGGTAGGCTAAAGTAAAGTTGTAATAATGTACCACTTTTTATATGGCCGATAAAATCCTACCTTTAGCTATCGGTAAGTTGTGAAAACGGGCCTTAGAGAACTTTTCAAGAAATTTTTTCAACACTGAAAATATTTAATGCGAAGAAAACTTACGTTTTGTTTTTTCGTATAACCGTATGAACGTAGTAGCGTATGACGTACATAGATACGTTGTTAAATAAAAACGTGTAATATTTACCACAAAGGCACACAATAGTTGGCACAAACGTAAAAGCGTATCTACGTCGTACGTTGACATAGGTCGCATTCTATTTCATACGCCGGTTACGGCCGTATTTTGTGTTTTTAAATTGAATATTTGAAAACAAATCAAAAGAAGAAAAACAACAACAATTGCAAGGCGAATTTACACCAGCTGACCTTGCACGTAAGCAACAGCTGATTACTAACCTTGTGTCAAAATGGTATACCGTTCTGGTTGGTGGTTCTGGGGAATAATAATTAATTAATAAAATATGTTTATGCTGAAAATGCACGAAATTTTGTAAAAATGTTTGCAGCAACGATTTGAGTCTTGAAATAACTTAGCCAAGGTCCTCATTAAATAGAGCGACAAGCAAAGACCCCATAAAGTTTAAGCAGTCATTGAAATGCAATTACACTAACTGGAAAGTTTGTGAAAACTTTGTGGTGATTTCCGTAGACAAAAAACGTGTTGAAGATGCCTACAACCGTTAATCTCAATTGAAAACCCACTATTTGGATTAAGAAGTGTTATGCATTACCATTACAGTCATAGCTGAGGTTAAACCTGATGCTAAAGGTAAATCCTCGGAACGTTTACTTAAGAAAGCTACGTCAATTATGGGTCATCAGTGTGTTAAATATGACTCCGAGCATAAGGTACGGGAATTGGCAGTATTAATAGCTTCTAATCCCTTAAAGGCCGAAAAATTGGTAA
This sequence comes from Pollenia labialis, assembly GCA_949318255.1. Taxonomy (NCBI): domain Eukaryota; kingdom Metazoa; phylum Arthropoda; class Insecta; order Diptera; family Polleniidae; genus Pollenia; species Pollenia labialis. Next base: position 144,840,867 of record OX439139.1, on the reverse strand, counting down.
AAAGGAATAAATGTGTGCTACAAAACAACCATTTGCCAAAAAAAAAGCTCTGGAACTGTTTGCAGAAGTAATTAAAAGATCTTTGGAGACCATTAACGCATTTTTACAGTTTTTTTTTTAAATATTTTTCTATTAAAATTTTTTCCACTTTATTTATAAATTAATTTTTTTTATGTTGAAATTTTTTTTCATGCCTGCTGAAAGTTTTCAACTTAAATGTCAACAACAATAATAAACAAATGATAAAACTAAAGAAAAAGTTATCATTTGAGCTTATAAGACCCAAGGTATATTTACACAAGGTAGACTCATTTGAGAGTGTAGACATGCTGCTCTATAAAAATAAACGAGTGGAACGGAATTGTCAAAATTGTCTTCATATAAATTTAACGCACACATGTACAAATTTTGGCTCATATATGTACACGGAATTTGACATTGGTGTTCCAACTTAGGTAAACAGCTGACACACATATGGGCCAACGAGTTTACCTTGTGTAAATATACCTTGATAAGACCGACTGTGTAGTTAATATTGTATGCAGCGTGGCCATTTTGGCATTTTTGCAGCTAGATTTAGCATTTTTTTGTCTGATTTAGCTGCAAATTTTTCATTTAGCAGTTAGCATTTTGTTTAGCATTTTTCAACTACATATTTAGCATTTTTAAGCATTATTTAATTTAAGAATATTAAAGTAATCTTTTTTTGAAAAACTACTACACACTTTTGTTGAATGCAAATACAAACCCCTACATTTTGCTATAGAAACTGTACAATCTTTTAAAGGACCTTTCATATCAAAAAAAATTTTTACATCAGGGCTTTTAAGACCACCCATAATAAATTCGACTTGGAGATAGCATACATTTTGAAATAGAAAAAAACAAATATGAATTACTTGCCGAGATTTTACAGCTCAATTTATATGTCATCTTAGAAAAACGTTAAAAAACTAATAAATGCAAATTAAGCGAACGATAGAAGAAATTATTGATTTCACTGTAGAAGAAATTACAACTTTGGAACATCAGTGGCTGAAACCAAATTCATATGACAGTTGATTTCTGGATAAATGTATATGGATATACAAATTCATTACATGAAAATCCATTCAGTAAATTAGCTTCTATAGCTATGCAGTTCTTGGTTTTGCCAGTTAGCAACGCGGAAGTTAAAATTGGGTTTTAGTGGTATAAATATCTAAAAAACGAAAATTCGAAACAGAATGACGTTAATATATTATAATGATTTCTTAATCGATTCTTCAGAATCTGAAGAAGAATATTCATTTGATTACGTATTTAATTTATAAAATGAAATATTTTATTAAACATGTTATATAAATTTTATTAAAATACTAAATAATTCCCATTTATGGGTCAAGTTCCTTTGATTTTTTGTTATGGTATGGTACCTTATGTTTAAAAACTTTTTTTGTACGTTTATAAAGACTGAAATATATTTCTTTTATAGTTTTAAGACTTTTTATGTTTCATAAATGTTATATTGTTATTCTTTAATCAGTTTGATTTATTGATACGATGTGAGATTATATTATAGGTATTTTAACTAAAATAACAAAAAAATAAAACAATTTAAACTTTAGCATTATTTTTTGGCAGTTTAGGATTTTTGTTAGCATTTTTTAGCATTATTTTTAAGCCGTTTTAGCTGTGAAATATTTTTGGATATGGCCACACTGATTGTATGTTTATTTCTTTTTTTCGCAACGATTGTATATGGCACCAATTCCTTTCTTAAAAAACTTTTCGAACATATTGATTTGCTTACCTTTTGCTTTTAAACATAATACCGTTATGTTCTTTTGTATGTTACATTCCATACGTAATTCCTTCTCATTTGTCCACTCATAGAGACGAACAAAACTATTAATACCAGCCAAAACTTTTCCATTAAATTCCACCATCGAGTAGCAACCACCATCAATTTTCGTTTCAGCAACCTGAGTCAATTTACCATCATGATAATGGAAAATTATAATGCGACCAACAGTAGGTTCAGGTTCATCTGCGTACAATAAAGCTGTAGAGACAACATAATACGAGTTTGTGTCATCGCCTAATTGGGCCGACATAATGGACATAATACATTCAGAGGGCATAAATTGATGAGCATGTAAGACTTCAAAAGTGTTTTGATCGATAATCAAGAGGTTACTAATGTCTAATTCTTGACCAATTTCAGCATTAGTTGTAGCAGTATTGCAAGCTCCAGGCTTGGGTACAATATTTGATGCATATGTAATATTTTGTGCTTGAGTAGAAGCACTAGCTCTGGTGGGTTTGGGCCCTCCCCTACCCTGAACATCAATACGCATAGTGGCTACGCCAAATGTTTGAGAACTTTCCTGATAAGCTATACGACGAGGTCCTTCTCCTAGGGGCACTGTGCGTATGTGCAATTTTTGAATTTCATCGATGGTACCAATTATTACCGAATTCTTTGTAGCTAAAGCCAAACTATCTGAGTAAGCTTGGGCATTCAAGGAGCACATGTGATTAACCTCCTTAAGATTTACATTCGAGAATACTAATTTGTGATTGGATGAATATATTACAGTCGGTCTGTCAGAACAGGCAAACACATTAGTGGTGGCAAAGGATTTAAAGGTTCTCAGAGTTGTGGGTTGTGTACCCAAGGTGACTCTTTTTTTGTCACTTAGACTGCCATTATCCTTATTTAAAATAAAATAAAACATTGATCCATCGCCCAAAGCGCAAAGTAAATAGTGAATTCCTTCAAAGGTGGTCATCAATATGGATCTAGGTATTATTTCTCCGCCCAATTTCTCAGTATGACAAGCATCTAAACTGGGTAGCGTTAAAACAACGGCAGAAATGTCAGTCCATAAGCCAACAGCTACTAAATCTGAACGACTTTTTCCATCACCCAAAGGTGTAATGTCTAAACAAGCCACTTCGTATTCCAATGTTTTTTGTGAAACCTGCACAAGTTTTTCATCATCGATTTCGAGATAGAAAACGTCACGGGCCGAAGCAATAACAATTTGTTGAGCATTGCATGAGACAACACCAATGCGCTTTCCAGCACCAGGTTGCCATTCGTAGACAAGATTTTTGGTAGTACTTTTAATTAAGCGAACCATTAAAGGAGTAACTTGAATAATCTGAATGAAAATATTACAATACACGTTGATACAAATTTTATTTAACAAATTACAAATATATTACCTGATCGTGATCAACATTAGCGCAGTGAAAGGTTTGTTGGTCGCTAAGAAAACCGGGTATATCAGTCTCTTCAACTTCTTCGCCCGTTAGAGTCAATATACGTGTATGGCCTACAAATGCCAATACCAAAGTATTTTCATAAACACTATCATCAATTCCAACTTTAAGTGACCACATGCCCTTAATGCCAGGCAAATCAATGCAGGCATGTTCTTGTATGCCAATTCCAATTCTATTAAACGAAAGATCAAGTATTTTTTGTTTTGGCAAATAAAATTAATCTTACCTTATAATTCTTAAAGAACCATCTTGAAATGTACCGGAACATGTTATAATCTGACCTTGCCCTTGACGATCTAAATCGACCACAGCTAAATCCAATATTGGTGCTAAGTTCGTAAAATTTTCCATAGGAATAACGTACGAGCCATTTTCATTGGGTGTAGTACTTAAACGTACCAGCTGAGAATCTCCATGTTTTGATCCAATAAAAAGAAACCCGTTATCCAAATATGTTATGCACTCTGGTGTGGAAATTTCACCTTTAAATATGATAAGATCTTTTTGTATTAAAATATTAAACATATATAAACCTAATTCCTTTAAATCTCATAAGCTTTTAGATATTTTTGAAAGTTTCGATAAGCTCTTTTACAAAAAAAAAAACTTTTGGTGGAAATCATTTTTATAGAAAACCTAGCTATTTAGTCTGGGCGCTGCTCGGGATTTTCTAAATAAAAATTAAAAATGAAATACTGAAGAATGTTGTTTCTAACTCGACCTCAGCGCTATCAACCGGGTCAAAATTTTATCAGGAAACTTAATTTTGTTTAATAAATATATTTTGTGAATTTCAGCCAATTCGTACCATAAATTGAAAAAAATAAATATCACGACAACAGCGCTACCTATCGGGATTAAAGGAGAAACCTGGCTCCGAACTAAAATAATTTAATGTCCAAGTTGTTTTTAATCGGTCCAGCGGTTCTTGAGTTTTAGGAGCATAAACACGACACAAACGTTTTTATATATAAAGATGTTTATGCCAAGTGTTTTTATCGAAAACAATTTAATTTTATTTTTTATAGAACACACTGAAAATAATACATGCGACATTTTAAAAGTGATAATTTCGTAACTATTTTTTTCGTACAAAAGTATTTACAAAAGTTTCGTATGTAATACCAAAAAAAAAGTATACTCTAGTATTTTTTTTAATTTAATTTTACGAAAGTAACGAATTAATTTGTAGTCATATTTTTCGTAAATATAACAAAAATTGTTGTACAAAAAAATAGTGCTGTTATTATTAACGAAACTAAAGAAAATATTTTCTAGCAAATTTTTTTTATAATGAATTTGGTTTTGATAAAAATAAGGCTTTTTTTATTTGTATAATTAAATATTTTACAGAATATATATAAATTAAATTGTGTGCAAAAATTTTTTTATTTACAAAACAGCAATATATCTATGTAATAAGACTCATAGGCTAAAAACAAAAAAAGTATACCCTACACCACAGTATATAAAATGAATTTTTGCAGTGTACCCTATTTGGGACCCATGGCAATCATGGACCCGCCTTTTAAAACTTATGTTATGAGGTTAGGATTCATGTTAAAGTTCTTTGTGCCGAATAATCAGCCTTGTTGTGGTTGTCGTAAACGACTGTGTCGTTTTTTGTATTAGATTAAAGAACACAGGTTGTGTGTTACTTTACACAATATACGACAACGACAACCACCCTACATATTGTGTTGTGGGTACAAATATTCTATTGTTATGGTAAGAATATTTACCTAATTGAAAAAATCTAATTATGTATTTTTAACGATGCTTTTTGGCTAAATACCCTTTCTTCTTCAGCATTAGACCATATGGAAGTGAGAGCAACTTTATAATAAATTCTGAAATTTCTAAAAAAAACTTTCGTTGCTGCCTGTATATATTGAAATACTTGCGACCAAAAAATTAACAGTGATGTTTGTGGTGATCCATTTTATAAATTGAAAATTTGAATACTGTTCCTCTACTTTGAATTGTTTATAGCGATTTTCAATACATATTTGTAATAATTGTGATTTAAATTAAATGCGTTTTTATTTTTCAAAATGTGTTTTTTACTTTTAGCAATTTAAAAGAAAACAATTTTTTATGGCTTTACAAGTTTAAAAATAGCTTAAAACATCACTATTGGCTAAATTCATTATGTAATGGCTAAAGAAGTTGAAAAATGGCTAAATCTAGCCACTAAATGGCTAAATTGGCAACGCTACTAAGAATATTAAAAGTGTTTTTTTTAAAGTGTCGCCATTTTGGGTTACCATCACTACTTTATTTGAGCACCCATCAGTGTGACCAGATTTAAAAATAATATAGAGCTAAATCATGTTTAAAATAGAGCTAAAAAGAGCTAAAAAAGAAAATTTAGGGCCAAATAAAAATCTAAATATTTTTAGTTTTCTAATATTAACTTTTAATTATTTCGATATTTTTCATAGATTAAATATTGTTTACGTATGTAGGTACATATATATTATATAAGAATACATTTTTGGTAGCTGTGCGGCGAGTATATGTCTTGCGAATTCGAGTACGTATTATCAAATTTAATTTTGGCCATATGTAAATAAATTTCTTATTTATGTTCAACATTTTTTATTTTTTCGAATTTATTCTATGAGCTAAATTTCAGTTATGTATTTTATAAAGCTTTTTTGTAATAGTCCTATTCCTTTAATTTTTAAGAATGACATTATACACTACCAGACTATTAAAAAATGTTGAATATAATAAAGTTACCTATGAAAGGAAATAATTCCCAGTTTCTATTTCTTATTTATGTTTATTTATAATACAAATAAATATGTACGGTAGATATGTATGTATATACAAAGGATATATTAAATATGGACATATTTTCAATGCATTTGTACATTAAGCTCATTTGCTGCAACATTGTCATAACTCAAAAAATACATCTCGAAATAAACGTGTTTTAAGTTTTTGATTTGATAGCACCATTAGAAAATATCACGAAAAAATAAAGATGCTTTTTATACACAATATAAAAAAGACATAACGAACAATTCTGCATTACTAACTCCAAAATTTAATTTTTTGACTTATGACGACGTTGCAGCAAATGAACGATACATATAAAAACGATATAAACACTTTATATGTTAAAAAAAAAAAGAAACATCGTCAATATCAAATTTAATCTCGTTAACACATTAAAATTGGGTTCCATATTCGGCCCCTATTACTTTAAGTTTAATTAATTAGCCAAGTTATATTTTAAAAACATAAGTTTTGTTGCTTTAGCAGTGCGTGAAGAATAGGAAACAAATTAGCTTGAATTAGCTTTTTTAAGCTTGGTTATATGTATGAATTTGCATTTTTTAAATTTTTTAAGTACTTTATACATAAATTTATCCTAATAAACATTTTTTTTAATTTGAAATACAAATTAATTACCCATAATTCAAATTGAAGAAAAAGCTAAACGCATTTTTGAAAAAACGCTAAAAGATAAATGAAATATTTCAAGCTAAACGTGGAAAAATAAAGCTAAATTTAGCTCGAAAATATTCTAATATGGTCGCACTGACACCCATTTAACAGCTGATAGTTGCTTTTTGTTTAGTTTGCTTTGAAATTTCATTATGAATCGACTTACACCAGAGCAACGCGTGCAAATTGTTGAAATTTTTAATCAAAATAATTGTTCTTTGTCAAACTCGTCGTCCTTCAGAGCGGCTAATTCGAAGATCAATAGATCGTTTTCGGACCACATTTACTGACAATGTGCATCTCGTGAGACGCCGAATAGTGTGCACTGAAGAAGCTGTAGGCGCTGTACAGGAAAGCATTGAAAATTATCCTAATCAATCAATTCGTCCCCGTTCTCAGCAACTGGGGTTGTGTCCTTCCACTTTATAGAAGATTTACAAAAGGATCTTGGCTTAAAAGCTTTCATTATGCACCTTGTGCAGAAATTAAAGCCAAACGACCATCGTATGCGCCGCCAATTCAGCAACACACACTCGAAGAAACTTTTAAAAATAATTTTACGTAATGGCCCAATAATTTGGCCATCAAGATCGTGTGATGTAGCCCCATTGGATTATTTTCTTTGGGGTTATGTTAAGTCACTTATCTACGACGGTATACCACAAACAATTTAACACCTGAAAATCAACATTTGAAGAGTTTTCGGCCGTATTTCGCCTTCAATGCGCCAGCAGTGGCGGCCACATGACAGAAACATTAATTTCATACAAATTTCTTTCCAATAAAGCCCGTTCCATTGATATTAAAAATATATTTACTTGTTTTATTATGATTTAAGCTTGTGTCACTCTATAAAAAACACCCTTTAAACATGATTAAAAAAAAAAGATTGCGCAATCAGCTGTACAAAAAAAATGTTCTACTGCGCATCTACGTCAGCATGGAATGAAAATTACTGTTTGTTGTAACAAACGTAAGACATACACAAATTCTATGGCCCCTATTATGAGTTACATTCGAAAAACGACTATCGAATGTTAATTTGGTATTATGAGTTGGCAGCACCGTTGTGCATCGAATTTTTCAACGAAAACAAATTTGCTTTCGACGGTGCAAATAAATGTAAAAAACTTGTTGAAAATGTAACTATTTGTAAATTTTTTTGTGTTCGTATACCAAATACCATATTCTTTATCAGTTTTGTTCATGTTATGCAAGTCCAACGTCGTAAACAGCAATTGGAAACGCCCATATTCCTTATGGAACAAAAGTCTTTTTTGACAAAATGATTTGCAGCAAAGTTCAGCATTTAAAAATGTGGGATAAAACCCCACTGAAGCTAAATTATTTAAAAACAAATATAATTCCGCCGTGGTCACGTTTAATTTTAATTTTATTTTTTAAATTTGTAAACAAAAATTTTTTATTTTAAGTGAGCTGATAGAAAATGTACTTCTGTGCAAGGCCCATTGAAAAGGTCTGTGCAAGAAGCCTGATGATCATTGTTTATGTTCTTTTTAGTTGTCAAAAGTTGTTTACATTTTGCTTACATGTGCATGCATACGTTTATGGTATGCCACACATACACGTTTTTTCTTTTTGCTTTGTATATGCGGTAGTAAATGTTTGACAACTAAAAAGAATCGTATTTTGTTTTTGTACAAGTAAGCAGACCTGCAGACCTGATAGATGGGCCTTGCTTCTGTGAATTAAGACCCCTTTCAGACTCGGCAAGTTAGTTGCGCAAGTAACTTGCCGAGTACAACAAAGTCTGTACTAAATATTGTTTTCCTTACCCGCAAGTAAGTTGCCGAGTGTGAAAGGGGTCTAACAACATCACAATAGTAAATTTTTATCGAATGCGCGCCATAATACCAAATGAAAATTCGTTCGATCTGCTAATTCGACTGCTGTCGAAAATCGAATTTAGTTCATAATAGGCACCTATATCTTCGAATAATGGGCCCGCGCAAATACGTAATCTTGTTTTTTAAAACCGAAACCTCGGTTAATTAATCGAGCGATTAACTGATTAAAGCAAAAGCCAGATTAAATGAATATCCTAGGTGTATGGTATCAAATCGTCGGGTTCGACCGACTTTTTTTGACTTGTTTTATGTTGGTATTAATATTGAATTTGTTCTGAAAATCTTTTATTCCATCGTACCTAATTTGTTTAGAATCAGTCCATATTTTACCCATAATATTGTCACTTTCAAAAATAGCTTTTAATGCCATAACATAATTTTTGTTATAAACAACATTATATTAGTAAATGCAATTTTAAATCTCTACTTTCAAATTCTAAAAAGTTTTATTATTAATAATTTGAAAAACTAAAGCTCTATGTAGCATTAAATCTGTCCATATTTTGTTAAAAAAAAAGTAATAAAGGAACATAATTTAAATTTTCCTATAGTCCACTCATTGCTAACTAACAGCTTAACTAAGTTTTGTTGCGTAAATTTATTTCAAAAAAAGTTGAATAAATGTCAGAAATTCAAAACTTGATATTCTCCATCGTTACTTTTGCACATACATACAACCTTCTAATAGTGAGCCTGCGATATGTATACATTTTGATGACAACCTTATCTATATAAAACTTTTTAATAACAAGCTCTTCTGTAAGAATTCTTTTCTATAGAAAACAAACACTTTCTGAAATGCTTTTTTATTTCTGGTGTATCAAAAGTTGTAGATTTTAAGTAATCCGCGAATTTTCTTCTCCATATATATTTGGTTGATTTTTGCCATATTTATTCATGCATACTTTATACGTACTTACCCAAGAGTTCCACTTTTATTTCTCGTACTGAAGAACAACCTTTTCCATTATCAGCCGTTTCCAAGAACAGCATAAACAATTGGCCATACATGTTACCCAGCAAATAGCGTTGTCCTTTACTATCAACACGAGCATAACAATTTATAGTACTTTGCTAAATTAATATTTAAATATATTTAAATCATTGATATAAAAAATATTATATTCTATGAAATACCTTAAAAGTTGAAGGAGCTACGGCGTGATAGCTATTGCCATCATGATAAACAATTGATTCGCGTCCAATAACAATAGCACCACCTAAAGTTAAGAAAGACAATAAAACGATTCGTTTAAATAAATTTTAACAACCATAACATACCTAAAGGTGTCGGAACAGGAATTAACATAGTGGCTTCTGTTTCAACATTATCTTGTTTCCAGGCAATTTTCATAAATTCTTTATCGCGTAAATTAATTTCATGGGTTTTAACATGACGTCCATCGTTATCTTTGTGTATAACAATAATAGTGGGATTAATGCATCCATAAAGGAATTCAACATCATACACATTTAATTCGTCCATCCTGCAAATAAAATAGCTGACACATGTTGGGCATTATTGCTAAAAGGTTTTGCTACATACCGTAAATTTGTTGCTCTTAACTCGCTGGTTTCTTTATCCAAAGGTATTATGGTAAATAAGCCCTTATACAAACACATGCCTATAACGCGCGCCTTTGGATCAATTACAGCCATCACACCACCATCTGTTGGTGGACTGTATTGATGAGATACATTTCCATGGGCTTTTGTTATGACGCTTATTTGATCTCCAATCATGCGACATTCTAAAATCATTACATTGTATCGGTGAGTGAGAATAAACAATAAATCCTTTTTGCTATCCTATAAAAAAAAATATACGTGAATAAAACATACACCATGTGGTGTCAACGTGTTTTCCTTTACCTGCGGGCGAAAATGCTTCATTACCGTTATCTGGCCATATATATTGACTTCTTTGAGAGGTCTCAAACCTTCTGGAGTTACCAAATCAATTTCCAACTGGCTGTTACGGGCAATTATTAAATTTAAATCAGTGGGCGAAGTGAAGTTTCCTGCAAAAACAACCACACGCACATACCCAGAATATTAGTGTAAATTTTTTGCAGTTTGTAACCCAGATTTTTTCAAATATATTTTGTTGTATAAAGTAAATTTTTGCTTGTACATTACTATGTACCCCAAAAAATTTATACCGACAAAATTATCCTCTGAAATTATTTTTACAAATTAAATTCTGTCACTCACCGGTAACACAAGCTACTACAGCTGTTGGCTTTTGTGCCGTGACCACATAATGGTATTGCGACATTTTAGTTTCTCCTTGTTCGTTTCTTCAAGAGCCAGCAATATTTTTTGTGGATTACAAAATTCCTTTCGATTATTTATGATTTTGCAAAATGTTGCAACTTTTTATTTTCGTTCTGCTGCTATTCCCCTCGCGCTATAAAAAAAATATTTTACTAATTAGCACCAATTAGCGATGGGCAATATACATATATCGATATATTAAAATATCGATATTTAGGAGAAAAAAATATTCAATATATATCGTCGATAAATATCCTTATATCGATATTAAAAAAAATCTTAATTTAAGCTTCGTTCACAATGATAGCAACAATTGCGTTTTTCTTCCATTTTATTTTTCCAAAGTATTTCTTATATTTTCCTTTCGTTTTCTGAACAAATAAGTGCATAACTTAAGTTTTTGTATATACTGTCGACTTGTACTTCAGCAACAATTTCAATTAAATTGTAAATTACATTAATAAAATCATTTTATTTAGTTTTTTAGATGATTAAAAAATTGTGTATGTATAAGTATAAATACGGGAACAATTTTTATGAAGTTTACCGACGCAGCTCCAAATAAAAAAAGTACCCAGGTTGCTAGAAAATTAAGAAAATTTTAAATAAAAAAATTGGCGCAAACGCTTATTTCATAGAAATATGTGAATATGCCACCCGATTCAGAATAAAAAATAAAAATACGAAAATTTAAATTTAAGGGGGCTTAGGGCCATGGGCCCCCTGGAACCATAAAAAACAGCCCCGCCCACTTAGTGATATGTGTGGGTACTCAAATTAAAGGTATTTTGCTCACGGTTGCAAATATGTATTTTGGTTTTGTATTCGCATATTATTTTCCTCTTTAGTAAACGACACAAGTTTACTGTACGAGAACCATTCGATTATGAAATCTTATAACATACGTGTTCCCCTAGTTTAAGATTAGCGGCGTTTTCTTTTCTAAAAAAAGTGTTGCATAAGTGTTACATGTGATTTGGCAACATTTTTAAATGCTCCCCTAATTTTTAAGAACTGTTTCATATTTAACGTTTACAAAAGAACACAAATTTCGGCATTAAACAATAAAGTACAATTAGCGCAAAGTAAATTCAATTGCAGGTGGTGGCAAGACTACAACAATCCAAAGCCAACAGAAACAACAGATGTTTTTTGTATTGCATTGTTAGCGTTTACGGCTCGAAACTTGCCACCACCTTGTATTGAATTCGCCTTGATCTAGTGCTGCACTCATGCCCCTTTAATTAAATTAAGTGTTGAACATGTAGCATTTAACATAACACATGTATTTCAGAAAAGAACATAAAAAAATGTAAAAGGCAGAATAAATGCAGAATTTTACTCAGAAAAGAAAACGCCATAAGATTAACATGAAGAAACAGTAAAATTGGACAGTGATTTGACATTTGCTAACAGTAATCTTAAGTTTTGTTAGCAAAAGCAAAACAAAAAATCAAAATGTAAAAAAATAAATATATTCTGTTTTGATTTTGAATGGTTTAGTTAAGTGTTATGTTTGTAAACGCTATATTATTATTTTAAGCTATTTTTAAATTTGTTTAGTTAATGTAAAATACCTTTAGCTGGACTTGCACTGCAACATTCACGTTTGACATATTTTTAAGAGTGAACTGTCTTAACTACTGTCTGGACGCCGACGTCACGAAGACAGTTAGTAGTATTTTTGACAACTTATATGTATATTCTTACTGTCTTGCCAGTACTGTCAAATGTAAACGCAGTGTTAGTCGCAATTTACACTATGGACATTTCTTGCCGGGCAGACGATGTTTGTTGATAAGGGGGTGACGCTGTATGCTTGCTCTTTTATTCTTTCGCCAACAAACTTCGTCTGTCCGGTAAGAAATGTCAATAGTGACAATTGGGACTTATTATCAATATTACTAATTAAGCACCATGGTAGCGTTGGTGAAAATGTGATTGCATTTGTGACACCGACAACGCTTGATGAAAAACAAACCAATTTTGATTTCAAGGCGAATTCACGTACACGAGTGAATTCACCTTAATGTCAAGCATTTTGGTTGTGTATAGTGCCCTATAAAAATAACACAACTGTAAAAACTTTGTTTTTTGCAGTTTATAAGATTTGAAATCACCAAATTTCGTGAATATTGGACCATAATTTGCCACATATCCCATACACTGTTAAAAAATAAAGCACATTTAATTCGAGATCTTGCATTTTTTAAATTAATTTTCCCAAAATTATTTAGCACTTTATTTTAGCGTGTTTTATCAATTTTTTCAATGCTTGGCTTTCTCAGCATCGTCCAAACTGGCTTCTTAGGCTGTACATTTAGCAATGCCGGATAAAATAATTAGTTTGTCAGTAGAACATATAAACCAGAGAGTTCTCCTAATCTGATGAGTATGGTTTGACTAAAGCAATCAGAAAAATTGCTTGTTAAAATTTGTACTATTTGACGTGCACTTGAAAATTTAAGGTTAAGATGGTACATATTTCCGTGACGTATTTAATTCCGTTAAAATTTGTCGTAATTTTTTTTATAGATTTCATATGGCGAATATATTATCGACCGTATTCATAACTAAAAGTTAGCCACAGTTTGTACACTACGCACAACGAGCTGCTAACTAGAATGCCGATTAAGCCTAGAGTTAATTCAAAATGAACTTTTCTCCATTTGCTAACTTTTAATAAATCAACTCTGTATTTTATTAATGCCACATTATATTGCTCAAAAATGCAACTCGTTTGGTCTCTTGATTTTTTTCTTTTCCCTCCACATACAACACTGCATTAAATATTAAATCATGACTATTTCCCTGAGTCCAAATAGTGGAATAAATATTTTTATTCTATTTAATAAAACAGATCTAAAGCCGAAAAAATATAAACATAACACATAAATAAGCCAAGGTTTATTAAGTATTGTATGAATAAACTTCATGCCAAATTAGCATTATGAATACGGTTGTTAGTTTTTAAATATGGTTACAATAAAATTAGTTAGTGCCGGTTCACACACGTCAAGTTTGTCTCGTCAAGTCTTGAGTTTTTGGGAGAGAGGGGAAAAGAAATGGCCTTCTCTTTTCCCTTCTCTCCTAAATGCTCAAGACTTGACGAGTCAAACTTGACGTGTGTGAACCAGCACTTAAATACGTAAATATATATATTTTTAAGACGCAATTTAAGAAAAAGATTGATGGCGAGAGAGGCAAGAAGTAAAGTATGGCACGCATACAGCGTCGGCCCCTTGATTACAAACTTTTTCGGTCCGGCATGAAATGTTCATAGTGTAAATTGCGACTAACTGATAAATATCGTAATTTGTATAAAAAATCGATACGATATATATCGATAATTTTTTTAAATTTGCCCATCACTATCAGCAATAGGGCTTCCGAAATACAGAAGCTCAATTTAGTTGACAAATAAGTGCCCGTTTACATGTTCATTTGTTTAAAAATGTATTCACTGTTTCAAAAATAGAAAATAGCTTGAAAAAAATTTACAATTGCGAATGGAAAAATGAACGATTGTGAGTCATGTAAAAAAAACGTATTGAAAAGTTAAAAAACATGCAGTCGGACACCGTACAAAAGAACGCAAAGACTTTAAAAACAAAAAAAGAGCAGAAACTTGGTATAAATATAAATAAATTAAAAACAGCTGACAGAAAATGCTTTTATAACAAGCGTTGTATAACCTGCCATTTTTCATGTGCTTTAGTTTTCAAACGCACGTCTCCAAATAACCTCGTGTTGTGCACTTCTACCACAGAGCATACAGAGGTGTCACGAGACAGAAAATATTGTGTTTTTTCTGTCTTTTTCTGCGAAAGCTGCCCTTTTTGCATTTTTTGTTTTGATTACGCAATTCGTGTTGATAGTAGCGGCCTGTTTTTACACATTGCCACTTTACTACAAAAAAACATTTTCTTTCTCTTTCTTCGAAAGCTGCCCTCGCATATGATTTGGGCATTTTTCATGCTTTGTGACTTCTACCTCTAGTTGCAAAAAACTTTGACTATAAGAATACAAACATACATGTTTTTTTATGCGTGTTTTTATTCAGAAGGGTACATAGGTTAAAAGAATTGGATAATATGTATCATACGTCAATTGTTTTATTACACTTTGCGTGATTTTAATTTAGATTTTAAAACGATAAAATAAAAGGTTTTTTATTAAAATATGGGCTGCCATTAAGTTTAACAAACAATGGTCGTTCACATGGTGAAATAAAAAGGTTGATACTACGCCAGATGTGACGATTTTTTGATTGTGCATTGTTTGTCTAGGTTTATGTCAAAGTTTTGTTTATGTCCACGTTTTGTGCTGAGATTATTGTATTTTAATAAAGTTTTTGATAATTTTAAATTAAAATAAATAAGATATTGACTATAATAATATAAAAATTGGCTAAAAATTTATTTATTTCATTACGTTTAGCGGCACGCTTTGATTTTCTTAAAAGTATTTTTTGACGTAAACGGTGATGTAATTTCCAATTTTGCTGTAATGTTGTATTTGTTGCCGTAACGATGCCACCTACTTATTCCACCATGGTCGGTCATTGCAAATTTTCGGTAGTTGCAGCAGCCCAGATTTTTTCGAGCTACGAAAATCGAGCTCGCACTGTATTGCTTTAAAACTGTTTTATGGCCAATTCAAACTCAAATGGTCCATATGATTTGGATGATATTATTTTTATTGAAGATAATAATCAAACATTTTAAAATGTTTATATACAGGCCCCTATTAGTTGTAATTAAGGCAACTGGTTAACTGATCACTGATTGTTATGTTTTTGTTCACCACAATATAGCAAAGTTGTAAACCATTATACAAAAATTAAGAAATTACAACTAAACTGAGTTGAGTTTTGAACCGTAATAGGGGCCATAAATGTAAATATATTCATTATTTAATATCAAAGTATTTTTCTTGGGAATACAACATTTTTAATTTAAATGATTCTGTTATTCGTGCTTAGTTCCCAATTATTAATCTTGATAAAAACACTGAAATTTATTGTTGAAGGGATAAGCTATTGCTATGCGCATTTCACTGGTTGCTTAGGCCAGATCTTCAGGAAACTTCATTTAATGTTAAATTAAAATGGTCACCAATCTACGCCGTCGCATGGAGGCATATAATATTCGGCACACGCTTTTCTTTGTTCGAAATAGTGCTTTTTTAAATTTTAAAGTGCTTTTTGCTTTAAAAAAATTGGCATCACTGGTAATTTCTACAAAAAAAAGCTGGTTGAGTTCGTGCCTAACATTTATCTTCACCTATTTCGACGTTTATTTAGCCAGCGTGTTTTTACCTTCAGTTTTTATTAAAATATGACAGATTTTACACCAAAGGTTTCTAACACAGCTTGATTTATTTTTGTAGGAAATACGGGCATTAGGGCCGGTTGATACACGTCAAGTTTTTCTTTTCAAGCCATGTGCTTTTAGGAAGGAAGGGTAAAGAGAATGCCATTTCTTTTCCCCTCTCTTCAGAAAACTCAAGACTTGGAGAGTCAAACTTGACGTGTGTGAACCGGCACTAACCGTTTTTTAGGTCAGCTATTGTTTTCAAGATATATCGTTATTTTAAAAACGCACAACATATTTCCGGTAACTCAAAAACGGTTTAGTTTATTGAATAAACTAAAAAAAATCCGGCAACCGGAAACAATTTTTTTTTTTGGCAAAAAAATAATATATGTATTAGGAAAAATTTAGAAATTGGCATTCAAAATTCCAAACAAAACAAGCAACAAACAATTAACACACAAAAGTTCATCAAATTTAATTTTCATTCTTGACGAAAGGTACGAGAAAACAGAAGAAGGGAAGAACATGTAAAATCAATTAAAAATAGATAATCATTCAAAGCAAATTTCGATCTACCAAAGGTTAAATACAATTTGGCTTAGAGATTGATGTTTGACTATTGACTGCCAGCAGTCGTCGATGGCTGCGAGTGTTAAACGGCAAACCCCTCTGAAGAGATTGAGTGGTTGCAATCTAAACATGTAAGGGTTACCTGTCCATAAAACGCCTGGGTTCGAATCTCAGGTCAGTCAAGATTTTTTAATTTCATGTTGTAAATTCCTTTCTTCATAATAATAATTACAATATCAAAATTTGGATCAAAAAGTATCAAGTTAATACGTAATAATGAATTAAGGCGATGCTTTTTTATCTGGCTTTTTTTAAAATTGATAGTGGAACAGGCTATTTTTTATATTCCTCTAACTCCCACTGGAGCATAGGGCGCTAAAGTGGAATAGGGTACACATACGTTTCACCCTGTAATAACCCCAAACGATGTTGTCTAATGGCCCTTATGCGACCTCTACACGTTGTAACTGGTTGTACTATTGAGTTGAATAGACCAGTTGATCGTTCGCAGCATATGTACAATTTTTTAACAAACTTTTCAGTAAGCTTTATTAAGAAATTATTTTTATAAAGTCAACATGAGTACCGATTTTTTAGCACTCGTGGCGATAAATGAAGTGGAGTAAGAAGAGGAGCAAGAAAAGAAATTAAATAATAATTAGTTTTTTAAAATGTTGTTTGCTTTATACGCTGCTGCTTTCAAAACGTTAGAATGAAAATTAAAAACGAAGGAAAAATCGCTATCAAAAATCAAACTAATTTTTTATTCAACCGATGACCAACCACACCTTTAACGTCACAAATGGTTGTACAACTTGATCGAATTGTACAACAAGTCGCAACATGTAGCGCCGCATTATACCCCGTTTCCCAATACTTTAAGAAATCAAGCTTATACTACATTTACACCTACACAAAATCTAGTACTTACGAGATTTCGAGCCAAATCTAGTTGTTTTTGACTAGATTTCCCATACGAAACAAAATCTACTTCGTGACTACACAGAAAAAAAAAATTTTTAAAATCAAAAAGAAACAATCTTGTTTTAAAAAAAACAGCTGTGAAATCGAGCCAAGCTGGTTTTTTTTTGTTTTAAAAATTTTCGCTTTTATTTTTAAAAATGCAATGTTTATAAAAAAAATTTTAAATCAAAAATAAAAATTTTTGATTTAAAGTGATAATCATTTTTAAAAGAAAATTTACCATTTTTGTATTAAAAATTATAGTTTTTAAAACGAAAATATTTCACTCTTAAATCAAGAATGTAATATTTTAAAATTAAAAATGTGTAATTTTAAATTAAAAGTACCTAATTTTTAAGGAACGTTGCGTCATACTTACCTTTATACCAGGCAATAAGTAATTAACTCATTATGAAATTTTTAAGGTTTATTAGAGCATAAAAATATACAGTTTAATACAAATTATACAACTTAAAAGTTATTTAGTCTTTTTATACTTTTACTTGCTTATTTATTAGTTTGATTCCCAAGACTTACTTGATATTTTCTTTCGTTGGGAAAAATTTTACATATCTCATCAACAATATTTGTAAAATCCTTTGGAGATAGTGACCTATTGCAAAATAGAGAGTCCTCAACGATTATAGTTATAAGTTCCGTTCTGTTCACGTTGGTAAGAGCATTTGCCCTTTCGTACAAATTTAAAATGGCTTTGCCCTTTGCTGTCTCCATCAATAATATTTTTAAATCCTATAATTAAAGTCAGAAATTATTTAATTTGTTTATTTTGCAAAGATAAAAACTTACTTTTACTACAGCTGCACCCGAGTTGTTAGATGATGACTGTGTTTGCGAATAACACAGCCAACCTTGCACTTTTGACGGAGCTGATAAAGTGTCATCATCAATACCATCATTAATAAACACCTCTTTTTTTCCTCCACGCAAATAACTTTTCCCTAAATTCCACTCGAAGGCCTATCAAGGGAACAATTTCTTTTAAATCTTCATTTTTTAAGTATTGCAGACTTCGGTATGTTATACTACTCTCTAGAAAGATAAAAATAATGGAAAGATTTTAATATTGACGACATTTTGACTAACACATAACCTAAAAAAATTAACTTTGTTATAATAAGTTGCAACTTACCTTTTAGAAATGGCATTGCAATCATTAAATCAAAACGTTTTAAAAGATCCACTAAAGGATCACTTTCGGTATTTGGCTCGTCCAAAATGTCATTAATGTCATAAACCTCTAAAAAATCCTCGGAGTGGTCTTCCATTTTTTACAATATTCTTTGAGCTATAATATTTGTTTAACTTTTTTTAAGCAACCTTCACCGAGCTATAATATTTTTTTAACTTTTTATACTTTTTAAAACACACTTCACCGAGCTATTATATTTTTTTTAACTTTTTAAAACACACTGCACCGAGCTTTATTTTTTAATGACGCTTAAAAAAATGGCGTTAACACTGCTGTAAAAAATTTACATATATCAAAAATGGTATTGTAAACTTTTAAAATGGTATATTTTATTTTCAATAACAAACCTCTTTTGATTTTAATACGTTTTTCAAATTGTTAAACTTTTAAAAACAAACACGAAAAATTTTTAATTTTAGAATGTTTTTTCTGCTTTTTATAGTATAAACAAAAGTGCTACCTTTTAATATAAAAAAACACCTTTTTGTTTTTAAAATGTTTAGTTAAAAAATAATATATTTTGATACAAAAACGTAAATTTTTGTTTCAAATATGATTTTTATTGCCTAATTTTGTAAACCAAACCGTTTCTTTTTAAAATAAAATTGATCATTTATGTTTTTAATATTTTTTCAAAAAATTGCTGCATTTTTAAAATAAAAACGCAAAATTTTGTTTTAAATAGCGTTTTTTTTGTTCAGTGTAGATTTCGACGAAATCTACTCAAAATCTAGTAGTACTTAATGATGCAACTATGGTTTTTTCAATATAGCACTAAAAAATACTTCCCTGCACAAGAAAAAATGACATTTAAAAAAAACAAAACAAAAATTGTTAAAAAAAAAATTAAAAAGTTTTATAAAATAAAAAAATAAAAGTGTAAAAAATAAAAAGACGAATAATATTGATAAAATAAATATCGTTGATTATTAATAAAAGGCAATGCAAATTTTTTTAAGTATATTTCTTTTGTGTTGTATGTGTTACGAAAAGACTTTTAGTTAGTTGTCTTGTTATAAAAACAAAATCTCGCTAATGTCAAAAAAGTATAATGTAAACGCACTAGATTTCGAAGAAGATTTTAAATCAAATCTACAAGATTTCGGCCTAATGTAAATGTAGTATTAAAAGTTTTCGTTTATTTAAAGCAACAATATTGATCAGACTGTAGTATATATTTTGTCTGAATTAAATTCGATGCAATATTCACAAAAAGGCGGTTTCTTCGCTTTGTTTTTATCATATTTTGCTACGAAAAATTCCTTTCCATATTCGCCGACAAATGTTGTGTAGACAATAAGTATTTGGCAATTCTTCTGATATTTGGAAATTTTTTAAATTGTACTAAATATGTCATTGAGGTACTTCAGTACTTTTGGTATGCAAATTGTACTGAAGAGTACAATTGTACTGACTTTATCATTCCTGGTAAGAGCGTCAAAAAAAAATGCAAATTTCAACTAAGTCGAACAGCGGTAACGCTGCTTGCAACGCTGCTTAACAAATAAAACTAATACTACAAAAAATATCATCTCTGCAACCAAAAAATGCCACCCTTTTAAAACTGGAAGTGTGCACAAATGTTTTTTATTTTTCTTGTTTTTTAACGCATTATGTTAATAAATAGTATAATTTTATTATACATAAATTAACTCTTAATATAATAAAATCGATTAAAATTCATAATAATTAAATATTTAATATATTTTTAAGTAATTACAAATTATTTACAGAGTTGCACAATTGCAACTACTATGTGGCAACGCCATGGTTCATGTATGTGATCAAAAGAGAAGGAGACTGCTGAACGACGACGAGTTAAGTTTGTCAAATTTCACATCGGTTTTTCTTTATTACTTAAAGAAAAATTACCTAAAATAAATTTTAAATACAAAATAATTTTATAAAAAAATTAAAGGACTAGCAATTATATTAGAGGTATAATTGCATTAGGTATACACAATAGTAAAATAAGTAGTATACGTGGTTAAGAGAAAAAAGAAAGCAAAACGATAAGCGACCGAAATATATTTTTATTAATAAAACATGGCGCGTCTAACCTACGTCTACAGAACGGAGGACTTGCAAAGTTATTTAAACGTCGGACGGAGACAACTACCAGTCAATGCAGGAGATGAAAATTTAGTGGTAAGATTGAAAAAGGTTTTGTACAAATTTTTATTGGGAATTCCAATAATTTGGAGTAAAATATAAGTATGCTTCCACCATCATGATTTGTCAGCGCCTCTGTTGTCACCACCCTCTTTAATTAAGGTGTAGTTGACGCGTTTATTAAACTTTATATTTATATTTGATCTCCGCTTTGTTGTTTTTTTAAACCCTTCACCATAGGCGAAGATGCTATATGTATGTATATAAGTTTTTAATTTTGTAATTTCCACAATAAACCTAGATGTTAGAAACTATAAAGTATATATTCTGGGCCTTATGAGCAGCAAACGTGAATTAACGATTGCTGCCCATGTGAATGTTGAAATGGGTTTTCAAACACCACAGATGTTAAGGAGACTTAGTTGTTATATGTATATGTCACATAGGTATACTACGTTAAGTTTTGCTATTGAGATTCAGACAGGTCGCTCGATACGACTGCTAATTTTACCCATAAATCCCTTTTTTTGTATATCTGGAGAACAGTAGGAGTTAACGTTTCCAATTTAGCTACAAGCATCTAAGTTATCAATATCAATACATCCTCTTTAGAAATGGCGGGATTGGATAAGAAAACGTTAAGAAAAAATTGTCCATATTCGGAACACAAACCTTGGTTATTAATACGTACGGGTATATTCTGTAAATCGAAATGAAGTGAATTTAAAACCGAACAAATTTTGGAAACGAGACTGTAAAGAAAGTTCATTAAAATATTACTTTTTATATACTTCATACTCTGAGTACCAATTATATTTACAAGAAGAGCTCTAAAAAACAGAAAAAACTACAGATATTTTGTAAATAATTGAAATTAGAATCTATAAAATATCGTTCGATTTCATTTCCACTTCATTTCGATTTGTAGAACATGCCCGAAAATCTAAAAAAAAAATGGCGGGATTGAAGAACTATGCATGGCACCTTCCATACAAAGAAATTTTAGGTTTCTGTATCTCTGGAGGACAGCAAGAGCCAAGGTTTCCAAATTATGTAGGTTTAAGCATATTGGTTTTCAATACAGATCATTCGACAAAATTTGGGCGGGATTGGATAAGTAGGCGTGCCACAAATATATATGTATATTAAGAACGTTAATAGAAAAATTATTCAAATTTGGTACACGTATAGGTTATCAACGCACAGCACAATCTTTTTAAAAAATTGGGCAACTTGGAGAAGTGGTGTAGCAAAGTGCACCTGGTTAGACTAGTACATATATGTATACATTTATATGTACATACATATGTATTTATGACTTTCTGTTCTTATCGCACCATGGTTAAGGGTATACAAGATTCGGCATAGTATGTACATACATATGTCTCTTTTTTATAAAAATTAATTTGTTTTACAAAATTTGACAATTAAAAATTTTATTTTTTAAAATGATCTAGAACAAGGAATATTTACACAAGGTAGACTCATTTGGGAGTGTAGACATGCTGCTCTATAAAAATAACCGAGTGGAACGGAATTGTCAAAATTGTCTTCATATAAATTTAACGCACACATGTACAAATTTTGGCTCATATACACGGAATTTGACATTGGTGTTCCAACTTAGGTAAACAGCTGACAAACATATGGGCCAACGAGTTTACCTTGTGTAAATATACCTTGATCTAGAACAAATTTAAGTTACAGTTGACAAATCGACACATACAAAATATTTTATCATTTAAATCGTCCTTATTTACATACATTTTATCATTCCTGCATCAATTTTACCATTGCATATACATACATACATAAGTATAATTTTATGCATTTCTACCTTCCGTTTGTAATATCTAAAATACATATTAATCTTATATTCTGGGTCCTGTCCGTCCGTGTGTACGTTGAAATGTGTTTTCCGAAGACCCCAGAATTCATGGGGACTAGGGAATGGTAAATCGATTTCGATTCCAATCGAAAATCGATTTTGTGCCAAAAAACATCGACTTTTTGCTATCGAATTTACGTATGCAATTTTATACTGAAATCGGCGTTTGAAATCGATTTTTTATTTTTATCAAAATTTTGGCAATTTTAATCTTAATAAAATCGATAAGTGTTGTGCATGCTTAATATATAAAAAAAATACGAAATAACAAGGAAATAAATCTGCATCTGTCCGACATCAATGACTTACAAACGTTTGTTTTCTAAATCAAACTAAATAGTAACTTAGCAAAGTCGCCACCGATCAGGAACTATTGCCATAATCCATACTATCCATACATTCAGGCTTGTCACAGAAATCAATTCTGATCGAAAGTGATTTCGTTTTACATATGTTTGTAAAGCAAGATACGAAATCACTCGATCGAAATTGATTAATGTGATAGGTCTGATTGACTACACAGACACTACACAGGTCTGATTGACTACACAAGAACACAATTTTAATGTGAAATGTGCATTCATATCGCACAGGAAAATTATAAACAGTAGTCATATGATATGACTCATATGTATCTACCGACTGTAAAAATCTTAGTTCAATTTCTCCAGTAGTTTGCCAAAAAAAAATTCTGGTGTATCCTCGGGCCTGTTCGGAAATGCATCACTGCTCTGCATCAGTGATTTCAAATGCTTAAATATATATCAGTGAAGTAGATGTGAACCAAAAAATTGTCAAATACTCCACAAAAATAATAGTCACACAAATAAAAAAAATTTTAATTATTTTTTATCGGCATTAAAAAAAAATTGCTTTTCTGATGCAGCGCAGTGATGCATTTCCGAACAGGCCCCTCCTTTGTGATATAAGATATAAGTTTGCAAATTAACCTTAAACGATTTTGAGGTTCGATTAATCGATTTCAAAAGCCGAAATAAAAAAGTCGATCGAAAAATCGAAAATCGATTTTGGAATCCATTTACCATTCCCTAATGGGGACTAGGTTGTTATATAGGGTGCGTTCGTAAATGCATCACTGCGCTGCATCAGTGATTTCAAATGGTTATATATGTATCAGTGAAGTAAATTTGGACCAAAAAATTATGAAATACTCCACAAAAATAATAGTCACCCAATAAAAAAAATTATAATTATTTTTGTATCTGCTTTAAAAAAAGTTTGCTTTTCTGATGCAGCGCAGTGATGCATTTACGAACGCACCCATACTTATGTTACATATACTCCGTTTAAGTTTGCTATGCAAGCCAGATCGTTACATAAATTACTGAGATATGAGCAAAAATCTACGACTGTCTTTAACCCACAAATCCGCCTGTTGTTGTTTTGTTCCATTTTTTTTCCGTGTATCTGGAGAACGGCCACAGGTAAAGTTTCCAAATTAGGTACAAGCAGGTTGGTTATCAATACAGAATCTCTCTAAAAAAAATGGCGGGATTAGCGAAGAGATCGTGGCACTGCCCATTCAAACACTCACATTTTTGTGTATCCGGAGCTTAGATGTGGGTATTGCACTAATTTTGCAGTTTCAACTCACACTTAGTAATAGTGTAAAATTATTGCAAGCAATCTCACCTAACATGAGTTTTAAAAAATTTTGCGCTTCAAAAACATAGTTTGATTTAAAAAAAAGCAATCATCAGTTTATTGCAACTACTTTTTTCCTCACTCATTTGATTGCTACTTAAAAATTTCCACTACATTTAAAATCAAAACCTTATTTTTTCATTATTAAAACCAATTTTGTTTAATTTCTTTTGTTTACGTATATCATCACAAAATTCAAGAACCATGCACATACAAAATTAAATTTTTTAAATTTTAGTGAGAATATGTTTAGATGCAGCTTTTTTGATTGCAAGTTGAAAGTGCAGATTTTATGCATTCAATAATAGTTAGTCACAGTGGACAAATTTGCAATAGCACTCAATATTTTTAGTGATGTTAAAAAAAATCCAATCATCACAAAAGCTGAAAAAAATAGTGTTTCAAAAAGTTTTTGTTCTACGTAATCTTTGAACTCAAATTGTCTTGATCAAACATGATACACATATAAAATTGTTTATTCATCCACTCGACAACATTAGAAAAACTATAATTGCAGCAAAACCGAAATAAATCTAGAAATTAAATGAGAAATTTAAAAGTCGCAAAACTATTAAACAAATCCACACTTTCTCCAAAAAAATCCTCAAGATAATTCCCTTATCTGACTGTACTGCAATCAGTTTTTATTGCTATTTTGTATTTACCACCAAGATACAATTTAACTGAGTCCTTTTAATAAAAATGTTACTATATCGATTTGGAGAGTGACCAACTTCCAGTTCACATGTAATCTTCCACGCATGTGGTTGACAAACAAAAAATAAAGCGTTCTTAACTGGTTTGCCTGTGCCGATTTTTGTATAAGATTTATATAGTCGAAATATTCGAAATCCGGTTTCTGAAAAATGTCGAATAATCGACTACCCTATTTTTTATTATTTGATAATTGGAAAAAAAAATTGTTTATTTATGTTCCGCTTTTTATTACCAATTTTTAATGCTTAAAACTCTAAAAATATGAATACGGCTGTAAGATCATTAGATTTAACTAACGCTTTAGGATTATTGTTTGAACCCTTCCAAAATCTCTACATTTTGATACAAATTCATAAAAATTTTCCTACAAATTTAAATAGAACCATTCAGAAACTTTTATTTTCATAATCTTAGTAATCTGACTCGACCAGAATATTACATATGCTTGACTATTAAGAAAGCCCAAGAAATGTTTATTAAAAAAAAAAACAGAACATTTTGTGAGCATTTTTTCGAAGGTAGGAAGAGAAAACTTCTTTGTAAAATAAATAGGACGTAATGAAAGGCAAGATAGAGCCCCTTCTTACTGTCTTAAAATATGGTTAAGATGTAACAGATAATTTAAATGTTAATGTGAACCTAAAAATTGCCAAATACGCCACAAAAATAATAATCAAACAATAAAAAAATTATAATTAATTTTTATCGGCATTTAAAAAAGTTTGCTTTTTTGATGCAGCGAGAACAAAACACAACTTATAAAAAAGTGGATTGTCCTGCTACTAACACCTAACAAAAAAATTTTTCTTCATCATTATAGCTCATTTTTTAACGCCTTTGATTTATATTCCAAAATTTTGTATTTTTAACAGATTTGGCGATTTCAAATAAATTTTATGGTTTGTTTTAATATTGTAATTTTTCACGAATTTTAGCCATGTTCGCGATAGACGCGACATTTTCCTGTAAGTTTACTGATTCTTTAGAACCTTTACGATTTTTAATAAATATATTTATGTATTATATGTATGTATTAGACTTTGCTATCATGCTGCTCTTAGAAAATTTTATTCGTATTTCCGATAATTTAGCAATTTTTACACAATTTTTCCGAAGTTTTACAATTTTCGCATAGCTTTGTTGTTTTGAAGCAATCGTCGCCGTTATATTTTGGGTTCTTATGAGGGGTGAAGTTGATTTAACAATGTGCGTCTGTCCTTGCTTAAATACTAAACTTATGTATGTATGTTTTTTTAAGAAATAAATGTTTATGTATTATATTTCAATTTAAGAGATTAGCCCAGGGGGGTTATTATGTAATACGATTCGAAAGAAAAGATTTACGAATTCTTACAAATTGTATTATGTACTACGTTTTTCGAAAATTTATTTTCGAACGTTCGGAAATATTTTCTTTTGCGGGATTTTTTTTACCCCTTTTCGTAAATAATAAATTACCGTTTTACAATTCAGCTATGTAATACCAAAGCAAATGTCAGTTCATTTAAATTGTTCGTAAATTATTCGAAAGTGGATGTGCTTGCGGAAACAATAAAAAATTTGAAAATGTGAGTAATTAGATAAAACTTTTTACAAAAACTGTAAAATACAATTAAAAACATAAAATCTACTCTATTTTCATGACCGTGAGTGGCTTGAAATAACAATTTATATCCTGTGTTTGTTGTCAAATCTCTTTGTTTTTAGTCTGAACCAAGGCCCATTGAAAAGGTCTGTGCAAGAAGCCTGATGATCATTGTTTATGTTCTTTTTAGTTGTCAAAATTTGTTTACATTTTGCTTACATGTGCATGTATACGTTTATGGTATGCCACACATACACGTTTTTTCCTTTTGCTTTGTATATTCTGTAGTAAATTTTTGACAACTAAAAAGAATCGTATTTTGTTTTTGTACAAGTAAGCAGACCTGATAGATGGGCCTTGGTTCTGTCAATATTGGCAGGTACTGTCACATTTATCGTATGTAAATTTGGCAGCACTTTGTTTTTCCCTTTTTTGACAAATACAAATCTGTGGGACTTTCGAACGGATAAGAAAATACCATTTCATTTTCGATACGGAAATTTCTTTCGAAAGTAGTTTCGTTTCGAATCGAATTACATAATAACCCCCCAGTTATGCAAAAAAAAAATTCACATTAGTTAACCAACACAAAACAAGTAAGGCCCGTTTTCACAACTTAATGGGACACTTTTTATAAGGCTGGTTAAAGTCTACTTTAAGCTATCGGTAAGTTGTGAAAACTGGCCTTAGAGTGTTATATTCGGATATACCGAATCTTTTATACCCTTCACCACAGTGTGATAATAACACGCCCACTTGTCCAATCCCGCCAATATTTTGTCGGATGTTGTGTATTGATAACCAAGATCCATGCACCTAGTTTGGAAACTTTTTCGTTCTCCAGATATACAGAAATCTTTAAAGTATATGTATGGTAAGTACCACGCCCACTTGATGCTTGTACCTAATTTGGAAACTTTGGCTCTTGTCGTTCTCCAGATATACTGAAATCTATACGTTAACGTGTGAGTCGTTTTTTGTAAAAGAGTAGCCCACAAAGGACTAGGACTAGTCCAAAAGTACCCCAAACGTATGAAAAACGTGGTCTATTTAACATTACGATGTCCTAGGGCGGGACCATTTAACCCATCTTTGGACTACAAAGGAGTAGTTTTAAAACTACTCCATTGTGTACACAAGAGGATTAGTTTAACTTCGTTTAAAAACGAAAACATGTCGTTAAAAAACGAAGACATCTCCTCTCACTACAAACACTTTTTAACAATAACATGGTCCATGCTTGTATTACATCGGACCAGTCCATGGAGTAGTCCATTTCATGAAATTGGATCAGGTGGTCCAATAATATTTGCAGGGTACTAATAGAAGTGTTGTCCATAAAAAAGTTAAAAAATAAATACAATTTTCTGCATCGACCTGCACGATTTTTGACCAAGCTCGTGACAGACTGCATCGTGATGGTAGAGTTCGGTCTGGAAAATATGATTATTGTATTATTAACTTTAAAAGCAGAATTATCTATATATATAAAAGAAAGTCGTGTTAGTTACACCACTTATAACTCAAGAACGGCAGAACAGATTTGGCTGAAAATTGGTAGGGAGGTAGCTTAGAGCCAGGAGACGGACATAGGATACTTTTGCCCCGCCCACTTTTACACCCACTTTTTTCGATTTACCTAAAATTAGAAAACGGCTCCATCGAGTTGACTAATTTTTCTTTCAAATCTTCGTATTAATCAACTTTAAGTTTTCATCGAAAGAAAAATTTACCACGCCTACTTTTACGCCCACTTTTTCTATTAAGCGCATAACTGGAGAACGACTTGACCGATTTGGACGATTTTTTCTTCAAAATGATCGCCATGGTTTAACTTAGGTTTTTACGGAAAGAAAATTTTGCCCCGCCCGCTTTTTCCGATTTACCTAAAATCAGAAAACGGCTCTTTCACCAAATAAAAAAAAAACAAAAAACATTGTCTATGCGCTGGCCTTAAGATGAAGTAATAAATAAATATAATTTCCAATTTGCCTTAAATACATGCGTTTCTTTTTTGATTGAGCCCATATCTACACCATATGTAAGTTATTTTGTAAAAAAAACTTAATGATAGGTATTCCATGGATTTTTATTTTAAAGGCCGTAAATTTCGTTAAATGTTTAATTTAAATCGTGTGGTAATACAACACTACTGTTTGCTTAGGGTCAGCAACGTGGACCGGGTCAGCTAGTTTTTAATAAAATTCAAATTTAATTTTAAAATTATCTATTTATAGAATTAGTATATTCTTTTATAAAATAATTTAAAAGTTTATTGATATATTACTTAAATTAAAAGAGAAAAACTAAATTATTCTTACAGATGCTAATGGATTTAAATAGCAAAGGCCTGTGCATTGATAGTCCTCACATTCGTGGCAAAGAACTGGAAGAATTTACACGTAAATTTAATCTCTTGACAAGCGAGGAAATACGTACATCCCTAGAAATAAATAGCAACACGTTTGTATCGGTACTTAATCAATGTGTTCAATGTGTTGGATGCAGGCGAAGAGTTGAACGTTTATTCTATCAACTAATTATTTCCGGTCAACCAACACTGGACCCATTGGTATTAAAGAATTCTGGTGTGCTCAGTATAACCGAAGAAAAAATGAAAACACCACAAGCCTTAGGAACGCTGCTTTATCGCCATCATGAAATATTAAATAATTTATTGGAAAGTAAATTACGTAATAAGACACGTTGTGTACTACATTCTTTAGATGCATTTCGTTCGAAACCATTTTCGGAGACGTGGCGAGAAGTATGGTCATCCATGAAGCATAATTGTCGTGATGAATTGGCCGTTATAGAAACAAAGGAATTGCATGAAGTGTTGGAAAATTATTTGAAAAAACACAAGTTTTGCAATGGTTGCCGTACAAAGGTTAGTTAAACATGGAATGGTTGGAGTGTCCTGTAGTTATGAATAAATGTATACAATTATTATCTTGTAGATCGAAAAAGCTTATAAAATTTTAGTTGGTGAGACGACAACGAAAGAGAAGGGCTATGTCGCCGCACTTTATACTAATATTAAAAAGTGTCATCCCGACAAGCATATACATGTTTTTACGAATAAAATCGACTTTCTCGACGCTCTTATACGGCGCGCCGAACCCGAAGTCAACGGAAGGTGAATGTCAATTAAAAATTTTAAAATATGTAATATTATTAATTTTATATATTACTATTTTTGCTTTTTTAGTTATTCTAAATTACGTGAACGTCATGCGAAAACATTAGAAATCGCTCAGGAAGAAGTCCTTACCTGTGTTGGTATGATTATGTACGAACGTCTGCGTCGTGTATACGTGAGTTTACGAGAAGAAGAACGTGCCTGTCAAGTTTTAGCCGCGGTAGGTGTCCATGCCCTGTGTCGCAGTTTTGACATGTCGGTAGAAAAAAAGCAAGGCATTAGCAATTTAGAATTGCTGTATCAAGAAATAAGTCGTGCCGAAAAAGCCAAAGAACACAAGCGTGAACAGAAGAAACTAAAAAAGAAGAAGAAGAAGAATGAAAAGAAAAACTCCCATCGTATGTGTGACCATAACAACGACGCAAATTCCGAAAGAGCCGACGACGATGACCATCATGAGCAAGATGTCAATACAGAGGATGATGAGGAATTGCATGATAATGTAATGCCAACTAATAATGCGCCGGAAGATTGTGACGGTAGCGTTAAAGTCGTTTTAGGAAACGTTAAAGAGAGAGATGGTAAAAGGAAAGCTTTAACTGCTGGCCAGAAAGATATTGAGGAAGATGCAGGTGTTGTATGTGATAATCTTGAAGAAATTCAAGAGGATGTTAGAGAGGAGGAGCAACAATCTTCTGCTTATCTGCAAAAAAATCAGCAACAACAGAAAAAGAGGAAACAGAAGCAAAAACAGAAACTTAAAACGCCACAAAAGAAAAATAATGTTGCTTTTGCAAACAGCAACAACAAAAAGAAGGATAAATTAAAAACAAAATCATCGGTAGAAGTAGAGGATGTTTGTAAACCTATTGCATCTTTAAATACAACCACATCTACATCCACAACTGTCAATACAGTCTCCTCTAAATGCAATGATTGTTGTTCACCTCAGTCAGATTGTCCATGTGAAAGTGATATTAGGGATTCGGGCTATGGCAGTGAACCTTTATCCCATGGCAATTCTTGTACATCTAGTGTTGTCTCCTCACCCGAGGATACTTCAGAGGGTTCAGAGGTTTCTTGTTTGGATGGCTTTTGTAATCATGAGAACAGCGGTGAAATTGGTCTTATGGCTGATTTAGATGATGATAATCATCATCATTATGATGACAAATACGATCTAAATCATCATAGTAATTATAATCAGTCATTTGAATTTCGTTTTGACTTGGATTCATGTAATTTCTTTCATCAACATCAAATGAACACATTGAGTCTGCAACAAATGTTGGTAAGCTATTTTTAATTGACTCGATTTCGTTTCCATTAAGACATAGAAATATTTCTGCAAATTTGAAAAACTATATACATAAGGGCATCTATATATATAAAAATAAGTCCGTATATGTACGTCGCCGAACTAATCATAAACGCGTCGTGCGATTTCAACCAAACTTATACACTACGTAGGCAGTGGCCCATATATGGTTTATATGAAGTTTGGTTGAAATCCGATAACGCATGTGTGTGCGGTGCGTATGTGAAATGAGTGTGTTTTTGCCGCAGGCATTTTTTGTACCGCATACAGCATTCATTAGTATTGAATACATTTTGGTCGTTTGTGTATTGGAGAGCATTGCACGGAGTGATGCAAATAGCAATTTATTAAAAACAAGTGTGTTTCTTTTCTTATTTTGTTTTGCCGTGCGAAGCAGGCAACGGGCCCGCTAGTTGTATCATAAATACATTTGAATGCCTTATGTTTCAAGTGCTGATTTGGCTGTATTCAACATTTAAGAATAACTGCATTGGTTTTTAAAACATTTGATAAAGTGCTGGGAAGACTCCTACGCTGTTTACATGTTACATATATATTTTCTCACTCCTTTTTTAAATATATAACATAGTTTTCAATAGAGCGCTACTTCGGCGCGACAGTTTCTTCCACTGAACACGGGCGAAAGCTGTCAAAATTATTATTGACGGGAATATATTTTCAATCCAATTTCATTTATTTCCAATAATATTAATACTATTTACATTTGACTTATAGTGATAAAGAGTTTAGGAACAACATTACTTTTCTAATTAGTTGTATTTTTTTACATTTTTAAAATCTATGTACAAATATATCATATTAAGGGAGGGGAAAAATTTACAAACACCTTTATGAAACAGGTATAAGATAAAAAAGAAGGTTAAAGATAAAAATTACGATGACATCAGTTCATTAATGTGTGGGTATTGGGAGGATGTACATTTTCTGTTAAAATTTTGAGTTAATCTTTCAATTTTGTCATGTATGGGTTCAAAACCAGCAAGAGTGTGCAGTCGTTGGGTGGAGTAGTACCAAGGTAGCTTATATATCATTTTAAGTAGCTTATTTTGTGATACTTGAAGTTTACTTAGATGGCATTTTGCCGACGTGAACCAGACTGGACAGCAGTAAAACATTATGGGATGGAATATTGATTTTATAATTAGTTTTTTGTTGTCAATGTTCAACTCCGACTTTCTGTTGATAAGTGGGTACAATATTCGGATGATCTTGTTGATTTTGTGAACTACGTATGGAATATGATTGTTGAAATTTAGTTTTGTGTCCATGATTACTCCTAAATATTTAACGTTGTTTTCCCACGGAATATCATGATTCATAAATCGAAGTGAACTCTGAGGAGTGTAACACGTTTTGCGCCTTCGTGTAAAATAAATAGCCTGAGTTTTCTCAGGGTTTATTACAATTTTCCATTTTTGAAAATAGTTGCCCAACCCAATTAGAGCTGACTGCAGATTTGAACTTATGCTAGCTGAATATATATCAGAACTAAGAATCGCCGTATCATCTGCAAATATAGACGTAATGCAGTTTGTGAATGCTGGAATATCGGCAGTAAAGATGTTGTATAGTATCGGTGACAGACACGAGCCTTGAGGACAGCCAGCAGTAATATTTATTTGTTGTGAACATGTTGTTCCTATGTAGACGTTGAATGATCTATTTTGTAGAAAATTTTGAATAATTTTTATAAGTTCGATAGGAAAATCAAATCTTTTTAATTTATATATAAGTCCGTAGTGCCAAACAGAGTCAAAAGCAGCTTTTATGTCCAGCAAAACCATTCCCGTTGATTTACCATCCTGAAAGTTATTTTTAACTAGTTTTCTAATTTTTAAAAGAGGTTGGGACGTATTATGCTCACTTCTAAACCCGAATTGTTGCGATGGGAGTACATTGTTTGCATCCATAAACTGTGTAAGCTTTTCCTTAATAATTCTTTCCAAAAATTTTACTTATGGAAGAAAGTAAGCTTATTGGTCTATATGAAAGAGGGGATTCAACTGGCTTGTTCGGCTTAAGTATCGGGATAGTTTTTGATATTTTCCATGCACTGGGGAAAAACCATAATTGTAGGCAAGCATTAAAGATGTTCGTGATATAGCTTATACCTTTAATAGGTAAATTTTTTAAACACTTATTATTGATTTTGTCCAATCCTGGAGATTTTTTGTTCTTTAAGTTCTTTATAAGGACAGACACCTTGTCACGAGTAGTGTAGTAACCTTCTTGAGGATTTGGACTTGTATAATTAATTTGGTTTACAACATTATTTACCTCAGAAATTGTAGTAGAGTCGCTGAGATTAACTGAAATATCATGGTTCATTTTAAAAGAGTGAGCCAGCATTTCAGCCTTTTCTAGCTTGGTGTAACATACTACGTTGTTGTGCTTGAGAATTGGAATGTTGGTAGATTTCTTCCTTAAAATTTTTGAAACCTTCCAAAAAGGGGAAGATGATTTCTCTAAAGAGGACAACATGTTGTTCCATGATTTGTTTCTAAATTGATTTATTTCGTATGCAATACTTTTGTTTAGACGACTCATTGCTCGATGATCATTGACATCTCTATATCGCTTCCAATTTCTTCTGTATACATTTCTAAATTGTATCAGAATTAGAATGTTATTTGGAAGTGGTTTGATCGCTGGCGATGATCTACATTTAGGCACACTTGCATCGATTCCAGTTTTAACTGTATTATTAAAATCAATTATCATGTTGTCGATTTGATTATTGTCAGTAATTTCATTAAAATCGACTGGCGTGGGAAGATTTCTGTTTGTAAACTTGGCAAACAGATGCCAGTTGGCCTTACCATAGCTGTAGTGCAAATTTTCTACCGATTCATAACTCATGTTGACAGTACACACGATTGGGAGGTGATCGGAACTCAAATCATTTACCACTTTAACCGCGGAGATATTTTGTGACACATTAGTTAAAAAGAAATCTAGAGTTGAGGGTTGTTTATTTGGATCAGCCGGTATATAGGTATATTCATGAGGAAATGAAATCTGCGTATGATTTAGTTAGAGTTTATCATGTAAAATGTTACCCCAGCAATTGTTTCTTTGGCATCCCCAATATCTGTGCCTGCAGTTAAAGTCACCTCCTAGAATGTAGTTGTTATTTGTACTAGTTAGTTTACGGAGATCGGATATAAAGTTTTGTTTTCGATTATTGTCCCTTCCTGACGATCCACCAGGGTGATAACATGAATAAATGTCTACAAATTCGTTTCCAGATTTAACTCTTACACCTATATTTTCAATAATCTTTGTATTTTGTGGGGTTAAAAGTTGATGATTTATATTCTTCTTTATTAAGATGGCTACACCTCCCCCTCCTCCATGTTGTCGATCAAGCCTGTAGCAAAAGAAGTTTTGATGTTTTATAGAAACATTATTGTTAAGCCAGGTTTCACAAAGCAAGCATATGTCGATATCAGTTCTTAACAGAAAGTGAAATAATTCGTCTTTTTTAGTTCGTATGCTTCGGGCATTCCATTGTAATAACTTTATGTTGTTAGCCATTAATATAAAAATTTATATGCGAGGTTTGTAACAACCTCAAATTGCTCTACTCGAGACTTACATTTTCTTAAATTTGTGATTAATTCGAAAGTTAGATTTTTCAATTCTTCGAAAGAGAACAGGTTATTGTTAGAATTATTGTTGAAGTTATGAGAATAAGGTAAATTATTGTCTCTTCTTGATGTATTTGGTATTTCACCCTGATTAAGAGTATTAGGAAAATTTGTATTGTAATTAGTTTTGGTATTGTACTGTTGACTTTTTTGTACTATACTCTTGGGTTGAGCACGTAGCCTCATTTGATTAAAAGTTTCCCTGCTAGGACAATCGGGAGACATTGCCTTGTGGGGTCCATTGCAATTTGCACATTTTACAATAGTTGCCTCACATTCTGTGGTTTTATGGTTCCCGGCGCAGCGGGCACAAAACGTTTTGACCATACATCGACTGGAACCATGTCCAAACATCTGGCAATTGTAGCACTGAGTCAGTTTGGATTTGTTTGGTTTTTGGTATTCCCATCTTACTTTTATGTAGTTCATAACTGAGTACTTTTGCCTAAGTTCCCTTAGCGTGATTGACTTTTTTTCAAAGTAAACAATAAATATAATTTGTTCGTTATTGCTATCTCTACCTCTAGTGACAATTTTAACATCCATAACTTTAAGGCCCATATCCAATAGGTGTGATTTAATTACAGATGGGTCTTTTTTATCTAGGCCTAACATCACAGCTTTATATGGCTTTTCATTTTTAGCAGCATATGTAAAATATTCGAGTTCAAATTTTTTAGTGAGATTATCACAAAAATTTTTAAAATCTTCTTTATTGGAGCAAAAAAGCTTTAAACCAATTGATATTTTACGTATCGAGTAATCATTAATTTTTAGTAATCTGCATACTTCGTGTTATTGTTCTATTTTACACTTTAGAATAGTTATTGGTGGTATGTTGACTTTGACAGTAGGCTCGATAACAATTTCGTTGTTATCTTCATCATCTATTGTTTGAAGAGGTGCAAAAAAATTTTGATTTTCAGCTCTCTGAGAACTATTAGTCGCTTTTCTTTTATTCATGTTTTGCCCAAATGAGGCAGTAACATCATCCTCTCTTATGCGTTTAATTGTGTATAGTTAAAACTGTTAGCTTTTTTTTTATTTTATTTAATGTTGTGATAAAAAAAAAAAAAAAAAATAAGAAAATAACCGTAAACTTTTAAGTAGAAAAAGGCACAGTAAATTACAACTTTACACATCAGACGATAGTGCAAGACTGGAATATATTTTTGTGTGCTTATTTTCACCTTTTTGGAATTCCCTAATAATATTTAACTATTTTCTCAGTGCACAGTAATGTTAGTATGTTAGTATAATATTTAACAATAAGAGCACAATTTATCGTGTTGTAAAGCAAATCGAATAAGAATTAGAAGAAACCATAGTAGTAGTAATAAGAATAAGGTGCATTAGGGAGAGTTGTCATTATTTACTCATATAATGTCAAATTTATTTAATTTGAATTTTGACGCTGGTCTTAATTTTGTTCCTCAAGGCTAGTTTACACTATTATCACTCAAGTCGTACGTATTCCATAATACTTTGTGAGACAGAAATCTAATGAGTTTTGTTGCGACTGTAAAAAAAACTAATGTTACATTACAGTTTGTAGTCACACTATCACACATAGGGCTGCCAGACGGCCTGGAATTGGATTGTCTAGTTTTTTAGGGTCTTGTCCAGTTACCAGCTAAAATATAATTTGTCCAGTTAAAAAATTATTTCTTACATATGTACATACCTTGTAAAAATAATAAATTAACAATTAGCCGAAATGATAAGATAAAATTGAAGATTCAAAATTTATCTAGATAAATTGATCTCGTTTTTTGTTTTCCCATACCAATTAGCAAGGAGTTTTTAGAAAATGCTTTAAAGATTTTAAATAATATTTTAATTAATATATTAATTAGACCTTATAGCTGCTAAAATATTAATGAGACTTATTTTGATAGAAGTTTTAAAAATGCGTCATAAACAATAAAAAATCAAGTTAACTATTTTTGTGTCTTATGACCTTTTGGATTTAAGGTGACGATACGTAATTTGACGTAAGAGTGAATTTTAGTTTAACGTTTCCTTGTTTTTTTTTTTTTAATTAAATAACATTTTACTTGTTTAAAACTACCGTACAAGTATGAGTGTATTTTTAAATTGTTTAGTTATTTTTACAACATCCAGGTGAATTTTTTACGTTGTCCAGTTATTTAAAGTTTGATTTCTGGCAACCCTAATCAAATGAAAAGTAATCGGATATGTTCTATAAAACGAAATGAAGTGGAATTGAAATCGAACGAGATTTTGATTTCAATTATTGACAAAATTACTGTAATTTTTCCTGTTTTTAAGAGCTGTTCTTGTAAATATAATTGGTACTCAAAGTAGAAAGTATATAAAAAGGAATATTTTTATGAACCTTCTTTTCAGGTTCGTTTTCAAAATTTGTTCGGTTTTAAATCCACTTCATTTCGATTTTCAGAACATACCCGAATATGTATTGTTTAGAACAATTTTTAAAAACGATGAAGTCGTATCCCCACAAACACGAAGTCAAACCTTTGATATGAAATGACTTTATCATTTGACATCAAACACAATTCTCAAACGTTTTTCAATTGTTTGATTTTAACATTTAAATTCAAATTGATAATGATTTGAAAAAAAATTGATATCAAATGTTTAGGCTTATTGTAATCAAATCAAAAGTAAATTTGGCAATACTAAAGCGAAAAATAAATGTAAACATTAAAAATGGCGATTAAAGTTAAATATTAATTCGTGGTTAACTGTGTTTTACAAGTGAACGATTTATTTCTAGTGCAAAATTAAAATTATTTGTCAGTAATTACAGTAATTTAAAATACAAATTAAAAAAATAAAACGGGAAAGTGAAGAAATTATAAGTTTGTTTGTTGAATGATGGCGGTGCTACAATTCTCAAAATAAAAGCGTGCCAATTATTTCGTCTTTGCAAGAATTAGAGGGCGAAAAGAACATTATTTCATATTTTAGCTATGGTGCCGAATGTTTTACTCACAGTTTATTTAAATAAATAATGAATTTTGAAAAAATAAAATAAAATATTTTTATTTATGTTCCACATTCTATTATAATCAACGTTTGAAAAATATTTGGCAACTACGTTTAAAAACAAGTTGAAAATAAATTTCCCTTTTTGTTGAGAATGCTATTATGTTTAAAGCTATGTTCACATTATGTGTATTTGTCATATGGAATGTCACTTTTCTACCCACATGTGTTTTCATGTGTATGTCAAAATTTGAGTTTTACATAAGGTTTTTAATTTACATGTTCACATAATGGTATGTAACGTACATTTGACATAACCTATCAAAAATAATAAAAACATTTTTAATAATTAATTTGTGCATTTTTTATCTGTTGTATTATTTATTTACTATATTAATATATATGTATTACAATTTCAATTAATTTTTGCCGCCACAAACAATTTTGTTAATAAAAAACAGCTGATGTCAGATGCTTTGTCACTTGAAAATAGAACACGTTTTAAATCAAAATTGTCATGTGTACTGTACACAGAGAAATAACACATGATAGTGTTTGAAGGGGTTCAGACGATATGTACATATTTAACATGTGAAAAAGTGACAATCCACATGACAAATACACATAATGTGAACACAGCTTAAGTCAGTATTAAACGTTTGTCTTTTGATAAAACGTTTGATTTCAAATCATTTTCAATTTGAACTCAAACCTCCGTATTTGTTGGGATGAGATGCCATATTTTTCCTGTAATACATACTTGCCGTTTTCATAACACATTGCATTCACACTATCAAACTTTTACGTATTACTTGATTATAAATACAAAGTATAATAGCGTAAATTACCCTTTATTTTCTTTTGTTTGACGTTATATGGGTTTGAAAATTGAGAACAAAATTTCTAATGACTACACATACATATTTACCTTGTACTTTTTCTACCATGAAAGAAACAATAGCGGTTTTCACCCTTTGTAAAAAGTGTACAACTCTGCTTTTCTTAATACGATTTTATACTACAAAGCATGAGTGTCTTTTTCGTTAGTATTGTAAATTAATGAAGTTGCTGAGTGAGGGAAAGAGACAGATATAGTTTCTTCAACTGTTTTATTCTGGGTTATTCAACAAACGTGTTTACTAGAGGTCTGCTTTGAATAACTCACTTGTTTGCCTTAACCCAAAGTGCACAACATTTATTCAATTATAAAGCATTCAAAAAGATAAGAAGTGAGTAAGCCATATACAAAAATAAGAATGAATAAATTGAATAAAAAACTTGTTTACTGTACTGTGAGAATGTTTTATTGTGTTTTTTTTAATATTATCTTCTTTGAAAGAGGTGATATTTGATAAAAATTAATTCAAAAAAATTTTCTTACATGGTCTGTAATCTAAGGAATAGTTCGAAGAGAAATATGTTATTCGAATTAACGCTCAAATTTTTTTTGTTTTATGGCCTGTTCAACGATGTCGAAAGAACGACTTCGATCGCATTCTAAGCGATCGAAAACTATTTTGGGTTCAACTAACTTTATTCTATACGAACATTCGTTTAGACGACAACTCGAAAGAAAACGTAAGTACTCTCATACAAAAAGCGGTTTATTAATATCGAAGGTATTGTCGACATTACGAAAACAAATGTCAAAACCACTCACTTGTTGTTTTGCTGTCGAATCATGGTATTTATAACAAACAAGAAATATTTAAGGGTAATTTAAATAAATTATAAATAAAAATAGAGAACAATTGGTAATTTTTTTTGATTACAATACGCCACAACTTAAAAATTAGATTTTGTTTAAGCTTAATGGGGCGGGTAAACTCAAATATTGCACTCATTTATTTCTCTCATAATCGTTTTCGAATTATTCGCGAAAATCTTGTTTGTCTGGATTAATATTATATTTCCAAAATTTCGAATAAATATGTTTATCCTCCTTTCCTTATAGTGTGTTGATCGGAAACAAATTCACTGAATTACAAGCTTTTTAATTTGTTTAATATTGGAAAACATAAAAAAATAATTTTTGTTAAATCGAATGGCCTGTAGCACAGTAAATTTTTATCCGATCAACACAGTATATATATGTGCTGAAAGTGGAAAACATTTTTATTCAATAGTTTTTACAATTCAGATGAACAATTCAATTCTCAAAATAACGAGCTAAAACAACTGCAGAAAAACATTATTTTCGCGACTATCTCGAAAACGCTTCTTGAGAGAAATAAATAAGTGAAATATTGCTTACATTAGGCGAATAAATGGAGGAACATCCTAAGATGGCGAAGGGTGCACCAGTGTTTGGAGCAAATAAATTTTCAATGGGCAAGTAATGGAAAATAATAGGCCGAAAACTAAGCGTCATTGGTCCATCCATTCTATTCAAGGAGGGAAATTTTATCCCTCATTATAATTAAAGGCAGAAAACAACCATAGCTTGAATTGGTTTTGAAAATATTACATATTTTTACAGACATGGGAAGATTTTAAATGTAGGACAAAAATAAATTTCAGAAAACAACAAAAGCCTGCAAGAAACCGGTGGTGGTACCTATAAACAAAACTATTTAACTTCCCTAGATCATATAAATGATCGGACGCTGCTTTAGTCTTGTAGAGTGTTGGCGGGTAAAGTTAAAAGTGCTGAAACTCAGTCAGCAGATATCAGAATCACCGCCAAGAGTTTCTAAAGCTGCGACAGTGGTTGCACAAGAAAGCAAAATTGAAGAGACAGGCCCCTTAATATTATGTGAAACACTACAAATTCTAAAGGAAAACATTAAAAATTTTAAAACTTCATCCAAACGAAGAAGGATAGAGTAAGAAATAAAATACAAACTGCTCTTCAGGTAAAAAAGAGGAATATGGTTGTTGAGGAACAACTGTCGTTAATGTGTCGTCAAATGAAACAAATGCAACCTACTTCCAAGGAGCAAGCTGATGCTAGCAAAATATTTACTTGTTACTTATTTAACTTTCTTTTACGTATGGTTTCATTATCTTATTTATTTATTTCTTTGTATCATTAATTTTTTTTGCTTGAATAATTTGTTTTTGATTAAATTCAATTTCTGTTTACACTTTTCATTAGTTTTGGTTTCAACAAAAAAGGTTTTTTTATTTATTGACATTTTTATACAGCTGAAAAAATTTCAAACGCGGTTGTATTTGTCAACAAGCAATTTAGTATTATTTTTGATACTTTTGAACAAAAAAGCAACAAAATATAGAAATATCTAATATGGCAATACTTAATTATTTTAATACGTAAGTAACAAATATTTACAAACGTAAGAGCAAGCGATCGAAAGCTGTCGAAATTGTTGAACCCAATCTGATTCGAAATCGAGCGAATAGATGGCGATCGCTTCGTTTTGCTGTCGAGATAGTTGAACAGGCCATTAATCATTATTCAGTTAAATTATTATGGAATGGAATTTCAGTGTATTTATCAAATATGAAAAACTGGGAATTTAGCACGTCATACGGAAATCGTATTAATAATATATTATGGAAAAAATTTCACGTTCGAAATGTCACCTATCGACCCAGATTTTGGCTTAAAAAAAAATCTGAAGATTTTAGAATCAAACCAATGACATTTTAATGGGTTTCGCTGAATTACGCCTTTTTATACATGATTCGCGCCCTCCATAAACTTTAGCATAGATAACAATGCTTTCTTAGTGCTATTATTTAAAGGTTATAAGAACGTAAAAATATTTGCTGTTTAAAATGTTATTGCCTTTATGATGCGTACGACTGCCACGTTTAAAACTTTGGAATTACCCATGTATGTATATGTATGTTAAGTTACACAGAATTTGCCCGTATTTAATACGGACTTAACCAAAAAAAAGTTTTTTTTGTTGCATTTGCGAATTGCCTCAAGCATTTACTTAAAATTACATAATTTCAATCAAACTTATAAAAGATCTGAGTATTTTAATGAAACAGTCTTTGGCCCAATGATGACGGTTATGAAACAGATACATATTTGAAAAACGAATTGTTTTTTTAACGTTATCGTTATTTTGTTTTTTAATAAATTTTTATTTTATTTAAATTTTGGTTTATTCCTGA
The DNA here is from genome assembly GCA_949318255.1 of Pollenia labialis. NCBI lineage: Eukaryota > Metazoa > Arthropoda > Insecta > Diptera > Polleniidae > Pollenia > Pollenia labialis. Next base: position 144,798,769 of record OX439139.1, on the reverse strand, counting down.
ATTAATTGAATTGGCAATAAAATAAATTATTAAGGGTTTTCATGAAACCGCTTAATTTGCATTTGTGTAAACTTGCGTGACTTGTTTATTTATTTTTTAAACATAAAAGTTGTTTCTTGACTTTTATTTTTTCCTCGAGAAATAAAAATTATTTTTGAGTTTTATTTTTTGCTTAGAAAATAACAGTTACTTCTTGAATTTAATTTTTTTTCTAACAAAAACAAAGTAATTTTCTACGCAAAAATTAATATTGCCCGATTTCAGGGCGAATTTATCCCCAGAGTCCGTGCAAAAACTATTATGTATTTGTTAAATAAATTATTTTTTTTTTATATTTTTTTCAATTTAAAAATTACTTATTACTAAAGCCCGTAATTTCTACAAAAATAAATCTAGCTGTGCATAGAAGTCTATGGTGTAAAAGCTGTCATATTTTAAAAGAAAACTGAAGGTAAAAACACGTAGGCCATATAAACGTTTAAATAGGTAAAGATAACTGTTAGGTACGAACACGACCAGCTTTCTTTCTGTAGAAATTACGAGCATAAGCAAAAAATGATAAAACAAAACCTTAAAAAATTTTTATTTTCTTAGTCCAATCCATATTATGAAACATTTTCTGCGAAATATTTAAGTTTGTAGAGGTAGAATGGAAAAGTGTAATTTGTTTCATGTGCAAGCAGTTTTTGTAAGTTTGTTATTGAAAGAAAGAGAGAAGGCATATAAAATGACTGAATGCTGTAAAACAAAATTTTAATTCTATGGAATTGAAGAAAGTTTTTGCAGCAAATGTTTCATTATATGGACGAGGACTTAGCAAGCAATAAACCCCAAAATGTAATATTTATTTCTGAGGAATAAATAAATCGGTAAGATGGAGTTTTTTTTATTAAAACTTAAAAAAATAAAAATCAATGCATCTAAAACGTAGTTCATGTAACAAGGAGTGTAGTGTAAGTGTATTCCGTATGCACGTATCACTCCTCTTTTAGTTAGATTTTTTTAGTTTAAATTTGAAAAATAATCATTATTTGCAGTCCCTGGTTTAAACTATAGTTTTCCCTTGATTTTAGGATGCATAAAAATTTACTATGTATGCACATATTACAAAAAAGTTATTTTTTTTTATCAAATCGTGCTGTTTTAAAAAAGTTATTCTTTTTCTTTGTATAAAGGTATCTTTATTTAATAGTAAGCAAATCTAAACTTTTTTTTTTTGTTTACTTTAGGACGATTTCGATGGGGATGATGAAGACGAAGAAAATTGTTACATTCCTCCAGAAGTGGTGTTAGAATATCAGTGCCAACGTGAAAAAGTTCAACAACAACGTTTACAACTACGCGAAACATTGCGTGAAAATTTCGCACGTCTTTGTTTGGAAAAACGACTTTTGGCGACCACAACTACAACCAATAACTGAATTTAAGAACTAAAAAAAATGTTATGGGCCAAGTAACCGTCCACTCCAAACAACCTAGCGGGAACGGAATGATATATGAATATGGTCAATAACAATTGTTTTTTTTTTTTTGTTTTTAAGTAAAGACTAGGAGAAAATAGTTGTGGTGTAAGTAAAAAACGAAGCAGAAAAAACATTATTATTATTATAATTACTATACCCTCCCCATCCCATAAACAACCACATCAATTAATTCATACAAATGAAAATATCAAATGTGTGTTTTGGTAATGTTAAAAATATTTTTTGGTTTTCATAAAAAAATCACACATTTATGAATTGATTGTTTTCTTTTTATGTTAAAAAATATATACAAAACAAAAATTATTAAAAACTCTTTTTTGTTTTATTTTTCGATTTAACTTAATGTAGTACAACTTCGCTTTTAACAATTTTTACATTCTTCATGAAAAGGCTCTAAGGTTCTTAGATCGCGCCAAGTGGGAGGCAAACCATTTGATACATATTTGCCACATCTCTTGCACGGTTCTAAAAATAATTTACTATAACTATTTAGCCAAGTCTGTAAGGAAAACAATTACCATTTAAAAAAAGAAATAGCAGAGTTAAGAGACAAATTTCAAATTTATTAATAAAGGCCCCTATTACAGTTCACAACTCAACTCAACTCAGTTGAGTTGTAATTTCTTAATTTTTGTGTTATGGTTTATATCATTGCTATATTACGGTGTACAAAAACATAGCAAAAATTACAACTGATCACAACCAGTTGTCTTAATTACAACTCAACTGAGTTGAGTTGCAAACCGTAATAGGGGCCAAAACTTACCATATAACTTTTAACAGCCAATTCGGGCAATGTTGGTGAAAAGAAGTGTAACATAGCGGAATGTGTATGCTCTTGAACTTTACGAAATACTTCATAGCGTGATTCAGTCCAAAGATCTTCAATTTCTAATGGTTCATCGTAACCCTTTACGGTCACCCACTCGATAAGCACACCTTTGCATATTATAGCCGCTTTTAAAACATGACTTATTGTGGCCTTTATAATATTCAAATAAATATTAAAGCACTATCTGCTGTTTTATAACTTTATTAATTGTTATGTACTTACAATTACTACCGCATTAGAGCTGAATGGACGACATACTTTGTAGGTGGTATTTGTATGAGTTATTTCACTATTAAAAAGATTATCGATAAATCTAAAATTAAATGTAATAAAAAATATCAAAAAGTTATTTAAATTTTTGGGAATACATACTTAAATATATGTATTTACTTAAAAATTTTCCCTTTTTTAAAAGCTAAAAAAAAAATTTAGTTTAAAATTGCTAGCTTTCCCTCAACAATAAATTTCAGTGTATTTATCAAATATGAAAAACTGGAAATTTAGCACGTCATACGGAAATCGTATTAATAATAAATTTTATATTCCCGAAAATAACTTTGATAATTGTAGTATTAAATTAGGCTGGAAAAAAACAATTGTCATATAAAATGTCAGACCCTTATACATATTTCAACAAGTAAGAAAGTACAGTCCGTCAAGCCCGATATGATACCCTACACCACAGTATTTTAAAACATTTACGAGAGCTTATGTGTCCATATACATAAATATGGATCTACCTATGTTTTAAATTTCATTCAAATCGGTTTGATAGTTTCTGAGAGGCAGAAATTGCCCCCTAACTCTCCTTGTGGTCCTATTTTTGAAAAACTGCTTAGCTCATGTAGCCATATAAATATGGATCAACCTATGTTTTCAATTTCATTAAAATCAGTTAAAAAGTTTGTGAACGACAGAAATTGCTCCCTATCTCCCCTTGTGGTCCTATTTTTTAAAAACCGTATAGCTTATGTAGCCATATACAGCCATGGACATTAAATTAGCACAAAACTTTGTCCTAAAAACAATCATATTTTTTATTGTACTTAAGTTCTGGTTACAAAATCTGTAAACTTAAAAACTTGAAATTCATATTCTTCATAATAAAAAAAAAACAAAAACTTGGACGAAATTGCCAATCGTGGGCTCATTAAGGCCGGCAACATATTATAGGCCAGATTTTAGCTGGAAAGTAAAATAGCACAAGTTAAAATTTCTGAAATAAAAATAATCTATTTTTTTATGATTTAGTTTACTTTATTTTATTTTCTGTCTTCAGGTTAACTTTTTGTACATGTGTACCACAGAATATACAGAACTGACACGAGACGGAAGATTTTGCCTTTTTTTTTGTCTCTTTCTAAGAAAGCTGCCCTTTGCATTTTTTGTTTTGATTACGCAATTCGTGTTGATAGTAGCGGCCTGTTTTTACACATTGCCACTTTACTACCAAAAAACATTTTCTTTCTCTTTCTTCGAAAGCTGCCCTCGCAACTGATGTGGGCCTTTTTCACACGTCACTTTTTACAGTTCTGTGTATTCTGTGATGTGTACGCTTTCACAGACATTTTATTATTAAAAACTAAAATGGCGATCAGCAGAAGATGAAGTAAAGTTAGCATCGTTACGTCAGCATTATCAACTGTGTCTTGTGTTGCCAGACCGAGATCATAACAATCTCGGCCGACCTGACTCTGCAATCGACCTCGATTGCACTACGAACCCACTTCAATTCATCTCCTCCTCATCTATTAGATACTCATAATCGGTATAATATTCAGTGTTGCCTTCTGAGCCTAATTCAGTATCATTCATATCAATAGGTGGTTCCAGCCATTTCTTGAAGCGTGTCGAATCAACAATGCCCCTATAAGGCAACTGAGTTACCTGACAATTCTCTACGTCAGTTATTTCATATCGATCGTTGCCGACATGTTTACGGATGACATATGGGCCCCGATACCTAGGCACAAATTTCTTATTGGATCCCACAATAGTGTCCACATTCCTCATAACTACCAAATCTCCCACCTCAAATTTCCTAGGAGCCCTGTAGCTCCGCCCATGGTATTCTGAGCTATACTCCTGAGACTTCCGAATTGCCTCCCCAGCCAAGGAGCGTATCTCCCTCAGATCAGCCCCCGCCCTCTCGGACCTATCCCGAAGGTGTTCCGTAAGCTCATCCAACATCTGCCCACTCTGCTTTACCCCAAATAGCATCACACTAGGTATCTGCCCAGTTGTGCTGTGTACGGTATTATTAATGGCAAACTCTACTTGCGTCAACTTCCCTACCCAGTCAGAATGGGTCACTGGCTCCTTCAACTTAGCTAACATCGCCCTCAAGTCGCGGTTTACTCTTTCCACCTGACCATTTGATTGCGGTGAAGCAACCGACGTCTTCACGTGAGTTATATTGTGCCCAGCCAAAAATCGTTCAAATTCACCGGAAGTATCACTAATAATGCGCCTTGGTCTACTGCAATTCTCAAAATACTTTACCAAAGCACAACACACCTCCTTAGTGCCCGGCGTGTTTACAGCATAAAGTTTCACAAATTTAGTAAACGAATCAACCACTACAAATACGTGCCTCCTCTTAGAGTTGACTGCAGGTAAAGGACCAAAATGGTCGACATGCAATGTGTCGAAAGGAACAGGTTTCTTCTCAATGTTAAACAGTTGTCTCCCCGTACCCCCTTGAGGACCCGAGTGATAGATGCACTTTAAACAGTTTCGAATGAATCTACTAAGCTTCTCCCTCATTCCCGGAAACCAGTAATGTTTCCTAATTTGATTAATACACTTTTCCACCCCAACGTGGCCATACTTCTCGTGCGTAAGCCGAATTATATTGTCCTCCATCTCCCTGGGTACATACAATTGGTTCTGCCCCCGCTCCCCCCGACTGAAAACCAATCCATTCTCTAGAGAATATCCTTCGACTTCTCCATTTTCCAACCCCTCCCTTATCTTTACTATCCCACAATCCCTACCCTGCACAACCTGAATATTCCTATCGACGTCAGCTGCATCCATAATCACTGCCACTGGAATACGACTCAGTGCGTCCACATGGGACATCCTCTCGCTCCTCCGATGCTGTATTACATAGTCATAATTTTTGAGCTCTAGAGCCCATCTGGCAATACGGGGATTCATCAGTATTTTCCCTAAGGTGAGCGTCAGCGAGTTGCAATCGGTGACTATGGTAAATTTCCTGCCCTCTAAAAACATCCTAAACCGCCTCAACGCATAAATAAGCGCCAAAGTCTCCAACTCAAAACTGTGGTACCTAGACTCAACCTCCGAGGTAGACTTCGAATAATATGCAACAGGATGGAACCTACCGTCATCCTGCTTCTGGAGGAGTACCGATCCGAACCCTTTCGAACTAGCGTCAGTATGTAATTCGGTGTCACGTAACGGGCCATATACCGCCAATACAGGCGCATTAATTAGACGATCCTATAATTCACAGAACGCCCCGGTGCAGTATTCCGTCCACTCAAACTTACAGTCTTTCCTAGTAAGATCAGTAAGGGGCCTCGCGATTCTTGAGAAGTTAGGTACAAAGCGACGAAAATACGAAAATAATCCTAAACAACGCTGGACATCCCTTGTGTTCGCGGGGATAGGGTAATTCCGAATAGCAAGTATGTGGTCATGATTCGGCCGGATTCCCAACCCACTCACCCTATACCCCAGATAATCGAGTTCACGATAGCAAAATTTGCACTTACCCAGATTCAGTTCCAACCCCTGTCCCCTTAACAGCCGCAAGACCTCCCGTAATACCGTAAGGTGTTCATCAATAGTCTTAGTAGCAATAACAATATCATCCATATACACCACGATGCTTCCCGCATCGACAAGCGGCCTTAACACCATGGTTATAAATCGCTGAAATACGGCAGGGACTCTGCCGCATCAAGCGGTCAAGAGTCCCTCTAACCTCCTCACGTTCCCGATAAGATAATCTTCGAGGGGCACTTAATACTGGAGTGTCCGTAGTAAGACGTATCCTCATAGAATAATCTAAATTATCCCGTTCGCCGCCTGTCCCCGCGACATAATCACCGACTATCATACTCGTAATAATATCCGCCTCGCGCCGTCCCAAACTAGGATCAACATCAATCATCCCCTCTGATCCCCTCTCAACCTCCCTTTGCGAATCATCCCAGATACCATCATTCATGGCACCTAACGACCCCTCCTCAAAGTCAGTGGGCCCAATGTCATCCGACATAACCTGCCCAACATCACCGTTTCTTATAAAATCCGCGGTAGAAAGAGGTAGACTAAAAATACCACGCTTATCTTTAATAGCTGGAACTATCTTTACATTCCCCATAGGGCTTTTATTTAGATCAAAAAATTTTAGTGCACTGAAAACTACAGTGGTTTCCCGATTTAACGAACAATTGATTGTCAGCCCTGTTCGTTAAATTGAAAAATTCGTTAAATCCAGTACTAAAAAAAATATTTATTCATGTAACAACAAATTAAAAGAACAATTCATATCATTTCGTATTACAAATATGTAGATGGATTTTGAAAAATAAAATTAATGATAAAAGTTATTATTTAAAAAAATAGGAAAAAAGTACATAATTATTTAAAGAAACTTGTTATTGACGCTTGTTTTTGAGATTTCCTTTACCTTTTTTAATTGCTTTCTCTTGAAGCTCATGTAAAATTAATAAGGGTCATCATGATATCGCTTAAAATTGCCATGTGTGCAAATGGGCAAACTTGCAAAACTCTTTCATGAAGACCCTATTTAGTGTGTGTGCAATTTTAAACAATTAATGACAATTTGTAAGAAACGTCAATAGAAAAATAAATGTAAAAAATATTAAAATTTGTGAAATTTGTGATTAAAATGTGAAATTTTTTTTTAAAAACGCATTAAGAAATCCAATAGGCTAAATTGTTGAAATTATTGCAAGAATTTATTGTTTGTGATTTATAAACACTTGCATTTTTCAACGGATATGGCGGCAAGCATTAAAAAATTTGTTTTTATAAATGCATAATTGAACTGCGCATGTTTACGGGTCAAAATTGCTGGGTAAACTTACGAAGTTTGTGTGCGATATCATGAAAACCCTTAATGTCATGGATATATCGATATTATTTTCCTATCCCCACTGGATACATACATTAAAGCTTTACATCTCTGTTTCTAATCGTGCATTAATTTCTTTGTCATCGTCAAGACAACAACTCTTGGCCTGACTACTCCATCTATGTATGTAATTAAGTTTTACGAATTTTTTGTATATTATTTTTATTTGTTCGTTACATCGAGTACCAAATTTGATATTAATTCGTTATACACAGTACCTAAGGTAAAATTTTTGCCTGTTCGTTAAATCCCGAATTCGCTAAATCGAGAGTTCGTTAAATCGGGAAACCACTGTATTTCATTTAATTCATGTTTATTCTTTCGTATATTCATTAAATCTTTAATACTATATTTTCTTTTGATACAACAAAGTTTAATATTAAATTTGTACAACAAATCCCGGCCAATCAATATTGGTACAACCGCTTCCACGTCTGGCAAAACGTAAAATTCATGGGCCACTTCACAATTCTTAAATACTACTTTACATCTAACTGTGCCAATCACACTTATCCTATTGGGGCCAACGCCGCGAAACGGGGAAACGGTTTTGCCACTATTGATAGCAAATGGCACCAGCGATTGTTTGATGCAGCTAATCGGACTACCAGAATCAAGAAGAGAAATGCTGGACTTTAATTCAGTGCACTTATTTCTAGCTAAGAAGGCAACACTTACCGTTTGGAAGGCACCCACTGGGACTGCATCACAAGCACCATCTTCAGCAATAGCAGCAACAGGCCGCACTCTTTTCGGACAGTTCTGGCGATAATGTCCCACCACCCCACATTGGAAGCAGGAATTCTGTGGCCGAATCGGCTTAGGGCATTTACTTTGGTAATGCCCAAACTGGGAGCAGTTATAACACCTTATGGAATCTTCAGGTGTTCTACCCGTGTTCGGTTGTGCCGCCGGATTGGTTCTGATGTTCCCTCCTATTTTCAATATTGATTGCTTAAGGCCTGCAGAAGCTTGGCAACGTTTCTGCTCAAACCGGTCGAGACGGCGAATCAGCTCATCCATCGTATTAGCCCCATAAAGGAAGGTAACGTGGCTTCCGACATCTGGTATGCCATCAATAATCAAGTCTACCAGCTCCTGCTCATCAATATTAGCCTGGCTGGCAATCGTTTGTATCTCTATTACGTAGCTTAGGGCGGTTTCAGTGGACAAAAGCTTACGCGCCTGCAGCTGACGATACACCTCCTGCCGCGTTACCGTACGCTGGAACAGCTTGACCAGCCTAGACTTCAGTTCATCATAACCAATCGGACCCTGAATAAAGGCATAATTTTTCGCTGCCCCTGTAAGCCGACGTCGCAATCCGATGCATTGCTCCTTCTCCCCATAGCCACACGATTCGGTATAATCATCCAACTGCCTGAACCACTTAACTATGTCATAATGACCGTCACCGCTAAAAGGGGGGATGACAGCGTCGATCTCCGTTAAATCGATATGTCGCCGCTGACTATCCACGTGTTTGTGCCCACCTGATTCGAAAGCTCTGATTTCTTCTTGAGCACGGAATATTTCGAGGCGCAATCGTAGAGTTTTTAGTTCATCCTCCATTAACTCAGGGGACTTGACAGCCTCTGTCGCAGCACTGGCTAGCAAATTTTTACCATGCAGTGCATTCTCCAAGTTGGCCGAAGTGGCGCCAAGGTTATGCGGCCCTTCATTATTCAGCTCGGTTGCATGGTCCACCAACATCATGGCGGCAGGTGACATCAGTTCAACAGGTGCAGCCCCAAATCTATGGCCTAAGGCAGCAGGTATATTTGTATCGGCTTCCATAGCATAAGATTGATTTGCGGCAGATTCTCTATCAGCCTGTTTTATAGCGGCAGGCTTCTCGTCATTCGATCTAGTGGCAGCAGGTTGTTCTCTTGGAATTTCCAGTACAGAAGATGTCTCCAAGGCATTTATTGAATCTTCTGTACGCACTATATTGCCTGACTCTTTTACCTGTTGGTGGAGAGTTCGCAACTGGGCAATGGTAGCCGTCAATGGAAAATCTATTCCCTTCTCGGCAAGGGCTTCCACATTCTCTTGGCGAGTATAACGTGCATCCATATTGCGTATAGCACTTTTAAAAATGTTAGCCACTTTTCGATATATACATATGCTGGTTGTCGTGAGTTTACCCCACACCTGAATTTTTATGATTTAGTTTACTTTATTTTATTTTCTGTCTTCAGGTTAACTTTTTGTACATGTGTACGCTTTCACAGACATTTTATTATTAAAAACTAAAATGGCGATCAGCAGAAGATGAAGTAAAGTTAGCATCGTTACGTCAGAATTATCAACTGTGTCTTGTGTTGCCAGACCGAGATCATAACAATTTTAATAAATAATAAAAAAAATAATGTTTTTAGTAAACTTGATTAATTTTTTGTAGTGTAGCCTTTATTTTCAAGCACCGCGTGGCATCTACGGGACATGCTTTGAATCAAATTCTGGCAATGCTCTATGGGAATCGAGTACCAAGCAGCCTGTATTTCAGTCCACAAATCATCCATGTTTTTGTACTTTTGGTGAGCAATTGATTTTTAACATCATGCCAGAGGTTTTCAATTGGGTTCAAGTCGGGACTTTGAGCCGGCCAGTCTAAAACGGGGATGTGTTCTTTAGAAAACCAATCTTTTACTAGCTTCGACGTGTGTTTAGGGTCATTATCGTGCATAAATGTGAAAGAAACTGGCATGTGTTCAAAAGCATAAGGTTCCATTTGGTTCTTAAGAATGTCCAAATACTGATAACGGTCCATTTTTCCATTAATTTTCACAATTGGGCCCACACCATGCCATGAAAATGATCCCCACACCATTATACTTCCTCCTCCATGCTTCACAGTCTTCTGAGTATAGCGTGGATTCAATGCCTGGCGTTTTGGTCGATGAACAAACACTCTACCATCCGGTCCCATACGATTGACCTTCGTTTCATCACTTGAAAGTATTTTTTCCAGAATGAGAGTTCTTTATACTTGTGGGTACGAGCAAACAATAAACGCTTGGCTATATTTTTTTTTTTATAGAAGTGGCTTCTTCCGGCTTGCGCGTCCAAACAGCTGAGCGTCATTCAGACGTCGTCGTATTAGCCTGTCTGATAAATTTAACCCAAATTGAAAGTTTATTTCGTTCGCAATATCGCGTGAGGACATGAAAGGGTCCATCTTTGATTTCCGAACACTAGCACGGTCCACTACTTGAGTTGTTTTTTTGACACGTGGCTTCTGTTTTTTGTTTTCTATTGCATTAATTGAGTTTGTTTTCAAGGAAATAATCACATTATAAACCATTTTTCGGGAGCGATGCTAAATTTCAGCTGACTTTTTTCCGTCATTCCACAGGTTGACGATAATGCGCTTCTCCTCTGGCGTGCAATCTTTTCCCCGTCCCATTTTTTGCAGCAATTAGGTTTAACAACACAAAATTAAAAGAATTTAACGCAAGAAAGATATTACGCGAAAAAAAAACTTTTGCAACACTTTGATGCACGTTGTGCTAATATGCTGTCCAAGCCGAATTTTACTAATGACAAACATCAGCAATAAAAAAAATAAAAATAACGGTAATATTTTTTGTTGAACAGAAGCTAGATGTTGTTATGCAACAGTACAGACCAAAACAATTGGTCCAATTAGAGAAAAGATTTAAAAAAAACACGATCAAAATTTACAGGGATTTTGTGTTAATTTAATGTCAATGACTGTAAATATGGATCTATGTACCTACATATGTATGTTAAAATTTCATTACAATCTGTTTGATAGTTTGTGAGAGGCAGAAATTGCTCCTATTTCGCCTTGTGGTCCTAGGATTTGGCCCATTTTTAATAGGCTTGGTCCTTGTGACAACAATAACCTATTACCTGTACTTTGCGCACAAGGTAACATGGGCAGCCAGCCGGACGGACATCGTAAGATCGACTCAGAAATTGTTTCTTAGCCAATCGGTATACTTAAAGAAGGGTCCAGGACCCATTTTGTAATGTGTTACACACATCAGCACAAATGCATAATACCCTTCCCACGTTTGTTGTGTGGGTATAAACAGTATGTATATGGGTCGACCATTTTTATACCATTCGCCGAAGGTAAAAGGGTATATATAACTTTGTTAGTATGTTTATAATTTCCACAATGACCTTAGACCCTATAGAGTTCCTATATTCTGGATCCTTATGAGAAGGGAAGTTCAAATCCGGTTGTCCATCTGTCTGTGTAAATGGGTTTTCCGAAACCCCCAGATATGATGGGGCTTCGCAGGGGATACACAGAATGTGGGCGGAGAAGTGGGCGTGGTACCTTCCGTACAGAAAATATTAAAAATTGCATAAAAACCTGAATCTTTGGGATATCATATGACCTATGGATACGCCTTATGTATCTAAAGATCGGAAATCTTTAATAGAAAATATTTTCTGAAAAACAAGTAAAATTCGGTTCGGATTAAATACGCATTATCGGGAACCATAGATCTTCCCGAGTCCAAGTTTTATAGCCCAAGTAAATGGAACATCTTTTCTTTAACACGGTTAAATGGCTGAGATATAACCGAAATACTAAATCCCCAAAAATTACTCTTTTTATACCCTTCACCCTTTAAACTGTCACTTGCGGCAATCAAAAAACCTTTGAGTCTTTAAAGGCTGCAATTGGCAGGTGTGGCAGCGCTTTCCCTGAAGCCAGATTGGACGTTATACTAGCGTCTGAGTTGCCATTGAGGCCGGTAGTCCACCTATAAAACCGGGTCTCACTACAGGCCAGTGGAAGTTGATAGTTTCACTGGATTGTAAGGAGAACCAAGGGAGAGACTTCAGGTTCGCAGTAGACCAGGAGTCTCTCAAAAAGCTGAAGTCGATGGGAGGGGTTGCTGTGTTCGGGTTGGGTTCTATAAAATTTAGGTTTCCTAAAGATGATAGACCCTAAGAGGCTGAAAGTGGTGCAGATAAACTTGCACCGCTGCGAAGCAGCCTCAACCGAATTAGCAACCCACCTCATTGACAACAACGTGGAAGTAGCCTTAATCCAAGAGCCCTGGATTAACAAAAACCGGGTAGTTGGATTAAAGGTCACGGGGTATACTTTGCTATACTGGCGAGAACGGAGTTTAAATTTATGATTTCTTATTCCGACCTCACGGTCGTGACAGGAGAGGCTGTAACGGACGATATTTATTTCTACTCTTAGAAAACTTTTAGCTACCTTTAGGACCGGCCGTGCTCAGGGAAAATAGGGTGGTGTTCTTGTTTTCAATAAAGAGAATAGAATGCGCGTTACAACTAATTTAAAGATATAGGTAGCAAAATTCCACTATTGATACAACTTAAATAAAATTTTTAACAGAAAGCAAACATAAAACAAAATAAATAACCAAAACCTAAACTATAAATGATACGTGAAGCATATATAGGAAGAGAGTTAGATGTCATTGTCCCTTACTGCTCTTAACCCACCCTACCATTACTATCTTTGCAGATTTAACCCTTAAGATAGCCCAACTGTAATATCTAGCTAATTTTGTTTTTAAATCTTTCGTGGAATAAGAAAGGCAAATTTATCTAGTTAAACCCATTATAGATATGTTTATCAAATTTATTAGATAAATAATTGAAATATATAAACAATTAACATTTTTTCTTTTAAATTAGACAGTGATTTGTTAAAATTAAATTTACGTTAGTTAATGATTTGTATTAAAGAATATTTAATTAAGTTCAAAGTTATTATGTATATTAATATTATGTATATTAATAAATAACATGAATATCATATTATGTTATTAACATAAGTAAACTCTATATTTGAAATGTGTGTTGAGTCAATAAAAAAAACAAAAATGAGAAAATAAACAAATTTAGAACATTAAAATAACACTTACCAAATATTAATCCGTTGTTACAGCAGGCCTGTTGTCCATGGATATGAAGTATTGAAGGTTAATAAGCTATTTTCTCATTTTATATATTGATTAAGTGTAGGATTTGTATGGTATTAAAACAAAATTAAATATTAAAATTCAATAATTCAAACAAAAAAAAAAAAAAATTGGCCCGGCATTTACATGCTAAAGTTTAACGAAAATGTATGAAAATGATTAATGTAGCCGGTCTACAGTTTAATAAAAAAAATGTATGCGAAATATTCGAATTACGTTTCAGGTTTAACAAAAAAAAACAAATTAACGAAATAAAAAGAATGAACGGGGTTCTAATAACGAAAGTTTTGTGTCCTTTTTGCCATTTTCCTTTTAAAGGACAATTAAAATGGATAAGGTAGTTTCAGGTTGGTCTTAATTCACAATTGCCAGATACAAGAAAATTCGGATTAATTTGTTGGTTCCAAATTGTTAAATTTTACGTTTCTAATATGCCGTCGGTGTTGAGTTCGGAGGGCTCCGTATTCAACTAGTTCCTAAAATTCTATCCTGTGATATCGAATGTTTGTCTTTCACAGTTATGATTATTTTAACTTTAGAGAAAATATCGTCTAATGCTGTAGATCCACACCGAAATAACGTTGCGGATGTTAAATTACTGGATAGTAGGTTCTTTGGAACCAGTTTGTTCTGTTCACCCAACTTATGATAGTATCTGCTAAGTCCTGGTCTGGTATTAACAAACAGAATCTAAAAACAAAACACCAAACTTAAAATTTCAACCAACGAACGGATATGAAATACAATGGGAATCAAACATTTCTTACCTTCAAATAAATGCAATATATATATATATATATATACTATGTATTTAAGAAATAATCCTAATAAGCAAACTTTTCCTTGAACCACCCCAAAATATTCGTATCACAATATTTCTTTGAAACAATTTTATTTATAATGAAAATTTAAAATGTCAATTAACCCTTTTTCCCATTCACAAAATTTCAGTTCAATTTTAAAATGTTTAAGCAAGGTAGAATTATTCAAGGTAACTTTCTGATTTGAATATACAAAACTTAACTTATTCCTCACAAAACTAATACTGCTTCGAAGTATCCATACCGATGAACAGGATTAGAAAAGGGTCGTAATATAACATGAGTATCACCTTCTATGTCCAAATATCTTTCGAATGGTAAACTCCAATATTACCACTATCCAAGTCTCTAAGTTCGTAGTTTACATTACCAATTTTGCGCAATACTTCAGTCTTAATTCCAACAGGTGCTAATTTCGAATTAAAGTTGTCCACCTTCGAACTTTGGGTAAAGTTCCGCCTAATAACCTCTTGTCCTACGGTATAATTTTTAGTTATCGATCTCAAATTATATATCCTCTGGTTTCTAGCATACGCCTGCTGCATCAAATTTCGAATATCTTCCCGCAAAAGCGAAAATTCGTCCTGTCTTTCAATATGAACATCAGAATTTCCCAAAGTATTAAGTCTTTCCAAAAGTTTATAGTCCTGTCCGTGCGTCAACATAATCTGTCCGAATACAATTTGGTATGGAGTCTTCCCAATCGTTTGATGTACACTATTCCTTAAAAAGCAATTAATGCTAGGTATATATTTATCCCATTCTCTTTGATCCCTTCGAATATAGGACCGCAATGCTTCATTTA
This sequence comes from Pollenia labialis, assembly GCA_949318255.1. NCBI lineage: Eukaryota > Metazoa > Arthropoda > Insecta > Diptera > Polleniidae > Pollenia > Pollenia labialis. The sequence goes on along the minus strand of OX439139.1, from coordinate 144,783,745 downwards.
TTGAACGGTTGACTCGTTCACTTGCATTAGATTGTGGGCTATATACTGCTGTCAGTATATGCTGTGTACCAAATTTTTTTAACAGATTTTCAAATTCTTTGCATTTGAATTGGGAACCATTGTCTGATACAATTATTTGAGGAACTCCAAAACAGTTAAATATCTCCGTCTCCAAATACTTTATAATTAACCTAGAAGTAAATTTCCTAAGTGGTTTCAAAAACACAAATTTAGAAAAATGATCTAAAACTATCAAAATACCAATATTACCATCCTTTGTCCTGGGAAAAGGTCCTATAAGATCGACATAAAGTCGCTGGAAAGGTCTATCTGAATTCACAAACTTTCCCATTGGTGGTCGTAAAGTAGTTGTTGGAGTTTTCGAAGTTTTACATAATTCGCAGTTTCGAATATAGTCCCGCACGTCAGTCACTAGTCTAGGCCAATAAAAAAAACGTCTAATCCGTTCCAGAGTCTTAGCAATTCCACCATGAGATGAATTTGGAACGTCATGAGCAGCATAGATTACATTTTGTCTGAGTTCAGTAGGTACCATCAGTTTCCAAGAGTCCGATTCGTCGATCCGCCCCGTAGAAAAATCCGTTCGCTTATATATGTAGCCATCGACAATCTTAAAATCAGGGGTATCATCCGTAATAGCATCTCTTAATTGGGTATATTCTAAACTTTTAAATGCATTAGAATTCAAATCAATAGAAGGTAAACATTCAACCTCCAATGATTCAACGCAAGCTTCTCCCTCATGCGCCCTTGACAAAACGTCAGGAACAATATTGTCTCTTCCCTTGCGGTGCTCAATTTTAAAACTAAATCCCTGCAATTTAAGAGACCATCTGGCCAACCTCCCAGTCAAATCTCTTTGGCCCATCAGCCACTTCAGACTTGCGTGATCTGTCACTACCTTGAAATCTTGTCCCTCGATGTACGATCTAAATTTCTTAATAGCCATAACGACAGCTAGACATTCAAGTTCAGATATGGTGTAGTTTCGTTGCGCCTTATTAAGTTTGTGTGACATATACGCTATAGGCTTTTCTACACCATCATCATCTTCTTGAGCCAAAACAGCACCAACGCCACAATTACTAGCGTCACATTGCAAAATAAATGTTTTAGAATAGTCCGGGTGAATGAGTAACGGTGCCGTAGTTAATTTCGTCTTTAGGTCTTCAAAGGCTTTTTGTGCCAAGACATTCCAGACAAAAATCTTCTTTTTGGTTAACAATTCAGTTAGTGGAAATGCCAGTGTCGAATAGTCCTTAATGAATCTTCTGTACCATCCCGTCATTCCCAGAAAACGTCTTAAATGTTTAATAGATTTAGGTTGTGGAAAGTCTTTAATCGCATTTATCTTATCTTCATCTACCTGTAATGTACCATTCCCAACAATATATCCCAGGTATTTAATACTACTTAACGAAAAACTGCTCTTTTTAATATTAATGGTCAATCCAGCCATTCTCAACCTGCACGCTACTTCAGCAAGATGTCTCAAATGTTCGTCGAAGTCTTTAGATAAAATCAGCAAATCATCCAAATATACAAATACGTTAGTTTTTAAGTTAAACGGAATAACTATGTCCATCAGTCGGCACAACGTTTGCGGTGCGTTACATAGTCCAAACGGCATTCTGTTAAACTGATATAATGGCCGATTTGGAACTGTAAATGCTGTCTTAGGTTTCGAGGATTCCTCCAACTTGATTTGCCAAAAGGCATCTTTTAAATCTATTTTTGTAATAAAGTATACTGGAGGAAGCCTCGAAATAATTCCGTCGATGTTCGGTATTGGGTATGCGTCCTTGATAGTCACGGAGTTTAATTTACGACTGTCCACACACATTCTAATTTTGCCTGGTTTTACTATGACCACTGTGGGGGATGACCACGAAGAGCTTGGAGCCTCTTCTATAACCCCCAAAGATAACATTCGGTCTAACTCCTGACATAATAATTTCTCAATAGCCGGGGAAATGGGGTAATAACGCTGTTTAATCGCCTTTGCGTCCCCTGTGTCAATAGAGTGTTCTAACAAAGTTGTGCAGCCTAGCCCCTCTATTTCCGAATCAGGAAACATCGAAACTACTTTTTGAAGCCTATGTTTTTGTTCAACAGATAGTGAAATTTTATCTGGCTCGGTTTCACCACATCCGATTTCACCAATCTCTGGGCAAGAGATCTTAAGACCAAAAGCAACCCAGAAATCATAACCACAAATCAAATTTTGACAAATGCTGGGTACAACCAAAAATTCAAATCGTCGTAATTGTCCTTGATAAGTTACATTCAATGTTACCGTACCTAGTACCTTCTGTCTGTGTCCATCCGCCGTTCGTACATTCCCAACAAACCTCCTAAAACCAGTCCAATTTTGTACAGCCGTCGCCAATTTTCCTCCTATAACACTCTTATTGGCGCCACTATCCAATAAAGCAAAATAATTTTCACCATCTACTTCTAAATTTATATAGGGCCTATTATCAGACTCCCTTAAAACAATTGAAGATACAACAAATTTCCGGAACACTTTTAATTTATTATAAAAATCACGAATCCTCCTAGATGATCTGCTAGGTTTCTTGTCGTCGTTAAATATTCTGGCCCTAACCTTTTCATAATTAGCTAATCGAATATGATATGGACGTTGTAAAGGATGTATTCGTGTTTTATTTTCCCCAATAGAATTTTCACAATCACTGGATGTCCGCTCTACTTTCGACGGACATCCTGAAATCCGTTTCCCGGAGATCTACTCTTGCATTTAGGACATGTAGGTTTATACGTATCCTTAAGGCCACACCCGTAGCAAAACACACGCCTAACCTCCATACAGTCAGTGTACGTGTGCCCAGTTTTATCACAATTCCAACAATTTGGAATAGTCTGAATTGCACAAATATCATTATCTAAGCTTTCCTGCACCAAAAGTTCAGTTATTTTACCCTTTACTGGTTTTCCCCGATCCAAAGTGTGTAAATCTTTCATAAATTTCTCATGCTTGCGAACTTCCCGGCGAAGCTCAGAAACATTCGAAATATTCAAATGCAATAACTCATGTCTAATTTCTAATTTTAAGTTTCGCAAAATTGTCTCAACTAAATCAATGTCTGATATTGGAGTTTTCAACCCATCAAGCATGGCTGAAATAAACTCGAAATATTCATCAAAGCTCTCGCTCGATTTTTGTTTTCGCTTACGAATGTCCTCTAATATATCAAAGTCATTATAGTCAGTCTTGTATTGTTTACGTAAAGCCTGTGTTAACGACACCCAATCAATGTCATTGTTTTGCCTATGGTACCGCCAATACCATTCTAACGCTTTACCTTCGAATAAAGTGTGGGCGTGTTTGGACAAAAGGCTGAAATCACCTCTCAAGGTATTGGATGTTAAAACGTTAATACGATACACAAATTCATCAACCGATATCGTGTCGTTACGTCCTGTAAATTTTATTTTCCAATTTCGAATGATGTTAAGAACTTTTTCCGCATAGAAAGGATCTACCGAGTTCTCAGAATTTGAATTTGGTGTATTAGAACGATTATTGGATTGATTTGAGTTTGAACTGTTCGTGAGATTGATGTTTCGCATTGCCGTACTTAATTGATTAGAAATTACACTAATCATTTCCTCACGAAAACTATCCAAAGAGTTACTTATTAATCGTTGAATTCTATTATCTCCGTCATTATAATTACCACGTGGATTGTCAGGTTGAGGTATATTTTTAGCCCGAGCACCTGTTTGTGATCTTGTCTGAATCGTATTTTCTGTCCCTAAATCAACGGTAAAGCTAACATTAGTTGCTTCCCCGATATTTGATAAGTCCTCTCGACTACGTGTTAATGGCATGATAAACTAATATATGTAATAATCAAATTTAATAGGTATTATATAATTCCACTACTCGATTTAAAACAACAGCTAGAAAAAGTTTATAGTATATACTTCACTATATCAGAACAAAAGAAATAAAACTGAACAAAAAAAAACAAACAAAAAAAAATGTGTGTGTTCAAACATCAATCTGGTATCAAATACAAATTAAATGTATATCAAAAGCATAAATAAAGTCCAATATTGATATCTCAACAAAAAAATCTAAAATGTAGGTGTGAGTAACTAATCGACAAATACCAATTGCAAAATCTCAAACACGTCACACCCTAAATGAATAAAATTAAAAACAAAAAAAAAAATCCGTATCAGAATTTGTGAGTAAGTTATCGAATATATACCAATAACAGAAATCTCAACCAAAAATTGATAGCACTAAATAATAACAATTCCCCTCTATTAAGGTTTAAAATTCGCCTCATACGACAAAATTTAAAATTCCAAAAAAAATATATTGGATCATTGAGGAAATAATAAAAAAAAAAAAAAAAACATCGTGTATCAATAGCACAACAAAATTTTGAAGCTTCAGCTAGATGTTAAAATTGTTCTCATAATTCTAAACTAAAGAATTAACAAAAGAAACGCTGAGGCCCCACGTTGGGCGCCATTTAAATATTATGTAACGGACGATATTTATTTCTACTCTTAGAAAACTTTTAGCTACCTTTAGGACCGGCCGTGCTCAGGGAAAATAGGGTGGTGTTCTTGTTTTCAATAAAGAGAATAGAATGCGCGTTACAACTAATTTAAAGATATAGGTAGCAAAATTCCACTATTGATACAACTTAAATAAAATTTTTAACAGAAAGCAAACATAAAACAAAATAAATAACCAAAACCTAAACTATAAATGATACGTGAAGCATATATAGGAAGAGAGTTAGATGTCATTGTCCCTTACTGCTCTTAACCCACCCTACCATTACTATCTTTGCAGATTTAACCCTTAAGATAGCCCAACTGTAATATCTAGCTAATTTTGTTTTTAAATCTTTCGTGGAATAAGAAAGGCAAATTTATCTAGTTAAACCCATTATAGATATGTTTATCAAATTTATTAGATAAATAATTGAAATATATAAACAATTAACATTTTTTCTTTTAAATTAGACAGTGATTTGTTAAAATTAAATTTACGTTAGTTAATGATTTGTATTAAAGAATATTTAATTAAGTTCAAAGTTATTATGTATATTAATATTATGTATATTAATAAATAACATGAATATCATATTATGTTATTAACATAAGTAAACTCTATATTTGAAATGTGTGTTGAGTCAATAAAAAAAACAAAAATGAGAAAATAAACAAATTTAGAACATTAAAATAACACTTACCAAATATTAATCCGTTGTTACAGCAGGCCTGTTGTCCATGGATATGAAGTATTGAAGGTTAATAAGCTATTTTCTCATTTTATATATTGATTAAGTGTAGGATTTGTATGGTATTAAAACAAAATTAAATATTAAAATTCAATAATTCAAACAAAAAAAAAAAAAATTGGCCCGGCATTTACATGCTAAAGTTTAACGAAAATGTATGAAAATGATTAATGTAGCCGGTCTACAGTTTAATAAAAAAAATGTATGCGAAATATTCGAATTACGTTTCAGGTTTAACAAAAAAAAACAAATTAACGAAATAAAAAGAATGAACGGGGTTCTAATAACGAAAGTTTTGTGTCCTTTTTGCCATTTTCCTTTTAAAGGACAATTAAAATGGATAAGGTAGTTTCAGGTTGGTCTTAATTCACAATTGCCAGATACAAGAAAATTCGGATTAATTTGTTGGTTCCAAATTGTTAAATTTTACGTTTCTAATATGCCGTCGGTGTTGAGTTCGGAGGGCTCCGTATTCAACTAGTTCCTAAAATTCTATCCTGTGATATCGAATGTTTGTCTTTCACAGTTATGATTATTTTAACTTTAGAGAAAATATCGTCTAATGCTGTAGATCCACACCGAAATAACGTTGCGGATGTTAAATTACTGGATAGTAGGTTCTTTGGAACCAGTTTGTTCTGTTCACCCAACTTATGATAGTATCTGCTAAGTCCTGGTCTGGTATTAACAAACAGAATCTAAAAACAAAACACCAAACTTAAAATTTCAACCAACGAACGGATATGAAATACAATGGGAATCAAACATTTCTTACCTTCAAATAAATGCAATATATATATATATATATACTATGTATATAAGAAATAATCCTAATAAGCAAACTTTTCCTTGAACCACCCCAAAATATTCGTATCACAATATTTCTTTGAAACAATTTTATTTATAATGAAAATTTAAAATGTCAATTAACCCTTTTTCCCATTCACAAAATTTCAGTTCAATTTTAAAATGTTTAAGCAAGGTAGAATTATTCAAGGTAACTTTCTGATTTGAATATACAAAACTTAACTTATTCCTCACAAGGCCAAGGACAGAACGGTTCTGGCACTAGCATCGGTATACTTGCCATACGAGGCTACCGATCCACCTGGTGAGAAAGTACGGGAGTTGGTGGAGCACTCGGGCAGATGCGGCACGAGACTGGACGCCACTGCACACCATACCCAATGGGGAAGTGCCGACATCAACAAAAGAGGTGAGTCTATGTTTGATTTTATTATTGCTAGCAATCTTTTTATATGTAACAGGGGGAATACGCCAACGTTCAGAAATAGGGATAGAGAGGCAGTGATAGATATAACATTGACGAACTGTAGGGAATTAGTAGAGGACTGGAGGGTGGCTCTGGACTTTTCCTTCTCTGACCATAGTCGCTTATCCTTTAGTCTAATGTTTGAGAGGCCGAAAAGGCGTCCGTATAGGAATTCGAGAAGGACGGATTGGGATGCTTTTTCGGGGCTGGTTCAAAGTAACCTTAGGGTTACAAGGGACTGGGGGTCGACTCCAACCGGTGTCGAGCAATTGGTGAACACCTTCACTGGGGTATTGACCAGTAGCTATGAGCGATCCTGTCCGTTAAATTTTCTGGGCAGGCGTACACAGCCAAGATGGTGGACAGACGAGTTGAGGACTCAAAGGTCCACTGTCAGAAGGCTGTTCAATAGAGCGAAGTTTGCGCGTAGGGAGGAAGATTGGAGTAACTTCAGGTTAAGATACGGGAGATATTAGAAGGGCGAAAAGGGACTCGTGGATTAAGTTTAGCGAGTCAGTTGAATCCGTGAATGAGATGTCTAGGTTCAGGAGAATTTTATCTAAGAACCCGGTAGTCCCTGTATTTATTCAGAGACCGGACAGCTCATGGACGGAATCTGGCTCTGAATCTCTCTGTTTGCTAATGGAGACTCACTTTCCGGGGTGTGTGGATCCTGGGTCGGGGGAACAGGCTGTATGTGGTGACCCCTTCTCTGGGTCGGGCTCAGGCGTTGAGGAAAGGGAGACGGTGGGGGAGATGATTACCTTGGATAAGGTAACAAGGGCGGTAAATACCTTTGGGACCTACAAATCGGCGGGACCAGATGGTATCTTTCCGGCGATGTTACAGAATATCGGGAAATCATCACTCCTGTTGTTGGTGGAACTGTTTAGGATATGTGTGCTGAACGGGTACATTCCTAGAGGGTGGAGGGAGGTTTGGGTTGTCTTTATACCCAAGGCGGGTAGAACCGGTCACTCTAAACCCATGGATTTTAGACCAATCAGCTTGTCGTCTTTTCTCTTGAAGACGTTGGAAAGACTGATTGATCTACATTTGCTCAACACGCCTATCTTAAGGGTAGGTCTCTTGAGAGTGCGCTGCATGATGTGGTTGGTTATGTAGAACGGGGCTTGCGAAACAAGGAATACACCTTGGCGGCATTCCTGGATATAGAGGGCGCCTTTAACAATTTGAAGATAGAGGCTATCAGGCAGGCACTATTTGACCTAGGGGTTCCGTTGTTCTTGGTCGAATGGATAACTATGATGCTTAGCAGCAGAGTTACGCTTAAGGAAATCGGTGACTAGGGGGACCCCACAGGGGGGAGATCTCTCTCTCTTATTGTGGCTCTTGGCCGTCAATGTAGGTAGGAGCTGGGGACTCCGGCCGTCAGTAGTGGGACCCATTAGACCCATTCTTACGTATGGATGCTGTGTTTGGTGGGAGTCATTGAGATTGGCTAGTCGTAGGAACCTTCTTTCTAAGGCTCAGAGGTGTGCTTCAATTGGCATGACAGGTGCCATGAAAAGTACTCCTCAGGCTGCCCTGAATGTCATTCTACATCTTCTGCCTATTGAGCAGTATCTGATGGGAATGGCGGCCAGGAGCATTCTTAGACTGAGGGAGTTAGGATTGATAGGGAATGTCACGCAGCGAAACGCCGGGACACGTATAACTTCTTTTTTATCGATATAACATTTCCCGTTGGTTTCATCCCATCCCGTTTTTGACTGTCGCAAGTATTATATATCCCGCTTTCCCGAGATTTTTTTTTGCGGGATCCCGGGAAATAAATATTGCTCATAGTTGCAGAAAACTGCTATTTTTACTCTGAAATTGAGTTTTCTTTTCTCTAAAAATTAGCATCTGTGGATGGGTTGTGAATTAAAAGAAGTGAGTACATATGTACGTAAATCAATCCCCCCTATTGCGAATGTCAATGTCGACACCGCAGTCATGGCATTACCGCCTTCAATATTTACGATTACCGATTGCTATTGACAAATAATTTGTATTAATAAAGACAATTTAACGCCGACGTTGACACGAATTGCCTTTGATTTTGTCAACAAAGTTTTTACCGTCGTGTAGTGAAATTGTGACAAAGTTTTTACAATACATATATCATTAATTTGTGAACGTTATTTTAATTGTTTAATTATTTCCCTGACGATGATACACATTGCTGTATCGAAATATTGGAACTATAAAATAAATATTATATAAAAAAAAAAATCAAGCTTAATAAATTATATTGCAATTTAAAAAATAAAAGTTAAATAAAATAAAATTTAAATAAAAATAACATTTAAATGGAAAAAAAAAATTAAAGTAACCAGGGGTGTGCTGGAAATCGCAAACGTAAAACGCAAGAATTTTAAAAGTCGTTTTTAAATAAGATTTTTGTAATAAAAGAATTTTATGACAAATTTTAAACAAATATTTCCCTATTATCAGGATTTTAAACCAAAAATTATAAGAATTAGGTTTAAAGTCTATTAAAAACAACTTTAAAACAATTTGAAACCATTATTGTTGAACTTGAAAATAAGCCCAATTTGGCAAAAGGATTTCAACGAAGCTCAACTCCTAACAATTTCAAAAAAGAATGGGAGGAAATAACAAAATTAAATTCAATGGGACCACCAATTAGAGGCAGCGATGGTTTGCAAAAGGTTTGTCTAGAAAATTTTTAAAAAATATAAATTTTTAAATTTCTACCATTTTCAAGGTTTTGAGGTATTTTAAATGTAAGTTAAAAAAAAAACTAACTCACAACAAGGCGGAAATCAATGCCTGGTGGTGGTACACATATGCAGTTACCGCTTTCGCATCTGGAAGAAGCTGCAGCCTATTTAGCATTTAGCATTTCTTTATTTTCTTCATTACTACTTTCAGAGTCAAACAAAGAAAACTTTTACACGAAAATTTAAAAAATAAATTAATTTACTGTCAAAATACATAGGGAGGAGCAATATATTTTTTTTAAATATCGATAACATGTCGACATCAATATATACATGCAAATTAATACCGATTTAATGTCGAGTTGACGTCGGCGTCGACTAATGGCTAATAAATCACTTATGGTTTAAACGCTGGTTTAGTTGAACTAAACTTGAATTTATATGTAGTTTAAACTCAACATCTATAAATCAGTGTCCCATGTATTATATGTTGTTAAAAAAATAACTTGTGGCAGCACTACGACAAATCTTATAAAATTCATATGGTCTGCATTGGTAGTTTAAACTCCCAATTTATGCGTTTAAAGATGGTTTATATGTTTATTGATTTATAGATTTGTTGGTTTTAACACATTTTAAACCAAAAAGAGAGTTTAACTTGCTCTGATTTTTTAGCCCTAAATGTGACTTGAGCTAAAAATTAACGACGCCGTCGACAACGAGTTTAGTAATAGAGGGGAATGTCTCCTGCTGCAATAAATCTATTAAAAGCTGGATAGGCAGTGCAAGAGTTGATAATTAATAAATTTAGTGAAGTGAAGATTTGATAAAGAACATAAATTCAAAATAAGATGCAGGCAGTAAATTCTCATTGTACAGGGACAAGTCTTTAAAATAGGAGATACCTTAACATATCGCTCCTTTATTGCAACATAGTCCTATCTACAAAAAAATCGAACTTGGTAATATACGCGGGATGTGCGGGGATACCGAAATAAAAAAAAGGAAACTCGTGTAAAATACTACAACATACAATTTGAAAAAAAAAATTGTACTAAAGATTACAGATGGACCTAATGAAAAGAAAAGGTTAGGAGATACCTTAACATATCGCTCCTTTATTGCAACATAGTCATATCTACAAAAAAATCGAACTTGGTAATATACCCGGGATGTGCGGGGATACCGAAATAAAAAAAAGGAAACTCGTGTAAAATACTACAACATACAATTTGAAAAAAAAATTGTACTAAAGATTACAGATGGACCTAATGAAAAGAAAAGGTTTGTAAGAAGTAGTCCGGATGATGCTATTTTTGGCATCAACCTTGACAAACGACAAGTGAATTGAAATTTTTCGGAAACACGGTAATCAGTAAATAAAATCAGAAATATACTCACTGACGGCTCACTAATGATTTATGGTATTAAAAAACATAAATTTCAATACAGCGGTGAAATTAGTTTTAGCTTTTACAGTGAATTTCAGAAGGCTGCTAAATATGGGATCAAAGGTAAATTATGGACCATATACCACAAAATTTCATGATATTTTTTCTGGCCATATAAAGCTAAGTTGAAAGAAATTTGACCGCCATATCTAAACATGCAACGTTTTAGGCGTATTTAATTAATTTACCAGATTGGACTTTATATGGGGCCTATAGTAAAATATAATTGTGGACCGATCATCACGAAATTTATAAGTGTGATTTCAAGTCCTTTAAAACTGTGAAGTATTAACTTGTATTCTGATAGCTTTATTTGTTACGATTTTGGGCGTATTAAACTTGTTTGCGGGAGTAGGGTTTATATAGGGCCTAGGATAAATTATGGACGGATCTTCACGAAATTTCACAGTGTCATTTCTGGTCCTATGACGTACCAAATTCTATTATGAAAGCGTTGTTAATTATGTTTTTAGGCGAACTAAACGGTTTTCGGGTACAGTAGGTTAATCTCCCGCTTACCTCAAATTCAGTATGATTAACGAAACCACAACGAAAATTTCAAAAAATAAAAAAAAAACAACGGATTATAAGACGACGACCTTAAGCATGAAATATGGATCACGAGTTGGAACATGGAACGTCCGCACTTTGCTGCAGCCATCGAAAATGGAAAATTTATGTAAGGAGTTTGTAAAATACAATCTATTATTTCTTGGTTTATGTGAAACAAGATGGAGTGATGTGGGTGAGTTTAACGCTCCGGAAGGGCTTAAGTTTTTATATTCTGGGAAAACGTCTGGTGGGAAGAGAGAAGGTGGAGTTGGTTTTCTCCTCTCAAAATCTGCATACGGCGCACTAATTGACTGGAAAGCACACTCAGATAGAATTATCTCCATAAGACTACGTACGCGTGTAAGAAACATTACCATCATTCAGTGTTACGCACCAACAGAATTAGCTGACTACGGTATCAAAGAAGAATTTTACAGTTGCTTATCCAAGGTAACTTCCAGTGGGAGAAAGGGTGATATTATGGTGATAATGGGAGATTTTAACGCACAGCTAGGGGCAAAAAATGAGGGCCACGAAAACGTAATGGGTAGGCACGGTCTAGGTTCCAGAATTACCGAAAACGGAGAACTTTTTACGGAAATGTGTTCAAACACCAACATGTGCATAGGCGGCACCCTTTTTCCCCACAAACGGGTACACAAAGTGTCTTGGGTCTCCCCAGATAACCGAACTGAGAATCAAATTGACCACATAGCCATCAGTCGCATCTGGCGAGGATCTTTGTTAGATGTGAGAAACAAACGTGGAGCGGATATAGGGAGCGACCATCACCTAATAGTAGCCACAATCCGTCTTAAGATAGCTGCAATAAAGAAAAATGCGGTTATTCAGAATCGACGCTTTGAGGTAGAAAAACTTAAGGACCCTACCATTCAGAATAATTTCGCTGTTGCATTAAGTAATGCCGCACAAAACCTTTTCCAAGTTAACTGCTCAGATTGGAGTACCATCAGCAAAACGTTTCACGACGCTGCCGAACAAACCGTAGGACACAAGAAAAGCGCTCGGAATGATAAACGTGAATGGATGAATAAACTAGCACTTCAGGCCCAAGCTGCAGCCGACACAAATCGTACTAGAGATCTGTATAAGACTACACGTGAATTAGCAGGAAGAAGAATGTGTGCAACTAGGCCTCTTCGAAATACAAACGGTGAACTCACAACATCAAAGAACGAACAACTACTAATATGGACAGAATACTACTCTGATTTACTTTCAAATCCTGGCCCCGTCATAGATATAGCGTGCGACTGCACTAATCATACCATAAGAAACGACATCTCTTGCGATTGCCCAGGTCTCCCCGAAATAGTTTCGGCCATCAAATCGCTTCGTAGCAACAAAGCCGCTGGGCCTGATAATATACCACCTGACTTATTAATGGCGGACCCAAATACAAGCTCTCGTTTGATTTTTCCGCTAATAAAGAAATTCTGGGATTGTGAAAACCTACCCAGTGAACTAAAGGAAGGCATTATTGTAAAGCTTCCAAAAAAAGGAAATCTTACAGAGTGTAGAAATTGGAGAGGCATTACATTACTTAACTCCATAACTAAGATACTGGCTCACATAATAAGCAAGCGGCTCGCAGATTCTTTAGAACCTCTGTTACGTAGAGAACAGGCTGGATTTCGTCCTCGCAGATCAGGCATTGATCACGTAAATAGCCTTCGTATCATTGTGGAACAATCTGTTGAATTCAGAACTCCATTATACCTTGGGTTTATAGATTTTGAAAGAGCGTTTGATACCCTACAACATGAGGCTATTTGGAAGGCATTGGTTTGCAAAGGTGTTCCCCAGAAAATGATTAATATGATCAAGGGGTTATATAACGACGCCAGTTGCCGAATTCTGCATGAAGATCAAGTTGGAGAAAGAGTGATGATTCTGACTGGAGTGCGACAAGGCTGCGTATTGTCTCCGCTGCTTTTCAATATAGTACTGGACGTGACGATGAAGAACGTAATGAAGGAGTCGGGCGGTATTCAATGGGGTATGCAAGGAAGTCTGGGTGATTTAGACTACGCTGACGACATTTGTCTTTTAGCTCATAAGCATACTGATCTATCTTTGAAGTTGCAAGCTGTTAAAGATCATGCTGCAAAATCAGGTAAAAGATCAATATAGCAAAAACTAAGATTTTATGTATTAACGCTAAACCACCCCAGAACTTTACTATTTCTGGTGCTGAAATTGAAATAGTAAGCTCATTTTGTTATTTAGGCAGCATTATTAATAACAACGGAGGTACAAGAGAAGATATTAATTCTCGTATAAAGAAAGGACGCGCAGCATATGGAGCATTGCAAAAGGTATGGAGCTCTCCGCTTATTTCTAGGAATACAAAAGTTAAAATTTTTAACTCTAATGTGAAATCTGTCCTTCTTTATGGTTGCGAGACATGGAACGCTGCCTCAGCTGAATTAAAGGCTCTACAAGTATTCATTAATCGATGCCTTCGAAAGATCTTACGAGTTTTCTGGCCAGCGGTAATTTCTAATAACACACTATGGCAGTTGACAAGGCAGCAACCAATTCAGAAGGAGATATGCTTGCGTAAATGGAGGTGGATAGGACACACCTTAAGGAAGCCACATGATGACATAGCCAGACAAGAACTGGATTGGAATCCACAAGGAAGCCGCAGAAGAGGAAGACCATCAAATACGTGGAGAAGACTTGTTGAGACAGAAGCGGCTAGTGCTGGTCGAAGTTGGAATGAAATTAAATATATAGCTTTAGATAGAATAGCATGGAATAACTTTGTTATGGCCCTATGTTCCTCCTAGGAATAAAAGGAATAAATATAAAATATATAAACGGTTTTCCGGGAGTAGGGTTTATATGGGGCCTAGGGTAAATTATGGACCAATCTTCACGGAATTTCACAGTGTAATTTCTAGTCCTGTGAAACTGTGACGTACCAAGTTTTGTGATAGTTGCAAAATTAGACAAGCCGGGCACATGGCGTTTTAACATAATTCGGGTACGCTGAATACAATGGTGCTTACTGTTTTTTAGGTTAGCTCTTGTTTTCGAGATATACCGCTATTTCGAAAATAGAGGAGGTTGCACAACATATATTCGCGTAACTCAAAAACGGCTTAGTTAATTTAAATTACTAAAAAAAAAACGAAATTCCGCAATAAAATTTCTTTTTTATATTTTCCTTTGTTCAAACTTAATGATGTATAATCAAGCATTAAGTCTCTATAATATGTTCCAAAGCTTATAATAATGCTGGAAGTATAGAAATGGGCCTAATATCACCTGGTTCATTAATTACCTTAGATTTCGGTAAAGGGAGTTTAGCAGTTTTCCAAGAAGAAGGAAAACTTGATGTCGTTAAGATTGCATTAAAAATATCCATAATAAAGTTAGATATCACAGGATATACCATCTTAATCAAAGGTATTGTAATGTTATCAACACCAAAAGAAATCGGGTTTACTTTAAGCAACGCATCTGCAACTTACAGTTCCGAAACACAGTGAAAAGAAAAGAGTTGGGAGAATCAATCAATAGTGGCAAAACTAAAATTATCAAAAAAGATAAAATTGTCAATCACATTATCAGCATTGCCAGTAAAGAATGCATTCAAAGTATCTACATCGCCATCATAGGCATTGGATTAATTATCCAGGCAACCATTAGATTTAAGGACTTTCAAGATATACCTAGTATCTTAATTATGAAAAAATTTTTAAAATATATCTTCTTTTTGCTTTTCTAATAACAGTTTTAGCTTTATTTCTGTTTTTACAAAATTCTTTCCAATAAGTCACTGAACGATGACAACGATAAGCAAGATGACTAAGCGATTTCGCATAGTCATAGTTCGAAATAAATAACTACTACAAAACATGATGTTCAAACCAAAGCCTATAAGAATTCCATAAGTTAGCTTAACGCTATTTAAAAATTTATCCCATTAACGGCCAATAATTAACCATTTTTCAACCCTTACAAAAACATGGTATTCAAACCAAAGCCCGTAACAATTTTATAAGTAAGCTTAACGCTATTTAAAAAAATGGAATTTAACACATTAACGAACAATTATTAACCCTAAAGGGGCCTTCCCCTCAACATTGCCCCGATCCAGTTGACCGTGAGCTCATCTATCCGCTTCCGCGCTAAAGCATCCGTAATAGAACCGTAGCTCGTGTTGTCAAAAGCACCTGTTACCGACGGCTTGCCTACCAGCGCCGTAAATATTTTCCTTTCAACTTTGACTTCGTAAACGTCAAATAGTGAATTTGTAACCTGCAACACGGTAGTTATTTGTGAGAAGAGAAGCCGTGTGATCATACAATTTTGAAGCGCTTTTATTTTTGGCTATACATATACATTCGTTTTACTGAATTATTAAAAGTTACTTTAATTTTCTTTTTTTGTATATTGTTTAAGTTAACACAATAAACTTTAATTGTAACACAATATTAACTGTGACGAATTTATTGAAGTGCTATCGAAAGGGACTACCACGGCTTACTGTACAAGTTCTCGGAAATTTAACAATTCTTCAAAATTCTATGAAAGCCTATTCCTGGGAATCGACTGGATAGGTAACTTGCTATTCAACAGAGGCAAATAGATAAAACGCATAAATGCCACCTAAGAAGACGAGCAGCTGCACGATGTGCAGTGAGGTGGATAATGATAGAATGGTTCAGTGCGACACCTGTGATGGTTGGTGCCACTATGATTGCGCAAAAGTGGGTGACGAAATCCATGATCTTAGTTGGGATTGCGAATCATGTATGGGTGCACGCGGAAACACACAGAGTCAACCACTGGGACCACCACAGGGTGCATCATCCCCACCCGGTAATGTTGGTGTATCGTCAGATGCAACACCCACGGATATTCAACAATTAGAAGCAGCCATGGGAGCAAAATCGTTTGCGGTTGGCTCAGCAACTGCGCCAGAATTTACACAGAACAACGTACAAATTTATGATGCAGAAAAGTCTGCCATGTATACGTCTGCTGCTGCGGAAAATACATTATACAACAACAACGACAATCGTCAAGCAAATACATTGTACAACAACAACGATACTAGCCAAGTGCGGACATGTTCAACGTCAACGCAAAATACAATGGTATACAACAACAACAATTATAAACCCCTTTTTAACAAGCAGGCTGCATCATGCACTACAACATCAACGGCTTTTAACGTCTGCTCTATTTTGAATTCGAAGCCAGCAACAATGTTGCAACAACATGTGTCACAAAATATTTGTGGTAACAATCAGCAACGTAACAGAATGCAACATGGTAATGTTGACAATCAACATGAAAGAATGCGACATGTTAACTTCGAAAATCAACATTTGGATAATATGTTTGTGCATCAACAGAAAAAATTGGAACTCGAAATGCTAGAAGAGGAACAAAAATTAAATCAACGTTATCTACAAAAGAAATATGAAATTTTACAACAGTTTGGTGAAACTCCAAACAATTATCGACAGTACGGTGTTAATACAACCAATAGTATGTCTCTTAATAATCCTACTCCTCAACAGCTTGCTGCCCGACAGGTACTACCGAAAGAATTGCCTACATTTAACGGTGATCCGGATGAGTGGCCAATCTTTTTAAGCAGCTTTGAGAATAGTACAATGGCAGGTGGTTATTCTGATGCTGAGAACTTGATTCGTCTACAACATTGCTTGAAGGGTAAGGCACGTGAGATGGTTCGTAATTTTCTTTTACTACCAAAAATGGTTCCGGAAATAATAAGAACTTTGAAAATGTATTTTGGTCGCCCAGAGTTGATTCTGGAACGGATGATAGAAAAAGCAGGACACATTCCACCACCAAGAGACAGACTAGACGCGATTATAGATTTTGCAATGTGTGTTAAAAATATTTGCTCTACCATCGAAGCGTGTAATATGGAGGCACACCTTAACAACCCAATGCTCGTTAAAGAGTTATTGGACAAATTATCCAACACCTACAAATTGCAATGGGCAATGTTGCCAAAGCCTAAGGAACATCCAACTTTATTATTATTTAGCAACTGGTTGTATTCAATAGCTGAAGCTGCATCTGAAGTGACAACCCCCGTTTTTTCGAAGAAAAGTAACGTCATCAATACTCATACGGAAGTCAACAAGGCTACAGAGGCAAAATGTGTTGCATGTAACAGTACTGAGCACAAGATATCTCAGTGCACAACCTTTTCTGAATTGCCCATTGAAGAAAAATGGGATCTTATCAGTGAAAAGCAAATTTGTAAAAGATGCTTGAAGGTCCATCGTCGTAAGTGCTATGTGAACACGGATTGCGGCGTGGATGGTTGTAAGGCAAAGCATCACCCACAGTTACATAAGATGGATGCATCAGTAGGGGTAAGCTCGAACTTACCTTTAGAGCCGGAAAGTACGGCGACTGTAAATTCACATCATGTTCGGGATAATACAACGCTTTTTCGAATAATACCAG
The DNA here is from genome assembly GCA_949318255.1 of Pollenia labialis. NCBI lineage: Eukaryota > Metazoa > Arthropoda > Insecta > Diptera > Polleniidae > Pollenia > Pollenia labialis. The sequence continues at coordinate 144,765,978 of OX439139.1, read as the reverse complement.
TACGTGTAAATGCTGGTAAAAATTTTATTGATACATACGCATTTTTAGACGAAGGCTCATCAATTACGCTAATGGAAGAGGAAATATTCAACAAACTCAAAATGCATGGTGTCAAAGAGTCACTGTGCCTCAAATGGACTGGTGATACAACAAGAGTAGAAGAATCATCTTATAGAACTTCAGTCAATATATCAAATCCTCAAACTAATTCAACATTTAAGATGAACGGTGTTCGGACAGTGAAAAACCTTTCACTACCACAACAGTCAATGGAGGAAATATTAATAAAGGCTAAGTATCCATATTTATCATCAATTCCAATTCCATCTTACAGGAACGCAAAGCCGACTATTCTGATTGGGAGCGACAATTGGAATCTAGCAGTACCATTGAAAATATGTGAAGGTCCTTGGAATCACCCAATCGCTACGAAAACCCGGCTTGGTTGGGCGGTTCAAGGAACGTCAACTGGTTATGAAAAAAATCATCAGCTGAATATCCACTTATGCAAATGCGAGGGCAAACTTGAGGAAATCCATGATGCGGTAAAGCAAATGTTTGCTCTTGAAAAGGCTATTCGTATTCTTGAATCAACATGCACATACACTGACAACCGATTTGAAGTTGGTCTACCATGGCAAAACGACAAAGTGGATTTACCGAACAGCTATATAACAGCATATCAACGAGCTCTGTGCCTTCAGAAAAAGATGAAAAAAGACGCCGATCTGAAAATGAAGATAGAAAAAGAGGTAAACAACTTGATAGATAAAGGTTACGCTCGAAAGTTATCACCGGATGAAATCGCCAATAATGAACCGCACACATGGTACCTTCCAATATTTGTTACCAGTAATCCGAATAAGCCGAATAGAGTCAGATTGGTATGGGATGCAGCAGCGAAAACAGATGTCACTGCACTTAATGATTTTCTACTATGCGGACCTGACTTACTGACCTCGTTAATAGACGTTCTTTTAGCATTCAGAATTGGTCGAATCGCAATATGCGGTGATATCGCTGAGATGTTCCATCAAATACTGGTCAAGAGGGAGGACTCTCATGCACAAAGATTTCTGTGGTGGACGAAAATGATAGTGATACTCCAGGTACGTTATGAGTGCTCTTACATTTGGCTTGAACTGTGCACCATGTATGGCACATTTCGTTCGTAATAAGAACGCTGACCGTTTCAATAATGAATTCAGAAGGGCAGTAGAGGCCATAAAGAAACACCACTACGTCGACGATTTAATTGATAGCGTAGATAATGAAGAAGACGCAATACGCTTGGCTAATGAAGTTTTAAAAATACATGCATCTGGTGGCTTTAAAATTCGTAATTGGGCCTCTAATTCTACGACTGTGGTGAATCAACTTTGCGGTCAGGATAATGGCACACAGTCTCCCAGGGAACTGGGGTCGACGGAAAAAATCCTCGGTGTCCACTGGGACCCATCTAAAGATGTGTTTAAATACATCTACAAATTTCCCAAACTTGAGCGGGAAATTATGAATCAACGAATCATCCCAACAAAAAGAGAGGTCTTGAAGGTGTTAATGTCAATTTATGACCCCCTGGGTTTTCTTTCATGCTACACAATTGGATTGAAAATACTACTCCAGGAAATATGGCGATCGGGTCTGAATTGGGACGAGGAACTGAAAGACGACCTCATCATGAAATGGTACCAGTGGAAGGAAAAATTACCACTTATAACTTCAATGGAAGTACCCCGATGTTACTCAACCGATTTACAATTATCTGATGACGTTCAATTACACACATTTGTAGATGCCGGTGAATTCGGATACGCGGCAATTTGTTATTTACGGATTAGGTATCGTGATGAAGTTTCGGTTACTGTGGTAATGGCGAAATCTAAAGTAGCTCCACTGAAGCCAGTATCTATCCCTAGGTTGGAACTACAAGCGGCTGTGCTAGGTATCAGGTTGTCGTTAAAGGTAATGCAAATTGAACGCATTCCTATAAACTCGTGTCACTATTGGTCTGATTCGAGGACGGTTCTTAAGTGGTTACAAATGGACCCTAGAAAGTATCAACAATTCGTGATGCATAGAGTTGGAGAAATCTTAGAACACTCTCAGGTACAACAATGGAAGTGGGTTCCATCTAAAAGCAACCCGGCTGATCTTGCTACAAAAAATACATCGAAACCGAATACGACACTCTGGCTTAGTGGCCCGGATTTTTTAATGTCAGATGAGAATGGTTGGCACAGAATACACAGAACTGTAAAAAGTGACGTGTGAAAAAGGCCCAAATCAGTTGCGAGGGCAGCTTTCGAAGAAAGAGAAAGAAAATGTTTTTTGGTAGTAAAGTGGCAATGTATAAAAACAGGCCGCTACTATCAACACGAATTGCGTAATCAAAACAAAAAATGCAAAAGGGCAGCTTTCTTAGCAAGAGACAAAAAAAAGGCAAAATCTTCCGTCTCGTGTCAGTTCTGTATATTCTGTGATGGTTGGCCTCAATGCGATGACTTTGGACCTACTGATACAACTGAAATTCGAAATTGTCATTTACACATGCACACACAGGTGCCTACCATGACACTAAATGTGGACTACTTTTCCGACTGGAGAAGACTTTATCGTGCGTTAGCAACATTCCTTTTGTATTTGGGGAAGATTAAAGCTGCAGCTAATGGAACATTGAAACCCGATGTAGTCACCTTTGAGATGATGCGCAGGTCTAAGTTGGTTTTGTACGGCATGGCTCAATCACATGCTTATCACGATGAAATTTATTGTTTGCATCAGGGTTAGAGTATTGCGAAAGATTCTCCACTAATATGTTTGAATGTTTTTCTAGACGATGATGGTCTCATCAGAGTACGTGAAAGAACTGAATATTTAAGTTACCACAAAGACGTCATTGTTTTACCCCAAGGACACCGCGTCACCCTTTTGATTGTCAAAAATGCTCATGAGCTCTATCATCATGTATCGCACGAGACCGTGGTCAACAACCTCAAGGGTCAATATTATATACCAAAGTTACGAGTGGTACATATACCGAAAAATGCGAAGCCGGTGCCAGAGATGTAAAAATTAAGCAGCCTCGCCTAAGATCCCCAAAATGGCGCCACTTCCACGGGCTAGATTAGGAGTATTTGAGCGCCCATTCACATAAACAGGCATTGATTACTTTGGCCCCATTACTGTTACAGTGGGAAGAAGATCTGAGAAACGATGGGGTGTAATATTTACATGCCTGACAACTCGTGCTATACATCTCGAGGTGGCCCATAGTCTGGATACGAGTTCTTGCGTTATGTGCCTAAGAAATTTTATTGGCCGCCGTGGTTATCCTAGCCAGATCTATACGGACAACGGCACTAATTTTAAAGCTACAAGAAAGGCTTTGCGAGAGGAGATTCATAAACTCGATGGAGAATCATTAGTGAAAACCTTTGATGACATAGAATGGGTTTTAAACCCTCCGGCAGCCCCTCATATGGGCGGGGCTTGGGAGAGATTGGTGCGGTCTGTTAAGACTGTTTTACACAACATCCAACCAAAGTTAAACTTTAGTGACGAGACATTAAGAAGTGCCTTTATCGAGGTAGAATTTGTCATAAAATCTAGACCATTGACTTTTGTATCACTTGAGTCCATCGACGATGAGGCTATTACCCCGAATCACCTTTTACTTGGCTCATCCACGGGTTACAAGCCGGTATGTACTGATGAATTTAATTTGAGACAGAGGTGGCACCAGACTCAAGCATATGCAGATAAATTCTGGCAAAGATGGCTCAAGGAGTATACGCATATTTTAACAAGAAGGAGCAAATGGTTTGAAAAACAACCCCCAATAGTTGTCGGGGATGTGGTTCTCGTAGTCGATGAAAATCAACCGAGGAACTGCTGGTTAAAGGGTATTATAATCGAAACGGTTACAGCCAATGACGGTCAAGTGAGACGTGCAAGAGTCCGAACGAAAAATGGTGTTTTACAGCGACCAGCCAGCAAGTTAGCAGTCTTAGACGTCGGCAGTATTTCTGAGGGCAAGCTTGGAGAAGTTCACCCGCTTACGGAGGGGGGAATGTTACCGACGGCTTGCCTACCAGCGCCGTAAATATTTGCCTTTCAACGTTGACTTCGTAAACGTCAAATCGTGAATTTGTAACCTGCAACACGGTAGTTATTTGTGAGAAGAGAATCCGTGTGATCATACAATTTTGAAGCGCTTTTATTTTTTGCTATACATATACATTCGTTTTACTGAATTATTAAAAGTTACTTTAATTTTCTTTTTTTGTATATTGTTTAAGTTAACACAATAAACTTTAATTGTAACACAATATTAGCTGTGACGAATTTATTGAAGTGCTATCGAAAGGGTCTACCACGGCTTGCTGTACAAGTTCTCGGAAATTTAACAGCACCCTCTGCGTCAAGAAATGCACACAATGCAATCTAGCCATTACGTTGTTCCTTTTCTATTTGCGCAGCCAAATGGTGCAATGCAACCTCAGTCGACTAACCCTTTTGGTAAGCAAACTGCGTTCGGTGCAATGGTGTGGAAGCCTGCAGTTTTTCCCTGATGTGCAGGTCCAGTAGCCGCTCAACAGTCTTGAGCAAAAATGAAGAAAACCTATTGGTAGTGCGCTGTTTTCTATTACTTGTTTTGAGTTTGTAAAAGGAACTAAACCCACCTACTCTGGGCATGTCCACGCCAAGCCCAATTTTTCTCAAAAAATCGTTTTGTATTTTGTATTGTATTTCCTTTCTTTTTAAGATAGTTACTTTATCTTCTCCTCGTATTTGCCACTTTTGGAATTTGCATTTATAGTCTAAATGTAATACAAATTCGAAAAATCTTATCCAGCAATGAAGGGGGCTAAGTCCAAACTTTAAGTTTTCCTCTTTTGCTCAGAATACTTCACTTTTATAATCAAATATATTCATGAAGTCCTTAGGTGTAGCAGCACAAATGGGACAAGCCTGGTTTTATTTCGTTCCAGTAATAATGTTCAAAACTTTTCCATCAATTAGTGTTAAAAATAATTTAGATGATACTTTACGCTCACCAATTGGTATCCGAAGATTCAATTTCATTTTTTAAGTCCTTTTCTTCTTTGAGAACAACTTCTTTTGTCTCCTTTACATACTCCAGTTTCGCCATATTTCAAACAGGTCGTTTTTTTTATACAGAGGTTACCTTCAAGAAAAGGCGTTTATTGTTTTTATTATTTTTGAAACTAACGTCTAAACTGTAACGCTGTTTCAAAAAAACTGAATAACGAAAGTCTTTAAAATGACAGTAAATAGTTTTTTAAGATCATATAAAGACCGTTACACACTATCCCACAAAGTCTTACGTATTTTACGAAAATGCTTCCCTGTTCTAATTATTGTTTATAAATTTTCAAAAAACAATAACAACTTATCACGACAGGGTTGCATTTTTATAAAATACGTTAGACCTTGTGGGATAGTGTGTATAGGCCTTAAGAAGGTAGTGCATTTTAATGAAAGTGTCTAATTTTTTATTAGGGTGATGAAGGGCTCAAGGCCCAATGAAAAGGTCTGCGCAAGAAGCCTGATAATCATTGTTTATGTTCTTTTTAGTTGTCAAAAGTTGTTTACATTTTGCTTCCATGTGCATATATACGTTTGTTTACGTTTATGGTATGCCACACATACACGTTTTTTCCTTTTGCTTTGTATATGTATGGGGTAGTAAATTTTTGACAACTAAAAAGAATCGTTTTATGTTTTTGTACAAGTAAGCAGACCTGTTAGATGGGCCTTGGAAGGGCTTAGTGTGGGTTTACCGCACGTTACATAATAAAAAAAATAAAGTACCCTTTTTAACCAATTATTACTAATATTAAAAACAAGCCATCTGTACATTTTCGCTTCTATTTAACTTCTTTCTCTCCACCAACATTTTAAAGGCAAGTGTAATAAAATAATAAGTAAACTGGTATTTCGGAGAATTGCAATTTTTTCGTGATGGTTTGACGTGTTTTAACCAGGGACCGTAACTGTTATGACTTTTATCAAAAAAATCAAGAAATAAGAGTTATTTTTGATTTTTATATTTTTAGATAGAAAATAATAGTTATTTTTGATTTTTATTTTTTTAAATGAAAAATAAAAGTTATTTTTGATTTTTATATTTTTAAATGAAAAATAAGAGTTATTTTTGATTTTTATTTTTTTAAATCAAGAAATAAAAGTTATTTTTGATTTTTATATTTTTATATCAATAATAAAAATCAATTCAAAACTCTTATTTATTTGTTGATGCCGTATGTATTATAATATGCTGCTTCATTCAAATTTCTATATGAATATAATATATTATGTGACTTATCCATTACCAGCTATAAAAACAAGAATGCATAGAAATAGCTTATAAGTTTTGGCTGCCACGCAAGAAAGAGGTCAAATGGTGTCAAAATTTTTAAACGCTTACGGAATGTAAAAGTTTATAAAAACTGAGACACAAATCGAGAAATGAACACTATTACGTTTGTAAAAAATGCATTGATTGACTTTGACATACAAATGAGTAACGGTGCTTTTTTAACTAACAAAACTGACAACCAATAAACATCACCTAAACTCAAAACCAAGGCCCATTGAAAAGGTCTGTGCAAGAAGCCCGATGATCATTGTTTATGTTCTTTTTAGTTGTCAAAAGTTGTTTACATGTGCATGTATACGTTTATGGTATGCCACACATACACGTTTTTTCCTTTTGCTTTGTATATGTGGTAGTAAATTTTTGACAACTAAAAAGAATTGTATTTTGTTTTTGTACAAGTAAGCAGACCTGATAGATGGGCCTTGCTCAAAACATTAAAATTGCGATATTCTATAAACTGTATATTTTTGTTAATATTCATATTAAAGGTAGCAAACAATAAGGCGCGACGATAAATTAATGGGCATTGAAACTGACTAAAGGAACAAACCATAGAACTATTGTTAACAAGCCAAAAATTAATTAGCGATTCGCAGTGGTGAGATATCATAATTTGAAGGTCTAGAGTTATGAAAAATGGACAAATTATTTCTATGACATATACCTAGGTACTAACATAAAAAGATTTTGAACTATGTATCAAACAAGTTGCAGTTAAAATCTTCAACTACAATAATTATAATATAATTATAATAGAACATTTCAAAAAAAGTTCATTATGGAAATTTTCAAACGAAGGAAAGTTGCCATGACGTAAGTAGACAATACCAACTAAGGTTGTAGCACATTCAGAGTACAACTCAATAAAAAGTGATTCACATACACCTAAAACAGAAATCTAAAACAGTCTTATATTTAAGTCAAGTAAAAATATAAAGGCCAACACTATCACCTATTCACTTTTACAATATTTTTACATACTTACTCTGGATCGGGATTGTTGCATGATGTGTACTGAACACGACCTCTTTTTTGTGAATAAGTGTATGATCTTCTTAAATTATTCAAGTTTAAATTATTAAAAGCCAAAAGACTGTGTTCATGAACCTAACAATAAATTATTATACCTATATTTTTAATAAAATAAAGTTTTTCAAAATCTACAAACCTTATCAATCCATTTATAGCTATTAACCAATTGAGAGTACATAGCCTGCCTTTCCTGTGTTATTTCTTGGGCTAAATATGTTGTATTTCCTAAATAATAAGGACTCATGGGTACTTGCAAACCATTTATTAATGACTCAACTTCTCTGTAGTAGATAATGTAAAGTTAATTTGTATTTCTTTAAACAAATTTAAAATTAAAAAACCTTAATTGTTGATTTATATTTCCATAGTTTTCTTGAAATTCTACTAAAAATTTATTCCGACTATCTTCGGCCTGCTCTACGCCGGTTCCATCCACTTGTTTGGTTGTACCATCGGCCAATTGTTCAAAACATTGCCGCACACTTGATCGTAAAGCTTTCACAGCATTCAAAGTTGCATTAATTTTTTCCATTATTTAATAAATAATAAAATTGTTTTTTTTTAAAACTAAGAAAATTATTCTGGTTTAACATATACGATTTTGCAAAATTTATACATATAAACCACAGAATACCAATATAAACAAACACAGAGATGAAATTAAAAGTATTATTTTTGCACTGTAATGCTGCCAGAAATTTTGAAGTCTAAACCGTGTTTTTTATTTTTAATTTTATTATTTTAACAACAGTACCTTGTTTTTGTTATTTTACAAAAAGGCTCACATTTCTTATTCTTCTTAAATATAATGTTATAAATAGTTATAGGGGGTAATTTTGTTGTTCACTTCACCTTGCGTTGAGAAAATTTTCATATACAAATTTTTGAATTTTCAAAAGGTGAAATGAACAACAAAATTACGCCCTTAATATTCCCAAAACACAACCTTGAAAAAAGTTCACAATAATTAGCAGACGACTATAAACGCCCAAATTCTACTGTTATATGGCAATATTCTTGGAATTTCATCAATCAATCAATTTGTTGTGACCGGTTAGCAAAAATGTCTCAATATGATTTTCTAGAAATTGATGGCAAATATATGGAAGGTGGTGGCCAAATTTTGCGAAATGCATTAAGTTTCAGTTGTATTTTACGACGGCCCGTACGCATTACCAATATAAGAGCTAATCGGCCAAATCCTGGTTTATCTAATCAACATCTGTATGGTCTTAATTTGTTGGCTCAAATAACAAATGCTAAAGTAACGGGTAATACATTAAAATCTACGGTGGTGGAATTTATTCCTGATACAATAAAAGCAGGTAAATATTTCGTGGACACCCACACTGCAGCTAGCATTACATTAGTATTGCAATGTGCTTTACCGGTACTACTGTTTGGTGATGCGCCCTCCGAATTGGAACTTGTAGGTGGCACAAATGTTAATATGTCACCGCAAGTAGATTTTATGACTGAAGTCTTAAAACCAAACTTGGAAAAATTTGGAGTTTCATTTGATTTTGACCTCCTGCAGCGCGGTTATTACCCTCGAGGAGGAGGACGCTGTAAAGTTTATGTTCCTCATATAAGCAGTATTAATTCTGCAAGCATTACCAATTTTGGTGATTTACAAGAAATTGTAGGTTGGTGCTATGTAGCAGGACGTTTACCTAGTCACTTAGCCGATGATATTAAAAAGTCAGCGGAAAATGAATTACAAACTTTGAGATGTCAAAAGTGTAATATAGAATCTTATAAAGAATCTGAAGAAATAGCAAGAGACAATGGTTCGGGTTGTATCTTAACAGCTATAACAACAACCGGCTGTTTTTTGGGAGCCGACAGTTTAGGTGAAAAGAAAGTTAACGCAATTGACTTAGGGTCAACACCTGCTAAACAAATGAAAAAAATTATAACAAAAAAAATTTGTGTAGATGAGCATGTACAAGATCAATTGATTATTTACATGGCTTTGGCAAAAGGAAATTCCGTTATTTTGACGGGGCCTATTACAAATCATACATTGACTGCTATTTATGTTGCTGAAAAGATGAGTGGTGCAAGTTATAAAATAGAAAATTTGGATGAGTATAATGTTCGTGTATCCTGCAATGGTATAGGTTACAATAATGGTAACAGATTTTTATAATTTAAATAATGGTAAATTGTATATACCTATGTACATAGGTACTAAACGAATAACTATAATTTTACAAATATATTTAAAATATGAACTTGTACGTCACAGATTTTAACCCGAATTAATTAATTATAATTATTGAGAACTTAATAAATATATACATATTTATAAATTTACTTAAAGTCCTCCAATTTTTTTTTTCTTAAAAGTTCTTTAACGTTCTAAACCTTCAAATAAAAAAACGACATAAAATATTTTAATAGTTTTATTTTATACAAATGAATTGAATACAGGCAATGCGTTAGTTAGCCAGTTTTCTCGCCATCTCAAATTTTGGAATAAATTTAAATTTTTTTGGAATAATACTTTTGATTCCATTAGACTCGCATTATTAGGAAACTGTTCAAACCAGTAAATTAATTGTTTAGCAAGTTCATGGTAATTTTCAAAGATGAAACCATTCTGCCCCGGACAAACTAGTTCATTGAGGCATTTAAAACTGTAAGCACACACAGGTATACCGCAACCAAACATATCGACAACTTTCATTGGTAAATCCAAACCGCTTGAACTCCAATGTAGGCACACACCTAAATCAGCAGCAGCTAATACTGTGGGATAATCTTCGATTTCAAGCCATGGTGTAATAATGCCAACTTTAGATAAATTCAGTTTTTCGATTTGTTTTTGATATTCTTCCTTTTGTGGCCCTTTCCCCGTTATAATACATAGTAAATAAGGAAACTTTTGTGGATGTTGCAGAGCTTCCTTTTCATAAACTTGCAAAGCATTCAACAATAAACTAAAGTCTTCATCTGGGGTCCAACTTGTCGAAGAAACTAATAACGCCATTCTATCTGGTTTATACAATACAGTTCCATTGCTTAATTTTTGTGTAAATGCTGTTGATTCTAAAACGCCAGACTCCTTCAGATCGTCATAACACTTAGGTAGAAATTGGTGATAATTCTTAGAGAGCTTCATAAATAAATTATGTTTTGTCATCAAATCTACTGGATGAAACTGTGTAGGAGGTCTGTCATACAATACTGTAACATTATCTATCTTCCAGTTAACTCTTAAATCATGTTTCATTGCTTTGGTAACACAAAAATTGGCATCCGCCTTGCTTCCAAATCGCTTTTCAATCCACTTTGCTACACGACATATCTTACTATTCTCTCCATTTGGCATACCTAAGCCCAATACTGTATACGTGTAATTGTGCCAATCAATTATAAATGGAGTACGTGTAAGTAAACAATACATATAACACACAACTAATGTTGGTATACCCGGAGGATTTTGCATAAGTACAAAATTAGGTTTTCTTATTGACACTAATGCCATCAGTAGACTTAAAGTTTGCCAAAATGTTTTAAATAATAATTTTATTATAGGGTGTAAATTTATTAATGGCACTGGGGTCAGTTCATGAATCTTGCATTTGTGTTTTGCACTAGATAACTCCACCATTGGTTTTGTTTCAACATACCCAATAAGATCAACATTAAAGTTTTCTTCTAGTAAACTAACTGAATGATATTCCATACGAGGACTTCGTCCAATATCACCTAAAACAATAATGCAAGCATTACGTCTCGACGTCATTAATTTTACCATTTCTATTTTAAGCACTTAGTGTCGAAATGCAAAATTTATTATATCTATGAAAAATTAATATTTGGAATGTATGTTATGATTCGTTTTGGATATTTAAATAATTTCCTTTTTATTATTGAAAGAAGGGATGATAAATGAGATTTTCAAAATTGTACCTTATTCAGTAAAAATTGTACTTTTTTATCTCTAAATGTATCAAGACCCAAAAAATATTTCCAAGGCGAATTCAACTACAGGTGGTGTCGGAACTACAACATTCCAAAAACAGCAGAAACAACATAGGGGGTTTTGCATTGCATTGTTAGTGCTTACGGCTCGAAATGTCAACCAAAATACACTGATCTCATCAAGCATTGTGGTAGTATTAGTGAAAATATGTTTGTATGAGTGTAAGTAGATTTTGGATTTGTTAAAAATATTATTTTTATAATAAAAAAATTTCAAAACTGCGAATGATTGCAGTGAATTTATTAATTTCTTTTATAAAAAAGTGATAATTTTAATATGCAATAAAAAAAATTTTGACAACTAACCATAAAATTGTAAAAACAAAATACATGGGGCTTTTTGTAGTTGTAGAGTTGCACTTACTTGTTATGAATTCGCCTTGCCCCTGAGATACCACACATGACGGGATAATTTTTAGACCGGTTTGAAACACATTGGCAATCAGATGCATTGAAACTGGCGTGAAGGAAACTTGTGTTTGCTTTTCATCTGTTCTCAAAGTAAACCGAAATGATTGTGATAATTTAATCATATTCTGGCACAATTAAGTTTTCAAACCAATTTTTAAAAAAGGTTTCGTTGCAGTTACATTTCACCGTCTGTTCTGGGCCTAATTGTACTCAGACATAAACAAATAGTTCTTATTAGTACGTACTATACATTTATATATAATATATAACTACATATCGCACTAGTTCAACAATAGTGTATTAACTCAAAATGTTTCTCTTTTCTTTTTTTGGAAAAAAACGAAACGTTTTATATGATTCATATCTAACCGCTGTAAAAATATCATGCTTTTTGGTTTACTTTTTGGTAATGAAACTGTTGGTTTAAGAATTCTTTCGCACATATGCGTTTTATGTAAAATTAAAAATTGGTTTGCTTCTACTGAATTTTTTAATTTTGAGTTAATACACTATTGTTGAACAAGTGCAATATGACAATTAACAAAAAGAAAAACTAAGTAAAGAACAGGGAATTTAAACGCAGACTTTTTAGCTTGCTGTTTAAGAGTTTATAGTGGAACTGTATAAAATGTGTATAACCGAGAGACAAGTCATAAATATATTGTCTTGGAAAGTAAATTTCGTTTTGGTTTGGAATCCCGCTAAACGCCCTTATACCACGTTTGGCCGTATTTGCAAAATTCATGCTAAAAAGTCTTCGTGTAAATCCCATATACAAGTATGTATATGTAGTTCATATTATGTTTTAACAAAATTTTTATTAAAAACTTGCAAAAATCAAGTATAGTAACGAGCAAAATAAGGATTTTTTTAAAGGAATTGATTTAGTTAATTATACATGTTTTTCGTTAATTCAAAACTTTAGAATTAAGATGCATTGGGTTTCTCTCCTCTGTTTTTATCGTATTTTGGAGTGAACAAATCAGTTTCAATGTTAAACCCAAGGTATATTTAAATATGTAAATATACCTTGGTTAAACCGTTTGAAATTATTAAATTGTACTAAACATGTCATTGTAGTACTTTTGTAATGCTTATAGTACTTAAAAAAGTGCAACTGTACTGATTTTATCATCCCTGATTAAACGAAGTAAACAAAGATGTGTCAAGATAACAACCAAAATTCTTAAATGAATTTAACCTTATTGGGAATTAAGTGGCAACGCATCTTAATTTTTATTAAATTACTCATTTTTATTTTAAAGGCCATATCGGTTTTATTAATAATAGAATTACGATGGGTTTTTCATTAAAAAACATAAATATTAATATTTTTATTATTATAGAAGGATCTATGACAATTATGTGTGAAACAAAATAGCGGCTAAATGCTCGCCACGGATTCTGGAGTATACCTCTATCCGATGGTCCAAATTTCTAATGACTCTGAGACATGACTCTGAGGTTCAATGTCGGTAATGTGTCGAATTATCTCATTCTTTAGCTCTTGAATTGTTCTTGGCTTATAGTCGTACACAAACATCCCTAAATAAAGAAGTCGAACGGTGTCAAATCACATGATCTTGACGGCCAGTTAGAATCGTCACGACGTGAGATAGCATGGCTAATGAATTTCTCGCGCGAAAGAGGAAATGTTTTGTTGGTTGTGTGGCAAGTGGAACAATCCTGTTGGAACCACATATCCAGGTCCAAATCCCCGATTTCTGGCAACAAGAAGTCCGTTATTATTTCGCGATTGTGAACACCATTCACCGTAACTGCTTGGCCGACCTCATTTTCAATAGCAGCAATGTTTTCCGCAAAACAAACAGGGTGAGCATACACAGGTGTTCTTACAGACCCCTTTTGCTGAAAATGGCGCACAAATCTCCCGATTGTGGACACATTTTGCATTCGTTATGATTTGAACGCACATTTTCGTAAATTCCTTCACCAATCTTAACGCGCTGCTCAATTGTGTACCTCTCCATTATTTAATTTTTCAAACACTGAAACAAAGAAATGTCAAATTAAGTTGGGCAAAAAACAAAAAACAAGACTTGACGACTAAAACTTTAAGAGTGTGAACCAGCTCTATGATTTATAAAGAGTAATCACGATGGTCATTGAGCAAATATGCACTACTAAATTTGCTCATGGTTTTTTAAGTGCAAACGAAGTATAATAGAGCAAATTTCAAATACGTACATTTTGTTGTTGTGTTGTGCAAATGAGTATATTTTTGCACGCATTTGCACACGTTGCACTACCCATCGTGATTTTCCTTATAATTTTAAATCGTTTTTTGCACTTTTGTTAAAAAAAGTTTACGCTGAGGCAACACTGTATACTCGCTCTTTCTTACGTTATTGCAGTTTGTTATTTTTACGCTAATAATAAAATTGCATTTAAAAAATACAATGTTTAATTTAATAGAAAAATTTGCTGATTTATAAAATATCTTTAAAAATATTTACAAGTGCAGTAAATTCATTAAAAAGAAAAATATAAATTTTTAAATAAATAGAACTATTCCATTTGGCAAGCAAAAACAAATCTCACGCAATCGTATATAAAAATTGCCTATTTGGCAACAACAACCAATAAACATTTAACAAAAAGAAACAAAACAAGAAGTTACCTAAATATATGTACATACTTGTATATACTTAATTTGGAATTGCACAACTTGTGTAAGTAAAGTTTATGTTAAGCTGGCGTCAAATGATAATGATAAGTAATTTAAAAAATTTAATTTTTGCAAAGATTTTTTAAATACCTAACACAGTAATAAATAAAGGAACCTTTTCAAGAATATCAACTCCTCGAAAGATATTCGACCATGCCATCGTGTTTCTATGGTCTTAAGAAAAAATGTTCTGTAGTCATATTTTAGGCAGCGTTTAAAAAACTGTAACTTCTTCCTTTTCTTCATTTGCCATTGACCAAAAAAAAACTGCTGCTTTTACTTCTAATTCTGTCGAACCAACTCAATAAGCGAGAAGCTGTACACAAATTTTTTGTTTTTTGTTCGATAGTTTGGTTTTGACTGCAAACCCTGACTTAAGCCAAATGTTCTTAGTCCCAGATTTACAGTTAGCTTATAACAATTTAACCAATTACATATTATTTCCTGCTTTTTTTAAACCGTTAGTTAAACCATCAAATTATATTGGTTTACTACTGTTTCGTTGAAAGTTATTAAATATAGTCAAGTCCCGATAATTCGTACCCCGATAAATCGTAATTCCCGATAATTCGTAATAAACTGTCGGTCCCTTGAAAAAATCTCGTTAATTCGTAAAATTTCCATACAGTTTGGCCCCTTCGCTAATTCGTAATTTTTTTTCAAATAAAATCTTTTCCTCTTCCCACCAAACAATTTTCGGAGCGCTCCTAAATATGACTCTTAAAAGATACCTTTTCTTGAGGGTTTTATGATTACCCTCCTAATTTATGAGCAAATTCTGATTGATTTCGGAGCCTGTAGAATTCAGGACTCCTAAAAGACTCATTTTTATGAGCAATTTAGGAGCACATTCCTAGAAAACTCTTATTTATGAGGGTTTTCTGAGGGGCAACGGTAGTTTGTTTTCTTATTCTTAATAATTTCAATATTTTGCGTTTGTCTGCCATTATTGTGATCATTTTGCCCTGTTCGGTTGTGATTTTGATAAAATCTTTGAGAAATTCTGCAAAAAGTAAATTTATTTCTGTGTTTTTAACCTATTCACTAATGTTTTTTGTGTACTTTATCTGTGAACAGTTGACTAAACATTGTCCTTGTAAATCTTTTCATTAGACAAAACTATCCATTTGAAGCCTTTGTTAAAAGAAAATTAGGTGGTTTTGTTCGTTGAAATTGATTTAAAATGATTATTATTTCCATGCACAAAACATATATTAATAAAACTTTTCCCTTAAAAGCTAACAAGCATAAATTTACAAATAAAATGAATACCCTAATTTCAAGAAAAAGAATCACTCCTATATCACTCTTTTTTGGCTCCGAAATCCCTCTTTCATGACTTTTTTAAGAGGTTTTTATGGTTGATTTGTGAGCAAAAAGGCTCACAATTTTCCATACAAATCGTTAAACTTAGGAGTCCTAAAACGCTCATATTCAGTACAAAATTTTTTGACGGTTTCATAGGAAAACACGCTTATATCTGAGGGTTTAAGGAGCTTTTTTCTGAGCGTTTGGCTCATAAAAAGGAGTCCTAAAATACTCTTTTAGGACTCATATTGTTTGCTGGGTTAGTTTGCAAATTACCACTTATAATTCGTAATAAAAACAACATAAACGTCGAAAGAGTGATATTTTGTTTACTGCTATTTTTTTGCGTGGGTTTTTGCTTATGTGTATGTTTATTTTCTTATCATCAGTTTGTTACATGAATTATAATGAAAAATGTCAAAAAAGTAAAAAAATTTAAATACCCCGTTAATTCGTATTTATTTTATCTTAACCCCGTTAAATCAAAACCCCGCTAAATCGAAACCCCCTATAATTCGTAAGAAATTAACAGTATTTTTTTGTGAAAAATTACTGTTTATGTACCTATTATTAATTGTACACGGCAGAGTACTTTATTTTAAATAAAATTACCTTGCTACCTTTTGCGGCCCAAAATTACCCTAAAAAAGGGCAATTACCGTACGGTTAACATCACTAAATTACAGTAAGATTTATCTGCATTTTACTGATTTTACCCCCAAAATTATTAAAATGCAGATTTGAAGATTTTTGGTTAAAAATTGCAGATTTTTTAGCTCGGTAAAAACCTTCTTTTCATTGTCACTTTTGTTTGTACTATTTCCACTTTTTGCATTGATAAATGAAATATATCAACCATTGATGGAAGAACCGTGGGGAAATACATAGATTTATTAGAAGAAATTGTGTAAATATTTTTAATAGTTGCAATATTTGATCTCTTGTAAATTTTCAATAATAGTTTAAATAACATGTCAAGCAATTAACTTTTTATTTGTTGTTTAAAATAAGATAGACGTGATAAATCTCAACTCAGCCTGAGTAATGAGTTTCGGATAGATATTTTTGATTTGATCTGAAAATCGCATTCGAGTTACAATCGAACAAATTTTTTAAACTTTTCTGTGTTAAGACCTCAACAAAATATTTCCTTTTTAAAACTTATATTTCCAGGAGCACCTATGGATATTTATAAGAACTCTTTTTAAATTCCAGAACATTTTGAAAAAAAATGTTATATCTTTTTCTTAATAAACTACATTTAAAATGTAATAAATGTGTTTTGAAGATTTATTAAAATCGACGTAGATTTTTCAGATTTTTTGATGCAAAATTATGGGTTTTTGCTGATTTTACCTCTAAAAGTTCTGGCAACACTGACCCTAGGTCTACACCATTGATGTCAAATTCATTCAATTTCAAGGCGAATTCAAACAGGTAAACTCATCTCTACAACTACAAAAAGCCCCATGTATTTTGTTTATACAATTTTCTGGTTGGTTGTCAAAAATTTTTTATTGCAAATTAAAATTATCACTTTTTTATAAAAGAAATTAATAAATTCACTTCAATCATTCGCAGTTTTGAAATTTTTTATTATAAAAATAATATTTTTAACACTTTTCATTCAACTTCTTCTCAAAACAAAATCATATTTTGACGTTTGACAATATTTTTTAATTCGCCGTGGAAACAGCTGATGAACGGCTGACGAGATGAGTTTACCTGTTTGAATTCGCCTTGTTCAATTTCATAGCACAAGGCGAATTCAACTACAGGTTGTATCGGAACTACAACAATCCAAAAACAACAGAAACAACATAGGGTTTTTTGCATTGCATTGTTAGTGCTTATAGCTCGAAATGTCAACCATTTTTATCAAAACACTAACAAATCAATTCAAATAACCTCGATCTGTCAAAATCAGATGCCGTTTCGACACCACCTGTAGTTAATTCGCCTTGTCATAGCACAATTGTGCTAGCTCAAAAATCACACACATTCTTACGTTCAAGGCGAATTCAAACAGGTAAACTCATCTCTACAACTACAAAAAGCCCCATGTATTTTGTTTATACAATTTTCTGGTTGGTTGTCAAAATTTTTTTATTGCAAATTAAAATTATCACTTTTTATAAAAGAAATTAATAAATTCACTTCAATCGTTCGCATTTTTGAAATTTTTTTATTATAAAAATAATATTTTTAATATTTTGACGTTTGACCATATTTTTTAATTCGCCGTGGAAACAGCTGATGAACGGCTGACGAGATGAGTTTACCTGTTTGAATTCGCCTTGCTTACGTTCTTTCATTTAGTCCACGAGAGCACACAATTCAACACCAGAATATACTAATAAAGTGACCTCACAAGCGCAGCTGTTTGCAGTGATTTTCTTCGTGTGTGACGTTTGGCGTCATTTTTTTTTTGCTTATTTACATTTTTTATAAAGGCATTTTGACATTTGCCGTCTTAATTCTAGCAACAAAATGCCTGTTGTTTTTTCTATTGTTTCATTGTTGTAGTACTGAGGTCACTTTGTTAATACATTTTGTTCAACACAATGCAGTCGTCGATTATCAAGCGACGAGTGCACATGCGGCGGATGCTTACGTATTTTTTTTATTTTTAGTAAGAATACTTGTCTCTTTATTCACTAATACTAATATAAAGCAATACAACCACAATTTAAATTTTTGACATCACTGGTCTACACAAAAGATAAATATCTCAGCAAGTTGGCAATAACGTCGGCAGAATAAAAGAGCAATATTTCTTATTGCTCAGCTTATGTTAAAGGCATGGGAAAACGTACAGTAAAACTTCGATATTACGAACTTCGTTACAACGAAAAACTCAATCACTCTTATCGTGGTTGGCGTATTTAAAATACGCCTGCGACTGTTTCGTAATAGATTAAAGAGAATGTGAACTTATTTTCTTTAATCTATTAGGCGTATTTTAAAAACGCCAACCACGATAAGGGTGAATAAAACGAATTTTTAGCCGAGTCCCTTGAAAAAACCTTTTTATTGCAAAGTTTTTCATACAAAAATGCTCTATAGCTATAACGAAGAAATTCTGAACTGAAAAGCCTCTATATAGCGAAGTATTTTTTCAAAAGCCCCTATACAACGAAATAATAATTGTGAAATACATAAATATGTATAAAATTTTAAGTGTGTAAGTCATTAAAATCCCGTTATCAAAAGCCTCTACATAACGAAGGCTTGAACTAAAGCCTCCATACAACGAAGTAAGAATAATGCAAAATTAAATTTTAATCAAAACAGGGAAGTCCCTTTTAAAAACAACGAAAGGTACATAAATGTCATTGCATATGTAAAGCGCCACAAATGTAGTCCAATCTGTTTTGGTTCTTTGCCAAAATGAGTGTATTAAAGCGTAAATAAATTTCTATCCGAGAAAAAAATTTCTATAATTGATGCTGTTGATCGTGGTGACAAATCTAAGCAAGAAATTGTGAAACAATTTAATATACCGCCGAGTACTCTTTCTACAATTTAAAAAAATCGGGAGATTATTTGCAACAAAAGCGCAAGAGATTGCGCCTTACAGAATATGAAGACGTTAAGCAATGTTTATCCAAATGGTTTTCACAATGTCAAAATCTAAACATTCCTTTAGGAGGACCGATGGCAAAAACCAAAGCTGAACATTTTGCAGCACCATGATATCGGATTTCGAAAAGTGAGTGGGGAAAGTGTCAGTGTAAGTGATGAAGTTTGTTCTGAATGGAAAGCATTGTTACCAAGTTTGTTAGCAGAATGTGAGCCTCACAATATTTTAAATGCAGACGAAACTGGACTATTTTTTAAATGCGCACCAGACTGAACAATGGCTTTTAAATCCGAAAAATGCCACGGTGGAACACATAGTAAAGAAATAGCATAATTTTTTGAGGCACAGGATTCTACACCGCTAAATACATTCGACAGCTTAGCATCTGTCGAAAAAAATATTGATGGTTGCATTCTAAACTTGCGTAAACAAACAAAAATTACACAATATTTTACTAAAATGTAATAAAATAAAAAAATAATAAAAACATAATATTTTATTTACCTCTAAAATAGTGAATTTCTATAATGTACATAGTTTTTTCGTGTAAAATAGAATTTGGACAAAAAGAAACTGTAGTTGTAACGATTTTTTTTCGTATTTCTTTAAATTTCGTTATACCACAATGCATATGTAAAACGAATCAATAGATATAACGAAGTATTTTTGATCCCCTCTAGATTCGTTATATCGAAGTTTCACTGAATTTATGTTAACTCATAATTTGAAAAAAGTCAAGAAGGAAGGTGCAGTGTAAAAACTGGCGCTATCTTGCAAAAATTATTTTTATTGATATAAATTTTTTCTTATTTGACTTCATTATTTAATTGTATATTAATTTGTTTAAGCTTGAGGTGTTTTTATGTATCGGGTGTTTTTTTCAGTGGTATAGAACTTCGAATTGAAATAAAACACAAGAAAATCGTTTTAATGACCATCAATTTGGCTTTATTGGAAGGATAATTTTATGCCATTAATGTTTAAATATGATTTCAGGCATGTGGCCGCCGCGGCTGGCTCGAATAAAGCCAATTCTACAGGTCCAATTTGCAACCACTTTTTCGAGCATATGGGGCCGTATGTCGGCAATAACGCCACGAATGTTGGCTTCCAATTCCCCTAACGTTTCTGGTTTGTTGGCGTAGACGAGCGACTTCACATATCCCCAAAGAAAATAATCCAATGGTGTCAAATCACACGATCTTGGTGGCCAATTGACAGGTCCATTCCGCGAAATTATGCGCTCATCGAATGTTTCCTTCAATAAATCGATTGTGGCGTGCGCTGTGTGGCATGTAGCGCCGTCTTGTTGGAACCACAACTCATCCACATTCATGCCATCCAATTCGGGAACAAAATAGTCGGTTATCATGGCTCTATACCGGTCTCCATTAACGGTAACTGCCTCTCCAGCATTATTTCGGAAGAAGTATGGCCCACCAGCCAATTGTTTCTTCGGTGCGCACTGTTCGACGTCTCTGCGGATGCGTATTATCACATAGAGTAAACGTAGTGCGAAAACGATCCATGGTTAACCGAATTAATTGCTCTGATGGTCGATTATGTCGACCATAAAATGGACGGAGCTTGCGGTAAACTTCGCGAACTGAACCGTTATTTTCGAAATAAATTTGCACGATTTGCAAGCGTTGTTCTTTTGTCAACCTGTTCATGATGAAATGGCAAACCAAACTGAACATAAATGACATTAGAGTTGCCAGATTTGACCACAAAATGCCAGTTTTATCTCTATTCGAAAAACAAACCTGTAAAAAAAACACCCGTTAAAAATATTAATTTTATTAAATTATTTTTGTTAAAGTAAAATTAATAATTTTATATAAAAAAAGAACTCAAATTTAAACAAAATAATCAGCCTTATTGTGGTTGTCGTTTTCGTTAACAAACGTGTCGTTTTTTTTGTAGTAGATTAAAGAACACATGTTGTGTATTACTTTAATCTATTACACAGTCGTATACGATAACGACAACCACAATAAGGCCGAATATAAATTTAAATAACAAAGATCGAATAAGAAAAAAATTATATTAATAAAAATAATTTTTGTAATTTTATTTTAGTGTTTATTATGTAGTGATATGCAATCTGACATCTCCAAATGGACTCATGATCATCATATGTTTTTGACAGCCAGGGAATGCAACCGGCTTTTGCATTTCCGGTGTAAAAAACCTTCTTGTAAAATAAAACTTTGTAAGAGCAAGGTTGTGTTAGCTTTGTAACCCAATATTCTTGTACAAAATATATAATAAAAGTTATAAATACAACCATTACAATTAAATTCTTTAAATACAATTATAATTTGCTATCGTTTCACAAATTTAATTTCTTTCTCACACAATTTGCTTCTATTTTTTTTTTGCTTCTTTTTTCAATTGACAACCAAATTCGACGTTTTATGTTAGCGATAATTGTCAACAAAAATGGACTAACGCTAGGTCTCCACGTAGCAATTTTTTTTGCTAAGCACAAGCAATAACGTCGGCAGAACCATGGCGCAATAATTGCTGACTATATTGCTGGAGAACACGTGAAATTGCTTTGAAATAAAAAAACGTGCAGAGAAATTAAATGTCAGATAAATAACATCTGATTTTACAGCAGATTGCTAAGCAATAATTGCTCAAGCAATAAGAAGAGCAATCATTGCGCAATGGATTGCCACTCATGGCAATATGCGGTCTTTACGTCGCAAATTTTATGGAGCAATCAAATTTGACGTTTGCCGCAATAAATATTGCTACGTGGAGACCCGGGGTAACAATTATTGCAGCATAAATTGCCGACAATAAATATGTACAAAAAATTACTGTCTACATTAAATATAACCACCCTTATCATGAATTCCACATGTGAAAATTTCCGAATGAAATTCTTAATTCACATGGATTTTAATTTCGTATCATGAATTCCCTGTGAATAAAATAACATACCTGATTTTAAAAACCTTTGTCATTATATTTAGAGTTGTAAACAAAAAACAATTAATGTATTTAAGAAAACTGTGTTTTTGGAAATTAATGGAATTATTTCCATATTTGAATTAAATATCGCTTATTTGCTAAGAACGGCATGATAGCACAGTCTAATTTTTTATTAAAAATTGCGAACATGGCTAAAATTCGCGAAAAATAGCAAAAAAAAAAAAAATTTGTTAACAAACCCTAAAATTTATTTGAAATCGCTAAACGGGCTAAAAGAACAGAGTGTCGGAAAATAACAAAAAAAAAAAATTTGCAAAAACAGCGAAAATTCGCGAAAAGTTTTAATATTTCAAACAAGCCATAAAATGTATTAAAATTTTTGAAAACTATAAGAAATGGCAATAATTCGGTTAAAATTTTTATATTAGCGGAAATTCGCAAAAATTTGCAAACAGCGGCATGGTCTACTATATATTAAAAATCGTTAAAGCTGTAAAGAATCACAGGAAAAAATCACATTAATCGGGAACATGGCTAAAATTCGCGAAAAATTGAAGACTTAGAAAAATTCGCGAAAAGTTTTAATATTTTAATCAAGCCATAAAACGAATTAAAAGTTAAAAAAACTATAATGATTGGCAAAAATTCGGTAAAAATTGTAAAATTAGCGGAAATTCGCAAAAATTTTCAAACAGCGGCATTACGGCAAAGTCTACTATTCATTGTAAATCGGTAAAGCTGTAAATAATCAGAAAAATTACTGTAACAAATCACTTCTATCGCGAACATTTCTAAAATTCGCGAAAAATTGCAAAATTTGAAACAAACCCTAAAACTTATTTGGGATCGCTAAATGAAATAAATTAAATTTGTGCAATTTGTTAATTTTTAATAAAAACTTACATTTTCTTCCTTTTCCGACAGACAACTCTTTGTGAATTATTTTCTTTATAAGTTGTAAAAATATTGCACATGTGAGCTGTTAACAATCGTGTGTAAAACAATAAATTCACAAATTATTTTTTTTCGGAGTTTAAAAATATAAACATTCGGAAATTTCCACAACAAATTTTATTTATGATACCAACTGTTCACACGTTCGAAAATTTACATGTGAAATTTTATTCATGATAAGGGTGAACATAATTTTGACATTTTTTGAATATATGTATGTCGCAATAATTATCTCTGGTATAGAGGCATGAAGTGTCAAATGTTTTTGTTACGTTGCAAAATAATTGCAAAAATCGGTTTCTTATCAATAGTTTTCCTCTTTTTATTTTGAATTTTAATAACTCTAATATGAATAATGTTTTTGTTTAACTGTTAAGTTTAGTTTTTTTTATAAAATATTATGTTTATGGGTTTCTTTTCAAATAAATCTTTACGTATTTAATTTAAACCTACATGCTAAATACGTATGTTGCAAATATAATTTAGGTCTTAATCGGACTTTATTTCGTTGTTTTATTCAGTTATTGAAATTTATTTAAGTTGTTATAGATATATAATACTTTAAAAAAAAGAAAAATATTTTTTAAATGACTTCAGCATAATTTTACAAAAACTGTCATCAAAAATAACGTACATACATATGTACGTCTAATTTAAAAAAATCAGAGATAATAATGGCCTATAACCATAGTCAAAAATAAAGGTTTTAATTTATATTGTAACTAATTGTTTGGTCCCGGCGGTGCTCGGGCTTTTCTACATAAAAATAACAAATGAAATACTGGAGAATTTTGTTAATATCTTGGCCAAGGCCCATTGAAAAGGTCTGTGCAAGAAGCCTGATGATCATTGTTTATGTTCTTTTTAGTTGTCAAAATTTGTTTACATTTTGCTTACATGTGCATGTATACGTTTATGGTATGCCACACATACACGTTTTTTCCTTTTGCTTTGTGTATGTGTAGTAAATTTTTGACAACTAAAAAGAATCGTTTTTTGTTTTTGTACAAGTAAGCAGACCTGATAGATGGGCCTTGATCTTGGCTATCTACCATCAATAAAAAATTTTATATCACGACAACAGCGCCACCTATCGGGAGTTTTTTTTATAGATCAATTTTTGTATTCAATTGAAAATTTTTTTACATAATTTGTCATTTTAATATATTGTTTGTTAAATTGTGTTAAATAAGAAAGAGAAAAATCCCTGAAGAAGGCACTCAAAGAAGTGTCGAAATATTGTTTTTAATAAAACGTTTAAAATTGTTTATAAAAAAAGACCTCAAGCTCGAAAATTTCGTAATATTTGAAATAATAAAGGTCGAATAAAATAGGTATTACATATGTATGTACATACATAAAATGATAAGCACGTCTACAATCAATTTCCATACTTTTAAGAACAACCAAAGAATCAAAAGATGCATAAATAGGTATAAAACGATAAGGGATAAATTAATAAAAATACAAGCATTTCTAATCTTTTTCATGAAAATGATAATTTACAGCCACACCGACAAAAAACATCAAACTATGTTCAAGAACTTCAAAACAAGATTCTTATTATGTATAAGAATAAGGTACAAGCATGAGTAACTAAAGAAAGTAAAGGAATGTAGGATAATAGAAGACCAGCTACAAAATTATTTTGGAAGAGTGGAATATGCAAGTTTCTTAGAATATGAAGATAAGTTAGTGAGCAATACAAATGAGAAGATCAAATTTAGACATAGACAGAAATTTCAAGACCTTGTTATTTTACAAAAAAGGGAAATAGGTAAAAAATTTAATAATAAATGGTTTGTTAACAAATCTAACATAAATACACCAATTAAAGCACAATGGGTTCTCTCATAAGGTCATAATCACATGCTACCAACGGAAAGGAAACATTTTTCAGTTTTGAAAATTATAACTGAAGAAGAGGATTTAGTACGGACACTTAGAAAAAAAGAGGAACAGGAAATAGCAAGAACAAAAATGACTACAAATATAGATAACCACATTAATAAAATGAGACCAACTAAGTTTATAAGTTTATATTTAACAAACTAAAGGAAACAGATCGATTTTTGATATCTAATAGGGACATTATTATCTTAAATGTCGGCAAAGGGAATACAACGGTGGAAATGAATAGAGTTGATTATGAGTTAAGAACTAATGATATTATAAGGTATGATTCAAATTATAAGAGATTGGATAAGTACACTACTAGTAAACTGGAAAATATAAGAACTTTTTAATAATGATATAATTCAAATCACAGAAAGGAATAAACTTAAAACTAATACGGCAATGGCACCTAAGTCTTCCAAAAATTCATAAAATGGATTTTCCATTGAGGCCAATATGTTCAATGATAAATTCTCCATCATATGAACTATGTTAATATATAACAGTAGTTCTTAATAAAATTACTGAAAATTCAATATATAATGTTAAGGATTTTCGATATTAGATATTTTTTTCAATTATGTTTGAGTTCATCGAATTTAATTTTCATTAAATTATTTGTACTGAAGAAAGGAATTTTTACAACTTGGAATTTTATTAAAACTTTAAGAATTTTATTAAATTAAGGATTTTCTTCAATTTAAGGACAGAATTAGGAATATTACATTAGATAATAATGAGAGGTTAATTTCTGTTGATGCAGTTTCATTGTTTCCAAGCATTCCAATAGGCTTAGTTATAAATATAAATTTTGTATAATAAATATATGGTGTTGTTTTTCGACCTTTTTATTAATATAAATAACCTCGAGCTTGAATATTTATTTGTTATTTATTTTGTATAATAGATAGTAGATATTTTCAATTAAATAATCATATATACATTAAAATGAAAGGACTTCTTATGGGTTCTCCGATTGTAGATGATATAGTTATGGAAAGGTTATTAGATATATGTGTTGAACAATTAATTACAAAACCGAAGATCATAAAAAATATATTGACGATTTATTTTGTATAATTTTTGAATCAGGAATAAATGTTGGATATTTTTACAATTGAAAGGGAATCTAATCTAAATACTATCATATTTGGACACCTTGATAATTAGAAGACAAAATAGGGTATTAATAGATTGGCATTAAAAACCAACATCTTCTGGTAGAATTATTAATTATTTCTCGAAGCATCCGAAGAGAATAATTATTAATACAGCTAAAAATTTTATAGAAAGAGTGATTTAGTGATTTAGAAATTCATAGAGATAATAAAAGGAAGATTTCAAGAATTTTAACAATTAATAACAAATTTATTAATACAACATAATAATTGTAGAATAATTAAACCGAAATAGTATTACAGAACAGAGCATTTATAAGTCGGTAACATATATACCAAAATTTTCAAAAAGATTAGATAAATCAAATATATATGATAGCAAAATATACAAAATAGCTCATAAATTATTTAACTCAGTTGGTAACTATTTACTAAAATGAAAGACAAAATAAAGAAGATGGATATGTCAAATATTGTTTATAAAATGCCATATAAGGCTAATGATAGTGGACAGTGTAATAAAGTATATATAGGTACAACAAAAAATAAACTAAAAACTAGGATATCAGGACATAAATCAGATCAAAAATTTAGAAATATTTCATTATTGTGCTAATCTAAACCATTATCCAGATTTTGAAAATACAACTGTTTTAAACACGGAAAATAATTATAAACGTAGATTTATGTTAGAAATGTTACATATTATAAAGGTTTGTTATTTCTATAGGTTATGTTTCCATTTTTATTGAATGAATGTTGAATAATATTTAAATTGAAACCATTGTGCGACTTATTGCATAATATAGGAAAAAATGGAAATAATATGGCGAATATCATATACAATAATATTGCAAGTATATGGGCCTCTTAAGATGAAGAAAAATTACCCGATTTAAATGAAATTACACCTGATATAAAATTGAAGTTTTATTTAAAAAAAGACATTTACAAAGAAGCAACAACTCAGCAAACTCATTGAAAGAAAATTAACATTAGTCAAACCGTTAAGATTCTTATTGTAATTTAAAAAAATTTAACAAAACAATTAAAAAAACATAAAATAAAACTCCTTAACTAATGAGTTTAACTTCCACATTTTGTTGCATATATCTAGGAGAGGTACAAAATTCTCATAGCCATTCTCTTTATAATGGGTGTTTTTTAAGCCCGATATAGTTTACGAAAGGTAAGCAGTTAAACGAACTGTTATACTTCTCTAACTTTTTGCTCAGGCACATCATCATGAATAGATTCTTGCTTGAACAATGCAATCAAATTATAAAAATTTACTTTGAAAATCAGACATCGATTTTCGCAACATATCGGCGACTTCATGATTAAAATGAAGAAACTTAGGCCTCTATTTCGGTTTACAATTTCGTAATTTTTGTATTATCCCTAGAGGGAAGTGAACTGACACCAAAGTAGTCCCGTGATACGTCTTTCGTGGAAGAGACCGTCGATGGAAATTTACGTTTGACGATTATTTTTGCGAAATTTAAAACGATTGGCGATTGGCGATATGCAAAATGCATTATATGTAAATATTTTCTAATTTACGTACATAAATATATCTAAAATATTATAAAAACTTTTTTCTTTTGTTTTTGTGAACAATTATAAAATATTATGGCGAACGTTCGTAACGTACATTCAAGTTGTGTGTTTAATTTAATTATATGTTAAATGTTTTATGTTTTATGTAAGCTGTGTAACATTTAATGAATAATTTAATGTGATAAACTACTACCTAGTAATTACAACCCCTGAAGATGTCAACAAATAATTGACGAAACGTTGGGAGAAACATGTAAAAAAAAGGTTTTTTATTTACATTAATACATTAGGCCCAATTAGCTAAACAAAAACTTATATATAATATATAAACAACTTGGCCAAAAAAATAACAAACATACTTTAAATAGAATATTTTTTTTACTTAAAATTTTTATTTGGGGATTTCTTATTAAAATTTTTCTTACTATTTAAAAAAAAATTAAAATTTGGTCAGAAAAAAAAATATTAACTTAAGGTTTTGTTTTTTAATTTGGGGATTTTGGAGGATATTTTTTTAATTTTTTGGGGACAAGAAAAAAAGTTCCTGGCAGCCCTGCTTACGTAGCAAGATAATTTCACCTGGTGTAAATTCGCATTGGTAAAAACTATTAACTTTTACGAAATATGCTGCTTAATAAATACAAAATTTAAAAATTAATGTAAAATTCACTTATTTTAAATGAAATGTAAATTTTCCGTTTTTTAAATGAATTTTAAGTTGTTAAAAATGAATATTCGTTTGAATTTAACTATATAAAATTTTGAGTGTGTGCAAAATTGAGAAAATTGCAATTTTTAAAACAAAAATTTACAACCTTTAACTATTTTCTTTAAAATCCCCATAAACA
Organism: Pollenia labialis; assembly: GCA_949318255.1. NCBI lineage: Eukaryota > Metazoa > Arthropoda > Insecta > Diptera > Polleniidae > Pollenia > Pollenia labialis. Next base: position 144,737,234 of record OX439139.1, on the reverse strand, counting down.
AATATTTTTTAACATGGCTTACTTTCATTAAAATTAATCGTTTTTTAAAATGCCTAGGTACTAAAACTTGTCCATTTTTCCATTGATTTTTACAAGGGGTCCTATGCCATGCCAAGAAAATGCACCCTGATACCATAATGCTACCTCCTCCGTGTTTAACCGTCCTCTGAGTGAACGGAGGATTGTATTCTTGTCCATTCGGACGATAAGCATAGATTCTGCCATCTGGTCCTATTCTTTAAATTTTTGTTTCGTCACTCTATAATACGTTTTTTCAAAAATTAATGGGATTTTCTTTATGGGTTCTGGCAAAGACTAGTCGTTTTGAAATATATTTTTTTAAAGCATTGGCTGTTTTCTAGAAATGCTCCCAAACAAATATGCTTTATTAAATAATCTTCTGACAAGCCTGCTAGAAATTTCCAGGTCCATAGATTCATTAATTTCGGATGCTATCTGCGGTGATGATTTGAATGGATCAGTTTTCGCCATGTTGACAATAGCTCCATCCGTACGCAGATCTGTTTTTCGAGGACTTGGCTTTCGACTTTTGCACTTAATAAATACATCGGGATTCTCAACACATGATTTAATTGTATTATACACTTTTGTTCGAGAAATTTTCATTATATCAGAAATTTATGCCTCTTTCTTTCCATCTTCATGCATTTTCCATATGATCCGCGTTTCCTCAGTTGTGGTATATTTGCCTGATCCCATTTTTAATAATTTTTCGCTCTTAACACTTCCTTTTTAATAACGCAAAGTATCAACTGATATAAGCAAAATCGACGCGAGAACTGCCTACACTTAATAACTTGTGCCATTTATATGTCCACTTAAAATCAGCATTTTTTATGCAAAACAAAATAACGGTAAATTAATAGAAAAACATTTGAGCGATGTTGAGACAGATACTCTTACAACAACAATCTGAAGACATTAAACTTACACTTTTAACATTTTTTAGTTGGAAAAGACTTAAATTTATGCTCAATTTGAGTTTGTGCCTTTTATATGTCCATAGCTGTATGCAGTATAACAAAAGCTGCGTTTGAGAAGACAAAAGTTTTTACTGTTTTTACTGAACTTTACTGCATTTTACTAAATTGCGTTCGCGTACACAAGATACAGTAAATGAGAACCCATATTAAGAGCGCAAAGTGACGTTCGCCAAGATAGCAACGATTAATAGCAACGCCGGAAATAAAACCAAGGGGAATTTGGGGGCTTAAAAGTTAACAATTTTGGGAATCTAGTGGCAATGATAGCTAGCAACGATATTAAAAAGAAAATTTATCATCGATTTGAATAAAATACTCCTAGCCATTTCAGAGAAAAGTGGGTTCATCCAAAATGGTCAGTTAAAATCGTTGCTGATTTATGCCAGCCAAACTAGGCAGTGTCAGGGCATAAGCTCAATGAAATGTGGAAAAATACCACTCTCTGAAACGGCTCTGACAATTTTTTCCAAAATAGGGGTTTTAATCTTTAAGTGGTCTATATCTATATAAATATTTCTAAAATGATATCCAAAAGTTCCCTTCATTTTCATTTCCGGCGTGCCACTAAATCCCTTGATTTTTAATTTCCGCCGTTGCTAACTTTCGTTGCTATCTTGGCGAACGTAGTAAAATTTAGTAAAACAAAAAGATATATGTTTCAAAAGCTAATGAATTTTTTGCCATCAGCTGTTGCCTTTATTTAACGAATTTTTACATATTTTGCACATGCGTACTTTTTTGGACAACAGCTTTTTGTGAGAGCAAAATTTTTAGTTTATTCTTTTGCTGCATTTTACTGTAAAAGTACTCAGCGAACCTAAAATGCTTTGCGCCACTTCAAGACCTTGACCTATGTATGAAGCTTAGATTTTTTCTTAATATACATACTTTAGTGTATAGAGCATTAACTCAAAATGCAGGTAAACTAAAATTTAAAAAAAAAATTAGCTCCACCCTAATATGTATACATACATATATCATCTTAGAACTTATATGTACATTAGGGTGACAATGAAACATATGGGAAAAATTTTTTTCCAGAATTTTAAACAAAAATGTGAAGATTCTTTTGCCACTTGGTCTAAAACTTACTTGCTGAAAATTTGAGCCAAATCGGATAACTCTATCCGATAAAAAAAAATTTCCATACAAGCAAAAAATTCTTTTTTCGATTTTTTTTTTTATTTTTTAATATTAGTTAGCTTTATTAGCTTATTAACAACAAAAAATTTCATTTCGATCGGACAAGATTTTCAGTTTCAAAAGTGACTCTGAAAAAAAAATTTGAGGCTTGTTAGGGGCTTACTCTAAAAAATTTTCAAAAAAAATTTTTTTTTAGTTTTGATAAGCACACATTAAAGATTTTTTGTTGCTCTTACTACCAGGTTTTTTAAATTTTTTTTAAAAATTTTTTTTCGACATCGCTTTGTTCTAAATTGGGGCCAAAAGCTGCAAAAATTTAGTTTTTGGCCCTATTAAAAAACAAAATTACGATGTCACAAAAAATGTTTAAAAAACCTATTATTAGGAGCGACAAAATATCTTTAATGTATGCTTATCAAAACTAAAAAAAAAAAATTTGAAAATTTTTTAGAGTAAGCCCCTAACAAGCCTGAACATTTTTTTTCAGAGCCACTTTTGAAACTGAAAATCTTGTCCGATCGAAATGAAATTTTTTGTTGTTAATAAGCTAATAAAGCTTACTAATATTAAAAAATAAAAAAAAAAAAATCGAAAAAAAAATTTTTTGCTTGTATGGAAATTTTTTTTTTATCATTTGAACTTTGACCTTAAAGGTGCACGGGATAGAGTTATCCGAATTGGCTCAAATTTTCAGCAAGTTAGTTTTAGACCAAGTGGCAAAAGAATCTTCACATTTATCATCAAAAATCCAAAGTTGATTTTTCATTGTCACCCTAATGTACACATTGATTTAATCAATAAAATGTTTTATTTATTATGCTATATTCTTAATAGTATCTTTGTTACATATACTTTGTAATTTTATGAATAGACCTCCAATATTCGTTTGTGTAGGACCATTTTATTCGTTCAAACATTTTCCACTGTCTATTGAGTGCGCGCTTCGTTATTTTAGTGTGTTTCTTAATTTCTGTTTTGGTTCTTTTTTTCTTTGTTATGAACCACAACATACTATGTAGGTATGTATACGTATGTAAATACATAAGTAAAATTATTTCAGTTTTGGCGCAGCAGTTCGTTAGCCAACTACAAAAAAATAAAAACGACAACAAATTTATTGTTTACACAACCGAAATAACAAAAAAAAATAAGTAGCTGTCTAAGCAAAATAAAATAAAAAACAATTTTAAAAAATAACGCCAAACAAACTAAATTCCACGTTAAAGTTACAAAAATTAAAAAATAGAACTTTTTCCCAATTTATAAAGGTAAAATAATGTCAAAATTTGTATATGACACGTACATATCTAAGTACCTAACATTTATACCTACCTATTATTGTTTATTAAGTGTAAAATTAGAAAAAATAAACATTTTCATTTTAACATTTCTGTATTTTTTCGAATGTTTCGTATGTACATATGTATGTATATTTTCGTTAAATGGCAATTTATGGTCATTATCAAAGACTTAAGGCAAATGAAAAAATATATACGTATGAATATATGTATACATGTACATATGTGTCAATTTTGTACAATATATTTTATACGGAGGCAAATGCAGCACCAACAACAAAACAAAATATCCCATTCAAATATCTATTAGGGGTATTTAAAGTTTGGTGCAAATAGTCTTGGGAAAGAATACATGAGTGGCAATTTAAATTTTTTTAATTTAATAATGCCATGCAGTTGCATATGTTGACTTTTCGTGATGTGTGAATTTGGCAATACAAAAGAGCGTGCTAAAATTTGCAATGCCGAATCTTATAATCTGTTTTGTACCACGCCCACTTCTTCAATTCCGCCCGCATTTTGTCGGTACCTTGTTTGGAAATATGTATGTATACAGAAATCTTTAATGTCTCTGTACGGGCGGTGCCACGCTTTCTCTCTAATTCCAGCCACATTTTCAGAGAAGCTGATGTCGGTAACCCAGCTATGTGTACCAAATTTGGAAAATTGTCCTCTTACCATTCTTTAGATAATAAATCTCTTTTCTGTCACGCCCACTTATCCTATCCCGTCTCATTTGGTCGGATGTCGTCTATTGGTAACCAAGGTGCTAAGGTGCTTTATACTTGTAATTGGTTTGCAATAAATAGCAAATTATAACTTCATTACATTAAATATATATAGAAGTAGGTTTTGGTTTCATATTATAGAAAACTACAAAAATGCAAAATATCTTATCGTGAAATCTAACGGAAACTCTGTATTTATTGTTGTTAAGGTACCCATCGAGTACACAATATTATTCAGTACTTTATTGCTATTACTATTGTCTTTTTGCTCTGCACATTTCAATTAGTTCCGCAATATAATAAACAATTTTATAGCGCAAATTTTTATACAATAAAATTTTAGCAAAACCAACGCACACAATACAAAATTTTTCTTTTTGCGTAATATAAATTTAAAAGCTTTTGATTTTATCCAAAGTGCAACCTAATAATATTTTATACACTCAGGTAGGTAATGGTAAATGGATTCTAAAATTTATTTTCGATCGCCTTTTTTTATTTCGGTTTTTCAAATCGATTAATCAAACCTCAAAATCGTTTAAGATTAATATGCAAACTTATTCCTTATATCACAGAATGTTTTTGGCTAACTACTAGAGAAATAGAACTAAGATTTTTACGGTGTGTAAATATGACCTGTCACATAAATCAATTCCGATCGAAAGTGATTTCGTATCTTGCTTCACATGAAACGAAGTCACTTTCGATCGAAATTGATTTCTGTGACAAGCCTGAATGTATGGATAGTATTCCAAAGAATTATGGCAATAGTTCCTGACCGGTGGCGACTGTTTCTTTGCTAAGTTACATTTAAGTTAGACTTGAAAAACAACCGTTTGCATGTCATTGATGTCGGAAAGATGCAAATTTATTTTCTTGTAATTTCCTATTTAGGATAAATTACATACATACCTACATTGCGTAGATTTAAATATCGCTCATACACTGGTCTGTTTGAATATTTGCGTATTTCCAGAGGAATTCCGTGGCTTAATTCACCTGTTGTGTTTCTATAATATGTTGTTTTTTACAAAGCTGACTTTCAGTGTTTGTTTCTTTACGACATGTTTGGACTGTTTTGTTCACTGTCCATTGATGGCTTTAATTTTAGAAGAACAAGGCCCCTATATTAAAATTAAAAGTATACCAAGGGTACCAATTGGTAAATATGTAAAACTACAAATTTAAACTTAGAAAACTGCATAAACATACCACCTACACACGTAAGCACGACAAAATCTCAAGTTTTATTTTGCATGGCCATAATTTATCGATTTCATCAATGCCATTGCAAAAAATCGATTTTTTTTCACAAAATCGATTTTCGACTGTAAATGAAATCGTTTAACCATTCCCTACACACAGGCAATCTTATTGTGCAATATAATCAATAACATTGAAAATGTATGAGTTCCTTTAGCTTAAACAGAAGAGAAAAGATTTTTTTGCATTTGCTTTTTCGCAAGACAATTTGCAACAACTACTGAACTCCTCTATTATATTTTTGTTATTTGCTTTCAAGGTCATTGCAAATTTGTTTCCCTTTTTTCTTAACGTTTTATTGTATCGATATACTAAACAAAACCTATTGTTGTTTAGTTTTTTTTTTAAATTCTTCTTTCTAAACCAATTTTTTAAGAAATTTTAACAAAGAGGATGTCTTTGTTTACAAAACTTAAGTTTTTTTTTTTATATGTACTTACATATCGTAAGCTAAAAGCTAAAATGCAAAAAGGCGTAACTAACATAAATCAGAAAACATGCATTAATGAGTCGTCCATGGAGTTCTTTAAACAATTTTCAAAGGAAACCATTTCATTATAATTTGTTGAAAAAAATTAGTAAATACGTATTTTTTCATTTATAAAATAAACATACTTGTAGTTACGTCCCTTCGTTTTTTGTTAATAAAAGCGCAATTTTTGATCGCAGAAGTGTAAAATTTTGAGAAGACATGTAGTTCAATGGCATTAATAATAATAATAAATCGAAAACACGATTTTGAATTTTTTGTTAGTTACGCCATTTTGCATAGGCAGAAATTTTCCCCTACATCTTGTGATACTATTTTTAAAAAACCGTATAGCTTATGTAGCCATATAAATATGGATCTATCTATGTTTGAAATTTCATTAAAATCGGTTTGATAGTTTCAGAGAAGCAGAAATTGCCCCTATCTCCCCTCGTGGCCCTACGATTCGGTCTACAATAGGAAGGTCCTTGTGCTAATAAAAACCTATAAGCCAAATTTTATTAAATTACCTCCAAAATTGCGACCTGCACTTTGCGCACAAGGCTGCATGGACAGCCAGCCAGCCGGAAGGACATCGTAAGATCGACTCAAAAATTGATTCTGAGTCTAGCGGTATACTTTAAGGTGGGCCCAGGACCCATATTTTAAGGTGTTACACACATCAGCACAAATGCAAAATACCCTCTCCACTATTGTAGTGTGGGTATAATTGAGGATATAAAAAAATAAAATCAATTTTATATTTTTTTGATCATGGGCCTAATTCTGGCAGTCGTGATCGAGTACTTTCTCGATTCGAAAGCAATTTTATTCCAGTAGATACTTAACGAATCGAAATTATTTTTTCAGTACTGTGAAACTCAAATTAATGCTTTATTTATAACACTGAAAAAATAACTCCGATTCGTTCAGTATTGACTGAAATAATTAGATTATAAAATGCTTTCGAATCGAGATATTACTCGATCACGACTGCCAGAATCAGGCCCCTGATCTTGAATCAAAGTGCGATCTGAAAATAAATTTTTTAAAATTGCATTGGCATTCTTCAAGTACAAGACAATGTTTTACTTTTAATAAAACAGTACTTACAAATTTTTTAAAACAAACAAAAATTTTAATTAGTAAAGCTATGTTCGCACCTATTAAATATTTGACTTCCTATACGTAACCACTAGGTTGATCGATTATTCGACTTTTTTCAGTAACCGGTTTTCGAATATTCCGAATAGTTGCTATATTAAAAAACCGGTTTTCGGTTAAGAATTTTAAAAATAACCGGTTAACCAGTTAACCGGTTTTAATTTGAAAAAATAAAAATACAAAAATCAAATTTGTTTTTGTAAAAAAAAAGTTAATTAGAATAAAAACAAAAAAATTCACGAAGTTAAAGAACCAACAAAATACATAGATTAAGGTATGTTCAGACCTAACAAATATTTGATATTTTTAACAATTTCTATTTATTTACTATACTTTATTTCTTAGATGATGATTGTAGTTATAATGTAATTTAGAAACTGTTAAATAATGTTTGCTCTAGCCGTCAATATAGAAGTGAACTTTGTTATAGCGTTTTATAGTTTTAAAGTGGTTTTCAGACGGCTGCTGAGACCTAAGGTAAATTTTGGACTGATTATTACAAAATTGCATGGCATCATATCTGGCCATATAAAGCTAAATTATTCGTTGCGGCTTTAGGCGTACTAAACTGTTTTCCGAGAGTATGGTTATATATGGGGCATATGTAGAGTTTTTTTCCCGGAGTTTTTCGATTCCCGGGAAACCGGGAACAATTTTTAAATTTCCCGGGATCCCGGGATCCCGCTCCATATAAATAATGCAAAGTAAATTTGTTTTAAATTAATGAAAAAAACTTGTTTTTAAAAAAAGCGTAAGGGAACTTGTTTACAAAGTAAGTAAAATAAATGCCTAAATACTACAAAAATTAATTAAAGGTTGAAAGAGGAACTTGAATTATTATTACCTTACGATTTTATATGTAAATTTCGTATCATTATGCTCTAGATACAAGATAAAAAGATAACATAAACATAACAATTTAATTCATAAAACAATAATAAAAACAAACAAAAATTATGGTACTCAAGTTTTGAGATCAAAAAGTAAATTTATAAAATAGATAAAATATTTTAAATAAATATGTTAAAATTTTTCAACAGCTTAGGAAATAATATTAAGACACACTCAATGCGTTTAGAAAATCGGCAACGAGTATATTTCTTATTTTTTTTACTTATTACCATGTTTCCGAAACATTTCTTTCACTTTTTTACCGATATTGGACAAATAGTTTAAAGTGCAAAAGTTAAAAGTTGTTGCATATTTCTTATTCACAATCCGAAGTAATTTTTCTTCTTTATAAACAACGTCTATATCAGCCAAATGTATGACAAGATTGATGCAAAAAATAGCATCAAACGGACTTCTTCTTACAAGATCCACCTGTAATATTTAGGACAATGTGTTTTTAAAATTGTATATTGTAGTATCTTACACGAGTTTCCATAGTTTTTTTTTTAGTTCTGTTTCCCAGCACTTCCCAGTTATATAAGCCGTCACAAAATGAAACAAATTTATGTTTATCACCTTATTAACATATCGTCATATCTCAACATTTTTTTTTAATTTTAAGTTAATTAAGCAGTGTTTAATTTCGTAACAAAACATCGGTTTTTATCTCAAACTGAACCGAAGTTATAGAAAAATATATGTATCTTTAAATCGGTACATTTTAACTTTAATCGCATTTTGCCATTTTGTAGATATGACTTTGCTGCAATAAAGGAGCGATATTTTTGGATGTACTGCCTGCATCTTATTTTGAATTTTTGTTCTTTATAAACTCTTCACTTCACTAAATTTATTAATTATCAACTGTTGCACATTGATTTACGAACGTTCTCACTTCTTGTTATTGATCTAATCGACAACCCATCAACATATGCTAATTTTTAGAGAATATAAAACGTAATTTCAAAGTATAAATAGCTTTTTTCTGAAACTATGAGAAACTTTTATTTCCCGGGATCCCGCAACAAAAATCCCGGGAAAACGGGAAATAAAATAATTGAAATTCCCGGGAATTCCCGGGACGGGAAATCTCGGGAAAAAACCCTAGGCCTATGTTAAATTATGAACCGATTTGCACTAAATTTGACAGTGTGATTTCTAGCCCTATAAAACTGTGACTTACCAAATTTTATTACAGTAGCGTTATTATCTACGGATTAAGACTTACTAGACTCTTCCGAGAGCTGGCGTTATATAGGACCTACAGTGATATACCAAACTTTATTACAATAGCACCATTGATTACGGTTTTAGGCGTACCAAACTGTTTACCGAGAGTATGCCTAGGGCCTATGGTAAATTATGGACCGATCTTAAAGAAATTTGATTTTTAGTGTGGGGTTTAGTCCTTTAAAACTGTGGCGTACTAAAGTTAATTGCAGTAGCGTAATTATTTACGGTTTTAGGCTTACTAGACTCTTTTCCGAGAGCTGGCTTTATATGGGACCTATGGTAAATTATGGACCGATCTTAACGAAATTAAGCAGTGTGATATTTATAGAACGAATAGAACGAATTTGTACCAAATCTTATATTAATCCTTGCAGTATGTTAGTTTTTGTAACAAAATTATCAATTTTTTATGGTAGTGGTTACACATTGGGCTCATAACTTTTTTTGTGACCAACTTTGATCTTTTCGTTTGAATTTTTCGAAAGTGAGTGTTATTTTACGGACAGACAGGCGGACATGGCTAAATCGACTTAGAATTACTAAAGGAGCCAGAATATATCGCTCCTTTATTGGAACGTAGTCATATCTCGAAAAATCAAAAATTTTAAGTTACTTAAGCAAAACTGCTCCTTCATACCTTCTCTATATGGAAAACAAAAATCAGCACTAGTAGTGGTGGAGGGTATAATAAGGTCTCATTCGGTTGGGATACCTATAGTTGTAGAGCAACAAGCTTTATGCTGGGGTCATTGTCACAGTAAAAGAAATCATCATAAATCGACCATGGTGAGAAGGTTCCTTTTATCTTATAACGAAAATATTAAACTTTTTTCTAATTAGAAACATAATTAATAGAATCTGGGAATTTATTTCTCATGTTGAGTAACATTTTTATTATACAATTTTTCATATTATTCGAATGTGTATTCTAAGTCAAATTACAATCCTCAAAAGCTTTTATACTTTAATATTTCTATTCCTTCAATACTTTCAAGGAATATTTTGTAATTTGACTTAGAATACACATTCGAATAATATGAAAATTTGTATATTAGAAACATAATTTTTTTTGAAAAAAAATCATTTTTTTATCAAAATTTCCAATTTTTTTTTCCAAAAAAAAAATTAAGTTTCTAAAACGACTGCGCATGTTCGAAAAAAGTTTTACTTTTCTTAAAGGAAATTTTATTGCGGATAAACTAATCCATTTTTTAGTTACGCGAATATATGTTGTGCAACCTCCTCCATTTTCGAAATAACGGTATATCTCGAAAACCAGAGCTAGCCGAAAAAAACGACTGTATTCAGTGAACCAGAATTAGGTTAAAACGCAAGTGCCCAGCTTGTCTAAAAAAAGTGTTATTATTGTGTGCATAAGAGTCTAAACACAATGTTTGCGGTGCGGTGCGATTTCTCGTTGCGGGAGAGAAAAATAAACATAATACAACGGAAGACGGCGACGGAAATAGTTGTCATTTTTTGTTTAAATTTTTATTAATTTATTTTTGCATACATTTTTATCATGTTGTTTGTTTTCAATAACGTTGGGAACATAACCAATTATTCAAAAACTATGGCAACATCAGAAAGAGAACGAGTATCAAAAATTGAGAGACAAGGCGAATTAAATTCGCTTTGTTGAGAGAGAAAGAAAGTCCGCAATGAAAATAAAATAGATTTTAATTTTATTTCGTTCCGCACTGCGGTTTTTTACTTCAAAATCGTATGAAAAATCGCACCGCAGTAAATTATCGTTACATTGTGTTTAGACTCTAAGGCGTTTTTTCACCAATTTAAACGCCGATTTCAGCGAAACCTGAGGCAATATTTTAATGCGACCAGCTTTGGAATGTTATGCACTAATATCTTTTTAAAATTGTTTTTTTTACCCATAAATTATTAATAATTTTTTTTTAATTAGTTTTAATCACTTTTCCATGTCGCACGTGAAATTTTTTGCCATCGTTATATTTATGTTGTTTCTGTTTCTGTTCTTATATATAAAAGAGCTTGGCTAAACATTTTTTAAATGAACTAGGTTCGCCCGGTGTCCGAATTTCGACCACTTGACAGTTACTGCAAAAATAAAACTTTATACCAACATACTATGTATGTACGTATATGTATATGAGATTCTTTCTTCAAATTGTGGCTAATAAAATTTACGAAAAACTAACAAATGGCTTTCCATATTTTATATTCTATAAAATCATACAAAAAAATGTTATTCATCAAAAGTTATTAAAAAATTCCCTGAAGAAGTCACACAGAGGCGTGACGAAATATCGGATAAAACAAAATAAATAATTTTATAAAAAAAACAGACATCAAGATTAATAAATAAATATTAATTTAAAAATAAAATAAATGACTTCAACCAAGGACTACAGTGCAGCAACACAATTTCGAAAGAACCAGTGCGCTTATACAGGTGTGTGCATGTGTGTTTGCAAGTAAATGTGTGTATTAACATAAATAAATTATTTATTTAAAAAAGAATTTTCCAATTTTTTTTTATTTTCCCACTTACGATGTCGCACGTGACAAACTTTATTTAAGTACCAAGATCACAAATCTTCTTTTTTTCAGTAAGGTTTCTTTTATTTTAATTTTATAAAACATCTCTGTTTGTTCTCGACATTTGATGAGCATTCTGCATTTACTTTTGACGCACTGATAGAAAATGTTGTTTTTTAATGTCACAAGTGACGCCGAAATATGAGATAATACAAAAACTGACAGTTATTTGGAATCACATAGTTTTATGCATTCTTTTCTGGCACTTTGTACCCTCCGAATGATTCTAGATAGATAAAGTCAATGCATAATGTCCAAAGTATTCAATTATTCGACTTTTGGTTTTGTTCGAGTAAGGAATTAATCGATCTTTTAATTTTAAAATTGCTCGATTAATCGAATAAAGGTTTAAATTTTTCGAATTATTCAAAGAATTCAAATAGTTATATCCAATGGGAAAAAACAAACATCTCTATTGGAAATTATGATTTTATTAATTAATAAACAGAAAAAGAGAGGTGAAAAACATTTTAAACCAATTTATTATTTCTTAAAATCGAATGAAATTGAAATCGAAAATTACCGTAGTTTTTCTTGATTTTAAGAGAAGTTCTGGAAGGATTTTTTTATAAACTTTTAAAACAGAATCTTTTTTTTTTTAATTCGTTGGATTTCAATTACACTCGTATTTTTTTGTAATTCCCTTCAAATTTCCTTTATTGTAAAACTCTATTCTATAGGTTTAATTAATTTATTTTTTAACGTATTACTATTTCACGACAAAACCCGACACTTCGTTTTCAAACAAGGACAAGTCGGATCTAAGATATCTCAAATGTTCCGAATCCAGCCGAATAGAAGATACGAGGTAATTTATAACTGCAGATGAATTTTTATTTAAGAATTTGACGTTTATAGTCAGCGTTTACAAAACTGCCGTGAATGTAGAAAAACTGCCATTCCTTCAACTTCTTCATTTGTTTTGCCAAAAAAACTTTATATGAAAACAGTCACTATCAACTAGGGATGCCAATCCCGAAATTCCGCATACCCAAATCCCGGGATTATTCTAAAAATTTAAGTCTCGAATCCCGAGATTTATTTGTGTAAAAATCCCGAGATTTTGGATTCAGTAAATATGTGGTATTTTTTATTAAGTGCAGCTATATTTAAATAAATGTGAGTCACCATGTTAAAAATATCTTTTAAAATTAATATTAAATCATACTGGCAATGAATCTAATTTTTAACTGGTTACAAAAAGAAGTCGCAAGTCAATAAATGTTACATGCAATGCATTTTGTACCACAGAAAATAAAATCAGAAGACAAAGTTTGGTGTGGTCTTTTTTCTAAGTGAATGATAATAGAACTGCGCACGCATAATGCAAGTTGTGCAAAAAAGTGTTAAAAACGTTAGGAGATTCTACCAAAGGTCTTTTGACACATTTGCTTTTTATTAGATTAATACTTGCATATGTATATATTTGATATACAATAAATTTAATATTGTCATATAGCATATGTATATTATCAAATTATTAACGATACCACCCAGAAGTGTTTAATGCGAACATTGTTTTTGTCAGCAGCATATGTTTTCAATAAAATAATGTATCGATTATCAGACGCCATTAATTTGTTTTAGAAGCTTTTTAAAATTTAAGTTTTAATACATAATTTTTCCATATTACTTCAAAAGAATACATTAAACTGTTTTATTTTGTAATGAGTTTAATATTCTTCATGAATTTATTTGTTTTAATACTTATACATGAACATTTTATTAGAAATATGTATATGAGTTTTGAAAATTGGCCTTTATATATGTATATAATCCCGAAAAATCCCGATCCGTCCCGGGATCCCGTTTTTTTTAATAAAAAAATCCCGAATCCCGGGTTTCAAAACACCCGGTCTCATTTGGCATCCCTACTATCAACCCAACCCAAAGTTGTACACAAATTTTCGTTTTTTTTCGACAGTTTTTGGTTTCGACTGCAGTTATTTTAAACCCTGTTGATAGTGAATTGCATAATTTGTTACACACGCTCAAATCTAAAAATAAACTAAAATATGTTTAAAAGTATGAGTAACAAAAATTAATGCAAAAGGTAACAACATGTAATTAATTTTAAGGTTAGAAATCTTAACAAAATATTTTTAAATTAAAAAAGTAGAATTTTCTAAGAAATTTATACATAACATATTTTAACCTTAATTAAATTTTATTGTTTCCCTGTGAAAATATGCTTGAACAAAGTCTTTTCAAGAACTTATAATTTGTTTGTTTCGTTGGACCTGTCGGTGAAAATGTCTATATATTTGCATGCATTTAAACAAACATTTCGTGTCAGTTTGACAACCCCTTTGCCGCTTTTACCGGAAGTTTATACGTTATTTAAGTTTTTTCGTTATCAGCAGTCTAAATATAGAATTCTATGGATACATTTTTTTTCTAAAATTTGCGGTTTTTGAAAAGTCTGTTCCACCGATTTTAGAATGACCTAGGAAGGGGTTATCAGATTTTATTAAGAGAACCGCTAAAAAACTTGAAATAAAAGTGCTTTAAAGTCGTGCAAATATTATTTTTTTATTTACTCAACGGTTTCAGAATAGTGCAGACCGCAATGTTTTTTTTTACAAAATTTGGAAAATTTATATTTTTACAATCCCTATAAAAAGTTGAAAACGGAAAAAACTTACTATTTTTATAACATATTCTAAAAATTACACATATTCCAAGGCGAATTTACACCAGGTGACCTTAACTTGATACGTAAGCAACAGCTGATTACTAACCTTGTGTCAAAATGATATACCGTTCATGTGGTTCTGGGGTTTATTTACTAAATTTTATAATTTGCGTTTAAAATGTGAAATTTAAATTTTTTTTAAATTATTAAATTTTAAAACAAACAATTTAAAATTAAAAAGAAAATGAAATATTTGTTTAAATTGTTTACTAAAGTGTTGTATTATTTTTGACACAACGTTAAAATATTTTACAGTGTTGTAAACGTTTTCAAAATAAGACCACCTTGTATGAATTCGCCTTGATATATTCCAAATAACATCAAGGCCCATTGAAAAGGTCTGCGCAAGAAGCCTGATGATCATTGTTTATGTTCTTTTTAGTTGTCAAAAGTTGTTTACATTTTGCTTACATGTGCATGTATACGTTTATGGTATGCCACACATACACGTTTTTTCCTTTTGCTTTGTATATGTGGTAGTAAATTTTTGACAACTAAAAAGAATCGATTTTTGTTTTTGTGCAAGTAAGCAGACCTGATAGATGGGCCTTGAAATAACATAAACGTCATTTGAAAATCGATGAATACTGGATGAGAAAACTACGCAATGGTTCTTAGATAATAAAATACACGTTATAGTGTGGGCATCGTCGTCCGAACCTAAATCCGTTGAGTCTAAATCGTCAATTATTAAAGACGCCTCAGGAATGAGCCTAAAATACTATACCCGAGCTAAGGGCAAATCAAAGTTAAAAATTACTAGAAACGATGACTAAAGCTGCGGTAACACTTTTTAAATATTTGATCAAATAAGCGTAACCCCAAATTTTGTTTATAGTTATTGAGATTAAACCTGGTCTTAATATCACAAAATAAACTAATTATACTACTAGACAAAGCAAAAAATTGTTTTTAGTAAGATGTGGCATTATAATCTAAATAAATATTGGAATTTAAGGAAATGGCTATTTAGTTTGCTGGTCGGTGTGACCGTAGCTTAAGAATAGCAAAAGCGATAGATTTTTACTAAATGGGGACACTATTTAGATTATTTTTCGATCGAAATTGTTTGCAGGGGTGAATTTAATACAAAATTTAAAGTGCGCTAGTTTTTAAGTTTTGTATGTGTTAGTTTACATCAGCAATTTCTTGTAGGGATGCTTTAGGTACTTTTGGGACAAAAATAATTGCGTTGGCTGGGACACTTCGAAAAGATGAACGCATATACTCTAGAATGGGAGACATTCGAGAATATACAGTCGTTTTTACTTAAATGCCTTTTATTTAAGTGCTCTTTTGACTTCTCTGCACAAAATGAGAAATTTTTGTCACTTTTCTTTAAAATCTCATACAAATATCATTTTAAGTCAATTTATTAATAGAAAATAATTGAATTACTTCTTCAAAATATTGGACTAAAATTTTTAAATCAAGGTTAAAAATCGAAAGTTTTTTCAAATGTATTATGGTTTAGGCTGAAACGTTTTCGTATATAAATTTTTTATTTTTAATTAAAAGCTTGTAATTATGTATATGCTAATGCTATTATAAATAAATAAATAATTAAAAGCTCATCTACACGCTTTTTAAAAACGCAATTATCATCTTCATTATCGCAGCAGTTGCAAATTTGTATATTCGGCTATGAAACCATAACATTTTCTATTCTGTTGTTGTTTAAATATTTCGCAAAGTTGCTTTATTTCATTTTTTAAAAAATTGGATTAAAACAGGTGCACAACAGTTTTGGTACAAAAGTAAGCTTTTACGGCTGGATAGTTTTTTTTAAAACCTCTTAACTACAGGCGCCATCAAGTTGGTGAATGACGCAGCCTTTCAAACTATTCCAAATCGCAAAATGCAAACATTTCTTTTAGATTATAATTTCGAGGAAGTTGAAGAAAACGTGTTTTATTTTGTGCAAAAAAAGTACAATTGCATACTTCTTTAATGGTACAAATAGTAAGAAAAGTACGCATACTGCTGAAAACAGTACGTCTAGCAAGTCTTACGTTAATCCACATCCCAAAAACTGGCCTATGAATTTCATAAAATCATGAAAATTGGTTTAAAGTCTAGGCATAAAGGGTTAACCTTTTAATAAAGTTTATGCATAAAAACGGACAAAAACTCGACTTATTTTTGATATTTGTATAGGAATAACAAAAAAATTTATTTTGAAAAATCTCCATTTTTTCGGCTCAATTAACGTGCTGATACCCGTGATTTTTACAAAAAGAAATCTAGCTGTGCATATAAATCCCAGGTGTAAAATCTTCCATATTTTGAAAGAAAAAAAAAATGTTTGTTTTTGGAAAAACTAGGTAACTCCATTTTTCGAAATAACAAGGTAACTGACATTGATTTTCGGTTTAAATATCCATAAATACGTTCAATGGAGCCAGATATCTTTAACATTATTTTAAATAATGTTTTGTTTAATGCGCATGCATAATAATATAAATTCATATTAAATAATTTGTGAAATATTTTAAAAACTTTGTGTGTATTTTTCGTGTTTTCAAAAAATTGATTAACCAAGTTTTTTCCCTACGGCCACAAATGACAGATAATTAGTTTTATCTTTCCGCTGAACGAATATGGTTGTGTATACGCTTGAAAATGCTGGGAAATATTGCGACATTACTTTGAAAATCATGGTAATGTTGCAGAATGTGTGCGAAAATTGCGTACGGATTTTGGAAGAAGAGAACCACCGTCAGCTCCGTATGTTCGTTATCTTGTAAAAAAAAGTGAAAGAAACTGGCATCCTCATCGATAAACCAAAGCGTGAAAAGCCAAAAACAGTGCGTACACCCGAGAATATTGCTGCTGTGGCAGAAAGTGTGCGTGAAGCGCCATCAACATCAATTCACCGTCGTTCTCAACAATTGAACATTTCGGAGACATCATTGAGACGAATTTTGCATAAAGACCTTGGTATGACGCCATACAAAGTCCAATTGGTTCAGAAGTTGAAGGAAACTGACCATCCAATGCGTTTTCGCTTCGCTAAGTGGGCCTGCGATCGACGTACAGAAGATGCCGATTTTGGTAAAAAAAAACCTTTTCAGATGAAGCTCATTTTGATCTTGGCGTGTATGTAAACAAGCAAAATTGTCGCATTTAGGGCACAGAAAACCCGCACGCATACATTGAAAAGTCGTTGGACCCAAAACCAGTCATTGTTTGGTGCGGATTTTGGTCCAGAGGCATAATTGGGCCATTTTTCTTCGAAAATGAGCAAGGAGTGGCCGTTACAGTCAATGGCGATCGTTATCGGGCCATGTTGAACGAATTTTTGTTCACAAAGGAGGATTTGGTTTCAAAAGGACGGCGCTACGTGCCACACAGCCGAAGCTACACTCGAAGTTTTGCGCCCTGTTTTTGAAGATCGCATTATAAGCCGCAGAGCTGGTGTCGTTTGGTCACCTCGGAGCTGCGATTTGAAACCGGTGGACTATTCTTTGTGCGGTGCCGTCAAAGATAAGTGTTACGCCGACAAGCCAGAGACAATTTACGCTTTAAAGGACAATATTCGTGAAGCCATTGGTGAAATACAGCCGCACACAATCGATAATGCACGGCCAGCCTAGGCAGCCATTTGAATGAAACTATTTGCCATTATTAACCGGAAGGATTGTACTTTCAAATAAAAAAAGAAATTTAAGAACATATTCAGTAATTTTTTTTATAGCATTTTCAAAAAAAAAAAAAAAAACAAGTAAGAAAGTATAGTCGGTCAAGCCTGACCATATGATACCCTACACCACAGTATTTAAAAACACATCATGCTTATGTGTCCATATAAATATGGATTTATCTATATGTATAAACTTTATGAAAATCGGTTTGAAAGTTTGTGAGAGGCGGAAATTGCCCCCTACCTCCCCTTGTGGTCCTATTTTTGAAAAACTGTATAGCTAATGTGCCCATATAGATGTGGATCTATCTATGTTTTAAATTTCGGTTTGATAGTTTCTGAGAGGAAGAAATTTCCCCCTATCTTCCCTCGTGGTCCTACGATTCGGCCCATTTTCAATAGGCTTGGTCCTTGTGCCGATAAGAACCTATTTTATCAAATTATCTCCAAAATTGCGACCTGGGGGTCTCCTCTCTATTGCGATGTGAAAGAAAATTGTAGCAAATCTAGCGATTGGTACTCTTTAATACGTTCGCGCATATGTCTTTCGCATCTTTTAATTTTTTTTTCTTTTCGTAAATCATCACTTTATTTTATTTAGATTTTTTAATTTCAAGTATTTTTATACACTTTGGCATTTCATTACTGTAAATCCGCACCATCTTTAATTTTTATTGCCACTATTCAGCTTCTTTTCCAGAAAATTTGGCGAAAGAGATAGAGAGAACCAAGTTGGCATTTAGCTTTCGCATGGAAAATGTTTTCGCATCGCAATAGAGAGTAGACCCCCTGTACTTTGCGCACAAGGTTACATGGACAGCCAGCCAGCCGGACGGACATCGTTAGTTTGACTCAGAAAGTGATTCTGAGTAGATCGGCATACTTTAAGGTGGGTCTAGGACCACTATTTTAAGGCGTTACTGGCCCATCAGCACAAATGCATAATACCCTCTCCTCTATTGTGGTGTGGGTATAAAAAGTTATTTGGCGGACCCTTTATATTCAAAGAATAAATAAAATACATACAAATATAGCTCGAAAACTAAAGTAAATCCTGTCAATAAATTTAAAGTTGCAGGATGCAGGCAAAATAATTCTACTCAAAATTCAATTAAGCCAAGCCATATTTTAGAAACTTAAGTTTTAATAATTTCCCAATATATGCAATAAAGTATACGTTGGGACGACAAAAACAAAACTTCCCTAGAGGGAAGCGAACCGACACTGAAGTAGTCCCGTGATAGGTCTTTGGTGGTAGGGACCGGTTCCAGTTCTAACACTTTATATGAATAAAACCTATCACTTTTACATGGGGTTGCCATTGGAGGGGGTCAATTGACACTATTTGACCAATCACAGACCTATTCTCAATGAACCTGCTTAGTGTCAGTTACTAAAAAGTAGTATTATTTAAATACAATGTAGTATTATTTCAATAAAACTAGTCCAAGAATTAAATTTAAGACCCAAATTTTAGAAATTACCAAAAAATGTGTCACATCACCGCTGAAGACTGTTCTGTAATTCATTACTTTTTCTACCTTTTTGTTCTTTATAAACCAGTTAAGGGATTGGTTCTTCTTTCACTGGTTATGAGTCCTTTCTTTTTGTACTTGTTCTATTTTCACAAATCTCAGGACCAGTCGCTTGGATCAATTGACACAAATTTCCTGCAGGGTTAAGACAAGAATATCTTCGCATAAATCTGACCATAAAGCTATTGACAAACCTATTGAACAAAAAACTGCACTAGCAGCCCACTGTACGTTGAAAAATCACAATTACCGACAAGACACAGAAAATTGTGCACACATATACAGACAATTAATAAACAAAAACAGACGATCGATAAACTAGATTTAGTTAAGAAAATCTAATAAGTAGTGGCACAAGTGTTATTGTGAAGTTTTGTGTTATTATATTTTTTAATTGTTAACATGAATGTAATTATCTTTGTAATATTATGTTTTGTTTAATAATTAGAAACTGGGAATTATTTCCTTTCATAGGTTACTTTAATTTATTCAACATTTTTTATTTTTTCGAATTATTATTGTATTTATTTAGCCAGACCCCTGAAGATTGTTAGCGATGCTAACCGAAATATTGGGAAAATAATAAAAATATAAAAAAACAAAAATATCAAGAATTTTTTATTTTATTTATATACGTGGACCTGCAGCCAAACCAAAACAACTAATAATATTTTTATGAATAGATGAATATTTTACCTTTTATTTTTCTTATGTTTGTTTGTTTTAGGTCACAAATAAAATAAACTCAACTTAAGTTTTTCTTATTGCAAAGATTGTTTTGACAACCAATTATTTCCAAATTATTATACATTTTTTTAAATGTTAAAATTGTTAGCAGTAAAAATGGCCGTAGAAACCCAAATTCAATCGGTTTGTATGGTTATGGTTATGGTTATGGTTACGTCGTTATGTTACATACATACATATGTGTAATCAAATAGAGCTTTGCTCATAAGGTTGCTTCAAGCAGCTATTTTGCAAGGTTATGTTTATGTCACGTATAATTGGAGCTTTTGTTTTATATTTTAAAATAACTTTTTATAAAAAACCAAAATCATTAACAACTACATACATACATAAGTTTCAATTCTTAATTCTTGTTTTTATTTTTTTTTTTAGTTTTATAAACATGGACTCCTTTTTGAGTCTTTTTGATCCAAATCAACCAGATGATGGTTTTGACGAAGAACCGGATATACGTAACAACAACTCCAGCGATTCGAATACAAATACAAGTGGTCAAAGTGGAAATTCTGGAGGAAGCAGCAGTGAAAGCGAACTAGATGGACGAAATAACAATAGCAATAAGAAAATAATAATTGATTTTGACCAAGGTATACTACCGCCAGAACCACAATTAGGAAATATTGAATATAAACTTAAGTTAATAAGTCCATCAAAGCAGAGATTTGAGCATCTGGTAACACAAATGAAATGGCGCTTAAGGGAGGGTCACGGTGAGGCCATCTATGAAATAGGTGTATCGGATTCTGGACATTTGCATGGTCTTAATGAAAAAGACATGAATGCTTCGCTTTGTACCCTGAAACAAATGGCTCACAAGTTGGGCGCCAGTACATCAGTATTAAGGCGGAAATATGTTGCTGGGCGAAGATCAGTAGCTGAAGTTTTAGTACGAAAAATACCAGACGATCAGCACAATATAGAAGTAAGAGTGGCAGTTTTAGGAGGGGCCGATGCCGGTAAATCCACTTTATTAGGCGTATTAACACAGGGAGAATTTGACAATGGTCGTGGAAGAGCGCGATTAAATATGTTTAGGCATATGCATGAAATACAGTCTGGACGCACGTCGTGTATATCCCATGAAACATTGGGTTTTGATGCTCAAGGAAATATTATTAATTATAAGTATAATGAAATGATGACGGCGGAGGAAATAAGTGATCGTTCAACAAAACTAGTAACATTTATGGATTTAGCTGGTCATCGACGTTACATGCGCACTACAGTGCAAGCGTTATCCGGCTACTCACCACACTATGCCATGCTTGTGGTATCGGCCGGCGGTGGCTTTAATGGCACCAGTCAGGAGCATTTATCTATTGTACGAGCTTTAGATATGCCATTCTTTGTAGTCATAACCAAAACTGACATCACATCGCCAGAGCAAACTATACAAGAACTTAAGAATTTGCTAACCTCAATCGGTTGTCGGAAGGTACCGTTTGTTGTAACAAATACAGACGAAGTTATTTCGGCTGGTTCGAATCAATTTTCTGAAAACATTGTCCCCATTTTTTGTGTATCAAATGTAACGGGCTCTGGCTTAAATCTAGTCACTAGATTTCTATACGTTCTTTCACCGGGAGTAAGCAATTCGGAAAAGGAACGGCTGGAACAGGAATCTTGTGAATTTCATATCGATGAAATTTTTAGGGTCTCCGAAGTTGGTCCAGTTGTTGGTGGTCTATTGGTGAAGGGAGTTTTAACGGAAAATATGCCCATGAAAATAGGACCTTTACCGTGTGGTAGTTTTCATTCGGTAACAGTACACACCATACATCGTAATAAGGCTCCATGTAGAGTAGTTAGAGCTGGACAAAGTGCATCACTGTCATTTACACCTAATCAACAACTGCCCTCGTTACGTAGTGGAATGGTCTTGCTAGCTGATTCTGGAAATAATGATGATCAGCCTTGTGGTACATTATTTTTTCAGGTAATTTTTTTAGAGGATTTATATTATATTAAGTACGAGTATTAACAGCGAAAAAACTATATTTACTCCTTTCACACGATAAAATGCTAATGCATATTCATGTACATATAATTGTTAAAAGCGAGAAGTATTTTAAATTGTTTCTCAAAAAACGGTATTGCTTACTTTTTTATATTTTGGTGTAAAGCGCAACTAACTCTACACTTAGTAACAAAAGGGATAACGATTGAATAACATGGTCCGAAAATACAACCTTATTTGCAATCTGGCGTTACATTAAAAAAAGTAGACTTTTCGCTGAAAATGCCCATATTTACCTTAAAACGAGCAAAGATTTATACATTTTATAGCTTGAAAAATAAATCTGTATTAGACCAAAGTTTACTTAAAAAGGTTTTATACAAAACATCTTGCTCAATTCGCAGTCTTATTCAGTTTTGTAATGCAAGTCAAAATCCACTTCCGCTGTTTTAACGTCACGCCAGCGCAGATTCTTGCTTATATCTGCAAATCCTTAGCGTCGATAACTGTAACGTTTTTTCTGAATATAGTGCTACTTCATTGTTTTGTATATATAAACATTTTTTTACATTTAGTGGTACAAATATCACGACACGTCAAAATGGAAATGCCCATATTCAAATTAGTATGCTGATTCGAGAGAGCGTTCTCAATTTTTGATTTCGCTTATCAAGCATATAGGTTCTGTGTGAATTCAACACACCTTAAAATTACAAAAACAAAACAAAATTTAAAATTTTTCAAACGGGACAAAATTTTAAACTCGTTTTCGACTGTACATATATAAAAAAAATCTGTGAATTACAACACAAGTTTTGAAAGCTTTTTTTTAAAACTAAAGTGGAATAATGTGTTATATTGAAAATTGTATGTTCCTCCTTTTTTATGATTCAGATCTGGGGCCTGATTCTTGCAGTCGTGATCAAGTACTTTCTAGATTTGAAAGCAATTTAATATCTAATTATTTCAGTCAATACTGAACGAATCGGAATTATTTTTACAGTGTTGTAAGTTCTAAAGCTTGTTTGTTTTAAATTTCATTTAAATCTGTTAGATAGCTTTGGAGATCAGAAATTGCTCCTTCACACCCCTCGTGGTCCTATTTTTAAAAAAATATATAGCTTATGTGTCCATGTATATATGGATCTATCTATGTTTTAAATTTCATTAAGATCTGTTAGATAGCTTCGGAGAAGCAGAAATTGCCCCTAACCGACCCTCGTTGTCCTAACTTTTAATTTTGTTTTAAACCATCAGTGAAAATACCCCTTTCCAACGCATGTATTGGTTTGTAAAAAGGGTAAGTAGTTCCTGAGTTATAAAACAGCTTTGCAAAATAAGCTTACCGCCTTAGTTAAATTTTAAAAAGCTTTAAAATTATCTCAATATTTTTCTGAATAACACAAAAAAAAATTTTCCCTAGTTCCAAAATGTTTAAAATTGCATTTGCCATCCCTGCTCTCTTTCTCGCTCTGTATATTTACGTTATACATACGTAATAAATACACATACTTTATTTTTGTCTGCATGCACCCACGAGGGCGCTGTTTACGATATTAAACTGGCTCCCGGTGGATATCTCGGCCAAACAGATGGATCTTTGCTCAGCGACGCGGCTGAACGCGGTGCACAGATGGCCGGCCAGTGATTATGTATACGCCGGGATAATCAAATGTTCGATTGTCTCTGATGGGGTGGACTATTGCACCCCGGAGCCTTTCTTTGGCTCGGGGTACGCGACACATATGGCGCACAGCAATGCGCTGGCGGTCGTAAGCACTTTCCATGGACCAACCCTATGGGTTTACACTGATGGTTCGAGGAAAGGTGAAAGGGTTGGCGGAGGTTTCTTCATAGAGGAACTGGATATAAAAGTTTCCTTTCGTCTGTCGGATGGATGCAGTGTCCTGCAGGCGGAGATCTCGGCTATAAGGCGGGCGGCACGTATATTTACTGACATCAAGGCTGCCCATGCTTCCCTAGCGGGTGTCTACACGACATCTAGGTTAACTGTAGAATGTCGGACGTCTTTGAATGAGATTGCGAAGCATTCAAGGGTAACGCTAATATGGATACCAGGGCACTCAGAACGCCCGGGCAATCAGGTAGCAGATGGGCTGGCCAAACAAGGTGAATCACGTATTCATTGATCTATTCGTTGGCCTTCCAATGGCTCACTGTAAGTCACTTATAGGCCTAAAATGCAATGATTACTGAAGAAGTTGTCAGGACGAGGAGGAAAAGGAGACTGTGCTTCACTTTCTTTGTCAATGCCCTGGGTTTCGGGGCGTCAGGGAAAAATACCTGGGGAAACCGGTGGTTGGCTACTTGGAGGATCTATCTAGGATAGAACTTGGATCGATTCTTCCCTTTATTAGGAAGACGAATTGGTTTAACTTTGCAGTGACGCCATCTGAGCAACTGCTCTATAGGATGGGCATTGGCGCTGGGTATCACAAAGGGACCAATAAATGACCCAAGTGAGCTGTCTCTCGATGGCTGCCCATGGAACCTAACCTAACCTTGCTTCTGATATTTTTTTGCGGTTTTTAAATTTGCTACTTGCTGTAGTACCGAGATTAACTGTAACGAATTCGCCTTGGATAGTACCTTAGGTTCATTAGGGAGAGTTTTCATTGTTTACCCATGTACGATTTTTATTCAAAACGAATGCATTATCGAACTGTCCCTGCTGCTTCGACCTTCAGGATGTATTATCTGACAATCACACTCCAACAACTTCAAAAACCATCTCGACATTCTTGGGATCATCGGTTTAGACAACCTTACCCATTACTTTATAAATTGGCCACAGTTTGGCAGCTGTGGGCCAAGAGAAAGAAAGATATGCATAAAAAAAATTAAAATATTCGACATTTTAGTAATTTTGGGGCATTAGATAGATGTAGTTTTTTTCGCGCTAGTTTTTCAGACACAGACAGGAAAACAAAGTTTCAATTGGTTTCCGATACAAAATTGAATGTTCTTCGAATAAATCAAGTTTTAGCCAAAATTTCCATGAGGCCATAAAATACGAACGGTAGCTGAACTAGCAAAATCCAAACAGTGGCTTGCAATTGCATTTAGTTCGTCGAGAAATTCAACACGAGAAGAAGTTTGCCTTTTACGTTTTGCATAGTATAATCCTAATACATTTTAATATTGTTTGTTTTACAAACTGTACATAAATATGTAAATAAATTATATTATTTTGGGATTAGGAAACAAATATTTCATTTAAAATACACTATTCAATTTTAAAATTGAATGGTTATTTTTATTTGATGCTCGATTTAAAATGCTTAATCAAATTCATAATTTTTTTTTTAATAAAATTATGTTGCCATCCATACATGGGCATACTGCATTAAAAATTTTATATTGACTGCATCTGAACATTTTTTAAATTTTTTAAACAATATAATTTTACTACTGAAATAATGCAGTAATCAGCTAGTTTTTACGTATTACTGAGACAAATGAAAATCTGTTCAATAAGCAGGAAAACTACTGGTTACTTCTACTATACATAATGCAGTACGCCCATTTATAATGCCATCAAAGGTTTTCATTAACTTTAATATACTGATATGTTTTTTTGTTTACTCCTTACAGGCTAAAGTATCTGTACTATTTCATGCTACTGCCATTTATGTGGGATTTCAGACTACCGTACATATTGGAAGTATACGACAAACCGCTATTATACGCGGAATAATGGGTGGCGAAAAAATTGGCACCAATGAAAGCGCATCAGTGATGTTTCAATTTGTTGGCCATCCAGAATATGTACGACCGGGTATGAGAGTTCTATTTCGTGAAGGATCTAACAAAGGTATAGGAGTTGTAACTCAAGTTTTTCCACTCAACAAAGCTATAGGCCAACGTTAGATCGCTCTTTCACAAACCTAAAACAATACTCGTACTATTGTTACACAAAATTTATCATTACATTTGTATGTATTTAGAAATAACGTGCAACAAACATACGTATAAGCTAAAATTAAACACCTATGTTTCGGAAGCCCTCAAAACAAATTGTACCTCAGATATTTCAAAAAAAAAATATTCAAATTTTGACGACCATTTTTAGTATATACAAATTAAATTTATGTTTAAAAACAATACATTTTATTATTATTAATATGTTCTTCATTCAAACAAAAAAAAAACTAAATACACAGAGTAATTAAAGAACAAACATACATATGTATATATAAATCCCGATTAATATTTAATATTTCCTTCAGTAAATTAAATAATATTTTGTTGGTTCAGTTTTAACTGTGACCTTATGTGTTTAGTGCAGACAGATTATTAGAAAGTTAATTGAATAGTATAATTTTAATTTAATTAGGTATGTTTATAATATAATTTTTCATCACTACAGTTTAATATCCAGAAAGAATTTGATATAAAATAATGTTTTATGGAATGTACTTAAATGAAATAAGCAGTTGCTTTGTTAAGCCTCCGTTTGTGCCGGTTCACACATGTCAAGTTTGACTCGTCAAGTCTTGAGTTTTTAATAGAGAGGAGAAATGGCATTCTCTTTTCCCTTCTCTCCTAAAAGCTCAAGACTTGACGAGTAAAACTTGTCGTGTGCGAACCTTAACTTTTTCATTTGCTATCAAAATTAAATGTTTATCATTCATATAGTGTATGTAAGTATGTAAATATACAAAAAAAAAATAAAAACATTATTATTTGTGTTTAATTCCACAAGCCGACAAACCAAATGATATCCGTAATAATATTATTTTGGCATCATATCAGCAAAGGTAAGCCCGAGAATGAGTTCATACATGACTCAAAACTACGAGTATATGTATACTTAGGGTAGCCAGATATGGAATTGACAAAAAAGTACATTGATGGAAAAAGGATGTACATTTAAGAAAAAAAGTACATACATTTATTTTTTTTTTAAAAACGTTTAAAAAATTCATTAAATAACATAAAATAACAATTTATTCAATAAAGAACATTAAAATGAGATCGTAAATATTATTTACCTTTAAGAAAAAAAGTATTTTTTTTTTATAAAGTTTTGAAAATTCATTAAATAACAATTTATTCAACAAAGAACATAAAAATGAGATCGTAAATAAGAATAAGTAATAACTTAAAATTAGTCAGGTCTTTTCAAATTCAATTCTTTTTTTTTTTAAATAAATTTAATTTAAATATTTTTTAATACAGTGGCCGACAAATGTCTACATACGACTACATTGAAGATAATTTATCAAGCCTTAATTAAAGCTTAATGGCGCTCAGATTGATTAAATATTAAATCTACTACGAGAAAAATTTTTAATTTTTTAAATACTGTAAAATAATCGGCATTTTTTGACCTTCAATGCTTTTGACCACAAATTTTTTGGTAAGCAATGAAAATGTTTAATTATTTTCATATTTCATTACTATCTTTCTTTTGTCCACAAATTTTTTGAAAGAAAGGATTTTATTGTTTATTAATTTTAGTAACCCTAAATGTATATATATATATATGTTCCCGAAGATCCTATAAGAAGCATAGGGCCCCTAAGTGTTAGTAATGAGATATAAAAATAATTCAACAAAAAAAAGTACAAAAAGAAGTACAAAAGGGTTAAAAAAAGTACTTTAGCGTACTTTTTTAGGTGTTATGCAGAAAGCAGTACATTGATGAAAAAAAAAGTACTTGTACTGCTGAAAAAAGTACGTCTGGCAAGCCTATGTATACTTGTAGCTTGCTACCTAAAAGGTATGACATGCGAAAATTATATACATACATACATATATTTTTCAAAAATAGTAACAGCAGCAATGATATTGATAAATTAAAGCTGCGCTTTAATTGATACATTCAAAATTAATCTGCCCTATGACAAATATGTATTAGTAATTGCAGAAAGGGGTTGAGTTCATGTACCATAGCATGTATCACTGATGGGATTTGTGGTACAATTGTACTAAATTTGGTACAATCGAAACTCTACTGGTACACTGGTACAATTCATTCTTTTTTGGTAAAATAATAATTAATACCAAGAAGTTTTATTATTTCTTACTTTTCTTTTCAATAATAACATTTTTAATAACATATCTTCAGCCATGACCAAAACTACCAGAAATTGCATTAGTATTGTTAATGTATAAATAAGTACATACGTATATGTATAAGTAAATGTACTCGTATTCCTGTATGAAGCTGTATCTCCACTTTTGTCGTTTGTTGTGGTGACACTATTTACACTTTTGTCTGCTTTTAACAAAAATGAGAAAATGAGAAATTTTTGCTTCTTTATTTTGTATACTCGCAGCACAATATTGAAGAGGGTATTATGCGTTTGTGCTGATGTGTGTAACACTCAAAAATATTGGTTCTAGACACTTTTAGTATACCGATCGACTAAATATCACTTTCTGAGTCGATTCAACGATGTCCCTCATATCGGGTGACTGGCTGGTTGTATGTCAATTAGGCATTTAAAATTTATGCATATAGGAAAAATGGCATAGAATAGTCGAATAGAGCATAAAAAAGTGTGGAACCCATACAAAACATTGGGTCAAAAAACCATCAATTATTCAGAAGATTCAGCAAAGCATTCCTATTGTGTAAGTCATCACATACATATCGAGCCTTTGCTGCAATAGAGTAATAACTGAAAAAACCAAATATTTGAGCTAATGTATTTGATTCTTTAATTCCCAGAGGAACATAGGACCGCCTACAGGCAAAAAATGTTGAGTAAATCGCCATATCGATTCTTCATATTGTGTAAAAATTTCATACAAATATGTTATACACTCAATTGATGAAATTATTTACATTGGTTTTAAATCATAAGGACAAATTCAACTGAAAATGGTAAGAATCGGTTCATAATTTCACATAGCCCTGATACAAACTTCTTTTCGGAATAGTGTTTGTGCCTAAAAACCATCTCATTATGATTTTTTATGAATTTACTTTTATTGCAATTTTAATCATTTTTAAAAAATTTATTTGAATCGATTTTTGTAACATACTAGCGGACCCGGCGAACTTCGCCTCGCCCAATTTTATATGCCAAAATGACACCTGTCAGATTGCGCAAAGTCTAAGTCAACGTATAACGCCATCTATCGGATTTTGGCAGAGAACTTGTTTTTTTAATTTGGAAAGCCATTAAGGAATAATTTAACACAAAATTTCGTACAAAAAATCAATTTGCGATTTTTCCGACTTTTGCGGAGAGATTTTCCAATTTTCCGCATTTCGCATTTTCTGCAATTTTCCATGATTAACACTAAGAACTTTCTATTGTTTGATTTGGAAAGCCATTAAGGAATAATTTCACAAAAAATTTCATACAAAAACTCGATTTTCGCTTCTTCCAATTTTCCAACTTTTCCGAAGGGAATTTCCAAATTTTCCCCCGTAAAAACCTTTTCCTCGAAAATACAAACAACTGCAAAAAATTTTTACAGAAATCGGCCCAGCCGTTCTCATTTTATGAATTACTATAAATTTTTTGTATGTACATATTGGATTTCGCTACGCCCCCCATCAGACTTCACAGTGTCACCCGCCTGAATATTCTGAAGATTCCCTGGAAATTTCATCAAAATCGGCCCAGCCGTTTTATATACATACATATATAGATTATGACGATAGCTCACATTAAAATACTAATCCCGGAACTAGCTTTTAATGCCATTACTTCCTTATAAATGTGGGTACTGATATAAAAATTGGCTAAACAACTTTTACAACAGCTACGTCATGATAACTATAGCGCTGGTAAATCCAACTTAACCAGAGGTCCCACATAAGCGCCCTTCCCAAAATCACTTAATGGCAACAAATCTCACATAGATGAAGATACCTCAATAATATTCTTAACCTCCGAACATAATTTTGTTCATTCGGGTCCATGATTGCCCATGAGTCCCAAGAGCGATGGAATAAAGAGAGATGTATGCCGTTTTATTGTATAGCTAAATTTTGGTACAATTTATGTCAATTTGGTACAATTTTGCAATTGAGGCGGTTAAATTTTAGAATTGTCAGATCCCAACAGTGGTATGTATTGCTAAGAAACTACCGTAAAAAGTCATGAATCAAATACACAATATTGCGTGTTATGTAGTTTGAAGATAAATATGTAGATGTTAAATTTATTACAAAAAAAAAAATTAAATATTTTTGAAATTATAAAAATAAAAGAAATTATTTTTAATTATCACAGTTTTCTAAAATTATATTATAACCAAGCCGAATTCATTACATGTAATCTCGGCACTACAAGTAAAACTCATACAAAAACCTTAAGCAATTTTTTTTGTAAAATCATCGTACAATGTCAAAAACAGATATAAAACAAAACAAACAAGACAATTAACAAAATTTTGACATTCAACAATTATAAAGCTAAAAAATTGTTATTAGCAGGGCTGTTAAGTTCACCTGTAATGAATTTGCCTTGATTAAAACTGTATCATTTCATCATATCAAATATAAAACAAAATTACTATATACATTTTGTATATGAATATTGAATTTTTTGTTTTTAAAAAAGTATTAATTATGATATCATTAAATATATATTTACATAAATAAATTATTTGTAATTAATAATAATATTAACTAGTTTATATTTGCTTCTTGAAATCTTGTAAAACACAGAATTTGTTTATTATCATTTTGTACAGATTGATTGGAATTCGAGTGAAATTGAAATCTAACAAATTTTGAAAACGATTCCATTTAAAAAGTTCATACAAATATTTTTTTGTATACTTATATCGTAATTTAAGTAGCATTTATCTTTATCAGAACTTCTCTTAAAATCAGGGAAAACCACGATAATGTTTAAAAGAACTAAAAATCTTCATCAATTTCACTGGATGTCCATTTCAAGAAAACAAATAATAATAAAAACAAAGAATTAAATATACGGTATCATTTCTTGGTTTGTTAAGAATAGGAATTTTTTCTATAAACACATGCTCTCTTTTCTATTACAAATAATTTTTTTTTGTGTTCAAAAATAAAATGCATATATCGATGGCTTAATATATAAAAGGCGTAACTCAATTTTATTTACATAGATTTTTTGATTTTGAAAGACAAGTTCAAATTCATCTCGCTATAAAATAAAATTTGTTGCATTTTTTTATAAAAAATTGCAATAAAACTTTTTTATATCTATTATTGTACGGATTCAATTAAGTTATTTCTTCCTTTGTAAACAAACAAAAATCTAGTTACGCCTTTTAATATAAAGCCATCGGTATAGAAAAAAAAATTTAAAAATTAACAACGTGTTTTTATTGATTTTTTTCTAAAACAATTTGCTATCTAGATTCATCTTCTTTATGACTAATTTTAATTTTTTTATTTGTCGTTTCATTAACATTTTCATCTGTTTCTCCTTCGAGTTGAACGGCCTTTTCTCCAACTTTCGAATGAAAACGAAATAGTACTGGTATCTCACCTAATGAAGGATTGCCATTAACTTCTAGTAAACGAATCCAAGACAGGAGGGAGTCTTTTGTTGATGTTCCCGTGGCACAAATTCCAAATATAGTACCATCGTCTTGCTGATGTACGGAACACACTTTACCAACTTGATATTGTTTTTTGACAGTCGGTCTTCCAAATAAAGGAACATTTAGTCGTGTGACGTCTGAAATAAAAACATGATAATTAAAAAAGTCTTTTAAAATGAATTTACTTTGACATCAAGTTAAATTTTAAAGCAAGCCAAAAAATGTTTGTTTTTAATGTGTAAATACAAATTTAAAATATCTTTTATCAAAATAAATTAGGTTTTTACTAAAAAAAACTTTAGCGACCACAAAATTTTTATATTTTTTGCTGTTCGACTTATGGCCTTCAAACAAAATATAATTTAAGAGTTATCAAAATCGATTTTTATAAATACAAATTCTAGGGAGAACCCTAATAAAATAAATTTTTGGTGGAAACTAAAAGTTATACCGCCTACGATGTAGAGCTTTAGTTTTCAAAATTATTTTTTAATTAGAATTGTGGTTCTTTTGTTGAACTATTTATGGTTCTTAATCCAAATTTTTAATATTTTAATCAGGCTTAAGTTCATCAAATTTAATTTTCATTAAATTATTTTTATGAAGAAAGGAATTTTACAACATGAAAATTAATTAAAATTGTTATTGATAATCATTCATTCTTGACTGACCTGAGATACGAACCCAGGCGGCTGGTTACCATGACATGTTTCGATCACAACCACTTGATCTCCTCAGATGGACGCTGCTGACGTCAATAGTCAAACATCAATCCTTAAACCAAATTGTATTTTAACCTTTGGTAGATCGAAATTTGCTTTTTTGAATGATTATCCATTTTAATTGATTTTACATGTTTTTCCTAACTTCTGTTTTTCCGTACTTATTTCAAGAATTCTTCTTGAAGTCCAAGAAGGAGATCAAGTGGTTGTGATCGAAATATGTCATGGTAACCAGCCGCCTGGGTTCGTATCTCAGGTCAGTCAAGAATGAATGATTATCAATAACAGTTTTAATTAATTTTCATGTTGCAAAATTCCTTTATTCATAAAAATAATTTAATGAAAATTAAATTTGATGAACTTAAGCCTGATTAAAATATTAAAAATTTGGATTAAAAAATTATTTTTTTTTTTTTTGGATTTATGTATGTATATAAAAAGTTCGATGCTCTGAGTATAATAGAAATAGTAAATAATATAAAATATTTGGGTTTTCCGATAAACATGCACTTAAAATTAAAAGAACATATAGAATACATATTAGAAACAAAATATCAATTATAACAGCAACAAACAAAATATCAATATCAACAATAAACATTTACAATACTACGATTAAACCACATTTTGAATTTGGATCTGCTGTTTCCCAGCAAGAAACTTTTGAAGTTGTTTAAGAAGAAGGGATACTTTCATGACTTTGGCACTTAACTACTTGAATGGATTTAAAATGCCTTCCAAAATTTGAATAAATTTTAAATAAGTGAACTCATGAAAAATTACATGCAATGCAACTCTTATTTAGGAATTACAATTTTCACTATAATTTGGTATTCTTTAAGGATTGAAAGGGGACGAATATTTTAAACAATTGACTTTAATGATTGAGTTAAATTTTTTTAATATATGTATGTATATGTACATATATTTGCAAAATGCATGTGCATAGTTCTTGATGAAAGAAATGAAATTGTTATTAAAATTTTAACAATATAATAATTAAATCACATTAAGTACTTTGTGAAAAATAATTTGCAATCCTACATAGACATGTACATTGTTTACTTTGTAGAACATCATGACTAATCACTTTTCGTTTTCTGCAGGTAGTCAGATGTACCTAAACTAATTCACTAGCTTTAAAACAAACAAATTTCGGACGCGCTTAAATTAATTTATAACACATTTCCATAATGCATATAAAAATTAATATTAATTACCAATGAAAATACGTATTAAAATCATTAAAGATTCATTGCTTTTTATTCACACTCATTTCAGTAAATATTCCGGATCAATGAAAACCCCGATCTAATCACTGAACTTTCATTGGTTCTAAGCAATATTTCAAATGACGAGCCGTGTACCTAAATGTGAACCCATGCTCGTCAATGACACGCTAATGTTAAAATCATGCATGTTTCACCAAAAAAGAACCAGTGCATTATCCGCGGAACCCATGAATTTACTACTTGTTTTGCATGAATTTTTCGCTGGGTTTTTATACATGCTGTTTAGAACAGCAAATACCTATCAAGAATGCAAAAATTACAGCATAAAGCTATTCGCAAAATACTCAAATGCAATCGATATATGTTGGACACTCAAATAGCTTAATAAACAACAAAGATTAGAGCTGAATACAATTTATTTTATTAAAAATTAGACAGGCATCTGAATATTTGTGCCCGTAATTTCTACAAAAAGATAGCAGGTCGTGCTCGTACCTAACAGTTATCTTTACCTAAATCAACGTTTATTTTGCCTACGTGTTTTTACCTTCAGTTGTCCTTTAAAATATGGCAGCTTTTACACCATAGATTTCTATGCACAGCTAGATTTTTTTTTGTAGAAATTACAGACATTAGTAGAACAACTTAGAACGCCAGATTTTATACTACACCGACCAGGTAACAACACAGTGCAAAGATTTCTGTTATACAATAGATTTAATCTTACAATATGATGCCAAATTTTATTAAAAAGAAAGAAAATTTCATTTGAGTTTATTGATGTAATTTGCAAAAGAAATATAAAAGTATTAAAAATACTACTAATAAATAATAATAAATTGGTTTAGTTTAATGAAAATTTTATTTAACTTTTCAATTTATTTCCTTATGCAAATAAATAATTTGTGAGTATGAAAGTGGTAATTTATTTTTCGCCCAAAGGATGGCTACCATAGGACCAATCGCTAAATTTTTTTAAATAAACAAAGTATTACTCACCATCTTCATCTTCGTCCTGATTAAGACTTTTTAAAAACTCTACATCTGGATCAGCTCGTAATGTAAAATAATTTATAGTTCTATTTCTTATCCAAATTATAAAGGGACCTTCTATATATAAAGCCTTATTTGTAGGATGTTCTTTTAATAGCTGGGCTTGATCAGGACTCATGCCACTTACAATCCACGTTTCATCCAAGGCATCTTTAACATCTTTTGTATCAAATATAGATACTTGCGATCTAATATCAACAGTACACATACGTTCTACAGCCAATTTAGCAACGGTTAGAGTTTCAGCAGGTACTGGATTAGGCAATGGCCAAGGTGATAAATTTTTAAATTTCGGCATCCAATACATCATACGCCAATATTTGCGTAACGGATGACCTTGCCGACCGAATATATTCAATAACATTGCTTCCATTTCGTAATCGGGCATAACACCCAAATCTTCCATTTGTTCAAGTAAGTCTACAATACACTGCTGTTGTTTAGGATAATGCATAAATTCAGCTTGAAACATATTTTTCGGTATCATTTTTCCTTTTGGCATAACATTAATCAAAGCCTTGTAAACCTCCAAATCGTGTTCAACACCAAATTCAGACATGTGCTTCATGGCAGCGTATATGAATTCAACATGATTTCTTCGATGAACATCTCGTTCGGTAAATATATTAACCATACTTAAATAAACACCTTTGGTTTTTTCCGAGGCTGCAGCAAATGGATTTTTTACGGCTGGAACAAATGTTCTGGGAGGTTTTCTTTTTGTTTGCTGTTGATCGTTCTGGTTGTTCGACTCTTGGTCCTGACTTTCTTCATCATCCGGCTGAGATTTTTTATTAGCAGTTGAGTAGTTTTTCCATTTACTTGTATGTTGTGTCCCGATGGTTGTTATTACCGCCGATAATCGATGTGGATACCGTTGTAGTATAACTTTTAGTTGATTTATCATTTTGCTCTAAAAATCTTTTAAAATTTGTATTTAATAATTATTTATTAATTTAGGAAATTTAAATAATTTACTTAAAAATATTTCTAAAAATTTGTTGCAAAACAGTTTTGGACTAGAGCTGCAAAACAATCGATAGTTTTATTTTTGACGGCCTTTCGATAGGTTTCCTTGATATCGATGTTATCGGCAAATTTCTCTATCTGCGATTTCTGATCAAAGTGGCGATTTTTTTAACTCAGCGATGCCAATTTAGCACCTTTTCTTTTCTGAGTAAAATTCTGCATTTATTCTGCCTTTTCAATCCACATGACAAAAACATATGTAGCTTAAGAGTTTTTAAACTTGGTACAGATTTCTTCGTAGAGAATGCTCGAGATCTGTATTAAAAAACATTTACTTATTATATTTTATTTTAATGAGGATAGCGAAGCGCACTGGGTTAAGCTAGTAATAGCAATAAAGTACTAAAAGATATTGTGTAGTCGATGGTTACCTTTAAGCAAAAGGACCAAATAAACGGCACAGGCCAAGGCGAATTGACTAGAAGGTGGGGTTAAGTCAACATATGATGTTTTATCGGTGGACCACTTGTCAAAGCTTGTATACAAACTAGTTTTTTATGTAAAGAAACATTTAAGTTTTACAAGGAATATTTTTGACAATCCGACCAAAGCAGCAGTGTTGTTTTAGAGTTGACCTCACCTTCTACTCAATTCGCCTTGGCACAGGCAGTTAAAAACAAGATGTTTGTGTGATTATACAAATTTGTTAATATACACAAAAATATGCTCAATACTTTTTATATATATTTGTGAACCTTCCTTCATATGTTTGGTCATTTTTTTTATTTAGAACTTAAATGCAGTTCGAAAATACAAAGTTATTAATTGCCTTTGCACTTGACGGCAACACGATCAAGTTATGCCTTTCACTTCCTTTAAATGTTCACTACTTTTTAATTTGACCACTAAGTTGCTTTCAAATTGATTTTTCCATTTTATGTTAAATTTTAAGAGCTGATCCATTATATATAAAAAAAATATTTGTTAATTTAAAAAAAAAATTTGTTTTTAAAAATTCTTATAGTTTTTTGCAAATTAACTTTGATAAAAGCTACTATTCTAGTTGTTTTTTCGTCGAGGGCATTTTTAAATTGAAATTGACTGACAATTTGTATGCAGCCTGAACTACGGCTGTCAATTCAAACGACTTATGACAAGCAGCTTGTGTGAACAACTTGAAAGTTATTTATTGAATGTGTGGCTG
This sequence comes from Pollenia labialis, assembly GCA_949318255.1. Classification (NCBI taxonomy): domain Eukaryota; kingdom Metazoa; phylum Arthropoda; class Insecta; order Diptera; family Polleniidae; genus Pollenia; species Pollenia labialis. The sequence goes on along the minus strand of OX439139.1, from coordinate 144,700,185 downwards.
CAGGGTTCTTGAATTCTTTTTGGAACTTCTTACAAAATCACTTATTTTTATGCCAAAATCGCTGAATTATCCACATTTTTCGCGAAAAAATCGCAACTAAAATTTTCTGCAAAAGTAGAGGTTTCACTTGTTTTGTTTTTAAATTTCTTTACGTACATATATTTAAGTAAATAGATGTTCTTAAAATTCGCTTAATTTAATAAAATTAAATGTTAATAAAATAGTGAAATAACTGTGAATATTCATAAACAATTAAGGATTTCAAGTGAGAAATATTAGTGAAAAAATTGCAGTAGAAAACGAAAAGGAAAAGAAGAAATAAAAAGCTTTAAACAATGAGACATCAAAAGAGCACTTGTGAAAAAAAGGTTCCTGTAAAAATAAAGAAAGATTTAGCAAACAACATGACGCACATATGGAAAAATTAAACTAAAAATGAAACAACAAGTTGTTGTGCAAAATAAAGAACGTTTTCTATACAAAAAATAATATACATATTTATTGCAAAAGTTAAATAAAATGATAAACATGCAGTGGTATTATAATGTTTTGGTTCGTCGGCCATATCTTATGATTTTGTTTATTGCTGTTCTAAGTGTTGCTTGTATTATTGTATCATTGACTACAAACAATTTGCCAGATTTTACGGATCCAACATTGGTAAGTTGTTGAATAAAAAATGTTTTGCTACATTAATTAAAGTTTTTTAACACATGTTGGTACATGCATAGGTATCTATATTAATGTATGCAAGTGTTAACGCTAAATATTTGTATAAAAATTGTGTGTGAAGTTAAATGTGTAACCCTAGACACATTCTGTTCTGTTACAGAATAATGTTAACCACAACATAATTTATGTAATCGTTTTTATGAGATGAGTCCAGATTTCTGGATAGGAGTCTTCGTGGGCGAAACAAACTAATAGAATTTGTGAACACAGAGTTGTTCCATCGTTTTCCAAAATCAGACTTCTTAACAGAGCGAATTTAAACGACTTATTTATAACTTACAGTTTTAAATCCTTTGGAGGACTCTTATTCCAGAAATCTGGAGTCAACCTGTGGAGAATTGGAAAACGATGGAACAACTCTTGGCTTAAGTCTAGTTTACCAACGCAGCTCTAAATAAAAAAAAAAGTACATACCTATGGTTATAGACAATTTAAAAATAAGAAGAAAAAATAAAATGACAAAATTCTCGGAAACGAATAGTTTCCCGGTGTTTGTTATACTATAGAGGAGAAATTCCATGCGCCCGGCCGAAGGCCGGCTATGCGGAGAGGCTTTATTTAGCGAAGCCGGTGTTTGCTATACCATAGAGGATAAAATCCTTGCGCCCGGCCGAAGGCCGGCTATGCAGAGAAGCTTTATTTAGAGAAGTTAGGGCTTATTTGATTACATATTTATTACCTAGTGCACTTCCGTAACATTTTAATATAAGCTTTCAAATGATACCAATGTTGGCCATATACGTTCAGAAATGTAGTGGGAAATCACAAATTCATATGAAAACTTCCGAGGTCCATAATTCGGAAACTATGCGTTTCCGTGAATTTTGCCATTTTATTTTTTCTTTTTATTTTTCAATTTTCTTTCACACTATGTACTTTTTTTTTTATTTAGAGCTGCGTTGGTAAACTAGACTTGTTCCCAACTCTTTGCTCGCAATTAATATTATTTTTTTCGCCCACATTGACTCCTATTCCAGAAATCTGGAATCATCCCTCCTAAAAGCGTAATCATAAGTAATCATAAGCGAATTTAAACGACTTATTTATAACTTACAGTTTTAAATCCTTTGAAGGACTCTTATTCCAGAAATCTGGAGTCAACCTGTGGAGAATTGGAAAACTATGGAACAACTCTTGGCTTAAGTCTAGTTTACCAACGCAGCTCTAAATAAAAAAAAAAGTACATATGGTTATAGAATATTGAACATTTTAATATAAGCTTTCAAATGATACCAATATTGGCCATATACGTTCAGAAATGTAGTGGGAAATCACAAATTCATATGAAAACTTCCGGGGTCCATAATTCGGAAACTATGCGTTTCCGAGAATTTTGCCTTTTTATTTTTCAATTTTCTTTCACACTATGTACTTTTTTTTTTATTTAGAGCTAGTTTAGACTTGTTCCCAACTCTTTGCTCGCAATTAATATTATTTTTTTCGCCCACATTGACTCCTATTCCAGAAATCTGGAATCATCCCTCATAAAAGCGTAATCATAAGTTCTGTTAAGTGGTTAACATTATTCTGTTGATACAATAGAATGTGTCTAGGGTTACACATTTTTATGTTCTTTGGCGTTAGGGTCTTAAGTCAGAAAATATTTACTTGGTGAATTTTATAGACTTTTTTCCTAAAGAGCAGGTGATTACGATTAGAAGAAGTTGTGCTTATAAAAATTATAAACAACAAAATACTTTGGCAGTCGACATGCTAGAAAGTGTTTGGTTTGACTGACTGGAGCTTTTAATAAATTCCTAAGCTAAAGCAGTAGAGATCAGTAAATAACTTAAGCTAAAGTTTAGGATTCTGTTAAAAACTAAGTCCAACATTTGGAGTTAATGTTAACAAATTTTGTGGCGGAACATTACTTACCATCTTATGTTTTGTATCACCTCGAAAATTATTAAAAAACGGAATCACCGACTCAAATATTGTAAAAAAATGCTTAATTCACCGCAGACTATACTGGACTATTCAATTTTTAACAAGAAACAATATTATTTTTATTATAATTGATGCAGGTACAGATTGTAAGACAATAAAAAATTTTGCAACATTTATGTATTTCATTCACAGTAATATATAAAAGCCTCCTACTCCAATTAACATATCGCACTCGATCAACAAGAGGGTTTTAACTACAAACCCGCTGCAAAAATATCGTTGCATTTTGTCAACTTCTTGGTAATGAAACGGTTGGTTAAAAAATTATTTTTCATTTGCCTTTAATGTACAATTAAAAATTGTTTTGCTTCTACTGAAAAATTTAAAATTTTGTAAATCTTGTGTAATAAGCGCGATATATTACCAAGATATATTCCTGAATACAAATATAATGTAATTTTAATACATAATTTTAAACATACTTTTACTTTTAACCAGGGTTTGTTAAAATGGCAGAAAAAATGGTTAAAAATTGCTGCCAAAATGGCACGAAAAAGTATAAAAAATGGCACGAAAAAGTATAAAAATGGAACGAAAAATGTCAAAATAGCACCAACATTTATGTCTATTCTAAAATAATCTTTCAAAAAGAGTTTAAATTTACAGGTTTCAAACGACTTATTGTTGACGTTGGAGAGATTGAAAGAAAAGCGGTTTAAAGCATAGCCATTTTCTCTGTTCTTTTTCTTGTCATTTCTTAAAATTGGTAGTCTTCTATTTCTTGTTTCTAGGTTTGTAAGAAGGTTGTTTTCATTCATCTCAAAAAAATCATCTAAATCATTGTAGTAAAAGTCTGTACTAAACATTCCTAAAAATAAATTATTCCCAAGCTCTGTGGTTTCAAGTCTTTGTATTTTATTTTAAAAATTGTTAATCAAAGGAAATGTTCCTGAGTTAAGAAACAATAAAAGGTTATTTAAAACGTACCGGCTTGTCTTTTTTACATAAAAGGAAAAACTAATACATACTGTGAAAAAACTAATTTTCGATTAATCGACCTAAATTATTCGAATTGTTCGTTATAAGCAATGTCGAAATCGAAATAAAATAAGCAATGTAATATAGTTTATTGGCCTTATTATTCTAACATTTAATAGACCAAAAATTTTCGACTAATCGAACAACGATTATTCGTTTGACTCCCCTATAACTGGAGCATATTTGGAAGCTAATAGTTCAGAAGGAGAAAGGTTGTCACTAAATTTATCCGACTCACTTTCACTTAAATGTGAGAAGTCCACTTGCAAAAACCGCTATGTTAAAAAAACAAATTTCAGAGAAAATCGATTAAAACATTTTTTTAAAATTGAAATTACAAGCCGTAACTTCGCGGCTGACGGCTAGCCGCCAAGCCGATTTTTTTCAACAAGCCCCGCCGTCGCCGATACACTCTGCTGATCGATGGCTTAATTGCTAGCTGATTATCATGTTTTCTTTTTTTTTAATATTTAGGCAAAATTTGTTATTCAATTAACTTTTGGTTAGTTTTTAATATTATTTTAGTTAGTGAATACTTGCTAAAGTCGGTATTTAATAAAATTAGTGGCAGTATTACCATATACGAATATAAATCTTATTTTAAAAATTTTGTTGTGAAAAAATTTGAAAAATTTTAACGAAACTTTTTTGTATTAAATTCATCAGTTATTGTCATAGGATATAAATTATTTTTTGGTTTCTATTTTGCCAACAGCAAAAAAATGTTTTAAAAAGGTACTAACACCATACAGAAAGGCACTGTATTGAAAACTTCTTTAAATTCGTTATGTATACGAATTCAAAAACGGACTTTTTAAGTATTTTAAATATTTTATTGCAAACAATTATATGTATTTATAAATTTTAAAATCAAGTTCATTTTATTTACATGTTTTCTACTCTACCACTTGTCTAAATGCAAAATTAACATTTTCTGTATTCGTAGAAGTTATGAAAGTTTTAAAAATAGAATTATCTTTCTAAGGAAAATAATTTAATAAACTTGAGCCTGAATAATTTGCTAATATAATTGTTTACCATAAAATATTTAAAATACTTAAAAAATCTTAAATAATTCATAAAGTTTTACTAAAAATAATTTTTAAAAATGTTTTTTTACTCGGAATAAGTTGTTTTGAAAAGTAATTGTAATATTTTCAAAATAAAGTCTACCAACACCTTATTACTTATTACACCTTATATAATTTTGAATACATTTTTTTTGTTCAAATTGTTTTCATTCGTTTGAAAAGTTTAAATAAAAGTGTTCCTCATTACAAGTGTTAAAAAAATAAATACCAGTTGTTAATAAAATTTATTAATGAGTCGAAAAATAGAAAGATGCAAAAGAAGTGGAAAAATAGTTTTGAAGGAACGCACAGGAAGTGAGTCAGTAGTCTGTAATGTCTTGTAAAAAAAATAAATTTATTTACTATTTTGAAATGCCTGATAATGGTTTAAAATTTTAAGAAAATCTTAATGATCTAATTACTGTGTTACTGAACATAGTTCAACTAACAAGGTATTTGCTGTAAATAATATTTTTTCATAAAATTTAATTAACTACTATAAAATTTTTAGTTTTTAAATGAATAACTCATTATTTGTCCTTTTGTTTAACCTGTTTGTTATTCTATGTTCTCTCCACATACAGTTCGGCGCAGCCGAATATTTTTTATGTCGTCAAAAAGTTCGGCGCAAAGCAGCTCAGTCGCCGCAGCGGAATATTTTTGGTCCTTAGCCGCCGCCGGAAATTTTTAATCGCCTTGCTTCTCTACTAGAGAGTTTACTGCCCTGCCCGTCTATACCAGAGATAATTATTGCGACATATATTGCACTAAATGTCAAAATTATGTTATCTTTAATGTAGACAGTAATTTTTTGTACATATTTATTGCCGCCAATTTACGTTGCAATAATTGTTAGTACATTTTTGTTGACAATTATTGCTTACATAAAACGTCAAATTTGGTTGTAAGTTGAAAAAAGAATCAAAAAAGAAAAATAAATAGAAGCATATTGCGTGGGAAAGAAATTATGTTTGTCAAATGGTAGCTAATTATAATTGTAGTAAAAGAATTAAATTAAAGAATTTAATAAACACTAAAATAAAATTACAAAAATTTTTTTATTAATACATATAATTATTTTCTTATTCGATCTTTATTATTTAGATTTATGTTAATTTGCTTAAGTTCTTTATATATAAAATTTTAATTTTACTTTAACAAAAAAAAAATTAATAAAATTAATATTTTTATATAATAAAAGGCCTCAAGCTTAAACAAATTAATATTCATTTAAATAATGAAGTCAAATAAGAATGAATTTATGTTAATAAAAATAATTTTTGCAAGATAGCGCTAGTTTTTACACTGCGCCTTCTTCCTTGATTTTTTTTAAATTCTGAATTAACATAAATACGTTTTCCCATGCCTTAAACATAAGCTGAGCAATAAGAAATATTGCTCTGTTGTTCTGCCGACGTTATTGCCAACTTGCTGAGATATTTATCTTTAGTGTAGATCTAGGGTTAGCAATAGTATTGAATATTTAACCAGAAATTGCGTGTAACTTACGGAGTTTTGTAAGAGATTGATAATGGCTTTGGAAGGCATTTTAAAAAACAAATAAAATGGCGGCTTTTGCAGAATTTTTATTTTTTTCAACTTACCGGTGTTTTCCGGGATTTCCCGTCCCGGGAATTTTAATTATTATATTTCTCGCTTTCCCGCGATTTTTTTTGGGGGATCCCTGGAATTAAAAAAATTGCTTAGTTTCAGAAAACAGCAATTTTTACTCTGATTCTCATTGTCCATGGACAAGTCTTAAAAATAGGAGATACCTAAACATATCGCTCCTTTATTGCAGCATAGTCATATTTACAAAAAAATCTAGCTCGGCAATATACCCTGGAAGTGCGGGGAAACCGAAATAAAAAAAAATAAGGACACTCGTGTAAGATACTACAACATAAAATTTGAAAAACACATTGTCCTAAAGATAACAGATGGACCTAATGAAAAGAAAAGGTTTGTGCTATTTTTTGCAGCAATCTTAAAATCAGATGTGTGCAACAACTTTTTACTATTTGTCCAACTTCGGTAAAAAAAGTGTACGAAATTTTCGGAAACATGGTTATCAGTAAATAAAATCAGAAAGTTATTTCATAAGCCGTTAAAAAATGTTAATATATTTAATAAAATATTTTTTGAATTAACGTTTTGATCTCATATCTTGAATACCTCAATTTTTGTTTGTTTTTATTATTGTTTTGTGTATTAAATTGTTATGTTTATGTTATCTTTTTATCTTGTATCTAGAGCATAATAATACGAAATTTACATATAAAAGCGCAAGGTAATAATAATTCAAGTTCCGCTTTCAATCTTCAATTAATGTTTGTAATATTTAAGCATTTATTTTACTTTTCTGTAAACAAGTTGCATTACGTTTGTTTATAAAAGTTTTTTTTATTAATAAAATACAAATTTACTTTGTATTATTTGTATGTAGCGGGATGCCGGGAAATTTATAAAAATATTCCGCTTTCCCGAATCGAAAAACTCCGGAAAAAACGCTTAATGGGACTACTCCTCGCATATACTATTTACTATTTTAATTAATCTTGTAACCCGTTATTACGATCTAATTTTTTTTTAAACTTTTCTACAAAATCTTTTTACCGACATCTTTAATATTTTCCTTAGCACTGCCAATTAAGTGTAAGATTTTATTTATAGAAAGCCTTTTAGTTTGTAATTTAAAGAGACTTGAGCAGATGCATTAAAAGTGCTCTTTTACGTACACTTGTTCACTTATTCACTTTTAGAAGAAAAATAAGCGCAAATAAAAGTTTTAATTATGTAAAAAAACAAATAGTCTTTAAAAAAGAAAAGTTTCTATGAAGTTTAAGCGAAAAACATTGATCGTGTGTAAAAACAAACAGAGTTGATAAGTGCGCAATTCTTATAATAAATGACCATTCAAATGCAGAGTATCTTATTCTAGGAATAATTATTTGTGGATTTGTACTGGATAGAAAAAACATGAATTCAGACCGAAGTGAAATTCTTAAAAGAAGAAAAACCCAAGAAACATCGAACGCAATATGATATATTCATACTCTTTCGAACATTGTATAATTAACGAACTATCATGTTCATAATACGTTTCAATCTAGAAACAAAATAAGCTACCGTACCAGAAATAACCGCAAGACCATAAATTATGTGAGACATTAGAATCGTATATAAATTGGTAGAAGGTACTATTTTGAAAACAAAAAAATACCGAAAGTCTCGAAAAATAATCTAGGGTATTTTACAAATGCGTGCATATGTAGGTAATTTATTTTTATATAAAAACAAAAAACTAAGTTTAGTTGCCTAAGATAATTGGTAATTTATAAAAAAAGTTTTGCCTAAAATTTTTGTTATTATTACTAATTGGGTTAGGTATCTTCTTCGAATTTTTTTAATATATGTATGTATGCAGGCTTATTTGATTTTTTCATTCAATTGGAAATTTTTTTGTGAAAAAAGTTCAAATTTAATTTCAATTTAAAATTTTTGAATTTAAAATAAGTTAAAAACTATTCGGTAGAGTATAAAGATACAATGTATTTATGTGAGTATATTATACACATAAGATCTCCACTGAACTTTTTACAAAAAAGATGTATGCATATAAAAAATAAAAGCAATAATTTTTTATTACTTTTATTGATGACGATTAACGAAGCGAACATTTCCATGCTGGATAATTATTGATTTTAAAGGCAAAATTAGTTATAATCCTGGAAAAAAAGATTTAGAAGCATTAACAGAAGGAAGGCCTAATGAAAATTATGAGTTCCACAGAAACACCACTGGATGCGCTTGTTACAACAAAAACAAACAAAAAATCACAAAATTCAAGTTTAAGTGAAAGCAAACTAAATATGCACTATTTTGACAAATTAATAAATCAAATTTATCGTTCAATTCCAATAGGTTTAAAAAATATATATCGCTCCTCCAAAATATGATATTTTGGAGTTAATGATGCAGAATTGTTCGCTATGAGTTTATTTTGTGTATAAATTGTATCTTTATATCTTTTATACTTTCCCCGTTTGATGAAAATAAATAAAATAAATTAAATATTACAATGAAATTAAATAAATTTTATTTAAAGTATGTAACCAAAAAAAGTATATAGTAAATTTACCTAAAATCTATGATACAAAATTACACTTAGATAATTTTCCAAAAATAAAAATATAAAATAACTTTGCTATCATTGGTAAATTTTCAAAGTTTTTAAGTAACCCTGCCTTTACACATGCAAGTAATTACTTGCAAGTAGTGCATACGTATTATCAACGAAAATGTCGAAGAAAAAGCCGAAAGTCTTGCAAGTGGCTTGAGTGTTTACACAGTCAGTTGTAAGTTCATTCTTCAAATGTTCTCGAAGCGAAAACATCTTATTAAAAAGATTTGATTTTCGGTTTAAAAACATTACCAGGTTAAAAACATTACTAGGATATAACAAAATATATTTAATTATTTCTTTTTTATTTAATTTTCGGTCCATCTTGATGAAATAATTATGTTTATTTTATAAAATATGTGACTCCAGTATTGCCGTAGTGGCGATGCCATAATATTACTGAGAAAATATTTTGATTAACAATTTTTTTTTTCAAAATGCTTAAAATTTACGATTAATATTGCCATTAAGATGCGATGTTGTATATTTGTGCTTTTTTTTATTTGTTATTTTTTATAAATACACTTAAAATCCGCTTTAAACATTACTTTTATATAACTAAGTACTAGTAAATTGATACAAAATTCATCCACGGTAACACTATTTTTTCATTTGTCATTTTACTTGCTGCAAGTGTCAAATATTTACTTGCGGGCAAATTCTCTTGCAAGTTGGGCTGCAAGTACGAAAAATGTGCTGGCGTTAGTGAAAAAGTGTGAGTGTATTGAGTTTTTCGAACTTGTACTTGCAAGTGTAAACCCTAGGTAATTTTAACAAAATAATTAGATACTTTTTCGAACATAGAAACTACCTAAGTTAATAGTTTTATTAGCTAAGAAACTTAGATACTGCCATGCTACCCTTGCGCTTAGTTAATTTTATACCATATATTTAGGTAATTTTACCTATGATTTTTTTTGTGTGTAGTCTCTGCATGTTGAATTTTATGTTTTTATGTTAAGTATTAATAAAATTCAAAAAGTACCAGTTAAAGTACGAAGAAGTACAAAAAATATCCCTCTTACAAAGGAACCGTGTCGACGGCACATTGAACCTTACATGTTAACTAGGTGCAATATTAACCGAAATTCCAAAAGTACTTTTAAAGAACAAAAAAGTGCTAAAAAGTTGCATGTTTAATTTTACATATGTTTCTAGGCTCATTATTAACGAAAATAAAAAAGAACCAGTTCTAGAACGAAAAGGAAAAAAAACCATTGCCTTACATAATCTTATCCACTCAGAAAGATTCATGTTTAATTTTATATTTCTAGGTGCAATATTAACGAAAATTCAAAAAGTATCAATTGAAGGACAATAAAGTACCAACATTTTCCATCTCATAGGTTATCATTCATTCAGGACCCTGCACCTATAATTTTATGTTTCTAAGTTTAATATTATAGAAAATTAAAAAATTACGACATGCAACAAAGTAAAAAAAAAAGAAGTTTAATTTCCCGTATTTCCCCTTTTTGATAATTTGTTTCTCTCCATTACATTATAAAACAATTTCAATATTGTAGTGGGAGCAAGGCGAATTCATAAAGGTGACCGCATCTTGAGAAAGAGCTATGCTAGCTATCCCCTTTCTTTTAAAAATACAGGTAACCCTCCTACAAGACGGCTTCGTACAAAACGATTTCGATCTAAGACGAAAAAAAATTTGCGGCAATTTCATCATCTACAACACGGTTTCATTCTAACACGATAAAATGGAAATGCAACTTTATCATGATTGAGTTGTTAAAATTGTACTTAAATAGTATAAAAGTACTAATTTATGCATCCCCCAGATTAGAATAAAAATGTAACTCTTGTTTAAGTTTGTCTATTTTTTTTTTTATGTACATATGTATGTACATATTTCTAATAAATACAATATATTTAAAGAAAATATTTAATTAAAAAAAATTTTTTTTTACACTGTCTCCTAGCCTCATATTACACGTTTTCCTACAACACGGCGTTTTCTAGGAACCTATATACCGTGTTGTAGGAGGGTTACCTATACCATGTATTTTGTTTTTGTACATATAAAGTTAGAGTGAATATCAAAATTATTTGTTGAAAACCTACACAATTGCTTTAGAAAGTAAATCTTTTTCCTTTATTGCAAATTTATTGTAGCTCTACTTTAAATCCTTGTGTTTATATTTAATATTCACTTTGCTTGTTTATATATGTATATAAATTCCTGGGATTCCTAGTTCGAACAAAGGGCTTTTTTAATTAAATTTAAATAAGTTTTTTTCAGTACATTTTTTTGACGACTAAGAAAAATATTCGGCTGCGACGAACTTATGTAGAGAAAACTAACTGAGCTACCTAAACAAGAGCGGCAAGCGTTTTTTTAAACATGAAAATTCTATTGCGAATACATTTTCAATAAAATAAAACGACCGAGCGATCTATCAAATAAGATTTTCCCGCCGGGTGGTGTTAAATTCGCGTTTTAAAGGTTTGTTTCGCATAAACTGTGTGAAAATGAAGAGTTTTGACATAAAACAGACGCTTGCCGCTCTTGTTTAGGTAGCTCAGATATAAACAAAGGGGTTAAAGAAAACAAAATATGATTTATTCATTTAAAAAATAAAAATTCACAAAAAGCATGTTCCATTTCAAAACAAAGCTTGCAGAATCCAAACTTTTCGGATATTGATTTGGCACGCATACTATTGATTCACTTCCTGTGCGTTCGTTCAAAACTGTTTTTGCCACTTCTTTTGCAGCTTTATTGCGTCGGAGAATACGTTTTAATTCAGTGTAATTAATTATCGCAACTTATTCGATTTGTCGGTATCGCTATCCAAGATTTCTCCGCACTCCTCAGTACAGACTGGTTCTGTCCTGGGTCTTCTAGTACATATTATCATTGGAAGGTTCCGTACTGGGTCTTGTAGAACTACTGTTGCTTAACATAAAAAAGCTTTCTATTTTTCGACTCATTCAGAATTTACTAATAAAATGACCTCACAAGCGCAGCTGTTTGCAGTGATTTTCTTCGTATGTGACGTTTGGCGTCATTTTTTTTGTTTATTTACATTTTTTATAAAGACATTTTGACATTTGCCGAACCAATTCTAGCAACAAAATGCCTGTTGTGTTTTTTATTGTTTCATTGTTGTAGTACTGAGGTCACTTTGTTTATATATTTTGGACTCATTGATTTACTTTATTACACAACTGGTATTCATTTTTTAACACTTGTAATGAGAAACACTTTTATTTAAACTTTTCAAACGAATGAAAACAATTTAAACAAAAACAAGTTAAAAAAGTATAGTCGGTCAATCCCGACCATATGTCGGTGTTACACACTTCTCTCCTCATAAGGACCCAGAATATATGTATACACTTTATAGGGTCTTAGAATCAATATTGTAGAAATTACAAACGGAATGACAAACTTATATTCATATACCCTTTTTCACCAGTGGTGAAGGGTATAAAAGGAATAAAAATTTTTGTTAAAATTAATCACAAATGATTTTTTCACAAATCTTTTAATAAAATATCTTTTTCTTTGCTGGTAATTTACAAAACAAAATTCAAAAAAATCATGATTAATTTGAGTCTTATTTTTGCAAAACACTGGTAATTCAAAAATAGAAAATTTTAATCCCTAACTCGATTGTTTTGCAATACCCGAGACGCTCTACTTTTTGAACCTATAGCGACCCTCCCGATATGTCTATTAGGTTTGGAATAGTGCACGACTTTTTGATTTCGATACGCTAGAACCCCCAATTTAGTGAAGTTTGTAAAAAAACGCATAAGCCAAAAAATTAGGGGGTCGGATGGGGGTAAATGGCTCCTCATCGGGGTCAACGCTAGGGGAAAATGATACAAAAGCCAAAAAAAGCTTCTCAACTGTCCCTGAGTCGCTCCTCTTCTTCTTTATTTGCCAATTCGTTTTCCGAATGTAAGCGACCATTTCAATTAAATTTTATATTATTTTAAATGATACATATCATAAGTTTTTTATTAAATATTTCTGAAAAAGTTTCTCGATTTCTCGCCTCGATAAACAGGTTGCCTGTATCACATTTGTTTCTTTTCTTCCTCTATTTGGCCGTCCTTCAACATTTGTTCGCGTGATAATTTGTAACAATTTGTATTTTGGGTTCCTCATAATGTGGCCCAGGTATGCTGTTAAGATATAATCTATTGCAGCAAAAACGCTTTAGCTTATTGAAAAAACTAAAAAAAAAAAAAATCCGCAATAAAATTTCCATTAAGAAAAGTCAAATTTTATTCAAATATGCGCAGTCGTTTTAGAAACAATATTTTTTCTTTGGAAAAAACAATAATTTTTTTTTATTAAAATTTCTAAATTTTTGTTTTGTTAAAAATTCATTATAAAAATTTTCCAGACGTATAAACAAGCCAAAACAAGCCATAAACGATTAAAATCTATTAACAACTTTTGATTTTAATCATTTATGGCTTGTTTTGTTTGTAAGCCATACTGCAACTCATCATATTTTAAGGCTGCGCGTGTTGTAACATGATCTGCTTTTCTTAAAACACATTTCTTAACTTCAATTATAATTGTTGTGAAATCACATTGCAACTCAGCATAATTAAAGTTTGCGCATGTTGTAATGCGACTTGCACTAATAAGCATTTTCGTGAACGGCTGTTAGTTTGTTTATACCCGTGAGACTGTCAAAATTTTTATTTTATTTTTTATTTTTAAATATCGTCACCTTAAACGCAAACGGACGTAACTACAAAGGTTTCGAAATCGAGTTTTTGATTGATCATGGTTTGTTTTATTAACCTTCGCCTTAGCAATACCCACCCATGTGACCATTTCTGTTTTTTTTTTGTAAAATAGCTTTTGTTTCAGTTAAAAATAAATTTTTATTCAATGAACAAATTGTTAAGTTCTTAAAAAAATAGAAAAATATTCGTTTGACCAAGAGTTGTTTATCATATCTGTAGTACCACCCGGATGGTTATTGGTAAACGATGTAAATATATAAAAGTCTTCGGTAAAAATGACAGCTTTAAAAAAGAAATTCAAACGAACGGAACTGCAAGTGTATCTTTTTTTTTTATGCAAAAAGACGTAACTCTTTTATGGAAAACATACTGGGGTCTAATCACCGCATACGATATCGAGCAAAATTGATCCAAAATTTTTATTTTGGTATCACGACTCTCGATATGGAATGGAATTTATTGAATTTGAAATAGTAGCATTCGATAAAGAGTAACTCTACATTACATTTCTCGAGTTTTCATTCGATACGTCAGTGTCTATCATATGCAAAAACATTCGATAGTTTATTCGATACGATAGTATCGAATGCGGTGATTAGACCCCTGTTGGAAATACTTTGATAAATCTACTTCAGCTTTTTAAACATAAACCACAAAAATTAGGAGGATATTATGCATTATTGCTTATTTGTGTAACCCTAAAAAATATTTTTATATACCGATCATCAAACAATCCCCTTTTGACTCGATCTAAAGATGTCCGCCCAGCTCATGTAAACTTAAATTTTTTATTTATTAGTTGTCATTTAAAATTCCGTCTGTATTAAAAACATGTGTTTTTTAGTTAAAAAATTAAAAACATAAATTTGTTTTCTTCATTTTTATTAAAATATATACATATGTAAAAAAAAATAAATTATTATTTGTGGCATTATTGGCTGCACATTTAAAAATGACGTATGTATGTAGTAAATGTGTAACACCCGTTTGTTTCAGAAACAATCAAGTCAAAAGTACGAAATTAACATAAAAACTAAATATAAAGAAAGTGAAAAAAAATTGCTAAAAATAAATAAAAATAAAGTTTTTTCCTTCTCCTGTAAAAAAAAAATTAAAGGTGTAGCTACGGCCGTTTGCATTCAAGATGACGATATATTTCTAAGCACATACATATACATATTTATATGTATCAGGGATGATGTATTACTTTTTTAAAATTGTACCTTATTCAGTACAAATTGTACCTTTTCGCCCCTATTGTACTAATTCCAAAAAAAAAAAAAAATATTTTTTACTATGTATATGTATGTATTTGTTATTAGAATAACAAAAAATCATCGAACAAACATCAATAATTAATTGTAATACGTATATTTTTTCACATAATTTAAATATACTTTTATCAATTAACAAAAAAAATTTGTAAATACATACATACATATGTAAAAGGGAATTTAGAAGAACACTTTTAAACTTGTTATTTTAGAGTTGATAGTGGAATATCGGCCCATAATTATAGTCATAAACAAAGCATACTTTAAGAGTTTTAAAGTAAGCTTTTATTAAAAATATGCTTTTGATCTACTATAGACAAGCAAAAGCATACTTTAAACGATAAAACCGATGTTAATTTTAAAACTAGCTGAAGTTGTTTTTAACTCATTAATAAACAGCATCAGCTGTTTTTCGCCAAATAAAAAAGTTCTTGCAAAATAGTAAAAATGTTTATGTTACAAGATATTTGCCGATATTTTGCAATTATTAATGATTTGGAAGAAAAATTTTATGGAAAGAAATACAAAATACATATGTATAGGCCCTAATTGCGTAAAACGCAACGCCAAAAATTACATTGATAGCGAAAACAAAGTCATATTGCGGTGACTTGAATTTTAAAATTGTATTCCACTTGTAGTTTTTAAGTACTTATGCAATGCTAATAGTTTTTAGTTTGAGTTTTTAAACGCGTTTAAGCAAAATGTTGATTAAGTTAATCAAAGCCGTCCACATTACATTTGCGATGATTAAGGCTATAAGATCCAGTACAACACAATCTCAAAAATGTTGAATCTGTATTTGAGAAACTTATGGCATCTGGTCTTAAGGTGAATCTAGAAAAAACCCAGTTCCTCCAAACACAGGTGTCCATTTTAGGTTATATTATATCGGAAGACGGAATCCGAGCGGATCCCCAGAAGGTTGAGGCCAAACAGAATTAAGTCCCCCTGGTAGACTTAGGCCCGTTTTCACAACTTACCGTTAGCTAAAGGTAGGATTTTATCGGCCGTATTAAAGTGTTCCATTATTACAACTTTACTTTAACCTACCAGGTATGATGAAACTTAGGCCCTAATTTTGTAAATCACAACGCAACGACAAAGAATTACATTGAAAGCAAAAACAAATTCATAAATATTTTGTAATTTTGTTGTTGCCTCTTACAGAAATTCACATTGGTTTTTAAGATTTCATACGCCTCATTGCTTGTGGCTTGCGGCGAATGTTGTATTGACAATATACCTTTCGCGATTCTCTGATATCTGGATACATTAGTTCATTAATTTCATATTTGAAATTGCCCTCCCTACCGCAATATGTTTCAATTTGTTGCATTTCTTTTTTGTAGGCGGATGATCGTACTTGGAATGCTTGAAGGGACTAAGCTCGTCGGAACGGGGAGGGTTCTTGACCATCCGAAATACCACTTTGCAACACAACAGAAAATTAAAAAAATTCATTCCAAGATTTACCTCATTTTTTTTTTTTTTTGCTATATAAGGACATGCTATTAAACAAAATTTATACTATGGCAATGAAGTGATCGATGTTTGCACCACTTTGAACACTATTAATTTAAACCCCTCCCATCTATCGCTCAAATACGTCAGTGTTCCTTAAAATGTTAGTTTCGTATCTTCCCATATAAAGATTTTACTATCTAACCTACCATTCGGCTTATAAATACTATTGTCAACATTTCTAAATGATTCTCTTACTCAGACTTATTCATTTTCGCAATTTTTGTTTGTTTATTCAATAAAATTTTCATTACACATATACACAAATATAATTATTCGAAATTCACAAAAAGTGAGATATAAAAAAAAAATTACTAGAATTTATCGTTCTTCAGTTATAAAAATTCAAAAAAATTATGTTTAATTCAATTAAATATTTTTTTTCAAATAAACTAATTTATTTGTAAAAATAAAATAAATCGATTGCATGTTTTAATAAAAGATTGTATATTATTGACTTACGGTTTTTTCTTTAGCGTAGTTTTACCCATAATTTCATAATTGCTTATCTACTTAGCTGATATCGACGATTTGAGCTCAAATACATCCACCTTTATACAATCTGTAATTCAGAATTTTGATTAATTATTGCCAATAAGAAGAAAATAATATACAATAATTTAAACATGCTAAATTAAATCTATATTTTCTAGGTTTTTATATAAATAACTTGAATAAATAATTTTAATATATTCAAAATATTTAAGTAAATAAGGTTACATTAAATCACATTAAATATTGTAAAAGTATTTTACAGAAATTTAAAAAAAAAACAATTTTTATGTAAATAGAAATTATCTTTTTTTTTATGTCTGTAAAATACTCCTGTAACAAGACAGGGTTTAAATTTAAAGAGAATTAAAGTTCAAGAAAATGTTTAGCAGAGCTAAATTTAATGTGAGTATTTAATGTTAATGGGTTCATCATCATCTGTTAAATACTTAATGTTAATTGTTAATATAAAAAAAAGAATACTTAATGTTGAGTTTCCAATATCATTATTGGTTGATGACGTCACAGCTTAATAAATCCACGTTATTTTTATAACTACAGTATGATGCCTTAGCAAGCGTGCCAATACAATTTTTGTATAACAGTAGAATGTTAATTTTGTGATAATAGCATGATGATGTTGTCGACTTAATTAAAGTACATATTAATATTATTTAGTTAGTTATGACGGTCGAGTCTTGGCATATAACTTTGAAAAATCTCGTGGTAAAGTTTGAAAACTATTTTTGTAATAGTTCATGTATGTAATTATACCCATCCACTATATGAAGGAGTGTTAGAAGTTGTAGTTGAGGTTATAATTAAGAAAAGTTAAAATACACATTCGTCTTAATGATCATTTGCATCGGCCAACATTTTGAGGATGGTTTCGTAGTTTTCACACTGCGCTTGCGGGCTTTTTTTTTTCTTTTTTTTTAAATACAAATGTTTTCCAATTAATTGACCATTATTAAAACCCTATAAAAAGTGTATTACTTTAGCTAGTTTTTCTTTTTTTTTTTATCTTTGAAAAAAATAAGCAATAATAAAAAAATCTCACTGCTTACCAGATTACTACTGGGTTTTTTCCCATCAATGATTTTCTTTTACTAAATTACAATTATTATTTAATAAGAGATCATTGATTTTAAAATAATTTAGGTTTATTTAAACACTTATTTTTTTCTATGTAAATACTTTTATCTTATTAGATAATCTTGCTGGTATGAGAGTCAGATCACAAAAGAAGGTCAAAATTACACGCCATTAAATCTTTACGACTTTTCTTTGCAGTTGTAATCTATAGTGCAGTTACTGAGATGTAATTGAATGAAACATATGTAGGTATATGTAACGATGTACCTTTATTGAATGAAACAGTTGTGTAATGCTGGCGTTTATCTTACAGTCGAGGCAATTAAAGTATTTTCTTTAATCTGACATACATGGCAATGATACCTGCCGTTAGATTTAAAAAAAATTTGTTGACACTATTTCTATGCTCATTTATGTAATTTTCCTTATTCCAACATAACGCTGGGAAATCTGGAATTATAGTTATTTTATGAATTAAGTTTTGGCCTAAAAAAAAACTTTGTTTTGGAAATGTGAAAATGAGAAGAATTGGGTATATTCTGCTTTCTTGAATAAATTCCTTTAAATGCCTATGTAATTGTATCCACAAAGAATTAAAAAAATACGCAAATTTAGCTTACAATTAATAAAATAAAAGATTTACTTTGCTAAGAACAATTTCATAATATTTTGTATGTAGCTAAAAAAATTATTTCCAAAATTATTTGAATTATAACGCATGCATAGAAAATGCAGAAATTACAATTTTATAATGTTTGAAATATCGATAAGGCTGTAGATTTCCATTAAATTTAAAATGATAAGGTCTTCGCCATAATGTTGTTTTCCTGGGAAAATCTGCAACAAACCTTCTTTGTAGACTAAAAAAAAACTAAGTCGGAAATAAGGAAAACAGATTTTCTTTGCCCTTTTGTGGGACTCGACCACACCCTGAGACAATATTAGCCGGGCAATAAAATAACATCAAAACGGTTTCAGGTCCTTGGCGTGATATAACCCTATATAATTTCCTTTGAGGTTTTCAAGCTCATAGCACGATGACCCCACTTTTCTTCTTATTCTACACTTTTCATAGCGTGGTAATAATTTGGCATTTATCCCCTTCTTAAAGTCAGATTGCTGGAAGTTTTTCCTAAAAATTTCCTGTCCAACTCTATACTGAACGTTCTTGCACCTCGTGTTATAAATTTTTGTGGCTCTTTCGTGAGCCAATGCTAAATTGTCCTTTACCTTGGCATGAATATTGGACATTCTTATGTCATGAGGCACAATACTTAATTGGCCTTCTGTCAAACAATCAAATTTTTCCAATAGTGCATAAGTTGACCCATGGTGAACCATATTGTACCCAAACAGATTGAAGTAGGGAGAGCTTTTCAAAACGTAGTGATAATCACTCCTAAGTATGCTGGCAATTTTGGACACATGTATATCCCACTTATCTTGTCTTTCCTTTAGTAAAATTCTTAACTTAATAAGGAATTCTCTGTTTGTCCTTTCCGAGGCGTTTGCCTGCGGAGAGTATAATGCCGTTTTGATATGTTTAACTCCATAACTCGTTAGGAATTCCGACATTTGCGAGGACACAAATTGCTTTCCATTGTCTGAATGTATAAACTGCGGTGTACCAAATTGGTGAAAGATATTTTCTTCTAAGTATTGTATTATAGCTGTGCTATTTGCCTTTTTAAGGGGTTTTAAAAAAATGTATTTTGTAAAGTGATCAATTGCCACGAAAACCATTGAATTGCCTAACTTCGAGCGAGGATATGGTCCTAAGAGATCCATATATACTCTTTGAAATGGCCGTTCGGTAATCATTGGCTTTCCCATAGGGGGGCGAAGAATTTGATTCGTTGGTTTGACGGCTTTACATACCTCACAACTTTTGATGAAATCCTTAACATTTTGTGACATTTTTGGCCAAAAATATTTTTCTCTTATACGATTTAGAGTTTTTGCAAACCCACCATGACATGAAATTAGAGAATGATTGTTAGCAATTATTTGTTCCCTCAAACCATCAGGTACCCATAGTCTCCACAGGGAATCTTCCTCATGGTATTCTCCTTTTCTAAACTTGACTCTTTGATACACATACCCGTCAGACAGAATTGTATCTGGAAATTTATCGTTGTCTTTAGATATTTCGGATTTAAGGTTGAGGTATTCCTCATCTTGAAAAAAATCAGAATTTAAGTCGACTTCTACTGCAATAGGGGGAACTGGAACAGAAATCTCATCAACATCAAGCCTTGATAGGGCATCAGGCACAATATTGGCAGACCCTTTTCTATACTGTATGTCAAAGTCAAATGCTTGAAGTTTTAAACTCCATCGTCCTAAACGTCCTGTAATGTCTTTCTGACCCATTAACCACTGTAAACTTGAATGATCCGTAATAATTTTAAATGGCAAGCCTTCGACAAACGGACGGAATTTTCTTAAACAAACTATTGCAGCCAGACATTCAAGCTCAGTTACAGTATAATTTTTTTGGTTTTTGTTCAATTTTTGAGAAACATAAGCTATCGGATGTTCATTTCCCTGATCGTCGGTCTGTGTCAAAACTCCTCCTACACCTACTCTTGAAGCATCACACTGAATAGTAAAAGGTCTGTCGAAATTAGGTTGGACCAAAACAGGAGCTGTCGTCAAGGCCTCCTTGAGTTTCTGAAATGATGTCTCGGCTTCTGGGGTGAGTTTAAATACCTTAGTTTTCTTAAGACAATCAGTCAAGGGAGCCGCTAAATCTGAAAAATTTGGGATAAATTGGCGATACCAGCCGGTCATTCCTATGTATCGTCTGATTTGCCTTGGACTCTTTGGTAAAGGAAAATTTTCTATAGCCTTTACTTTGGACATATCTGTTTTAAGGCAACCTTGCCCAACAATATAACCCAAGTACTTTATTTCCTTTTGACAAAACCGACTCTTCTCAACGTTAATGGTAAGATTTGCCGACTTTAAACACCCTGCAACTTCCCTCAATATCTCCATGTGGGCCTTAAAGTCTGATGTACATATCAGTAAGTCGTCCAAATAAACGAATACGTTTTCACGGAGACGGCTAGGTATTACCTTGTCCATTAAACGACTCATTCGCTGTGCAGCGTTGCAGAGCCCGAAAGGCATAACTGTAAAATGGTACAGTGGCCGACCAGGTACTGCAAATGCCGTCTTTTCTTTTGAGGACTCATCTAAAGGTATTTGCCAAAAGGCATCCTTAAGATCAATCCCTGTGATAAAGTGAGTATCCTGTAGTCTGCTTAAAAGTCCATTTATATGGGGTAAAGGGTAGGCGTCCTTTCTCGTCAGGGTATTTAGTTTACGTGAGTCCAAGCACAATCTAATTTTACCTGGCTTACGTACTATTACTACTGGGCTGCAATATGGGCTTTCACTCTCCTCGATTACACCTAAACGAATCATTCTATCAAGCTCACTGTATGCTTCTTGTTGCCTTGGTGGAGATAGAGGGTAATGCTTAATTTTAAATGGTAATGAGTCCCCAGTATCTATGGTGTGAGTTACCAACGTAGTTCGACCCAGTCCCAGTTTACTAAACGATGGAAATTGTGCAATTACGTTCCTAAGTTCACCTAATTCAATATCAGTAAGGATGTGCATGTTGACATTTGCATCCGTTTGAAATGTTTCATTGTAGTCGGTTATTTCTGAAACAAACAAATGAGGAGCAATTTCAAATTCCCTCCAAAAATTAATTCCTAGGTATATTGGTTGTCTTAGTTTAGGGGAGAGGTAAAAGAGAATTTCCCTTCTCATATTCTTGTATGTTACTGTTATCTCGGCAAAACCCACTACCTCTTGGCATACACCATCCGCAGTTTTCAAAGAACTTTTAATGGGTGTATATTCAACTTTAAGTTTATTAAGAGTCTCTAAACAATCTCTGCCTAAAACGCTTATGGATGCTCCAGAATCCAGCAGTCCAAACAATTCTATATTTCCCAAGCATATTTTGGCATATGGTCTATTATCGTTCAGCTCATCTATAACAGTTGACGCGACTATTTTTAAAAAACTTTTCCTTTTATGATATCTCTCTCTACATTTTCTTATCCTATTAGATACATTACATTTGCTAAAATTTTTTAACCTCTC
This sequence comes from Pollenia labialis, assembly GCA_949318255.1. Classification (NCBI taxonomy): domain Eukaryota; kingdom Metazoa; phylum Arthropoda; class Insecta; order Diptera; family Polleniidae; genus Pollenia; species Pollenia labialis. The sequence goes on along the minus strand of OX439139.1, from coordinate 144,678,034 downwards.
GCCGTCAGTCATTAAAAATTTCCTATGAAGCGATAAATTTTCATTATTTCTAATGTCAAATGCATTTGTGTTATCATTTTTAACTTCTAAATTAGGATACAAGTTCAAAATTTTTGTTTTATCCGGTATTTATTGTTCTTTATTAATTCTTGTTTCTGATGAGGGGTTTACTTTAGAGAACGAGTCACCCCAACCTACTCGTTCCTGACTCTGTTTTCCGAATGTTTACTACATTGTGGTGTTGAAACGTTCTTCTCACCACATTTAAAACAAAAAAGAATCCTTTTGTCTGAGGGGCAATCATAAAATGAGTGGCCCATTTGGTCACAATTCCAGCACTTGAATTTACTTGTATCAATTTCTTTCCTATACTTTTTTTTGAACTGTCCAACTTGTAGTGCTGCTACCTCACTCTTCTCGTTATCTTTTTCCTCACTATCATCCCCATTATCAATTTCTGAAACGAATCTTCTCTGATTCCTTATTTGCTGCTGTTTAGCAAGGAACTGCTCCGCCTTTCTTGCCGCGTCTCTTAAATGTTCCAAGCTAAATAAATCGTATGAGAACAATAAGGACGCTAAGGATTCTTTCACATTATTTTTAATGAGATCGATCATTTTGCTATCACTCATAGGCTGTGACAACCTTGTGTTCATATTTAACATTTCAGTGAAGTAGTCATCGAATGTTTCTTTTGGCATCTGTCTTCTCTCTATCATCCTTACAATCCTGTCACAATCGTTTTCTACTTTACCAAACTGCCTAATGAGAGCTAATTTTAATTGACTGTAAGTGGCATTCCTATTAACTTTTAAAAATGACCAAAACCAAGTTTCAGCTTTACCCTTTAAAAATGTATGAAAACCAGTAACAACTTGCTCCTCCGTAACGTTATATTGCTCTCTAAGGGTATCGACTTTGAAAAGAAAATCAGTGATATCCTGCGCACCATCGTAAAATATATTCCACTTGTCAATACGTATAGATATATTAGAAGCAGAACTTCTGTCAGAATCAGAATTTAAAGTACGATTTTGAAAAGACTCATTAGCAGGCCTTTGATTATTACCTATTGGAGATTGGTGAGTATTGTTTGAAGTTCCCTGAGGTTGGTTACCACTTCTAAAATTCTCAACTAAAGTTTGTCTTAAACCTGATAGTTCGTTCATAAATACATTGTGGTTCAAGGTCAACACACGTTCTAATCGTGATGTTAGATCATCCAACCTTATCCCCTCACCAGGACGTGGGACATTTGTATCTACTGATTGAGACCCAAAAGGTAAATTATGATTGTCCTCTGCCATATTGTTAACAGCTCTTGACAAATTTTCACTATGTGCCAAAGCACGGGACCTAGTTCTAATTGGACTTTCTCCCAAACGAGGTCTAGGAGTAAAAGGATTCTCCGATTCGTCCTCAAAAGTGTAATTGATCTGAGAATCACTAAGTGCTGGTTCGTCATTGTCTGCTACTTTTTTAGCTTTCCCCTTTCTTTTTGACATACCCTATCAAAAAAAAATTTCTATTTAACTATATCTTCAAAATATTATTTAACTTACAACTTTAGAAATGTTGACTTAAGTATTTAAAGCACGAATGGTAAATTTAAATATCTCTAGTCCATAGTACAAAATTAGCTATCGAATACATTTGAAATTAGTTTTGTATCGCAATCAAAAAAAAAAACGTAATATATATCCGTGAATTCCAATGACTCATACATACCAACCCCAAATATTTATACCAAGTCAAAATAGCAAATTAAACTTGTATTTCAAACACCTAGTAAAATGACTTACATTGAAAATGATATAAGGTACTCTTTCATCTTTATTAAACACCAACTTCATCCCTACCAATTGGCTACATCTCTAATAGTAGACTCGAATCTTTGGATAAAGTTTTTAAGGGGAAATAAAATAAACTGCAAGCTTAACAGAAACACTATAATAAGTCTGTTAAGGACTAATTTACAGAACTAAACTTGCGATAATGGCAATTTGCCAATCGCGTTGGGCGCCATTCTATTTTGTTGCATTTCTTTTTTATAGGCGGATGATCGTACTTGGAATGCTTGAAGGGACTAAGCTCGTCGGAACGGGGAGGGTTCTTGACCATCCGAAATACCACTTTGCAACACAACAGAAAATTAAAAAAATTCATTCCAAGATTTACCTCATTTTTTTTTTTTTTTGCTATATAAGGACATGCTATTAAACAAAATTTATACTATGGCAATGAAGTGATCGATGTTTGCACCACTTTGAACACTATTAATTTAAACCCCTCCCATCTATCGCTCAAATACGTCAGTGTTCCTTAAAATGTTAGTTTCGTATCTTCCCATATAAAGATTTTACTATCTAACCTACCATTCGGCTTATAAATACTATTGTCAACATTTCTAAATGATTCTCTTACTCAGACTTATTCATTTTCGCAATTTTTGTTTGTTTATTCAATAAAATTTTCATTACACATATACACAAATATAATTATTCGAAATTCACAAAAAGTGAGATATAAAAAAAAAATTACTAGAATTTATCGTTCTTCAGTTATAAAAATTCAAAAAAATTATGTTTAATTCAATTAAATATTTTTTTTCAAATAAACTAATTTATTTGTAAAAATAAAATAAATCGATTGCATGTTTTAATAAAAGATTGTATATTATTGACTTACGGTTTTTTCTTTAGCGTAGTTTTACCCATAATTTCATAATTGCTTATCTACTTAGCTGATATCGACGATTTGAGCTCAAATACATCCACCTTTATACAATCTGTAATTCAGAATTTTGATTAATTATTGCCAATAAGAAGAAAATAATATACAATAATTTAAACATGCTAAATTAAATCTATATTTTCTAGGTTTTTATATAAATAACTTGAATAAATAATTTTAATATATTCAAAATATTTAAGTAAATAAGGTTACATTAAATCACATTAAATATTGTAAAAGTATTTTACAGAAATTTAAAAAAAAAACAATTTTTATGTAAATAGAAATTATCTTTTTTTTTATGTCTGTAAAATACTCCTGTAACAAGACAGGGTTTAAATTTAAAGAGAATTAAAGTTCAAGAAAATGTTTAGCAGAGCTAAATTGAATGTGAGTATTTAATGTTAATGGGTTCATCATCATCTGTTAAATACTTAATGTTAATTGTTAATATAAAAAAAAGAATACTTAATGTTGAGTTTCCAATATCATTATTGGTTGATGACGTCACAGCTTAATAAATCCACGTTATTTTTATAACTACAGTATGATGCCTTAGCAAGCGTGCCAATACAATTTTTGTATAACAGTAGAATGTTAATTTTGTGATAATAGCATGATGATGTTGTCGACTTAATTAAAGTACATATTAATATTATTTAGTTAGTTATGACGGTCGAGTCTTGGCATATAACTTTGAAAAATCTCGTGGTAAAGTTTGAAAACTATTTTTGTAATAGTTCATGTATGTAATTATACCCATCCACTATATGAAGGAGTGTTAGAAGTTGTAGTTGAGGTTATAATTAAGAAAAGTTAAAATACACATTCGTCTTAATGATCATTTGCATCGGCCAACATTTTGAGGATGGTTTCGTAGTTTTCACACTGCGCTTGCGGGCTTTTTTTTTTCTTTTTTTTTAAATACAAATGTTTTCCAATTAATTGACCATTATTAAAACCCTATAAAAAGTGTATTACTTTAGCTAGTTTTTCTTTTTTTTTTATCTTTGAAAAAAATAAGCAATAATAAAAAAATCTCACTGCTTACCAGATTACTACTGGGTTTTTTCCCATCAATGATTTTCTTTTACTAAATTACAATTATTATTTAATAAGAGATCATTGATTTTAAAATAATTTAGGTTTATTTAAACACTTATTTTTTTCTATGTAAATACTTTTATCTTATTAGATAATCTTGCTGGTATGAGAGTCAGATCACAAAAGAAGGTCAAAATTACACGCCATTAAATCTTTACGACTTTTCTTTGCAGTTGTAATCTATAGTGCAGTTACTGAGATGTAATTGAATGAAACATATGTAGGTATATGTAACGATGTACCTTTATTGAATGAAACAGTTGTGTAATGCTGGCGTTTATCTTACAGTCGAGGCAATTAAAGTATTTTCTTTAATCTGACATACATGGCAATGATACCTGCCGTTAGATTTAAAAAAAATTTGTTGACACTATTTCTATGCTCATTTATGTAATTTTCCTTATTCCAACATAACGCTGGGAAATCTGGAATTATAGTTATTTTATGAATTAAGTTTTGGCCTAAAAAAAAACTTTGTTTTGGAAATGTGAAAATGAGAAGAATTGGGTATATTCTGCTTTCTTGAATAAATTCCTTTAAATGCCTATGTAATTGTATCCACAAAGAATTAAAAAAATACGCAAATTTAGTTTACAATTAATAAAATAAAAGATTTACTTTGCTAAGAACAATTTCATAATATTTTGTATGTAGCTAAAAAAATTATTTCCAAAATTATTTGAATTATAACGCATGCATAGCAAATGCAGAAATTACAATTTTATAATGTTTGAAATATCGATAAGGCTGTAGATTTCCATTAAATTTAAAATGATAAGGTCTTCGCCATAATGTTGTTTTCCTGGGGAAATCTGCAACAAATTTTAAAATTGTATTCCACTTGTAGTTTTTAAGTACTAATGCAATTCTAATAGAACTGAAAAATGTGCAATTGTAATATCATCCGTGATGTGTATGTATTATTTTTTTTGCAAGCTCACGATTTTTTACACAAACAAAATGCCTGTTGTTTTTTGTATTGTTGTTGAGTTGCATGTACTTTTATAAATACAGTTTGGAAACTTTGTATATTGTGTAGAGTTTTTTTCCCGGGATCCCGGGATCCCGCTTCATACAAATAATACAAAGTAAATTTGTTTTAAATTAATGATAAAAACTTTTTTTAAAAAAGCGTAAGGGAACTTGTTTACAAAGTGAGTAAAAGAAATGCCTAAATACTACAAAAATTAATTAAAGGTTGAAGGGGGAACTTGAATTATTATTACCTTACGCTTTTATATGTAAATTTCGTATCATTATGCTCTAGATACAAGATAAAAAGATAACATAAACATAACAATTTAATTCATAAAACAATAATAAAAACAAACAAAAATTGTGGTACTCAAGGTATGAGATCAAAAAGTAAATTCATAAAATAGATAAAATATTTTAAATAAATATGTTTTAGGCTCCACGAAAAGCCCCCAATGAAATAACGCCCAGTAAATAACCCCAAATGAAATAAATCCCAAAAAATAGGAAATAACACCCAAAAACAGTGAATGAAATAACATCGAAAAATAAATGAAATAAACCCCAAAGCGAAAACGAAACAACCCCCAATATTTGGGAGTTATTTCATATGAAATAACACCCAATGATGAAAATAAAATAACCCCAATGAAATAAACCCCACCAGCAACAAAAATGAAATTATGCCCAAAATTCAAAAAAGAGTCAGTTTCACCAAGGATAACCCCCAAAAACCAACACCTTTAAAAATGAAATAATCCCCGAATAAAAAATGAAATAACACCCAAATTATACACGCTATGAAACAAGCCCCGAATTTTAAAAAATTGTTGGGTGTTATTTCATTGGAGATTATTTCATAATTTGAAAACCCCAAATGAGGAATGAAATAATTCCCAAAAAAAAATGTAAAAGGGCACAAAAAATTCATATGAAATAACACCCAAAAATGTATGAAAAAAATTTGGGGAATATTTCATTTCTCGTTTGGGGTTTTTGGGCTTTTAGTGGAGCCGTTTTATAAGTACTATATATATTTTAAATAAATATATTAACATTTTTTAACAGCTTAGGAAATTACATTAATGGTATTTTCTTTTCTACAAAAAAATACCACATTTTAAAAGGTGCATGTATAAAATGTCTTGCCGAACATGAAATACTGCAATTTTTTATTTGACGAGAACAAAACAAAAAACAAAATTGGATCGCCTGTTTTTAACAGCTGACAAAAAGTTTGTTCTTCAATATATAAAAAAATATGTTAATATGTATATCAAAAAGTGTGTTCATCAAAATATAAAAAAAATATACATAAACCCAAATTTGTTAATAGATTGATACTAAATAAATAAATAAATGAACAAAATGAATGACGAAATTCCAATTTCTTTATTTTATTTTTCATAAAATATATAAGCAAAAAAATACCTTTGCCAGATTGCCGATTTTTTAACACCAAGTTTTTACGATTTCTTGATTTGAGGTTTATTTTTTCCAAAACAGTTTTATAACACCGAATCTATTTAAATTTTATATCACTGACAACCTACCATTAACAATGTAACGATTTAAACTTAAAATTTCTACTGTCCTGATTGGAGGCGAATTTTTCCCAACTTCGCCTGGTAACCCTATATATAAACCGAATCCATCTTCTTACAGAGCATTATCACCACTCTCGACATTTAAGGGTGATTTTTTTAGAATAAAACACGCTGCCCTTTTAGAGAGCAAAGCATTTTTAAGAAACGAACACCAATTTGCATTTTTTTAAATAAAATGTGACATTTTTTGTAGAAAAGAAAATACCATTAGTTTTGTATTTAAAATTTATTAAGCGCTTTTTGATTGATGGCACGGCGCTTTTTGATAAGAAATAGTTCACAACCCTGGATTTAAAACGTCAGTATTGTCAAACAAAAACAAGTTAGAGTGCTATATTCGGCTGTGCCGAATCTTTGATACCCTCCACCGACAGCTCAGTGGGCTTTATATGGGGCCGAGCATCACGAAATTTATTAGTGTGAGTAGTGAAGTATTTAATTTTATTTTGATAGACTTATTTATTACGGCTTTAGGCGTACTAAACTGTTTTCTGAGAGTAGGGTTTAGATGGGGCCTAGGGTAAATTATAGACCGATCTTCACGAAAATTCACAGTGTAATTTCTAGTACTATAAAACTGTAACGTACCAAATTTTGTTATGATAGCATTATTAATTACGGTCTTAGGCGTACTAAACCGTTTTTCGTTAGGAGGGTTTTTATGGGGCCTAAGGTAAATTATGGACCGATCTTCACGAAATTTCACAGTGTAATTTCTAGTACTATAAAACTGTAACGCACCAAATTTTGTTATGATAGCATTATTTTTACGGTTTTAGGCATACTAAACTGTTTTCCGGGAGTAGTGTTTATATGGGGCCTTGGGTAAATTATGGACGGATCTTTACGAAATTTTGCAGCGTGATTTCCAGTCGAATAAAACAAATTTTTGCAAAATCTTATCTCATTCCGTGCCTTGTTCCACAATTTATGTTATTTTTTGTAACAAAATTATCATTTTTTTTAGGTGGTGGTTCCACATTTTGATTCATAGCTCTGGTCCTACTGCACCGATTTTGCTGAATTTCAATCCCAAACTGCTAAGGGTAACTACAAGCAATTTGGCACCAAGTTTGTTTATTTCTTTTGAGTTGTTCGAAAGTGGGCATGTTTTCAACAGACGGACAGACATACGGACATGGCTAAATTGACTTAGAATCACTCAAGGACCCAGAATATGTATACTTTATGGGGTCTAAATGAATAATAAAAAAGTTTCACACGGAATGACAAACTTAATATACCCTCTTCACACCAAATTGTGGTGGAGGGTATAATAACCATGAAGAGCAGTGATGCTAACCGTACGGTAATTACCCTTTTTTGAGTAATTTTGGGCCGCAAAAGGTAGCAAGGTAATTTTATTTAAAATACGGTAATTTGAATTTTTGGTATACCCCAGCAAACACAGGAATACACCCTATGTATTGCCAAACGTATTGCCTGGATGAAAAATATTATTGCGGCAATAATCGATTTCTTATTGCGGAAGATACTTCCTTCGGGAAGAAACGTGTCTCGATAGCAATACTCCTTAGCAATACGAAAGCGATTCTGCTAGATGATAAACTGGCAATATCGCCAGGTAACCACATATAAGAAAATAAGAAGATATCGCTAAAATATCATTGGGATGATACAAAGAAGATTTTGCATTTTCAAAAACATTCATTTTATTTAACATACATTTTTTTTTTATCACAAACATACATATAAGTAAATTATACTTACAAATAAAATAAAGTAAAATAAAATAATTTTTTAATTTCCAACAAATTCCTTTAAAATATCATCCATTATGAGGGTTGAGTAATATCTGGATTAAGTTGAAAATTAAACAGATTAATATATTACAGATTTATTTAAATTATATATTTATCTTCTGCAGAATATTTTAGATTTAATATTTCTTATTTTTTTATTTATGGCGAACAAATATTTTATAATATTATTTCCTTTTAGATGACAATTTGGGGATATTTCTAAACTATTGCCTTAGGGGATATCTTCCATTTATTTGCAGGGACATACATATACTTACATACATACATATGTAAGTTTTATAATTTTAACTTTTGAGGGGTTATTTTCAATTTAGAATAAATTATGTTATAACAAAAAATTAAGAACATTCATTATGTTTCTGGAAATGTTTCCGTAACACCGATATGTGCAAAATAAGATAAATGAAATTAGTCTTGTATATTTTTTACATAACTACAGTTTTCGGATTATATTAAGAACGGACCAGGGATTAAATGTGGCTTAAGTTAAGTGTTTGGCACGTGAATAATCCGTATTTGAATCAAGCAGTCCGTACTTGATTTGAGAAAATCCGTGTTTACCGTACTTATGACTCTGCTTGGCCTTGGTCTAAGTACAGATGGATTAATTTTTCTTGTAAAAAATTATTATAGAAAATTTATAATTGAATAAATTAAACAAAACATTATTATTTTTTAATTTTTATCACAAAGAAAAATATTTTGAGATGAATGAATATACATATCGATGGCTTATTATAAAAAAGGCCTTACGTAATTATTACTGTTTACAGGGGAGAAAAAAAAATTCAATAAAACCCGTAAAATTTAAGATAAAAAAGATATAATGCAATTTTTAATAAAAATATCCAACAAAAGTTTTTTAATTAAGCCATCGATATACATTTGTATGTGTGTACCTATTTGATTCAAAAATATTTAACTGCCTCATTCATTAAAAATACAATAATTTTTGTTATAAATATATTTTAACGCAAAAATTTCCATTGAAATTTTTCTTAAACACATTTAATCTTATGTGTTGTTCCAAATAACAGGCGATGGACTGAATGCTTTTCATATAAATTTTACTACGCAATCAATCGCATCTCATTTGGAATCAACTTATTAATGTATTCTTTAAAAATCTTTGCGTACGGTAATTTCTTTTCAAAAACGGTAATTTTTAAAGGTCCGTAAGGTAATGAAAAAATAAAAGTTAACTGTTACAATACCGCCCGTTATACCCATAACAAGGGTTAACATAATTTAATAAATTTAGAATCTTTTATTTTATTAAAACTGCATTTCCATTCCCATGAAAAATGCAACCCAATAATAAATTTAAAATCTTTTATTTTATTAGAATTGCATTTCCATTCCCATGGAAAATGCAATCTAATGATAAATTTAAAATCTTTTGTTCTCACAGAAAATGCAACGTTTTGTATTGGTAAAACACCAGCATAACAGGCAGGATTCCAAGAAATATTTGTTTTGTGCTCTAAATAAAAATACACTTAACTTTTAAGAATTATATGCTTATTAAACAAAATTTGAATTTGTAATTAGCATTTAAGAAAACGAAAATAAAGAAATAAAGTTAGTTGTAAAAATACAGCCAAAGACAAAAGTCTTTAATTTTTTTATTTTAGGAAAAATCCTAAAAACATAACTGTTAACATCACTGATGAAGAGTAAAAGCAATAAGATTATGAAGATCGTTAATATTAAAATAACAAAAAAAAAAAAAATTTGACTTTGTTTTCAATGTAAATTAATTGTTTTCAATATACGTACTAATAAAGTGACCTCACAAGCGCAGCTGTTTGCAGTGATTTTCTTCGTGGTGTGACGTTTGGTGTTTTTTTTGTTTATTTACATTTCTTAATATGGCATTTTGACATTTGCCGTCTTATCTCTAGCAACAAAATGCCTGTTGTTTTTTCTTTTGTTGCATTGTTGTAGTACTGAGGACTCTTTATTAAAAAATTTGGTATTGAGTTTTTTTTGGAAAACCGCTGTTTTTCGTAACTTAGCCTAAACGCAGCTGTGTTAACATAATCAAATTGAGCTGAAACTTTGCTAATTACATTTTCTAGCCTATTGGTACATATAGGGGGGCAACCCTAATGTACCTATGTGGGTATATACCCTAAGGTAGAGGTAACTAACTGTACATAATTAGTAATAAAAATAATTTCATTAGTGATGATATCTTTTGAGTTTGTTTTATAAAATGTGTTTTTTTAAAGAATTTATGGATTTGAAATATTTTTATTTTCAGGGTTTCGAAACTCGTGGTACCGACATTGGAAAGCGTTTAATAGCTTGGCATAATTTATTACAAGAAACTGGTCCCTCCAATTTATTAGTAGCTGATCCTAATGACCTTACTCTAATGAATAGAGCACAAAATATTGATCAGAGTAGATTTGATGCAAATGGGTATCCTACAATAACGAGAAAAAATAAAAAACGTAAACATCGGAAACCTAAAAACAGACACAAACAAAAAAAATATGATCAAATAAAAAAAAGCAATGCTGAATTAACGAAGAAGTTAATAACATTTAAGGATCGTTTAAAAGGCAAGTTGTCGAAACAAGATTCAAACGGGAGTGTTCAAAAAGTAACATCTTCAGCTACTGTTTGGCATGGTGTCAGTGGAATATTTAAAGATTATGAAATTACAAATGATTCGTTAGTTTCATCGCCAGCTTCTATTGCATTGAATGATCATGAAATTGCTTACGGTCGTAATACGACATTTGTTGATGAAGACGATCAACGTGATCGTATACATGCAAAGAAGAGTACATGGAGTATCCTGATAAATGGGAACATCAGCGAGAAAGTTCGACTACCTATAGAGGGTTACTTTTGTGATTCGCCAGCAAAGGAGTATGCTCATTTTGTAGTTGAGCGTATTGGCCCAAATTCCACGGACTCGTTATTTGATCTTAATAGCTTATTAGCTATGTGTCAATTACAAGATCAAATAGCAAAGGTGGAGGACTACAAAGAATATTGCCAGCGTGAATTGATAAGCAATAATTGTTGTCGTCCTTGGTCTTTATCAAATTATGCAGCCTTATTAGCAAATAAAAGTTCGTGTTTTGACTTGACGGTAAGTTGACCATAATAACTTAGCATCCAATATATTTTCCTAAAATCGATTATTGTTTTCTTAAAATCGTTTTTATTTTTAATAATTTAAAATATTTGTATTTATAATTCAACGAAATTTATTCTCTTTCCAAACTTGATATTCCGATTTTCTTCCAAATTCTATTTTTGTATTTGATACATTTGTTTTTGCCAATAAAATCACTGCAAAATGTTGTGAAAAATATAAAATTTTCCATTCATAATTTTTTGTTTTCTGCTTTTTTATTTGGTTTATTGGATCTTTTCTTTGAGAAAAATAACAATAAGTATTAATATCTTAAACTAAACGTATATTGTGGCCCTGATGCCAGCGCATAAGTGACCAATGAGTGTTAACAGGTTTTGCGTTTCGTTATTGGTGAGCTATAGCCAATGTATCTACTCTATTTAAGCGACTATGTCCTCTAAATAGGAGTAGGGTATGTGCTAAGGGATTTGGGTGTGTTGACAATTTACGCACGTATTTGGAACAATATTTCCGTATTTCTTCACGGATGTATGGTATGCTAAGATCTTTGTGTATGTTTTCGTTGCGGATAAACCACGGGCTGCCAGTTATAAGGCGTAGTATTTTGGATTGCCTTCTTTGCAATTTTTCAACATTGGATACTGATGCAGTTCCCCATAGTTGTATTCCATAAGTCCAGATTGGCTTGAGGATGGCTTTGTATAATAGGACCTTAAATTCAAGATTGAGGGTGGAGTGAGAGTTTAGGAGCCAGAGCAACTGAGAAGTTTTAAGTTTTAGTTGTGTACATTTTGAGTCAATATGTTGAGACCAAGTGAGACGTCGGTCGAGGTGAATTCCCAGATATTTTATATGCGACTTCTCAGGGACATTGATATTGTTTATTGTTATATTAGGGCAGTTTTCCCTTCTTAAGGTAAATGTAACCTGGGCACATTTCGAAGGATTTACCATTATTTTCCATTTAGTAAGCCATTTTTCAACTTCATAAATGTGAGTTTGCAAGTTGTGAGAAGCAATATTAGGATTTTTATCTATGCAAAGAAATGCGGTGTCGTCTGCGAAGGTTGCAGTATGTGTAAGGGCACTTGTGGGCATATCTGCAGTGTATAGAATGTACATAAGGGGACCAAGAATACTGCCTTGGGTAACACCAGCCGAAATTTGTCTGGGGCTTGAGATTATGTCTTTGACCTTGACCACGAATGTTCTGTCGGTTAAGTAACTTTTTAGAAGTTTGTGTGTATTTTGGGGTAATAGCGAAACTATTTTATATATTAACCCTTTGTGCCAGACTTTGTCAAAGGCTTGAGAAATATCAATAAATAATGAAGTGCAATATAGCTTTTCCTCAAATGTTCTTCTGATAAGAGTCACTATTCGATGAATTTGTTCTACCGTACTGTGGTCCTTTCGGAACCCAAATTGGAGAGCGGGGATGATTTGGTGATCGTTAAGGAATGGAGTTAGTGCATTTAGAAATAATTTTTCAAAAAGCTTTGATAAAATAGAGAGAAGACTTATTGGCCTGTATGAGCTTACTTGACTGTTATCTTTTCCTGGCTTTGGAATCATTATAATCTCGGATATTTTCCAAGAAGAAGGGTAAAAGCCTGTACGCAGGATTGCGTTAAATATATAAAGCATAAGTCTTAGGGCATTGCTAGGTAGTTCATATAACATTTTTGCTGTAATTTTGTCTAGACCAGGAGATTTCTTTGTGTTTAGATTTCGAACAGCTGTTATTATGTTAGTAAATCGAAGTTTCATGGGGGAAACTACTTTCTCATTTATCTGTGGGACAATTATGTCGGAGTTAGTGTTGCTGGGTGTGACCACTTGTTCTAGGTGGTCCGCAAAGGCTTACGATTTGTCATTTGGACTTCTGGCCCAACTGCCGTCAATAAGGCGAACTGGAGACTCGTAACTTATAGGACAGTTTAGGTTTTTAGTGGCTTTCCATAGGCTGTTCTTTCTGTTGGATCAAGATTTTGTAGATATCTTTGGAGGGACGATACTTTGTTTTCCTATAGAACTTGCGGAGTCCTCTTTGACATTGGTTAAGTTGGAGTTTTAAAGCTGGAGATCTATGTTGCTGCCATAATCTTCTAAGGTTTCTTTTTTCTCTGATCAGAGTTGGAACATTTTGTGGGCATTGTGCTTTTTTCGTAGTCTGATTTATAGTCGGTGTAGAAACATTTGCTGCGATATAAATTGTATCTGTAAACATGCTTATTACTTCTTGCACTTCTTCTTCATTTTTCAATGATATATTAGAGGGTAAGTGTGAACTTATATACTTTTTATATTTAAGCCAATTAGTCATTCTGTTTGGGAAATACCGGTGCTTGGGGATCGGATGTTCCTGAAAGATCGTCAATATTGAAGGCGAATGGTCGGACGAGAGATCTAGAGATGTGACTATAGAAATGTGTTCACGTTTAATGTTCTTTAATACCGCAAAGTCGAGAATATCTGGAATCTTGTTTGGGTCTGATGGCCAATGAGTTGGCTGACCCCCAGAGATAACATCTAGTTTGCATGAGACTATCGATTTTAAAAGCTGTCACCCTTTAGTGTTATTCATTATTTTCGTACGTTTTATTTGAAAAACATAAAAATTCAACTTTTAAAACATTTATCCCATTGAAATATTATTTATAGGGCAATTAAAGTGAATGATATAAGCAGGGAAACCGGGCTTATTTAAGAACTAAACATTTAACAATTTAATAATATTTGCATTAAAAAAGTCGGTAAAGCTACACCACCACAGTATTTAGATACATTTTCGAGATTGCACCCTACTCCGAAATCACATAGATAACACCATCTATATGACAGTTGAATATTATAAATAAAAGTATTCACGTCAAAACGTGTACTCTTGCAAAAAAGCAAAATTGCAAAAACATAACAATTATTTCGCATAAATAATTGTATACATATCTGGTAGTTTTTATGTTTTTTTAATTTTGCTTTTTCGCAAGAGTGCAACTTTTGAAGTGATTTTATGGAAGTTATGGCATATAAGATTATTTTTGGGAGTGGGCAAATGTTGACCAAAAATTTAATTTGCAGTAAAATATTTTTGGGCCAAATTTCATCTAAATTAGGACGTAAATAGCGAAAGCACTTTTGAACATTTAAAAAATTGTACTTAGTATTATAATATTTTAAAATGGTAAAATATGCGATATAAACTTAAAAATGCTCTTTTAACTGATATATGCAACAAATGCCGCAGAGGGTGAAATATGCAATAACAAACTGATTTCAAAAATCACAAAAAGCTCTAAAACGTGTTGCTGCCTTCATTGGTCGCACACGGAAAAACTAACCCAAATAATCCAGATTCAAATAAATAAATTTGGTATACAAATTACATATGGCTTAAATTAAAATATACACCCCTGTCACAGAAATCAATTCCGATCGAGAGTGAAAGTGATTTCGTATCTTGCTTCACATAAAACGAAATCACTTTAGATTGGAATTGATTTCTGTTGCACGGGTTCTCAAAACTTATATGTATATTGTGGCGAAAAATAAAACAAAATCTAAAATATTGTATATAGAAATATTTTAACATAAAATGAGTATAGATATAGAAAACTCCATAAAATGTATGTACATTTTTTATAGGATAAGCCTTTTTCTTTGAATCATGCTATAATTTTCAAGTGAATGAATTAATAAAAAAAATTGGGGACTTAGATAGGAACAAGTAAAAACCTAATATCATCCATATTGTTTTTTATTTCTAGCAAGAAGATGTTTTGTTATTACACAACCTTTTGACATCCTGTTTCGAATACTTCCATGACTTGAAATTAAGCAATGACTGCAGTGAACTCAACAAATGTTATGCACCTTCCGATTGCACACGTAATAATATAGTATTTAATATTCTACACTACTTGACTGATTTAAATTTTATAAAAATTAATGTAAGTATTTTTTTAAATTGATTAATAGACGTAATAACTTTTTTTTACAAAATTTTTTTGCAGGACACTAATATTTTTCTTAAATATTCAATGATTTTTGTGCCAGTACCACATACAATACATATTTTACCATTATTCCATGAATGGGAAAAAGTGTAAGTATCATGGATGTTTAAAATAACTTTATTAAATGTTTCTTAAAATATTACAATAAATTGGTTACAGTTTTCTACATACATAATTTGACCACAATAGAGAGTTTTCCTTAAATCCTTTCTAATTATATATGTACATATTATTTTTAAACTGAATATCTTATTACATCCCTAGAGTCATTAGTATGATCATTTTGGCATTTTTGTGGCTAAAGTTAGTACATATTAAAATTTTTTACTAAATTCCAAAGTTTTCATTTAGCATTTAAAAAAAAATGTTTTAGCTTTATTTAAAAGATTTGAAGAAAAAGTTTTATGGATTAAACTAATTTTTTTTATAAATACATAATTATAAATTTTGACTTAAAATAGTTACACTAAAAATAAATTGTTAAGGTATTAAAGGTATTCATTTCAGTTTTTTAATTGTTGGAAAAATGTAATTTTTGTTACAACAACTACAAGAAAAAAATTCCACCAACAGTTAAATTTATATCAAACTATAACCAAGTGTAAAAAAATCAGGATAAAAAGATGTAATTTTCCGCTTTAAACGTCAAACAAAATGATGTTGCCATTCACAAAAAAATTGTTAATGTTTAATACAAATTACGAAAAATTGCATCTCTTTTTATAAACTCTTGAATTGTACAACTCCGATTTTAAAAATTATTTCGTATAGTTACATATTAAGAATGTGTTCAATAAAAAAAGTTATTAAAAAAGAATTAAAAAAGAAATGAAAAGAATGAAGTAAACATTTCTGCAATATAATAAGGGAAATCACGATGGATAGTGTAAAGTGTGTAAACGATGCAAACGCGTGCAAAAATACACTCATTTGCACAACACAAAATGTACGTTTTTGAAATTTGCTCTATTATACTTCGTTTGCACTAAAAAACCATGAGCAAAATTAGTAGTGCATATTTGCTCAGTTGCATGTAAACAATAACATTTGCCATATTAGCCGCCATATTGTTTTTAAGGAAACTTATAAATTGAACATTTTCGTGGGCTTTAATATAAAATAGAGAATTAAATTTAAATTATTTAAAAAGAAAAAAATTTATCCAAAGTTTTTACAGTACGTATGTTGATATTGAGAAAATACAAATTAATATCGAAAAAGACTAATGAGAAAATACAAATTGATTATAACAAATCCAAATTGATATTGAGAAAATACAATTTAATAATAAGAAATCCAAATTGATGTTGAGAAAATACAAATTGGAATTGAGAAAACCCAAGTTAATATTAAGAAAAACCAAATTAATAATGAGATTCAAATACACAGTTTAATTTATGTTAGGCAAAGAAAATTATAAATTAAAAAAAAAAAATAACCGAAAATATTTGAAGATTAAGTATATGAACATTTGTATAAAAAGTTATTCACTAACAATCATATTCTCCAATTTAATTGACCTTTCGTTAAATGGTAAATAAACAAGAAGTTGTTCGCAAACATCAGGAGGATACACATTTGGTATACTAATATAAGGTGGGTGGGTTTTTATTTCGGACCATGTAAACTCAATTGGATTCAACGTTGGGATATAAAGAGGCAATCATAGAAGAGTCGCTGATGAATCATCAAGCTGTTTAATCACTCACTTGCGTTTTGCATTTTGAATTTCATAAGAATAACTCTAGAGGATGATATTCCCCCGATTAGGTGGATATTTGGACCTCGTAAAGATGGTGCGTGTAGCTCTTGAGTCTTTCCTGGACCAGCTACGAGATCTTCTCCAGAACGAATAGAAATTTTTTTCGTCAATACAAATTATTTGCTTTCCACTTTTTTATACAATAAATATTAAAAATATTACAATAAAAAAATCTCAATATTAATTTCTATTTTTACAATTACAATTTGTATTTTCTCAAAATCAATTTCGATTTCTTATTTTCAATTTGTATATTCTCAATATCAGTTTGGGTTTCTTAATATTAATTTGTATTTTTTCAATATCAATTTAGATTTCTTATTATCAATTTGTATTTTCTCAACATCAGTTCGTTTTTTGAATATTAATTTGTATTTTCTCAATATAAATTTGGATTTACTCAATTTCAACTTAAAAAGGTGTAGAAAATCGATTAGGCTTAGCAGCTTGTTAATAATTAACAAATTTGCATCCGTTTATAAAATTTTTATAAATCAACTCTGAATTCATATACATACATATATCGTCAGCTAATTATTAGTATGGTTTACATTAAGTTTTCTGGAAATATACCCGATAGAATTTTTTCGTATTTTCACCAGTGCTTTAGGCAAATGTTTTGAAGAAAATGTAAACTTTTGTGAACGTTCATTAACGAACTTAGAAGCTAAAAGTATTTTATTGAAAGTGGAAATGCATTATTAAATTACCTACCAGCCAGCGTAATAGTTGATATGAAGCAAAATTAATGCTTAATATCTTAGAAAATTTCGTAAAAAGGCTTTGGATTACCCATACCTAATCCAATTTTTCTTTTAAATGGTCGGTAGGTCAAACCAATAATAAGCTGTCGACATAGCAACAATAAGTGAATAAGTTCGCCAAAATAAAGGCGAAACCGAATATTCGGGGTCCGGTCTAGATTGAATAATTGTATTGGTTGGCTAAAGCTAGCGATAGACCTAACTGTTGATTTTCCAAATTTTGCTTTCAGTTATTTTGTAAACATTTAGCAACACAATAAAAGCAAATTGTTTAGACTGGATTTTTTGACAACAACATTTTTTTAACTGTTTATACGTATGCTTACATATATTATTTATTTTTATGTCGAATTTATTTATTCAAAACAAAAAACCTATTTTATCAGACCTGTTCTGAAAATCACATTTTATCAAAGTGATTTGAAATCACAAGAGAGGTATTCTGGGCATGTTATTTTGTGATTTCAAAACTTTTAGCTATTTACATTAACAACATTTTGAAATCACATTGTTATTTTTGCGACCATTGTAAGATGACCGTCATAATAAATTACTTGATTAAAATATTCAATGTCTTGTTTATTAATTTTTATGCAATTAGCTGTTAGAACAAATCATTTGACTTCTTTTGTGATTTACGACTTGTTTGTTGAACTAAAGAACGCTTATTTTCCAACAGCGACATGATAGCAAAGTCTAATATTTATTAAAAATCGTAAAAGATGTAAAGAATCACAGGCAAAATCGCTTCTATCGCGAACATTTTCGCTAAAAATTGCAAACTTGTAAACAAACCATAAAATTTATTCGTAATCGCTAAATGGGTTAAAAAGATAAGATGTCGAAAAATAACAAAACAGCAAAAATTCCCAAAAATTTAAAATATTTCAAACAAGCCATCAAATTGATTAAAAGTCCGTAAAACTATAAGGAATGGCAAAAATTCAGTAAATATTGCTAAATTAGCGGAGTCTACTATTTATAAATGGTTTAAGTTGTTAAGAATCAGAAAACGCGAAAAATTGCAAAACTTAAAACAAACCCTAAATCGATTAAAAAAACAAATTGTCGGAAAGTAACAGAAAAAGCGTAAAAAATTAGCTATAATTTTCTGGAACAAACTTTTTGTGTTTGCTTGTGCTTTCGACAATTACAAATCACACGTGTGATTTTAAAAGCGCATGTGATCCGAAATTACATTATTTTCATAACAGGCCTGTATAAACATACATAATAGTTATTATCAGGGCAAGTTTAAAATTGCACGAAAAAGTATAAAAAACATGAAGAATGGCACAAAACTGGCAAAAATAAACATGTGATTATTTAAGAAACATCTATTTCATTACACTGTGTGTAATTTTTTAAGTCATGGAAAAATAACCATATACGGATAAAAAATAACCATAAAGGACAAAAAAAAGTAGACCAGTGTCTCCCAATTTTGCCCAAAGGGATGTACTTTTTAATTTGGGCCTCGATGTCATATTTGCCAAAAGTGATAATTTTCTCAGGCTAATATCTTGCAAACCGTTCGGAATCTTGATTTACACTTTGAGACAAAGGTGTAGCTCTTGTCATAAAGAACAAAATTTGTAAAAATCAACCCGGGTTCAAATCTCAGCTCACCCAAGAAAAATTATCAATAAATTTTAATAAAAATTCCAAGTTGTAAAAAAAAAAAAATAAGCAGGCACTTTTAACAGCTTCGTATTGTTTTTCATCATACGTATCTAATAAAAATTTATTTTTATTTTCAGGGATTTGAGTAACGAAATTGTACGCGTTGCAGCTATGGATTTAGGCTTGGAAAATGAATTATTTAATGAATTGCTTTTAACCGACGCTTGGTTGGTTGCATTAGGAGGAATATTTGTTATGACCTGTATGTGGTTGTACACTACTTCAGTATTTGTTACTTTAATGACTTGTATAGCTGTGATATTCTCATTAGGTTTAGCTTATTTTACTTATACTCTGGTTTTTAAAATGTCATTTTTCCCTTATATGAATTTGCTAGCTGTGGTGGTTATTATAGGTATGTATTTAATATGTATATGTATAACTTTATATTTAAATTTAACAACTTTGTTGCATTCAATTAACGTTTTTAAGGTATTGGTGCTGATGATGCCTTCATTTTTGTGAAAATTTGGCAATGTGTTTTAATGGAAAGATTTTCGAAAACGTCGACCGTTACTACAAAAACATTAACGAATGCAGCCAGCGATTCAGAACAAACGGAAACGTTGCAAAATTTAATGGCATTGACATTAAAACATGCATCTATTTCAATGTTCGTGACATCGCTTACAACAGCTGGAGCTTTTTATGCATCCTATACTAGCTACATAACAGCCATTAAATGTTTTGGGTAAATTAAAAAGTTGTATTTTCTTTACTTTATTTTTATGAATTTTCATTGGTCTTTCAATTTTCTTGACAATAAGTCCAAAAACGATGTCGTCAGTTTTTTTGCAATTTAACGATTTTTATATGGAATTTCTAGTCGCAAATTCTTTTAGCATTGATCGGAAATCTTACTGACGTCAAACTTGCCGTTCTTTAACTTATGAAACTTTTTACTAAAATTCAATGCAGAATTCAGGTTTTTAAAATTAGATGTATGCGTTCGAGTCTAGAAATTATTTGGTGCATTAATGTTATGATGCTGACAAAGTAGGGGAAAATTCTAAATTTATTTATGCTCCTATTACGGTTTACAACTCAAATCTAGTTGAGTTGACATTTTGCAGTTTTGCATTACTGTTTACAGCCCTGTGTAAGTGCGATTATGAGAAACATCAAACATTTACAACTCTTTCCTAGCAGTTGCACAGATACGTTGTTAATTTTCAACCAGTGTTCGGAAATAAACAAAACACACCAAAAAACGATATCTATTTTTTTTTAGTGTTTGTGTATAAGAATCACTAACTATTTTTAAGAAAGTAACCAACATTATCAGGGGTGTGCTGGAAATCGCAAACGTAAAACGCAAGAATTTAAAACGTTGGTTTTTAATAAGATTTCTGTAATAAAAGAATCTTATGACAAATATTAAACAAATATTTTCCTCTTAAACAGGATTTTAAACCAAAAATTATAAGAATTAGGTTTAAAGTTTATTAAAAACAACTTCCAAATTCTTGCGTTTTGCGTTTGCGATTGCGATTTCCAGCACACCCCTGTATATAATTTTCTGTTCTTCGTTATAAAATGGAACAATTGTAGTGGTTCTGTAGACATACATTATATTTTAATGTTTTATAGTATTTATTTTTTACATTGATAAAGAAGTGAGCAAATGAAAAATTGTAGCAAAGGCCTCAGAACGAATAGCTTGTGTGTGTATTGTGCACATGTTTTGCCAAAAGGGTGCTAAGCACTACTAAAACGAACAAACATTAATAAGCTGAACCGAACACAACGAAGTTTGTGGTTTAAAAATAAACAGGACGCAATTAAATGTTGCCATCTTTTTGTTGAGTTGGAAAGTACAGTATCTTTTTGTTGAGCTGGATAAGTACAGTATTATTGTATCAAGATCACAACAAGAGAAATGTTTTTTTTTTATTTACTACACAAACACTACTAGCGTTTGTTTTTTCCACAAATCTACCAAACCGAACACTACGGAACGATATTTATTTTCGAACACTGGTTTCAACACCGTAAAAGGGGCATTAATCTTTTTCTGGCGATTACAAAGAAAATTGAAAGATTCAATAGAGACTTCGATTTTTCCCTGATTTTTATATATTTTTCCAACTTTATATTTTACAACTTTTGCAGAGTTTTTGCAGGAACTGCTGTAATTACAAATTATATTTTAATGATTACTTGGTTACCAGCATCTATATCGATTATGGAGCGTATATCTTCGTGCACAACCTGCAGTAAATTACAAATTCAAAAGCTTTTAATTATGATTAATAAATCAATTATCAATTTTTGTACGAAATTGGAACTTTTTATAACAGCAGCAATTTTAAATTATGCCCCTGTATGGTTTTCAATATTTGGTAAAAAAAATAATAATCATTACATCGAACACTTCTGATAACAATCATTCACACACTTTTGTTTTGACTTACTTTTAGGCATATTTGGTATTTGCAGTGCTATTGTAGTTTTATACAAACCAGGCCTACAGTTGCCAGAAAATTCACATTTTCAGCTGTTTGTTTCTAATCATCCATTCGAGATTTACAATTCAAAGTTAAAAAATGAATTTTGGTTTGAAAAATCTTCCATGGTAAGATAAAAAAAAAAATTATTTAGTAGTCAACGGCATTAATTACTACTGTTTACTGTACTTTTTTTTAATTTTTTTTTTAGAATTTTGAAAACTACAAATTCTCTTTACGTTTTGTATGGGGTGTACAACCTATTGATGACGGCGACTACGCTAATCCTTATGCCTACGGAAATCTACATTATGACAATAATTTTAATGTATCAACAAAAGCATCACAAATTTGGCTGTTATCTTTTTGCCAAAATATAAGACAACAACCATTTTATCAATTAACCTTTGGTATGCTTTTACCAAATTGTTTTATAGAAAATTTTATAACGCTTATGCAAAGAATGTATGTTTTTTAGTTTTTTCTTTTTTTCTTAACGATAACTAATTGTATTTAATTTTCTATGTTTTAGGTGTGTCAATGAAATGGATTATTCTGACCGCACACCCTGCTGTGATATTTCAAAATTTCCCTTTGAACCGGAAGTTTTTGATTTATGTTTACCTCAAATCATTTCCTCACTTTATGCCACTCCAAGGGATTTCTTTTCGCCCAGTGTTGCTGGGCCTCGATTTATGGCTTCCAAGAAATTAGATCCAGATGTAAATAATTCTCTAAGTGAAGGCTTTGTTAATACAACACTAGAAATTACATCCAATACAACAGTAGCACCACCAGTAGTAAAAGCATTGGTGATTGAATTTGAATCAAATGTCTCCTACTCCACTGTATATGACACAGTGAAAGAATTTATTAATGCCGTAGAAGAATGGTTTCAAAATGAGCTGAAATTTGCACCGCCTGAAATGCAAGGCGGTTGGTTTATCAGCGAATTGAAATTTTTTGATGTTCAAAATACTCTTTCCTCGGGAACTTTGGTGGCAATAACAGTAGCAATGACGGCCTCACTTGTTGTTTTACTGTTGGTTACATTAAATATATTGATATCTTTCTATGCTGTTATAACAGTTCTGCTTACAATTTTCGCTACGGTAGCCATACTAATAATGTTGGGTTGGAAATTAAATATACTTGAAAGTGTAACAGTAAGTACTGCCATTGGCTTAGCAGTCGATTTTAGTTTACATTATGGCATTCACTATCGCCTGTCGCCCTCTTGTGAAAGACTAGCAGCTACACAATTTTCATTGTCACGTATCATTGGTCCCACTGCTATGGCAGCAATAACGACAGGTATTGCTGGTGCTCTTATGTTATTTTCTAATGTTTTGCCTTATCTACAAATCGGTATATTCTTACTTGTTGTTATGTCAGTCAGTTGGACTTATGCTACGTTTTTTCTTATGAGTCTGTTGAGACTGTTTGGTCCCCAATATGGTTTTATGCAATTCCAATATCCTAAAGTGAGAAAACGTTCTAATACGAATGGCATCAAATTTTACGAACGTAAGCAAAACCATGTAACCCGTGAACAATTACTAACTCCATCCAGTTCGGCCGTTGGAGAACTCATTAACTCAGAGTCCCATGAACTAGAATCTTTAACGTCCAATTCAATGATTAAAACAATTTCAGGAACAGATTGCTCAGCTCAAAATTTTCCTTTAGATTATGAGTATTTATTCAATACAAGGGGTAAATCGCTATCAAGCATAACATCACCTGTTACGAATCATCATCATAAGTGTCCAGCATTTATTAAAGAAAACACCACCACTCAAACACAAAATCCAACAATTAATGTTATTGCCGCTACCACAGCTGCCGAATCGGATAATACATCAAATCATAACTTACCGGAAAATCAAATATAAAGAAAAACATCTTTGTTTCCCTTTTCTGCCTATGGTTAGTGCTATTCCATATATTATGTTCCTTTCTTTGATAAATACAAAAAGATAAACATATAAAAAAAAGGTAAGAAAAAATCGTATTGCTTTTTAGTATGGTACAATCTAGTGTTTAGTAATTACCATGTATTTAATGTATAAATTATATTTTAAGCTAGTTGAAATAAGTACATGTTAAAGTACAAAACAAAGAGTCGTTACTGCAACAAAAAGTCTATTTATAAAATTTACATAAGAGAAAGAAACATTACTTTTTATCAAACCATGTAAAAATACGCTTTAAAACTTTTTAACAATAGAATTTTTCTAAACAATTAGATAAGCGGATGGTTCAAATGAAAAAATAAAACAAGTTAAAGTGCTATATTCGGCTGTGCCGAATCTTTGATACCCTCCACCTTAAGTTAGAATATTTCCGGAGTTGGCTTTATATGGGTAAAATATGTGCAGATCTTCACGAAATTTTTAAAGTGATTTATAGTTTTATAAAACCAATGAAATGTTAGAAATATGTATCAACAGGGAAAACTGGCAATTTTAGCTAGAGAATGTGATAGATTGCGTATAGATGTAATTGGTCTTAGCGAAGTAAGGTGGAATGGCTGTGGCGAGGTTAGGAACAAAAAAGGGGATGTGTTGTTGTACTCTGGCATGCCTAATGAAAATGACCCTCATATTCGTGGTGTTGCTGTCTATGTTAGACAGAAACTTCAAAAATCAATAATTAGTTGAAAGGCGATTTCAGAACGTATTATTACGGTTCGTTTCCACTCAAAAAATTTCAACTTCTCAGTAATTCAATGTTATGCCTCTACTGAAGATAGCAACTTAGATGACAAAGAAGCATTTTACTATATGCTTGAAAAGACGCTACAAGATACTCCAAGAAGCGATGTTAAGCTGCTCATGGGCGATTTTAATGCACAAATTTGTGACGAAACAATAATGGGAAAGAACGCTTTGGGTACCTGTAACGAAAATGGCGAACTGTTCTTGGAGACCTGCTTGAACCATGATCTTCAAGTAGGAGGATCAATGTTTCCCCACAAGATGTGTCACAAAACACCTTGGAAGGCTCCACGTAACTACGAAACCCAAATTGATCACATTTGCATTACTAGGGAATGGTTTAATCTCTTATGCGACGTTCGAAATAAGAGGAGGGGAGAAATTGGTGTGACCATTACTTAATAATTGCTGAGATGAAATTAACACTTTGGCCCAAAATATTTAACGTGACTCAAAACAGAAGAACATACAACATGTTACGCGCCATTGAATACTTGAAAAAAACTAGTTGACGATTCCAAAAACCAGTTAAGGGGGTATAAAGCTGACCCGCTAGCTCAGTAAGCAAAATGATTCCTAACCAGGGTTTTGGCACGTAAGCATATAACATACTGCACACTCCTGGAAGTATGTTTTTTTAATATCAGTACATAATTACACAGGGGAAAAAATAATGGTAACATAAAAAGAAAGCAAGGCGAAATGATTATGTATATTTAATATCGCCTGAGTGATAATATGGCACGCTGTTAAGCCATATAGGGGTACATTTGTCCCATCCCCAGCCTACGACAGGTGATATACCCTAAATCCCTAAACCTGTCCAAACAAAACAATAGTTATTTTACACTTACCATAGCCTGGTTCTTCCTGGCATCCATTTGTATAAAAAATTTAGAAATTAATTTTCATTCTTAGCAGTTCAACAAAAAGGTGATTTTCCTCTATTTTTATTTTTATTAATATAACAAAAGGACTATTAATAATTATAATAATACTGCTAATAATAATGATCTTAAAGTTAACAAATTTTAATTCGTTACGTTAAAAAATATTTTGCAGACCTCAACGGCGGTCTGCTAAGTAAAACACTTTTTTTCTAATTTATTTTAATTTTAATATTAATTAAATTTTATTTTATTAGAACACAAAAATCATCAATTAAACTTTATTTTATTAGAACGCAAAAAAAATTAATTAAACTTAATAAGAGAACAAATTAATTTATCTGGTACAAGATTGAATTTGTACACTTTTTAATTTGATCAAAATAACAAATTATTTAATAAAAATTACAAGACTGAAATATTTAATTATTTAAACGCGGCGGCTCCGTGGCTAAGACTTCCTGACCAGTTGCTACCTTCCAATTTTATAGCCTCTGCTCTGTCGCTGCGCTCGCTGTTGTCTTGCAACCCAAACCGTGGAATCGACTGACCAAATTAATTCGCGTGTGGTAACCTGATATGGTGTCGGGTTACGTCTCCGCGAATTACGTATTAAAGAAAATAAATCTTTGTTTTAGGAGTTCTGATATTCAACTGAATTCTTTATTAATTCTATCTTAGTTTTTAGTACAATTTTTCTTAAAATCTAAAAACTTATTTCTATGGTAAAAAAATGTTGATCAAACAAAATTGATCGTAAAATTTCTTTGTGTCAATTTTGTTTGGTCATTTATTTTTGTTTCTGTTCAACGGGAATTGTAAATACAAATTGGTTTTTGTTTATTGATTCATCACTTTTGTATTTTAATTGTCGTTGCGCTTTCTTAAATCGTAAAAATGTATTGAATGAATTTGGAACGGAAGAGAATCAAATTTCAAAAAATTATTTTATTTTTACTTGTGCCAAAGACTCTCTGAAAGTGTGAATCAGGGGTGTGCTGGAAATCGCAATCGCAAACGCAAAACGCAAGAATTTGGAAGTTGTTTTTAATAAACTTTAAACCTAATTCTTATAATTTTTGGTTTAAAATCCTGTTTAAGAGGAAAATATTTGTTTAATATTTGTCATAAGATTCTTTTATTACAGAAATCTTATTAAAAACCAACGTTTTAAATTCTTGCGTTTTACGTTTGCGATTTCCAGCACACCCCTGATTGACTTAGTTCGTATTTTGTTTATTGTATTTTGCTATGATTGAGCTAATGTCTACGAGGGGTGGTTGTGGAAGTATATACGTAACTCGCCTTTCTGGAAAGTGTTGATTCAAATATTTTGCAAGATGTTATTTGATACACCTGAGAGTTATACTAAGTGTTGAGAATTTTGTGCGTTCAGCAAGTTTTATTGCCAGGCAGTGTCGCTAACTCCTCCCCTCTTAAGCATCTGCGTCTCACAGATTCGTCATCGACACGGAATTGAGCTGGGGACTCTTTGGTGGTGGACCAATTCTCTAGAGACTGTTTGCTGTCCCCACTTAAGGCTGGTCTGATGGGGGTAGAATCGTCCGAGAAAAAAATTTTTCTTCCTAGGACGATGACGGCAGCGATTAGGATGACAATGACAGCTATTCCAGCTTTTATCGAAATATGAGGATTTGTATTAAGATGGACGAGTGTCATAATATTTTGTAGGCTAAGTTGATGAACGTATTCCAGGTTAACTTTATGATTGGCACTCGTTGTTGTAGTTGTTTTTCTAATTCTTTCTCACTCAACCCCTTTTTCCTCAATTTTTCGCCCAACGCCTCGTTTTCCTGCACTACCTGTTCCAACAAACTGTCCGTATATTTGATTTGTTCCCTTAGCTTCCGACTTTGCTTTTCTAACAGTTTTTTTGTTCCCTCTAAGTCCTCTATCCTGTTGATTAAGTCCGCGGATTGGCCCTTGTTCAAGTCACCTAACAGTTGTAAAACATAACCAACCTCTTCTAACTTGGTCAGTCTCTGGTGCCTTATAATCTCCCTATGTTGTTCCGTAAATTCTTTACCTAGTCTTAATCCGTTCAATTCTGTCCACGCGAGCACCTGTAGACTGTCCACTGAATAGTTATACTTATTAAGTTTGGTTAGTAATTCGTCTGTTCTTGACTGAGGGTTGTCCATTTATACTCACGAAAATTGCAAAAGAATACTTACCAGCATCAAGACGATTTGTGCCATCCTTAAATTTTGGGGAATTAACAAAAAAAAAAACTTTTTACGCGTCGCGTTGTATTGGTCCTTCCTCAAAACTTCCTCAATACAGCTGGTGTCAGTGGCAACTACTTGTATATCCACCACTTTGTATTTTCACAAAGATACTAAAGGCGTACCAGAATGTGGCTGCTTAAGACCTTCAGCGCTTTGCTTCTACACTCAGTGGTTTCCTTAACGTTTTCCTCGCCACCGTCTTAACTGATTTTGTTACGTTTTGAGGAAAAACAAACCGAAATAAATCGCCTCCTGATGTGGTGAAAAGTCCCCGGCAACTTACTTGCAATTCCACCAATTCGCACTTCATCGAAGATACTAAAGGCGTACCAGAATGTGGCTGCTTAAGACCTTTAGCACTTTGCTTCCGTGTTTACTGGTTTCTGTTACTTTCGTTGCTCTCGAAACCAGTCGCCATAACAGGGAGGGATCTAAATTCGACAAAAATGTCGTGTAATAAATAAATTTTATTCCTGGAGGGTCCCTTGGGAATCGCAGGATCTTTATTTAATTACCGGCTGCGCCAATTGTTGTAAACTGTATAAGTTAATTATGATAAGAGCTAGTAACAAAACTTTTAGTTAGGTTACGATTCTTTCTTTTGACAAAAGTTTACAAAATGAATGAAATAAAAGAGAAATAAAAATAAAACAACTAGAATTTTTTTTTTTTTCAACTAAACTGTATAAACTTTAATTGTTCTCTATTTTTTGAGATTAAGCTTGTACAGAATTTGTCTTATTTCCATCAATACTTAATACCACAAAATTCTTATTGTGGTAAGTTTTTTTTTTCAATTTGGGCATTGTAAATATGTGTAAAGAGTTTTGATTCTTTGCAAATATTTTATGCCCAGAATGACATAAGTTACTGTCATTGATACCAGTGTATGATTTTATCACTGCACAGAAACAAATATTAATATTAATATTAATTAATCCAGCAATACAAATTTGAATACATATTTATGTTTATGTTTCTTTTGTCCAGCCAGCAGTTTATTCAAACGGTTCGCTGATTACTCCAATGTTTATTTAATTAAAAAAAACAAGTGATCACAGTTTTAAACCGAATGCTTGCTGGGATCTACACAAAAATGAAATAAAAGAAATATGAAACATTCAACGTTTGTGCTATAGTGCTTAGGTATGCACATTCTTAAATGTACATTGCACTAGTGAATGGCACTGGGCATTGTTAATATGTATAATTTCAGCAGTTAAAGATTAACGTTGAGGCGCGCTCGTGAAGTACAAAAAGTTTAAAATAAATAAAAAAACTGAAGCGAATGAGTATATAAAAAAAAATTAAATTAAATTATTATTAAATACAATTAAAAAAAAACCATGCACGGAAAAAATACAGACTGGCACTTATCTGGTGTTGGTTAATGGAGAGATAAAGAAAATGTTTTATGAACGATGCCAATATTTTGTTTTTACAATAAAAAGATATTTTATAAGAACTTCCGTTGTTTTTCATGTGTTTAAAGATGTCCACGTGGAAGTGAAAAAAAAGTAAAACGGTTTTAAAGTTGAATGAAAATCTATCTACTTACTTAGGGAACGTAAAGGTACCTATTGCGATGTACCTGCTTATAAATTTTTTAAACAATTTGATTTCAAATTAACCCGAAATTGTTGATTGTATCGTGTGTAAGTGAGTGAGCGAGTGAGTTACTGAGGAGTACCGAAAGTTAAATGCTAGCCACGGTAAAAAAAAATATCAAAAATAAAATAAAGTGTAGTGTTTTTCTTTTCTGTTTATAACTCACAAGAATTAGGTACCCATGCAAAACAAAGTAGTAGGTGCACTTTTTACAACAGTCTTATACAGGATTTTCCCGAGCGGCCTACCGTTACCCTATAGGTTTTTTGACCTATTTCTAGGTCTTTTTTCATTCCTCGTCCCCTCTTCCAATTTGCCCTCATGTCCCTCAAAATTTCTTTGGCTGTGTCCATCTCTTTTTTTTGTGGGACTCTGGTTATTTGTTCGTTTTGACCAACGTTCTAAAACCTTAGTCAAGAGGTTCCGTGTGATGCCGCATTGGGACATGTCTACCTCGTCTGGTGGGAACTGTATACCCAAGCCCCTGCTAAACCTTTTCATACAGTAGTCTGCGTGCCGTATGGTGTAAATACCGCAGTCTACTGTATTGTTCTGTTGAGGGCATTTTGCATAGACTAACGGAACTTCCTTAAGGGGATGCCCTATGAACTGGTACAAGTTGGAGATACAACGCGCCGGTGTCTCTAGATTGTGGGGTCTGAGGGAGTCGAAAAATATAACCCTTTTGTCGGACACTAGGCCCAAGGTCCAGTGATTTTGCTCAATTACTGGGAAAAACACGAGAGTCTTTTTCGCTAAATCGGCTTTGTGCGTTGCTCTTTGAATCCTGCCGATATTCCTCTCGTTGGAGGGGTCAAGATTCCACAGTTTTAGTGCCATGTAGAATTGGGCATTGAAAACGTGTACCTGTTCTGCCTGCGGGGGTGTGAGGTTTGTGTCGAGCACCCATTTTAAAAAGATGTCGATGTGTTGGTCGCTAAGCCAGCCGTTGTTTTTTATAGTATTGTAATCCACATGTTTCAGCTCTAGGGCCCTGTTTTTATGTTTGTATTTGCAAAAAGTGTTGTCCATCTTTAGATACTTTGTTGTGCACTGCCTACTTTCGATTTAATTGTGATTTGACTTGACCTCACTATATATATAAAAATAAACAAAAAAAACTTTAGTTGGTTTTGAAAAGAACATACAGGAGGGTTGTTTGAGAAATTCTTGAGAAACGCACTGTTGTAAGAAAGCACACATTAAACTTCAACGGGTAGGTCCTTGGCCAAATCCCGCCTAATCTGAGAATTCCTAGCTGTACCCTTGGTTATTCTATTCTCTGTTATCCTGACACTCACCTGTCTCTGTCGTCTGAATAATATAACCAGCGTAACCGCCATGCCCATTAGCAGAGCGAAAGTTGTAATACCTATTGTTAGTGTCACTACTTTGTGGGCGTGTAGTTCGTGTATCTCTCTAATATTCTTCTCCTGTGCTAGGACTATGTCCTCAAATAACAGCGGTCTTTCTGTACTGAAACTAGTTTCCCTAGGTGGAATTGCGAAACTTTGCTCGAACTTTGTCCATCTGTTGGTAAACGTTAGGTCACCTAGTTTGATCGTACAATTGTTGAAATGAATGTAGTAATGGCCCTGCAACCTGAGCCCACGGCTGTCGCATGTGCTTTTGAGGTTAGTCATGTTGGCGTTGATGACTATTACCTTGCTGTCGTCTATCCGGATGATGTCAGGTTTTATATTTTTCACCATCCTGCACGGTTGCCTAATCACGCAGCTTCGCGACTCTTTTAACTCAAAAACCGCACTGCCTTCCTCGTAGGCGAGTGTTCGTTCTCCTATTTTTATTACGCATTCCATTCCTTCGTCTATCTGTAGTTTTTCCTCATTAGGTACAGGAATGATGACGGTTTTTTTAAGTGAAATCTTTTCTAGCGGTACCTTGATTATTAAATTTATAGTTCTCCCAATCTCGCGGATGCCACTCAGCATTCGATTAAGTGGTAAAGAGATTTGTGCCGAGTTTGGTATGAACTTTCTGTAATAATTCATTAACCCCAAAAACGCTTGCAGCTCCTTGATATTTCTAGGGGGTGGTATATCCCTCACTGCCCTAGTCTTATTCGGGTCTGGCAACACTCCTCTTTCTGAGCACTGGTGGCCTAGATAAATTATCTCTCTTTGCAGAAAATTACATTTCTCGGGGTGCAATTTGAGGTTGTATTTCCGCAAGACGTCCAGAACTTTCATCAACCGTGAGTTATGGTCCGCTAAATTTCTGCCATAGATAACTATATCGTCCAAATAGACAAAACAGTCGATTCCCTGCAACCCGGTTAATATTGAGTTCATTATCCTCTGAAAAGTGGCTGGTGCACCTGTCAATCCGAAGGGCATGCGGTTGAATTCAAAATGTCCTAAATTGGTACTGAATGCCGTTTTTTGTTTATCCTTAGGGTCCATTAAGACTTGGTGGTATCCACTAGCCAAATCGAGGGTAGAGAAGTATCGACTGCATCCCAGCTGGTCTAGGATTTCATCAATTCTTGGTATAGGAAACACCTGTTTTATTGTGGCATCATTTAGCTTTCTGAAATCTACCACTAGACGCCATCTTTTCTCGCCATTTCGTCCCGCTTTCTTGGGAACCAACAGGATCGGAGAGTTCCAAGGGGAGTTGCTGGGTGATATGATTCCATCATTTAGCATTTGGTTTACTTGTCTATTGATTTCGTTCCGATGGACTTCGGGTAGTCTGAACTGCCTTGTATTTATGGAAGGTTGACCGGGCTGTGTCGTTAGTGTTGAGGATAGGGACAAATGCCTTTCCAGCTTTCACTGATGTAAGGGTTTCCCCCACGAAAACTCCTGGGGATATTTCTGATTTATTCACAATGATATCTCCGTTGACCGATGCAACTGTTGCTGGCAAGATCATGTGGGAGCGTCCCTTAATAAACATGTTACCCGGTATGTATAGGTGCGGTTGTTTTTGCTCCGATGTGAGAGGCAGGGAGGCTATTTGTTGGCGGTTATCAAAAAATTTTATGTTTTTGCTGATGGCATCAGTAACAGTTCTGTTCCACATCATATCTCTGCCTAGCAGGCCATCTGCCGGAAGTCGACTTCCCTCAGGTACTACATGCATTTGTAGTGTTAAATTGCTTATGCTTGCATGCCGTGCGGTTATTGTGCCCACGGATGTAATTCTTCCCCCAAAAGCTCCCGACAGACTTTTTTGCTCGTTCGCATTTATTTGAATGTGTGGTGCTAAAGCTTCTGCTTTCACTAACGTGGTATCCGCTCCCGTATCTACGAGCAAGGTCAAGTTTTTATTAAGCGCCTCATCACATGGAAATTGTATGAAGGCGTCATTTCCTCCTATAATTTCTTGGCTTTCCGTACGTAGTTTTTGCTCATTTTGTGACTCCGATTTGTAAAAAAAATTTCCGTTGGCCTCCGGAATGTATGTGCAGATATTTTTGCTCCAGCGTACTCTTCTGTTATTGTTCTTGACACTACTACCAGAGGTTTCAGCACAAGGGATTTCTGAGGGTAACTGAATTTTTCCGGCATCCCAGCCATTTAGTTTTGGCTGGGCCGCCTGGAGTTTCCCGGATTTCTCAACGGGCAATTGGTCCTTATATGTCCCACTCTGTTACAACCGAAGCATCTAATTGGTTCATCCCTCATTCTTCCATGAACAAAATTATCCCTGTTGGGCTCATTATGCGGTGAAGCCACGGCCTGTTGTCCATTTGGTTGATTGCACTGCTGTTCTCCTGGCATATTATTTCTCCCTCTGGAGCCGAAATTATTAGCCCCTTGCCAATCGGTACTCTGCTGCGTATTCTGGCCACGCACTTGGTTGTTGGGATACCTCTGCTGTGGTTGCTGGCAGAACCTGTTCTCTCTGTGGCCATTTGTTCTACATATCCTGCAGGACAACGTACGTAACCTTTTAAGGCACTCTATTTGGTTGTGACCTCTACGGTGACAGAAATCGCATTGTTCTACTTTTTCTTCTGCGTTACCCCTACATGAGGGACCTATCTCATGTCCATACATGCCACATTTTACGCAATATGGTGTGTTTAATCTCTGTTCGCAATTTGTCCTATTGTGGCCTTCCTGGTTACAGAAACTACACGTTGTCGTTATGGTCACAGTGTTTATCCCAACCTGACCATCGCCAAAAAGGTGTTCTGCATTTTCCACTATCTGTACTAATTTTTCCAAATCCTCATTTTCCTCGCCTACAAACCTTGTCCTTAGAGCTTGATCTCGGAGCCCTTTAATGAAACTTTTTACCGCCAATCTCTTGAAATCTTTTAATATGATTTGTCTACTGTTCGCATCGCTCCATTCATTCACTGCGATGCCTTCCGCTTCATTAAATAATGCTTCTATTCGGCTACCGAAACGGCTCGCTGGTTCCTTTGCTCCTTGCCTGCATGAGATAACAAGTTCCCTGATCTGGTCTAGCGTTTTTGTCTTAAGGTACTGCTTTTTTATAGCGTTACAGAGAGCATCCACTGTACCGAAGGAATGGGGTGCTATTCGCACGTAAGCAGAACCCATTAACCGTAACTTTAGGCACTCTATGACTTCTGGAGTTATGGCTCTGCTGTCGTCATTAATCAGTTCTCGCTCTGCCAACTTACATCCTTGAATAAAACGGAAAACTTCTGAAGCCAAATCCGGTCCCTCGGTGCCAAAAAACGTAGGGACTATATTGTTGACAAGTTTTGTAATTGTTGAGATTGACGCCATGTTTTGCCTCCTAATCACTGAGTTGCTTGAAGTGGGGGTTGATAATAGTCTCTGGAGGGTTCTCCGGGATTCCTCTAAAAAGCTCTCGAAATCCGCTTTAATATGGGGC
Source organism: Pollenia labialis (assembly GCA_949318255.1). NCBI lineage: Eukaryota > Metazoa > Arthropoda > Insecta > Diptera > Polleniidae > Pollenia > Pollenia labialis. The sequence goes on along the minus strand of OX439139.1, from coordinate 144,643,735 downwards.
GAATTGAGTTTAAGCTGTACGAATTCCCTCTCGTACTGCGATAAATCTGCTAACTTTCTGTTTATCGTTTCTACCGTATATCCCCTGCTACCCGCCTTTCTTGCGTTTGTTTTAATACACTGTGTTTTGGCTATCAAATCAAGAGCTGCCGCTTCCTCATCTATCTGGATTTCCTCGTTCAAATTGTCCGCTGTCTGTCCGCCCGAGGCTGTATGGCCGCCGTCTGCTCGTTCTATTACTATCTTTGGAGCTTTGAAGCCTTCCTTTGCCAGTTCTTCACTTAGGGATGGAGTGGGTGACCTACTTTTGTGTATAATGTCGAGATCACGATGCGCGTTTTCCAAGGCTGTTTGAAGTCTTTGTACGGTGTCGTCTTGTACGTCTATTTGCTGTTGGCTCGAAACCAAAGCTACGAGATGAGGAGAGAATGTAAGGGCGATACTCGAGACAAATAACAGAAAATGTGGGTAAAAATAAGGTGATAAACCAAGGGAAAAACAAAAGGGGGGAAAATGACCAAACGGATCATTAAAAAATAAAGAAATTAACCAGAAAGAATGTTAGAAATAAAGACAGGACCAGGACGGTCACGAAATGAAAAAAGAAGGGGATAGTTTAAGCAAGATACTCGGGATTAAAACTAAAATACATAAACAGGGGGAAAGGACCAGAAGGGTCATATAACGAAGATGAAACGCAAGGTAGAAATCTAAATAAACTCTCCATTTTAAACGCACTCTGCACTTAGCATTTGACAGGAGCTTCTTGGCTCATCTGTAGTAAAATTACAGATGTACATATATTTTTATTTTCAAATTTGTGGACTTACCCACAAATTTCTCGTCCAACATTGGCATTGACAGAAAATCCCTTGCGCAAACTGCGTGTCCACCTGAAATAAAAATCGGACTTTAGTATAGGTTACCCTATAATTCAAGGGAAATTCAAATATAACTCGCAGTTCACACGAGGATGGTCCTGCAGTGAAAAGGGCAACAGTCCCAGATGGCTGAAAGAAGAAAAGGAATTAGTATAAATTCAATAGGAAAATTTAATTGAAACAAAACGTACCGGCTAGGATCCATTCGGCCTGGTGTGGGCCGAAGGGATCATCCTACTCCTAACGGGGCACCATACGGGCTCACGATCATCTTTGGAGCGTTCTGGTCGAGTAGGAATCTCCTGTTGAAAGTAAACAAATAAATATCAGAAGAGCAAGGGGAACTACATAGTTATTCGGCACTCAGAGGACGCCCGACTTACCCAGACATACCGACAGATTGTGGTTTGGTAGCCTTTCTAACTAAAATCCCTGCTTCAGTCTCTATCCGTAGGACTGATGGTACTGCTCGGTAGCCCCGGAATTCGTGCGGAACTGTTCATTGAGAAGCTGGAGTCACACAGTGGGTTTACGGAAATTTATACGGGCACCACCCAACTTGTGAAAAAATATGATTACATCATCCACGTGATTAATTTAGAAAACATAGGTGCTGTGATAAAACAATTCCATCATAACTTGGACATCATTGGGGAACTTCCACACTGCGAAATTGCCAGATCCCAGCTGCATGAAATGGAGGACTCCCTCCACACACTGTTGCCGCGACGGAAAACCAGAGGGCTGGTAAACGCAGGAGGATCCCTCTTGAAGTTTGTTTTCGGAACAATGGACGAAGAGGATAGACAGAATATTGAAGAACAGCAAAGGGTGATGACAGAAAACAACCACCAGTTGATCGAAGGTTTCAATCAACTGATAGTGATTAACGACAATTTCAACAAGTCTATGCAAACACTGAAGGACGTCATATTGACGGACAGGCAGGAAATTATAAGAAAGATTAACCAAGTTGAGGACATGAACCAAAACCTCACCAGAGTAAATCTCGCAGTCCTACAACTTTTCAAGATCAACATACTTAAGAGGAAAATCGAAAATTTACAACATCGTTATGTTTGACAAGACTAGGTACGGTTGTTCAGTGTTACAGTTTCGTTGTTTAACTGTATTACGTAAGTCCCGGTTAGGTATTTTTTTCCTCCAGCCCATGTAAGGCTACTGTTGAAGTTTATGACGAATAGCGTACTTTCCTCTAAGAGTTCAACCAGAATCCTTGTTTTCGTCTCAGATGCATTCAGCTTATCCGCCTCTTAAAAGCTTTGTGATACATTCCTCTCTCTCTAGTTCTACTAAGGCTTCTTGTTGGCAGACTGTTAAATTGCTAAACGTATTGCAATTACCCGTGACACCATATGTTTCGGCTTCATCTACCAGCAGCTTTTTAAACGACAGGTCGATTCTCTTGCCATCCTAGATAGAAGACCTCACGATAAACATGTTGTAGATTTCTTCTCTAATGTTGGGTATTGATATGACGTACAGGTTGGTATAAATTATGCCGGCCTTAGCCATCTGACATGCTCTCGTTAACTCGTGGACTTCTTCCTTTAGCTCTAGAACCTTGTTCAGCAAGTTTGAGCTTTACCCTTCATCTTCGACTTCATCAGATTCGTTTGCCATTCTTCGCACAATTTGGTTCATGTGATTAGCTATAGTGTCTGTCAGGCTGATAATTTTTTTGTTCACGTAGTGTTGTTGATTGTCGTTGTCGACGATCGAAGATAGAACGTCGCTTGTTGGCTGAACGTTTTAATTCGTAATCAACATTTTTATTTTTTATATTCTTCTATTTGTAGTTTATATCATTATTTCTTGAGTAATGTCACCGTAATTCCAACAAAGCTTGTCTTAAATGTGCAATACCACTGAACTGCACGAGCTTTCACATTGCCATTATTTACAGAGGCTTTTAGTTCACTTTCGGGTGCATTTCTAATTTCTAGTTGTTAGGTTTTTTGTTTTGTTTGAGCTTGGCAAAATTTCATTTATAATATGACTTTTTGAATTCTTCGGCCCCTTTCGGTTGGCACAGTGACCTTGTTATCTCTTAAAATCCTTTCTTTTACGTAAAGAGGCTTTTGTTTATCCCTCATCTGCTTGCAAGCGACATAAACCGTTTGCCCTTTTCCGAATTTGTTTGGGCTTTTGCGGTTAGCATTATGTCGCTCTAGCTGGAGTTTTTGTATTCTTTTAAACTCCGAGGAGAGGTCGTTATTGATCTTTAGCTTGAAATTTAAGAGTTTTTGAAAGTTGATCCTTTCGGACCTATTAAAAATTATGTCATTCGGGTTTTTTGTGGTGGTTGTATGTACAGTGTCATTGTATCGATCCACTGCAATATTTAACAGCTCTCTTAGCTTGAGATCTTTATACTCAGCTTTTAGACAACGATAAATTTCGCCTCGCTGCGTTGCGATGGTGTGCGGTACAGCTGGATTCCCAAAAATTAAATGAAGTTTTGAATTATTGGACTCAGAAAAGCACTTTCATTATCTGTAACCATAACTCTTGGAGCTGTGGAATAATGCAGTAGTATTATAATTTTTTTTTGCGCAGATGCAACGACGACCGATTTTTTATTTGGAAGAGTTTGGTGAATTTGGAAAATTTGTCTAAACATTTTTCGCCCTGAATTTAAAAAAAAAGATATGAAGGATTTCGCAGAGGTATGACGGTATCGGGGTTGCTTGTAACAGGGGCACAAATATCACACGTTGCCACGAATTTTCGGATCAGGCTGCTCATTCTGGGAAAATAATATTTTTCCAAAATTTGCTGCCTGTTTTCAGCGAGATTTCGGTGAGCTCTTCTATGTTCTTTGGCTATTATTTCTAAAATATTGCCAACGTTCCTGAGATCCTCAACAGTTCTTTGTGTAATTCGCGCTTTGTACTTTGAAAAATGATCGCGAAACACATTTTGAAGAAGTGCGAGTTTTTCTTCGGGCATTTTAATTGCGTAAAGTATGTTTGGTCTGAGTTTCTGCTTCAATATTTTTGTCAGCTGCTCCAGGCTACTGACGGGGATGTAGTGGCGTGTGTATCCAGGATGCGGTTCTTGATAGGCGTCTGTGCTTTTGCTAAATACCAGTTGTTTTCGAAAGACGTTCATTTTTTTTGCGCCAAAAAGATAGTCTTGGAGACTGTAGAGTGCCCATACAATAGCCAACATTTCTTTTTCGTTGGTAGCATAGTTCTCCTCGGTTTTGCTCAACGATCTGGAAATGAAGGCAATGGGTCTGTATTTCCCAATCTCCCCTTGCGATGGCACAGCACCAGTAGCGTAGTTCGAGGCATCAGTGGTCAGATTAAATGTGTATGGGTGCACGGGGGTTGAATATAGTTATATAAAATTTGGGGGTACTTACAGGTGCTGGTAAAAGTTGTTGGTGGAACGGTAGGCTTAGTTGTCGCTATTGGACCTTGGTGATTGTGGTGAGAAGATCGTTCATGACTTGGTTGATGCTTCCCTTTTTCCTATTTTCAATTGTTTAAGAAAATATGGAAAGAAAAAACCTTTCTTGCACAAACAATCACGCACTTGTTCTCGCTATTAAAATATGAAAAACTTTTCTAGTATTTAATTTGATTTGATTTACTTTTTATTAGATCGGATTGACAATTTAAAAATATGTAGGTATTTGAAAATACAATTCAGAAAATAAAACACTTGTATTTAATATTGATTTTATAAGAACAATTCAAAAATAAAATCACTTTTTTTTATTTTTATATTACAATTCAAAGAAGCACTGTTATTTAATACTTATTACAAGTCAAAAAATAGTAACAAGCCTTTAATATTTATGTATATAACAGATCGCAAAAATCAACTTATTAAAAATTTGAATCAGCGAGTAAAAACAAAATAAAAAAAAAACTCCACCGTTCATTTCTTAGTAAACCGTTTTCATTCGCGTTCACTACTTGAATGACAAAAGGGGAAAAACAATAATATTAAATAACCCACTCAACAGCCTGTTTCTGTTAAGAAGGGAGAAGTTTAAAAGGAAAAACACGACGATTTAAAATGTACTCGCTAACGAAAAAATGTAGGTTTTCCATGCCTAAACAAAAGGGAGTTTCGAAGTCAGGGAAACATTAAATTTCAGCAGTGTTAAATCTTCAAATACTTTTTAAGCTTCTTCATCAAGTGTTACTGCCACATTTCTGGATTGGCTTGCCTTGAAAAATGCCTTGGGAAAATGCACACCCGCTTTATTCTTTCCGTTCCTACAATGTACCCTAAGAATTTCACTTCGGTCCTCATAAAATGTGATATTTCTTGATTTACTCTGACATTTGCATCAATGAGTGTTTGGAAAATAATTTCTACAGTTTTGAAATGATCGGCTTCATCTTTCCCGAAAATGATTATGTCGTCGATATACACATAACACTTTTATCCTATGTGCTCTCTTAATACGTCGTCAATCATTCGCTGTCTCAAAAATTCGAACTTACCATTCGTCGTAGAAAAAGCTGTTTTTGGAATGTCGCTTTGCTTCATGGCAATTTTATAGAGTTTTTTCAGCGCCAAAGTGACCAGCGTTGTCATGTTGTCCTTGCATAATGCGCCATCTTATACTCTTTGTGACTACTCATAGACTTTTATCTTCTGATTTGCGAAATAGTCGACCGTCTTGAAGAACGTATTCTTTGCAGAGGTTCTTATCGCCAGCTTTCAACTTTTTGATAATTTCAAGAATACTATATATAATAGTATAATAATAGTCTTGAAGTTGCATTGACAGTAGCAAATCATCCTCGTTTCTTGTTGTTTTTGCTATCCGTATCTAACACTCGTGCTTATTCATATTGTGCACGACTAAGTGCGTCGACATGCTGCATTCTTTGACCACAATGAAAAGCTGGCGGTTTTTTGATTAAGAACATGGGTAAGGTCCCAAAAAGTCACAATACAATCTTTGAAAAGCGCGGTTTGTTTGAAACTGATTCCCCATGGGCGGACGTAGGGTCTGATTAACAGGCTTTATGGTCTTGCAGTCGTCGCAATTTTGTATGTACATTTTAACATCCCGGGCCATTTGTGGCCAGAAGTATTTCTGCCTGATTCTAAAGAGGGGTTTTTTAAAGCCGCTATGGCATCCCTCCTCATGAGCTAGTCTAGTTGTTTCCCTGGTCAAAAATTCTGGCAGCCATAGCCTCCATAAATGTTCTTAATCCAGGCCATTTCGGAAATTTACCCTCTTATAAATAAGGCCATCGTTTAGACACAGTTCAGGAAAAGCTTCGCCATTTTTGCGTATCTGTTCTCTTAGTCCGTTATACTTGGGACTGTTAAACTCGGATGAAGAAAGGTAAATTTCGTTAGGATTACAATTCAAATTTAACTCATCGGTATCAAACCTGGAAAGTGTATCGGGGACAATATTTAGGGAATCTTTTCTATGTTCCATTACAAAATCGAAATGTTGCAGCTTTGTAGTGTAAGATGTTAGATGTAGTATGTATGGGCTACTTACTGCCCTTTTTATACTAATTTAATCCTATTGCCTACTTATTCTAAAATCTATGCCTCTCTCTTAGTACTATGGAATTATCATTGCTTTACCCTTTGTATTGTGCCATGACCAATCAGAATGCATGAGTGAGGAATGTACTCATTTACATTAGACAATCAAAATTATGTCACTCACATTCTGATTGATCTGCTTTACCATTGTATTGACTCATGTGTTCGAACACATTGAGTCATTGGGTAAATGCCGTTATTTGATCTTTTGTTTATGACATTTATCCTACAGTTATTCGGGTGGTATGTATATATTTCAAGTTGGATATTGGGTAAGCAGTGGACGCTTAGCAGGTACACTACAGCTTCAAATTCCAGCGGGCAAGTCTACCGTTAAGGTCTTTTTGGCTCATAAGCCAGCAAAGTTATGTGATCAGTCCCTCAATGTATTGTATTCGCTGGGCCCATTTAACTTTTGAGATACAAATGCGATCGGTCTTTCGCCCCCTTGGTCGTCTATTTGGTACAGAACGCCACCCACACCAATTCCCATGTGTATCTTTTAAACGACTAAGCAGTCTGTAATGATCTTTTTTATTATTAGTAGACCCTGTAGTACTCTTTATTTATTAAAGAGCCTTAGAGTAGCAGACGGCTCTATCTTATGGCAAAGTTAATTGCCGAAGTTTTTAGAAAAATAAAACAACTTTGAAGTCAGATTTATTTCTACATTAGGTGTGTTCATACTACATGCACTACACCCCTACCGCTTAAAAGAAAAAAAAAATTTTTGGAATGGAAAAAAAAAAAATTTTTTTTGAATGTTAAACTATAAAAAAAAATTAATATATTATTTAAAATAACTTTATTCTATTCTTATGTATAGTCATAGGTTTATTATCCTTTAAAATAGTGATATTTACATCTTGTGTGTTTATTACCTTAAATGGACCCATATATTGGTTCTCACTTTTCCTTGCGTTTTCTTTTCTTAAAAATACCTTATCTCCTATTTTTATTTGAATGTCGTTAATATTCTTATCTTTACCAGCTTTTTGTTTTATTTTGTTTTCTAACAGTTTTCTGTTTGCCATTTCATGTGCATGTTTTAATTTTATTTTTAATTCTGTAATATAATCTTCATAATTATAGAATTTATCGTTCGACATGGGCTCAGTTGTCATTGATGCCAATCTTCCATATACCAGTTCAAATGGAGAAAAACCTGTGGATGAGTGTGGTGTTGTATTATACGCGAATGTATAATACGGAATCCATTCATCCCAATTGTACTGTTCCGTGAAAGAACGCATATATTCGTTTAAAACCTTATGATTTCTTTCTATACTACCTAAAGTTTCATGGTGGTATGCCGTTGAAGTTACATGCTTGATTTTCATAAGTGTACATATTCTATTAAATAATTCGTTCACGAATTCAGTTCCTCTGTCTGTTTTTACTGTATCAAAACATCCATATCTCAATATAAACTTTTCTACTAATATTCTTCCTATCTCAGATGCTTCCTTAGTTTCTATCGGAAATGCGTCAACGTATTTTGTTAATTCGCATTGTGCTGTTAATATGTATCTATACCCATTAGATATCCTTAACGGACCTACAGTGTCCAACTGTATAAATTGAAATGGTTTTGTAGGTGTATTAGTTATTTGAATTGGTGCCTTGGTATGCCTAATGACTTTGTTTCTTTTACAAAATTCGCAATGACTGATAAAATCTTTGATCATTTTGTACATATTTTTCCATATGTACCTTTGCTTTAATCTAATGATTGTTCTGCGTACTCCCGCATGACCTCCATATGGGGTTTCATGATATTCTTTTATTATCTCTTTTTGTCTATCCCTTCCTAGTATTCTTTCTGGTTGACTAAATAATATTATCTCTATAGGTCTCTGCCTATGTTTATCCTTATTCTGCATGCTATTATACATCTTATTAAATTTTTCCTCACGTATGAGTTTGAAAATCGTATCATCTTTTGCTAGCGTTACTATAAATATTTGATTATCCCGTAAGACCTTAGTTAACTTCTGCAAGACTGAACCTAAATTCGAGTATGCATTTTCATTACCAGATACTACTACGCGATTTCTAAAAATTTCAACTTTTGGCATGCTTTTATTCACTTTATCTATCACAAAATTTAACCTTGGATATCCTTTAATTTGTGAAAATGAAATGCTAGTCCACATATAGATGTGATCAGACTCTCTGTCACTATTCCTTTCCATATAATCTTCATTTTTCCTAATCGAAGTACTCTCTTTATCAGTTTTTTTGTCATTCTTCCTCAAATCTTCAGTCATTTTTCTAGTCATCACGTTTATATTTCTTGTCATCATATCTTTCAAATCATTAGAATCTATTTTTATTCTTGACAACGCATCGGCATTAGTATTAATTTTTCCTTGCTTATATATAATTTCGAAATCATAATCCATTAGATCTAATCTAATTCTAGTTAATCTTGACGACGGATTACTGTGAGTAAACAATGATACCAGTGGTCTGTGATCAGTTACCACTTTGAACTTTCTACCGTATAAGTATGGTCGAAAATGAGTGATTCCCCAATGAATAGCTAAAAGTTCTTTCTCTATCACTGGCTTGTTAATTTCATGCTTATTGAGAGAACGGCTTGCATATGAGATCGGTAAATCGCTATTTATTTCACCTTGTGAAAGTACCGCTCCTAACGCGTAATTGGATGCGTCAGTAGTAAGTATGAATTCTTTTTCAAAATCTGGATATTGTAATACCGGTGGATTAGAAACTACAGATTTTAACATTTCAAAAGACTTCTGGCAATTTTCTGACCAAATAAAGGGTTGGTTTTTCTTTAATAATTCATTGAGAGGTTTAGCTATCTGTGCAAAATCTCTAACAAAACGTCTATAATAGTTACAAAAAGCTACGAATCTTCTTGTATCATCCGCATTCTTCGGAATTGGATAAGTCTCAAGTGCCTTACACTTACTCGGGTCTGTCATTACTCCTTTATCTGTAATAAGATGCCCTAAATAAACCACTTCTGGTTTCAAAAAATTACATTTATTCGGATTTAATTTAAGGTTGTGGCTTCTTAATCTCTGAAAAACTTTTCTTAAATTATCATTATGGTGTTTCAAAGAACATCCAAAAACAATTATATCATCTACGTATATAAATGCATTGGAATCCAAACCTGTTAATGCTATCGTCAACATTCTTTGGAAACTATTTGATGATATTTTGAGACCAAAAGGTAATCTTTTGAATTGATAATGCCCATTATTCGTAGAAAATGCTGTAAGTGGTCTAGATGCTGGTTGTAATTCTATCTGGTGGAATGAGCTCGTCATGTCTAGCGTTGAAAAATATTTTGCTCTTCCTATCCTGTCTAATACATCATCTAGTTGAGGTAGTGGGAATTTGTCGTTGACTAATTTTTTATTTAATTGACGATAATCGACAACTAGTCTCCATTTCTTCTCATCGTTGTCACTTTTCTTCGGGACCAAAAGTAAAGCAGAATTATAAGGACTAACAGATGGTTCAACCAAATCTTCTTCTATTAACTTGTTAACCTGTGTCTTGATTTCTTCCTGCTGTGACTGTGGTAATCTATAATTTCGCGTGTAAACCGGGGTATCGTCCACAGTTTGTAATCGTTGTTTATAGAAATTATTCGCTGTTAAATGGTCTCCCTCTAAATGAAAAATATCTTCGAATTCTTTACATATTTCCTCTATGGTTTGTCTTTCATTAATGCCGACTAAATCTATACTTAATAATTTCCTCAACTTTTCCCATCTATCTTGTCGTCTATCATTAGTAACCTCTTTTCTATTATACATAATGTTGTAATGTGATAAACGTTTGATCTGCAAATCCAATTTTGATATTGTAACCTCTTCGTCTGAAGCATTTAAAACCCTAATGTGCTTTGTCCCATGTTTTGGAATTATTGTGTTGCCAATAAAAACATTGCTACCGATTTGTTTTGCGCATACTACGCTATCCTCTTCAATCTGTAAATTTACTGCTTGTATCATTTCAGTTCTTGGTGGTATTACGAATCTATCGATATTTGCTCTCATTGGTAGAACGTATTCAGTTTCATTTACCATGATAACCAATGTGTATGTCTCATAGTCAATTTTTGCTAAATACTTGGTGAAAAAATCTCTACCTAGAATACCATCCGTTGCTATTGGGAATTTTGTATCCACTATTTGATACTCATGGCTTATTATATCCTCCGGAAGTACTAATTTCAGCATCGAAGTACCCATTGTTTGAATTGAATTATTTTCAATACCCGTAATTTTGCAAGAATTATGTTGTTTTATTTCCTTATCTCCTATAAAATTTTCTTTACATATTGAAATGTCTGCACCTGTATCTACCAAAAACCTCACAAAAACTCCTACGTCCGTTTTAAATGTTACAAAATGAGGTGCCTCTGTGTGCGAATTGTAAGTTCTTAATGCATATTCTTTTAATTGTTTCAATTTCCCTACATCTTCTGTCAAATTTACTCTTGAGGATTGTAGGGAGTTATCTCGTTTCCCTGTTCCTGAGCAACATATACCCTTCTTTGGTTTCTATTTCTAAAATTATCATCTCTCTGGCTGTTACTGTTGTAATTATTATCTCTTCTATTTCTAAAATTATCATCTCTCTGGCTGTTATTGTTGTAATTATTATTACTTCTAGAAAAGTTACCATCTCTCTGGCTGTTATTGTTGTAATTATTATTATTTCTACGTAAATTATTCCTAGGATTGTTATTACCATCTCTATTGTAAGTATTAACATTATTACTATTACCTCGTCCGCCATTATTACCACGATATCTTCTGTTATCAAAAAATCTCTTGTTCTTATTAAAATGCATTATAGAATTTGGTTGCGAAACCACCTCTGAAGCTATTTGAATTGCTTCATTAAGACTTTTGGGTCTAGCAGCTAAAACAGTAGTTCTGTGTGGTTCATTTAAACCATTCTTAAAAGTACTAAGCGCAACCTGCTCATTCATTCTAATAACTGTTTCTCTGCTTTGGGAACCCAGTTCTGTGACCTGTAATTCATTAAGAATAGCTATTAGTGATTCAACCTTGTTTGCGAATTGTGTTACTGAACCATTTCCTTGTGTCTGTTTTGACAACTCAGTATGCACCGAAGAGAGTGATTTCTTTGGTGTAAACACTTTCCTAAGGGTACATTTGAATGTTTCTAGAGAACTTGGTGTCTCCTCCGAAATCAACTTGTTCCTTACTTTGTCTGTTAATTTAGTAGCTAGAATGAACTTGACCAACTTACTAACCTCTGTACTATCCTTAAGTGTTTCAGCATAGAATTCTATTATGCCTAAAAAATTACTCATTTGCCCGAGGTCACCATTGAATTCAGGTATTATTTTGGAAGCGTCAAGAATGCCAAACGATGCCATGTCTTTGATTTCTTTTAATTTTAAATAACTAAAAATTTTTCTCTCAATTTCTTCTATATCTTCTAGGGAATAGCCTTCACTCTTTAATGCAATACTTTTCAATTCTTCAATTGTTCTTAAAGTACTTACTTTATAATTTTCTGTATAATCTCTATTCGGACTCTTCTTTAAGTTCTTATAAATACCTATTAATCCATCCATTTATTAAACATATTTTTAACATTTATTAAACATTTTCTAATCTGTTAGTAAATTTGATTGCCTTTTTCCTCATGTACTCCTTATAATATTCATTTAATTTACCTAATACTAACACAACTAAAAGGATTAGAATTACCAGCTGCATATGATCCTGAGTTACTGTCAGCACTCCACTGTTGTTTTCATTTACAATGATGGCTTCTTTTGAAAACCATCCACCCATTTTGAAATATGGTTATTACATACATATATTTTTCTAAATTAAATTTATTTAACTGTCTCCCTTATGATCCGGATTTCTTTTAAAATTTTGGATTTCTCGGCTTTGTTGCCGGTCAAATGGAACCTTCGGTAGGCCTCAGCAACGAGCTTCCGCCTCTTAACCGCTTTACCACCTCTTTTCTTCTGCTTTTCTTCCTTCTCCGGAGTCTCGGATCTTGGTACCTGCGCCTTGGACTTCTGCAGGCGTTTAAGATAATCTTTGATAGGTATCTTCTTTTTGCTGGCACTATACTTAGGGGCCTCTGGAACAGAAACTACAGGCTGAGGTACATACTCATTCTCTAGCAAATGCTCCCATTTCCTAAATAACTTGTCAATCTCCTGTTTGGTTGCCTCTAATTCTTCTGTATCCATTGGTTTGGCAGGATCGCCATGTAATGATCTTTTTTATTATTAGTAGACCCTGTAGTACTCTTTATTTATTAAAGAGCCTTAGAGTAGCAGACGGCTCTATCTTATGGCAAAGTTAATTGCCGAAGTTTTTAGAAAAATAAAACAACTTTGAAGTCAGATTTATTTCTACATTAGGTGTGTTCATACTACATGCACTACAAGTCCGTTAATGTGGGGTAGCGGTTACAAATACTTCTTGGTGAGAGAGTTTAATTTTCTACAGTCAAGACAAAGTCAGAATTTTCCAGGCTGGCGAACAGATATTATGGGACTACACCAAGGAGAATTTGTCACCTCTATAACACCAAGTGCTAACAATCTATCAAGTTCCTTATAAATTTCCTCCTGTCTAGGGGTCGAGAGCGGGTAACGTTTTTGCTTAACAGGTAAAGCATCCCCTGTGTCAATGTGATGTTCGAGTAAGGGCGTACAGCCAAGTCCCAATTTTTCATAGGATGGAAAATTTAAAATAACTTCTTCAAGAAGCAATCTCTGCTCTGGGCTAAGCTCACTTCAATTCGCATCGGGCTTGGCAACAATTTCCATACAGGACAAATTTGAAAATATTTGGGGAGCAAGCGCATACGCCTTCCAAAAGTCTTTGCCAAGATACCCAAGTTGAGATAAGTTTGGTACAATATAAAATGTTATGACCTTTGTGACCCCCTTAAACGTAACAGGTAATTTACAATATCCGATAACCTCATTTTTTGACCCGTTGGCAGTTAAGTCCCAAGTTTTAAAATTAAAACGAACGTTATTTCTGCCAATTAAATCCAAGCTCCCTTTCCCTAATACTGACACGTTAGCCCCCGAATATAAAAGGCAAAATAAATCTTCATCAAAAATTGTTATCCTGGCAAAAGGTCTATCATCGTGATGATTCGGCAAACAAGTGGTTTCAATAAGTCTTCTATATTTTTTCCTTTTTCGGTAGCGCTCTCTGCACTTAAGGATTTCCGGGAAATTACACAATTTGAAAGCCTTTGTAAATAATGATTCAAATGATCAACGCAATTTGAAAGTCTTGGTGGTAAATCATTGAAGCAATTTGAAAGTCTGGGTGGCAGATCATTGACTGATCTGGCCAGCTTGTGAGGTAAGTCCATCTGTGACGGCTTACTCTCGTTGCTGGATATAAACTCGGGATTTAATCTTTGGAACGAGCATCACCGGTCACCCACTCGCTCCGCTGCCTGTTGTCCGCACTTATAGCAGAAATCATGCTTAGTTTCGTCGGGACAATATATGTAACTATGTCCAAACCGCAGGCAGTTCCAACACTTAATCTTTGAATAGTCACCCTTTACCCATGTTCTGCCTAATCTAATGGCCTCAATTTGGGGATCAGATTCCGCAATTGCATCTTCAGGGCTTTCACCCACTCCAATTTCATTTACTTGGCGCTGTCGCCCAAAAGGAATTGATTTATTTTCCAAAAGAACTTTCTCCGCCTTTCTAACCAATTCACGAAGTTTTCCCAGGTCTTTTAGATCTGAAATAAATAGCATGACCTTAAGGTCCGAATGCACATTTTTCTTTATTATCTTAATCAATGAAGCATCTGACAAAGGGGTTGATAAACGCAAGTTTAAGCGAACGACAAACGAATGAAAATCGTCATAGCTTTCCTTGGGGAGTTGCTTACGTGAAGAGATTTTGAGCAAAATTTCGTGGTCACTTTCTAACGTACCAAACTCGCTAGATAGCGCATCCCTTAGCATGTTTTAAGTTATCCCAATTAAACGTCTCGGCTTTACGTGTCAGAAATAAATGAAAATTTGACATTAGGTGGTCATATGGACACTGGGATCGCTCAGTCAACGTATCCACCTTAAACAAAAAATCTGAAACACTGCCCTCCCCGCTATAAGACACATTCCAATCCTTGAGTTTGAAATTTACGTTAGAGGAAACGTGGGATTATGAATTCGCCAGAGTAGGCGTCCTAGCACCAGTTCCTGGTGTGGCGGAAGTTTCCCTACCATTTCCATTAAGCTATACAGATTCCCTCAAGGCACTAAATTCCCTTCTAAACTCATCCAGTGTGTTCCTCAAGGCTTCCTGGAAATAAGCCATCCGATTTTCCATTACGTCCGCATTTGAAGGTTGTGTATCACCCTCACGGTTTGGTTTCGATGTGGGCATTTCAACGATTTCTACCCTAGGTTCTACGGATTCAATTTGGGCCGATTCTATGTCCGGGAGAGATAAGCTAAGAGGTTTGAGGTCTGAATGGACAGAATCGGATTCTTTCGAGGGGCCAGAAATAAGTGAACAGGCCGATTGTGCCCTACCTCCTGCTGATAAGCCAGTTAATTTTGAGTAGGAGACGCTATGCGACAAATTTTTAGCTGAACTTTGCCGTGTGGTGGGCTTGTGCATAATGCACCAGTCAACCAGAGTAGAAACGCGGGTCTACTTAAGAAAACGATAAATCGATCGTTTTAAAATGCGAACATCAAATGTGCAAATCAAAAGGAAATCAGTGTTTGAATTGGAAAAACAAAAGAAATGCTCAAAAGTGTTCAAATTTAGTAAAAACAAATGGAAAAAATATTAGAAAACATATTAGCGAACAAATATTAGTAACGTAAAGTGTTTGGGTTGTTTGTGCTTTTTCATTTTCCTTACAAATTTCAGGAAAAATTTTCTTGGGCAAAAGGAAAAATTGTTCAAAATGAAAAAAAATTTGCAAAAAGTGTTCAAAAGAAAATAGAAAAAATTAGAAAGCGTACTAATTTGTAAAAGGGGTTTATTCTTTTTTCTTTCAAATTGTCTTATACACATCGCACTTGTCTTATACGCATCGCACTTACAGCCGTACCTAAGCAAGATCGGAAGGCGGAACGTTTTCTTCCGCTAAGCTTTTACGCTGATATGCTATACCTAAACAAGAGTGTCAACGTTGTGCCACAAACAGTAGTGTTAACTTTCTTGTTTAATAAAACCCATACAATAGAAATTAAAAGAAGAGAAAAAGCCGCTAGATTGACAAAAAATAAATTGTCATTATTTATTATTAATAGCGGCCAACTTCACTATTAAACGCGCTGTCCAAATCGTCGCGCTATTTAGGGATGCTTCATACAAATTGTATGGGCATGAGAATTTTTGACAGCTAGAAAACGCTTTCCGCTCTTGTTTAAGCTGGAGGTCCACACCACGCGTTACTCGCTTTTTCGCAGCACACGCAGCTGTCAAAAAAGTAGAATCTGTGTAGTTATACGTAGTAAGTTACATGCACAAAAGCGTAGATGCCTTGAGGCGAAAAGTAGGTTTACTTTCTACTTTTGTAAGCGTCACAAGCAGCGTTCGAACAAATCAGCTGATTTTGACAAATTAAATTTTATTTTTACTTGTGCTGCTGCTGCATAAAAAGCGTTGCATGTAACTTGAAAAGGAAAACGCAAGTAAGGTTAGAAAAGCACGCACTGCGTGGAGGCGAAAACGCGTGATATGGACCTCCAGCTTTAGGTATGGCTGTTACAAAAATTATTTTTCTCTTTTTTCCTCTGTTCGCTATTGCATCATCCATTCAATTATTGTCATGAGAGAGAAAAGAGTGCATGCAAGTACATATGTGGGTATGTAGGTTTTTTTTTCTAACGGCAGAATCAGACCACTTTACGCAAAAACAAAAAGAAAAATGTTTCTTTGATTTCTCTTCGTTTTTTCCTCTTTATTTTTTTAATGGTGATGAAGAATTTAGCAACGGGATGAAAGTTGTTGCCAATGTAATTGCGCAATTAGGAGAATTTAAATATTCATGTACAAGAAAAAAAAACGTTTTGCTTGTATAATTGCACGGTTAAATTTATTAGGTGCGGGAAAATATTCGTGGTTCAAAATAATATGGCAAAAGGTCATTTTAAATCCGTAACAATTTTCATCGATATAGACATAGCAGGACTTGCCAATATGTTCCCTGAGGATATTATCTAACGCCCTTTGAAATATGATTGGGGCGTTTTTCAGACCAAATGGGAGTCGAGTAAATTCGTATTTGCCGTTATTTATAGAGAACGCGGTTTTCTCTATGTCCTTTCCTCTGAGGGGTATTTGATGAAACCGACTCTTTAGGTCTATTACGGAAAAAACTATTACCACCTAAGTGTGAGAGTACCTAATTAATCTCAGGAATAGGGTATTTATTTGGTATTGTAATAGAGTTTAATTTCCTAAAGTCTATAACTTGTCTATATTTTTGCGTACCTGAAGCATCTTGCTTCTTTGAGACAATCCATATAAGTGAATTATACGGAGAGCGCGATGGTCTAATTATCCCATCTCTTAACAATTTACTAATTTTTTCTTCGACTACTCGCTTCAAAGCCATTGGGTATGGATAATTTCTAGTATATGTTGGTGTCTCTGAAGTGGTACGTATATCACCAACAACTCTCGTTGTATAGGTGAGTCTCTCATCAGGATCTGCGAATAAAGTTTTATGGTCGCTCATAACATTCTTGTTGATTCGCAATTTATTATAGCGATTGAACACCAAAGATTTCTTTTGGAGCTCAGATTTTTGTTTGTAGTAAATATGATTTAGCCCAGGTAGAAACACCATGTGTTAGTATTCAAATTGAGCCTGGTTAGAAGCACCGAGACTAATCAAGCAATCAACAGAGCTATTCTTTGTTTGCCCAAAGTTCTTTATTTTTAATTGCCTTTTATACAATTAAATTTCTTAAGTCTAAATTAAAATAACAATAATAATAATAACAATAATATTTAAATATGCGATTGCAGTTATAATAAATGCTTTATTTGCATTTATTGTAATATTACATCTTTTCCAGGTTGATTGACTGAAATTAATAAACATTAAAAGTAAATGACTTACAGTAAACATTTTTAAGGTAAATGACTGAATTCTGTCGTATAAGCAATCTGTGTTTTTAATAAATTAACCTTAAATAAGTAGGTCATCGTTTTTTTTATAAATTTGTTATTCTTTTGAAATTGTAGATTTAGTGTTAACTGGTGTTAACATTCTCCGCCGCGTTGAGTGAATAGGGAAAAATTTAAATGAACAAAATAATTAATTAAAAGTAATGGATATGTACTTAAGCCTTTTTTAAACTTCAGAGCTACGCTGGCGTGGCGTAGGCATTTAAGTCGCCAGCATGTTAGGAACACGGCTAACAGAAATTACAGAAGTAGCGCCAAAGAGCCGATGTAAGGATGATGAAGAACGTGGTACTTTATATCTCTTGGAAGATTTTTTATCTCTGCTAGTTGCTTTTGGATGTTCGTGAGTTCATCCAATTTGGTGTCTAGATTGATGTTTGGTGCTAGGAGCCGCTTAACCTCGAACGGTTTACCAATTGCCGTAATATTGCCAACCATGGCATATGAATTATGAAGAGTAGTGACACTAGTTTTATGTCTATGGATAGTCAGTATATTTTCCTTTATGATGCAGGTTGGGTTCATGGACAAAAGACCAGAATGTATGGAGGTGTATGATTTCAGAGTCGCAGACTGCAATTAGTTCTAGTGGGTATGTTGTTGAATAAAGCCAATGGTTGATGGTGTTCAGTGCGACAAAGGAGACCTAAGTCGGTATGTGACCGAAACTGCATTGTGGCGATGTTTTGTTGTTGAATAGAGCAATTTCACAGGAAACGCAGCTTGAGTCTTAAGTGACGCTGACTTGTAACATAGAGCATAGGCTTTTAACTATAATGCATTTATTGAATTGAAGAGGGTTTAATGTCAAGTATTCACAGTTGGTTTTTATGGCAATAGTATTGTTGTTTAGTTTGGTGGGTATAGGGATTACCTTGAAGAGTTCAAAATATTCTTGATGCACTAAAGGCAGTTGAATGATAAACATAACACTTCCCTGGGCTACTGTGCCTTTGATAGTCATGATATTGTATAATTCTAACAAATCAGTATCTTCAACTGGTAATGCGCGACCCTTGGGAAAATGTCCTTTAATTTTAGAAATTTCTGATTTTAACTGCTTTGGTGTGAGGATAAGTGGGCTTATATTACCGTGGTTCGTATGTGTGAGGGCAGCGATCAGCTCTGTTTCAATTCTTTGTAAATCTGACGCAAGTGTATTTAATTGAATTGCCAAAGATATTAGATTCTGGACTTGTCGTAGGTTTGAGTTCTCAGTTTTGACTGTGTTTAAGTCATTATAGATGCTTTTCTTAAGGTCTGAAAAGCGCACCTTAGTGTTGTTCTCGGTTTGCTTGAGAATATTTACTGTCGAATCTATTACTGAAGTTTGGTTTTTTAGTAACAGGTGCAGATACTCCTCGTTTTCTTTTACGTTGGCTGTAGTTTGAGCCATTTGTTCTGCATAATCTGAGTCAAGGACTCCGAATAGAGCGTGAGCCATGTTCCCCATGATATCTAACGGAGCTCTCCGCTTTCTTCTTGGAATTAAGAGGTCTGATTCTTGCATAAGGTTGTCCCAAGTATGCTGAAGTTGTAAGAAGAGTGTCTCGCACGATTCAATAGCTATTGATTGCTTGCAGAGCTTTGAAAATGATGTTATTCCGGCTTGTAGAACGTTATTCCTATCCCAAATTGTAGCTAAATCGTAATATATAATAAATTTCCAGGTAGCTGTTATTATTTTTGCTGATCCTACGCCTTCGAAATACAACCCTGGATCGGTAGAAAATTCTGTAACATTTATTGGAGAAGCTAGTATTATCGGCAGCAGGAGGAGTGAAATACAAATTGTGCTGAAGACTCCCAATGAAGCATTTTGTACTGTCTTTCGTTTTGGCAGTATAGCATCACCTTCTGATGAGTGTTGCCTCTTTTGCGAGGTTGGAGTTTCATATTCGGGATATTCCATGTGGGAATAAACAATGGAGCCAATCTATGAATTGGCCTCTTGAAGGTTCCTTTTGCTGTTTTTACGTCACAGACTCTGATAAGTCCATCCTCTCCCTTGTAGATTCGGTTGATTCTGCTCAATGGCCATTGTAATACTGGAATGTTATCTTCTTTGATGATAACGAGCATGCCTTCAATGACGTTCGGTGAAGATAATTTCCATTCCCCCCTTTGCTGTAGCTCATGTAAATATTTTTGTGTGCAAATTAAAACATTCAATTAATAAATGTTTTAAAAAAATATTTTTTTGTCGATCACTTCTTTATTTTAATTCCAAACTAGAACTAACTAAAAAAACGAACTAACAAAACTTCTTATGATTAATTATACCGTTTTTTGTTTAGCAAAAAGTATGATAGTTGCTGTTTTTTGTAATATGAGGATTTTTGGCTGTTGTGAAATTCGTTTGTTGATTGCGTTCGCAAGCTGAAACATTAAACCCTTTGCTTTAAGCAGACATAGCGTCAGCGTAATTTTGTGGGAAAGAATTTGTATTTTATTTATGGAATGATGGAATCGTTTCTTAACTTGCATTCCTCCCAGAATTTGTGTTTTATTTCTGAGGTTATTTTCCCCCATATTTTTGGTGCTTGAGCATTAGCATCTACGGCTGATGTTAAAGGTTCGCCGACAAGAAAATGACCCGGTGTAAGAGCTTGGAGATCATCACCATTTGATGACAGTGGAGTCAATGGTCGAGAATTATAAATGGCTTCTATTTCAACCACTATAGTTTCTAATTCCTCATAGGTAAGTGACGTAGCAGAGACGCTTCTCAGTAAGAAATGTTTGGCGGATTTGACTGCCACTTCCCAAAGTCCACCGAAATGCGGGGCTCTAGGTGGAATGAATTTAAAGTTTATGGATTGATCACTGCATACCGTGTGATTTTTTCTTGTGCTGATTGTGAATATATTGACTCCTTTAGTTCACTCAATTTATTGCTCGCTCCTACGAAATTAGTTGCAGTATCGCAGTACAGGGTTGCCATAACTAAGGTTTCCATTAAAATTGGAAGGAAAATGGTTCCGTCAGTGATTAATTCAACTATTACTTTATTTTGGAACTGATAATCGCATAATGCTTCTTCTCCGTTAAGGACTTGCTTGATGCAGTGACTGTGTTCTAACTGTGGGCCTAGAGCTCCGGATTTGTCGACCAAGTATGGTACTGACCTAATAAAAAAGAAAAAGGTAAATTTTTTAGATGTGATTTGTGAATTCTTTTATTGCTTGTCGTGGTTATTGTAACATTGTTGTCCCTAGCTATAGTTTCTTTTTTATAAATAGGTTTAGTTTTTTTCTTTATTTGTTTGTCTTTTTTAAAGACTATTTCCTCAAGTTCTTTTTTTATTATGCAAGTTTAAGGTTTTTTTATGATTTCTAGCAATTTCATTGCGTAAGTCAGTGTTTACGATATCTTGATAGTTTATCCTTCCTGTCCTTCCGAAAAATATGTCGGCCGGTTTCCTTTTTGTGACTGAGTGTATAGTATTGTTATACCTGTCAACTGCAATATTAATAACATAATCTTTTAGCGAGCAGTCAGGGTACTCAGCTTAAAGACATCCTATTTAATCGATTATTGTCGAATGAACCCGTTCAATTGCTCCATTTACTTCACTCTTCTCTGGAGGTGCCAGATAAATTTCGATTCCCAGTCCTTCTAGGTAGCTAAATGAAATCGGACTAATAAAACTACCCTCGTTATCCATTACCAATAGTTTCGGAACAGAGAAAAAGTGCAAAAGTTTTATCAGTTTGTCTCTGACATAAAGAACTGGGGTCTAATCACCGCATTCGATTGTTAAATAAGGAGTTGGCAGGATCGCCATGTAATGTAAGGAGTTCGCAGGATGTTATGTAATGTAAGGAGTTGGCAGGATCGCCATGTAATGTATTGTAATGTGTCTATAGTTTGTTCCCTATAGCCCTTGGTTATTTTAAATAGCTGTCAGGGTTTCAGCTGGTAATTAAGGCGTTCAAAAGAACTGCCGAATTATTTTTTTGAGACTTAGAAAATAAAACTAAGGCAAGTTATTGCCGATTTAGCTTAGTAATTCCAAATCTGAGTTATTTTGGGCAGCCAGCCCCTTTTTATACAAAATTATCTTAAACTAAATTCTTATTCTATTTCCCTTTTGGTGTTTTTAACCAATCACAATTCAGTTTGGTAAATTGAGTTAAAGATTAGTCACTCAATTTTCCAAACTGCATATGTTGCATTCTAAACAAATCAATGTTCATCGATTTGTTTAGTTTGTAATTTTTATTGTATGCATCTGTGGTGTCAAGTTGTTTTGGGTTATTTATTAGGGTGGCCCATCTTCTTTTAGTAAAATGTATTAGGGTACACTACACCCTCACCCTTTAGAGAAAAATTAGGGGATTAATTTTTCAAAAAAATTTTGTGTGATTAAATATTTTATAAATTATAATTATTTCTCTTAAGATATATGAAGTATATGTAATTAAATGTAATTAAATATTCTATAAATTATAATTAGTTTTCTTAAAGTATATGTAATTAAATATGGTTATTATATATTTTAAAATTATAAAGATATGTATGGTTTTAGATTGTTATTATGGAATTCCTTCGTCTGTCCGTTATAATCTATTAGAGTATTTACTCCATTTTTACCTACAATTCTATATGGTCCTTTATATGGGCTTTGATTCTTACTTATATTTTCTACTTTAAGTAATACTAAGTCACCTATTTCTAAGTTTAGTCTGTTTTGATAGTTATTATTTAATGTTCTTTTTGCTTTTACTTTGTTAGTAATCTCTTTTGCTCTGTTTAGAGCGAATTGTAGTCTGACTCGCAATTCTTTTGCGTAGTCATCATAGTTATATATGACTGTATTGCCATTCATAGCGGTATCTGATGGCAAGCATGGTAACTTTCCATAGAC
Organism: Pollenia labialis; assembly: GCA_949318255.1. NCBI lineage: Eukaryota > Metazoa > Arthropoda > Insecta > Diptera > Polleniidae > Pollenia > Pollenia labialis. Next base: position 144,621,235 of record OX439139.1, on the reverse strand, counting down.
TAGTTCGTATGGTGTATAACCAGTGTCAATATGCGGAGATGTGTTGTAAGCAAAAGTAAAATATGGAATCCAAGTGTCCCATTCGTCATTATTTGCTGTTGTCAACAGAAACTCATTAAGAACCCTATGGTTTCTCTCTACTGCACCTAATGTTTGATGATGATAAGGGGTTGAGAAAATTTGTCTTGTTTGTAATAGTTCGCATATGTTGCGCATGGTCTCATTCGTAAATTCTGTACCCCTGTCTGACTTAAGTACTTTGAATTGTCCGTATCTCAAGATCACTTGTTCCACTAGTGTTTTAGCTGTAGTGACAGCGTCTTTTGTTTGCATTGGATGTGCGATTACAAATTTAGTCAGCTCGCATTGCATCGTAAGTATGTAGCGGTAGTTGTTTGATATGCGTAGTGGACCTACAGTGTCAATTGAAATTACTTCAAAACTGTTGTTGGGTGTAGATGTTTGTATGAGTGGTTCTTTAATGTGTTTTGTCTGTTTGTTTTTATTGCATTTGTCACAGTATGATACAAATTGTTTTACCATCTTAGTCATATTTTTCCAAATATATTTCTGTTTTAACTTTATGATTGTTTTTCTAGTTCCTAAGTGTCCGGAACTCAAGGAACTGTGAAATTCGTCAATCAGTTTGTATTTTATTATGTCGTCTTTTATTCTTATTGGAGGCTTAAATATCAATATTTTTAGATGAGGATTTTTGTTGTTGATTATTATTTGTGCAAGTTAATAATAATGCCAGTACTATGTACTGTTTTCACGATTCACTATGGAATGAATTTATTTCTTTTTTCAAACTTAGAGTTAACTTAAAATTAAATTACAAAAATGCTTACAAAGCTTTTGTTAAAATTAATAAATTTTAGTGTATTGGCCAATCAGCATTTTCAGCATATTGCATCTAATGTAACATGATCGGAATGTTTGCAATTTCGCAACATAAAATTTATAGCAAATTAGCCAATCACATAGGAGACGGATCGGGTGTGTTTTAGAGTAAGGGGATTCACTTATAAGTATGTTAGTACCCAAATACATTAAGGGTATTACTTAAATATTGCGTTGTTAACTCCTCCCCCTTTCAAATGTCGAGACGTCCCTGTTTCGACTTTATTTCCTTTATAATATCTTCCACATTTACCATTGTCTGCCGTCTGCACCTCATTTGAAGATGGTAAGTTACCCATGTAACGAAAGGTACCAATATAATTAATGATGCTAGAGCGATTTTGTGGGCGAATGTATCATTTTTAAGTCTTTCTATATATCCTGTGTTTTCGAGATTCAATTTGTGGATATATGGAAGTGTTATTAATTGTTCATGGCCGGTCTTCTTTAAATTCAGAGTTTTTGGTGGATGCGGTATCAAATTTCTCATTGGTTCTGGGGTTTTTTTGGTATAGCGTACCGTTTATGGTTACATTGTTGGTGAATACGACTACCAGGGTTCCATTTACTTTAATTGTATCTTCCTCGAATATATTGGTTTCATAAACATTATTTAATAGTATAAGTCCATTTGTGACCCATTGTATCGGCGGTACGTTTTCCGCTGACTGTGTGGAGCAGGATGCTGAATTATTGTTCAAGAGCTGTGAAAGGCAATTATCAGTGGTTTCACGGCAAATTTTTGATGTTCCGATATTTGTGCAGCTTGTTATTGGGAGGGTGTAATCAGGGCACTTCGAAGCTTGATTTATTTCTAATCTTATGATCGAGTTGTTATGAATTACGGGAAATACTTTTAAATACTCACAAAAATTAGTAAAGATAGGATATTTAATTACATAGTAAATTAATGAATTATTTTGAATGACAGAAACATTACTGACTCTTAGTCTATCATTTATACTTATGGGTACGACTCTTGATTCAAATTTCTTTTCGAGATAAACATTATCGAGAATAGCTGGATGGATTATATTTTCTTTTGCCAAAATTTGTGATAGTGCAAGGTTATCAAGAAACGAAATTATTTCTCCATTTCGCATAGCCAGCAATTCAAACATAACTAAGTCATCCTCCTTAATAGCGTTACTACCCCCATAATTCTGCATAGTATTTACCCTCTCGGTCAATTCATTTATTCTGTCTTGCATAGCCGAGTTCACTACCGCTTGTCTGTCGTTGTTTTGTATCAGTAGATCCTCACGAGTTGTGAGCAGTTCCATGTCATTATGGTCCGGGGTACCGGCGATAAACTTCAATGCGGATCCTAAAAAGTCGAGTGATCTGGCGGATCGTCTGTTTACTCGTAACATGTCCAACAGTCTTTGTATTTCTCTTATCTGTTCGCGTATCATTCCAGTGGCTCTTGCATCGGACAGTTGGTCAATGATGCCCTCGCTTTCCCTCATAGCGAGTTCGTACTCGGTTAGGTTTGTTTGGTGTATTAGGTAGTCATGGTATTTATAAGTCGCGACTTGGCCGTCGGTTACCGCCATAAAATATGTGTCCGAGTAGTCGATAATTTTTGATATCGCGTGCGGTACCAGTGTAAGTAGCAATCTATATTAAGGGATAAAAACAAAAAAAAACAAAGGATTGAGAAATTGAAAAAAAAACGGGGGAATGGGATAAATACAAAGATGACTATCTCAAGTTGCTTTTATGAACTTTCCTTCCATCTATAAGCACTGTGGTCCCTAAGTCCTGTTGAATAATGCCCTGTACAAAAAATTTATCGAATTTGTTACCGAGTCGTCTGTTCCTTTTCACGAAAACGATTTCACCGGGTTGGTATTTCCTCGTCATTGCATCCTTATTATGTCTTTCTAGTGTCTTGTGTTGCGCTGCGGCCAGGCGTTCTTTAACCTCTGCCATGGCGGTCTCTGTAAATTCATTTAAAATATCCAATGGTTTTTTTCCCGTCACAGAGTGCACAGTGTTGTTATATTTAATGGTAGATAGTAATATCAACTCAGTGGTCTCATTTATATTTTGCTGTGCTTTTATGCACCGCGCTATCTCCAATAACGTGGAATGGAATCTTTCCACCTGTCCATTACTCTTACTATGCATAGGAGGGATAAAGAATTGTTCGGTTTTAAAGTGATCTCGGATGAATGTGTTTACTGCTGAGGATTTGAATGATTTCTCGTTATCCGATATTATTACTTTTACTTCTCTGTATCTATTCATAATTTGAAACAATGCTGTTTTAATATCCGTACTAGATCTGGAAGCTATTGGGATAACGATCGCGAATTTTGAGAATTTATCTATGCAAGTCAGGAAATGCTGTTTATCAGTTATTATAATGTCGATGTGCAGTACCTCACCCGGGTAACAAGGGATAGGTGTTTCGGCTAATTCGACTTTTTGCGGTTTTCTCTGGTACTTGTTCTCCTTACATATCCGGCAGTTCGCTATAATATACTTAAGCCTTTTCTTAATGCCAGGGAAATAATATTCATCAATAATTTGTTGGAAGTTTTCCTGAAGAGACCTATGAGCTCGATTGTGTTCATTGGTGACTATTTCCAATTGGTCATCTTCTCTAATTACATCCATTACGAACCTTTCGGTATGAATGAATCGGGTAGACGGAAATCGGGAGACCAGTTGGTTTTGGAAATCAGCTAATGTCGAAAGATCACAGTGGATAGCGTTAGTTGAATCGATTCTATCTGTCAGGAGTTCCAAAAGCTCATCAACTGTAACGTAGGTTATTGTATGCCTAATAAATCGCTGAAACAGTATTTTCCTTTGTTCGATCGTCGTATCTCCTTTGGAGATCAAAAACTGAATCTTAAATTGATTTACTGGGAATTTAATAGATCTGATCACCTTCGTAGACGAGACCTCACTGTGTACAGTTTCAGAGTCACTGTCAGACATTTGGTTCACATACTGCCTTGACAATGCATCTGCTACTATATTCTCCTTCCCGGGTTTATAAAAAAACTTGGGCGCAAATTCTTCGATAAAGGCCCTCCATCTCTTCATTTTAGAGTTGGGGTTTTTATCAGACATGGCGAATGTTAGCGGTTGATGATCCGTGAATATATGGATTCCGCTGATACCATACAGGAAGTGCCTAAGGTTTTTAAGGGCCCATACAATAGCGAGTAACTCTCTTTCGTTAGTCGCGTAATTTGCCTCCGTTGCTGAAAGGGTTCGAGATATCATTGTAATAGGTCTTCCATCTTGGGATAAAACCGCGCCAAGAGCGACGGCAAAAGCATCGGTTGTAAGCTCAAATACTTTGCTATAGTCTGGGTACGCTAATAAGACGTCATCCGAAGCCAGGATCGTTTTTAATTTCTCAAACGCTTAAAGGGCCTCTTCGTCAAGTGTTATCTTTATATTCTTGGAGTTTCTCGAGGCTTCGCGATTCGCGCATAATCTCTAACGAATTTCCGGTAGTATCCGGATAATCCTAAAAATGATCTGAGCGACTTCAAGTTTTGGGGTGTTCTGAATTCGGTTATCGACTTTACCTTTTCGGGACACGTCTTAATACCATTTCTTGTCACGATAAATCCGAGGAATTCTACTTCCGATTTGAAAAACTTTGACTTCACCGTTGAAACTCTCATACCTGCTTTCTCTAATTTTCCCAAAATGTTGTTAATATGTAGAAGGTGGGTACGTTCGTCTGGAGAATGGATTATGATGTCGTCCATGTAAACTTGACATGTTTTGCCTATTTCTTCGCGTAGTATATCGTCTATGGCCCTTTGGAATATGCTGGGCGCGTTTTTGAGACCAAATGGTAATCTGCAAAACTCATATTTACCATTGTTAACGCCAAATGCAGTCTTCGGCCTGTCTCTCTCTGCGAGTTTAATTTGATGAAACCCGGATTTTAAATCGAGTGTAGAGAAGTATTCCGACTTTCCTAGGTTTGCCAGGATGACGGATATATCCGGCATTGGGTATCTATCTTCTATGGTATGCTCGTTTAATTTCCTGAAATCGATGACCAATCTATGATTCTGCTGACCCTTCTCATCCGTTCCTTTCTTCTCCACCACATGTATTGGTGAGTTATAGGGAGATGATGATTTCTGGATAATGCCATCCCTGAGAAGTGATTCGATTTCTCCGTTAACAAAGTTTGCCATTGAGACTGGGTATGGGTACGATCTCGTGTAGATAGCGTCGTTGGATAGCGTTTTAATTTTTGCCTCCACTGTTGTATTGTATGGCAGCGCTCTATTTGGGTCAGCAAACGCCCTTTTATTTGACATTAGAACTTCGTCAAACTGATCGCGTATAGTTGAAGGTATCTCTTCTCTGTCCATGGATATGAAATTCACCTGCTCCATCTTCTTACTAGGGTTAATGTCGCCTTTTTTATATTTCAATACATTATTCCGTACATCTATTATTGCATTAATTTCCCTCAAAAATTCGCATCCTATAATGCCGTTGAAGGTTTTCAGGGATGGGAGTATGTAGAAAGTGCTTGCGTATCCGAAAATGGCAATACCGCATCTTCTCTTTATTGGGTTGGATCCATTTATGGAGTTGACATTAAATGGATGGTCCAGCTGAGAAACTCCTACTAGAAAATCAAGGTCCTGAATGAAATTGCGTGTTGTTCCGGTATCTATAAGTAGTTTTAACTCCTTACCTCCAATTGTCTTTTTGATAAAGGGTAAGGAGGGTTTTATTCTAAAAAATTTAGCTCTTCGATGGTCAGATCGTCCTCTTTGGTTGCTGATGAAAGTTCTGACTCAAATAAAGAATCGTTATCGTCCTCGTAGTCAGACAGTCCATCTGACTCTATATAGTTTACTCTGTGCGTTTTTGCCTCTGGAGCAATTTTTCCAGAATCCTCGTATTTTCGTTTATTAATTGTTAATTGAGATGGTTTTTATCGTATGCCGTGGTGCGTCTAAAGACAGATGATCCTGGGTCTACCTCCATTGGTGAAGCTTGTTCCATTTTAGCACTCTTGTTCACATCCTGTTTCGTGCTTGAATGACGTGGTCTGTAAGCAGGGTGGGAGGCGGATGGATAGCCCGAATCTTTTCGCTGCGCTCTATTAGTTTTTAAGAGATCACCTGTGGCGTATATTTTAGCGAATTCCTGGCGGCGTTGGTTTGCCTCCAGATCCTGTGCAGTTGCCAAAGCTGTTGGTAAGTCGCTGGGTTTTGCTGAAAACATGATATCGCTCAGTGGATGACGTAGGCCTGCAATGAAAACACGAAGCGCGTTGTCTCTTGCACGCTCGTTCAAGACTGCTATAATATCTTCGCTGTTTGAGTAACTCATTTTATTCTTGTTAATTATTAGCGTCAAGTGTTGATCCACCTTGTCATAGAATTCTACTATAGATAAAGTTCCCTGTCTGAGGATACTAATTTCATTCTCCAATGACTGCAATGAACGTTTGTCGGCATAAACTTGATCTAGTCTCGATATTATAGCGCTGAAATTAAGCACGGTGTTGTAGGATGACAGCTTCGCGTTAGCTGCTCCAGTAATTTTGTTTCGGAAGATGCCCATGGCGATGTAGAAGTTTTCTGTTCCTTCCGTATAGTATTCCATGGCAAAATGTGCAGCTTCGCGCCATGCTGGGTAGGTTCCGCTTTCTCCTTTAAATTCCGGTAAAGACTTTATCAAGTCTAGTGAACTTCCTCTTCTAATGCGGTTAACCGTCACTGGTTCGTACGTTTCTATGCGTGGGGTCATGTTCTGGAACTGTTGCGTCAATTCCCTGATCTGATCCCGCAACCCTGTAGTAAGTGCCTCCACGGAAGCGCTTACTATGTCCACTATTTGTTCCTTGGACATACTCATTTTCTACGAGTAAGGATAAGGAGAGGAGAAAAAAAATGTGTAGACTCTTCCAAAAAAAAGAATTTATTCCCAAAAATTTAAACAGAATTGACTCGATGGCCCTAGTAAATTTCCCACAAACAAAAAATTACAAAGATTCAAGTAGAAATAACGTTTAAAGAAGATGACGTAGACTTTATTTAAAACAATTAAAACGAAATCGATTTTACATCCAAATAAATGTTTCGAAATTAAAAATAGAAAAACATTCACAGAAAATATCACAAACTTTTATTCTGGCAACTAGAGATCAATGCACCTCGAAAAGAATTCAAAATAAGAGACGTACTTACATTAACTGCATATTTTACTATAAAGGGTGTATACTGCCTCTTTTAATCTGTGGTCATCTAGTGGTACTGTTGTTCTTAAATGTATGGCTGCCCAGGTAAAATTCGTTACCTGGTGACTTTGAACGCTGTCCAGGCAAAATTCGTTACCTGTCGTCTCCTTAAATGTATGGCTGCCCAGGTAAAATTCGTTACCTGGTGACTTTGAACGCTGTCCAGGCAAAATTTGTTACCTGTCGTCTTATGATTCCGCGCAGTTTTTTTGATTACTTTAGATTCTTTATTTTGTTGAATTTTAGAGTTTTTTTGTCAATTTCTTTTCAATTATTTTCTTTCGCTTTTTTCAGAAATACTTATTAGAGTTCTTTTTTCTAAAAAAATGTATCACTCTTTTGATTTTCTTTAAAAAGTTTTTGTAAATCCAAATATTTTTTATTAACGTAGTTCTGCTCTTTTATTTTTAAATTTTATAAGAGTTCCTAAAAACTTTATTGTATTATTTTTTATTAGCGTAGTTTTCCTCTTTTATTTTTTACAAAAATTTTAATAAGAGTTTTTGATAGCTTTATTTTTTTACGTAGTTTTCCTCTTTTATTTTTTTACAAAAATTGTCATAAGAGTTTTTAATAACTTTATTTTTTTATTAACGTATTTTTCTCTTTTATTTTTTTACAAAAATTTTAACAAGAGTTTTTAATAATTTAATACACTTTTTTTCGTTGGGCGCCAGTTATTAATAATGCCAGTACTATGTACTGTTTTCACGATTCACTATGGAATGAATTTATTTCTTTTTTCAAACTTAGAGTTAACTTAAAATTAAATTACAAAAATGCTTACAAAGCTTTTGTTAAAATTAATAAATTTTAGTGTCTTGGCCAATCAGCATTTTCAGCATATTGCATCTAATGTAATATGATCTGAATGTTTGCAATTTCGCAACATAAAATTGATAGCAAATTAGCCAATCACAAACTTAAAGTTAACTTGAAATTAAATTACAAAAATGCTTACAAAGCTTTTGTTAAAATTAATAAATTTTAGTGTATTGGCCAATCAGCATTTTCAGCATATTGCATCTAATGCAATATGATCTGAATGTTTGCAATTTCGCAACATAAAATTTATAGCAAATTAGCCAATCACAAACTTAAAGTTAACTTGAAATTAAATTACAAAAATGCTTACAAAGCTTTTGTTAAAATTAATAAATTTTAGTGTCTTGGCCAATCAGCATTTTCAGCATATTGCATCTAATGTAATATGATCTGAATGTTTGCAATTTCGCAACATAAAATTTATAGCAAATTAGCCAATCACAAACTTAAAGTTAACTTGAAATTAAATTACAAAAATGCTTACAAAGCTTTTGTTAAAATTAATAAATTTTAGTGTATTGGCCAATCAGCATTTTCAGCATATTGCATCTAATGCAATATGATCTGAATGTTTGCAATTTCGCAACATAAAATTTATAGCAAATTAGCCAATCACAAACTTAAAGTTAACTTGAAATTAAATTACAAAAATGCTTACAAAGCTTTTGTTAAAATTAATAAATTTTAGTGTATTGGCCAATCAGCATTTTCAGCATATTGCATCTAATGTAACATGATCTGAATGTTTGCAATTTCGCAACATAAAATTTATAGCAAATTAGCCAATCACATAGGAGACGGATCGGGTGAGTTTTAGAGTAAGGGGATTCACTTATAAGTATGTTAGTACCTAAATACATTAAGGGTATTACTTAAATATTGCGTTGTTAACTTATATTTTAAAATTATAAAGATATGTATGGTTTTAGATTGTTATTATGGAATTCCTTCGTCTGTCCGTTATAATCTATTAGAGTATTTACTCCATTTTTACCTACAATTCTATATGGTCCTTTATATGGGCTTTGATTCTTACTTATATTTTCTACTCTAAGTAATACTAATACTAAATACTAAGTAATACTAAATAGGTGTCTAAGTTTAGTCTGTTTTGATAGTTATTATTTAATGTTCTTTTTGCTTTTACTTTATAAGTAATCTCGTTTGCTCTGTTTAGAGCGAATTGTAGTCTGACAACTCTTTTGCGTAGTCATTATAGTTATATATGACTGTATTGTCATTCATAGCGGTATCTGATGGCAAGCATGGTAATTTTCCATAGACTAGTTCATATGGTGTATAACCAGTGTCAATATGCGGAGATGTGTTGTAAGCAAAAGTAAAATATGGAATCCAAGTGTCCCATTCGTCATTATTTGCTGTTGTCAACAGAAACTCATTAAGAACCCTATGGTTTCTCTCTACTGCACCTAATGTTTGATGATGATAAGGGGTTGAGAAAATTTGTCTTGTTTGTAATAGTTCGCATATGTTGCGCATGGTCTCTTTCGTAAATTCTGTACCACTGTCTGACTTAAGTACTTTGAATTGTCCGTATCTCAAGATCACTTGTTCCACTAGTGTTTTAGCTGTAGTGACAGCGTCTTTTGTTTGCATTGGATGTGCGATTACAAATTTAGTCAGCTCGCATTGCATCGTAAGTATGTAGCGGTAGTTGTTTGATATGCGTAGTGGACCTACAGTGTCAATTGAAATTACTTCAAAACTGTTGTTGGGTGTAGATGTTTGTATGAGTGGTTCTTTAATGTGTTTTGTCTGTTTGTTTTATTGCATTTGTCACAGTATTATACAAATTGTTTTACCATCTTAGTCATATTTTTCCAAATATATTTCTGTTTTAACTTTATGATTGTTTTTCTAATTCCTAAGTGTCCGGAACTCAAGGAACTGTGAAATTCGTCAATCAGTTTGTATTTTATTATGTCGTCTTTTATTCTTATTGGAGGCTTAAATATCAATATTTTTAGATGAGGATTTTTGTTGTTGATTATTATTTGTGCATATGCCTTTTTAAATTCTTCCTTTGTATATAAATTAAATATTTTATCTTGACTTGAAAGTGCTAATTCTCTTATACTTTCTATATTCATTTTAGAAATCAGTTTCTTCAGTATCGAACCTAGAAGTTTTGTATTAGTTAGATTCAATTTAAAAAAAAAACAATAATTTTGTTTTTATTAATTTTCTTAAATCTTTCTTTATTGACTCCACGAATAGGAATGATTTTAGTTTTCAAATTTCTTAATTATAAATACAAAAATGTTAAGTTTACAAATTACAAAAATGATTAGTATACAATTTATTACAAACAAAGCAAACTGCACTTATAAATTCTTAAGAAGTATTTCTTAAGATTCTAAAAGTTCACTGACCAATTTAATTATAAGATTTTGGGTAGCTAATCATTCTTAAGAAATTGATATTTTTCAATAAACAATAAAAGAACTTCATGTTATATGAATGTACGAATGTTTGTGTACAATGTTGTATACGAACATTCGTATCGAATAAAAAATGTAACAATTTCAAGTGTATAGTATACATATGTGTACATATGGATGTTTGTTTTAATTTTGTGGATACGTTAATATTTATTTGTAAGCAAAAATTAAATTAAATAGGTTTGTATTTTTATATGTATGTACATATGTATATATGTATGTTTATTTATATTATTATTTTATGTGATGGTACTGTGGATATCGTAACTCCCCCTCCGTTAGATTGAGGCTCCGACGAAGAAACGATGTATGTTCTTTTATTATTTTTTATAAAGATTATAATAACGATGCAGATAAAAATTATAAAGATTCCTATATTGCTCCCAGTATTTATTAGAGTGTTTGTAAGAATTTTATGGTTTACATTTTTAATTGTGTTATTAAAGTGTATTTCTTTAAAATCTAAGTTAGGAAATATTATATTATTTTCCTTGACTCTTAACATTAGTTTTTCTAAAATAAACATTTCTTTTATATTGATTTTATAATTTTCATATGTTCTTAAATTAGTTTTAACAGAGCAATTTTCATATTTTAATAAAAATGTTTTCAAATTTTCAAATTTATGTGAGTGCTTACAGTTTGTAACAATTTTGTTTTGATAATTCTTAAATATAAGTAAGCCAGGATGAATTTCTTTTTCTTCTGGTTTTTTTATTATAGTCATATTGCATTTAGGTTCTAAGTTTTTCACGATGTTTGTTAAACAATGATCTTCTATTTTTCTTAGTTTTTTATATTCTAGGGTATTGGGTTCATAAATTTCATTTTTGTATATGAGAACAGTTTTTTCATTTAGTATAACACTTTTATTTTGGCTGTTGGGAAGTGGCTCAAATAATACCTCCGTAAATGTCTCGTTTAAAAATTTTGGAATGTTTAATGTTAGAATTACTAAGTTTTCTCTATATGCAACGGATACTTTAGTGTGAATATATGATTCTGTTTTGTTTATGAAATTGAACTCTTCGGTCGTCAATATGTCTGATGGAATTATTCCTAGTTTAGAAGTAAAGATAACATGTCCTATTTCGTTTACGTGGTCTATCAGTAGATTCACATCATTATTAATTTGGAAAATATTTTCTAAAAACAAAGTTTCGTCTTCTAAGCTGATAATTTTATTTTGGATTTCCGTTTTAAGTCTATTTATATATCTTTGAATAATTTTCTGCTGGTTGTTGATATGATCTGTAATATTTGATATTTTATCCGATATGGAATTTCCTAGGTAGGTCATTTCATTGAGAGTGGTCATTGTTTCTTTATTACTTTTTTCTAAGTTTTGGATTTTGTCAAAAATTTCTTTTTCGTCATCGCTGTCCATTGTCCCTGCGATATATTTTAGTCCTTTCCCTACTGCATTTATTAGTCCTCGCCTTTGTCTAAAGTTGGGTATTAAGTTTTTTATTTTTGTTTTACATATATACATGCTTCTGTTAATACTGTCCAATAATGGAGTAACGTTCGTATAAGTGTCTGATAGTTTAAGTATATTATTTTGTAAGATGTTTACTGTTTCCAAATATTGAGTTGTGTTGATAATATGTATAATTTTTATGTAATTTTCAATAATCTCCATGTCTTTTAGTTTTATTGGTAAGTATCCGTGATTGGTTGTCAGGTCATTTACTTCTAAATACTGTGCTCCTGTGTCACGTAGTATTAACACATTAAGTAGTATGAAGATAATCATCTGAAATTAGATTTTTCTTATTAGTTTTCTATAGAAGTTTCTTTTTGAAAATTTTTATTTCTTTTTATATGAGATTTATAATATTTATGACCTCGATCTGTTATGACGTGGTCATCATCTAACTGTGATACTTTTATTTTTCTAAATTTTGAATGATTTTTCCCGCCTCTTTCGTCTTTCAGATAAATAGTTCCGGTTTGTATTTCTACATCTTCACGATTTTTGTTTCGTTTTTCCAAATTCCTTCCTTTCCTTTTTATTATTTTTTCTCTGATTGTAGGATATTCTTCTCGACTAATTATTCCGTTTTTAAAATCTATAGGTTTTCTTTGTGTAGTAGAATGAATTGTGTTGTTATAATAACTTATACTTCTACATATTTTTTCTTCAACTGTTTCTAGATCTTTTCTAGGATCATGTTTAAGTAACCTAATATGTTCATTCAGGGTATTATGGAGTCGTTCCACATCTGCGTTTGAAGTATGATTGTTGTTTGATGTGTAGTGGATTTCGATTTCTTGTTCCCGTAAATATTCTAAAAGGGGTATTGCCTTAAAGCCTAGTTCATTATCAATAACTAGTTTTTTTATTTTTCCCATAGACGATAGATACTGAGCCAATGCGATTTTGAATTCTATCCAAGATCTATTTTTTATTCTAATGGCTTGTGCGTATTTGGAGAATTTATCGATAAATGTCAAAAACAATTTTTTTTCTAAGCTATAGTAGATATCTGCATGTATAATTTCACCTGGATTCTCTGGGGTTTCAGTAAGCTTGAATTTTTGTTTAATTGGATTCCTGTCATATTTTTCTTTATTACACACGTCACAATTATTAATGAACTGTGTGATTCGTAATTTTAGTTTTGGATGATACACTTCCGTTTTTAATTCTGAAAAATTTTCATTAATGCCTCTATGGTTGTTTTTTTTATGTTCTTTTTCTATTATTTTACTAAGTTCATTTTCATCTAAAACATCTTTTAAAATTTTCTGACTTAAAAGGACTTTAAATCCGTTACTGGATTCGAAGAATTTATTTACAGTATCTTTGAATTTCTGAAGAGTTGTGTTATCACGAATTAAGACTGCATTAGTTCTTTCTGGATCGAAATGATTTTTCAGTATTGTTACTAGTGTCGCTTCATCGAATTCTTTAGCAGAAATTGTTTTTCTTTTATTTTGAAAGATGGTTTCGTTTTTTATTCTCATTGAACCAGAATTACTCTTATTTAAAATTATCTGTCTCTTGTAAAAATTTAAGGGGTTATTTGTTTCTAAAATTACGTTATTTGTTGAAGAATCATCATTTGTAGTAGGGTTGTCTTCCATATTTAAATTTACTTCTATACGGGACAGTGCGTCGGCGTTCCCATTTAAAACACCTTTCTTAAATTTGATTTCGTAGTCAAATTCTTGTAATCGCAGTCTCCACCTTACTAATTTAGAATTTGGCTCTTTTATTGAAAATAGCCAAGTAAGCGGCCTGTGATCGGTTTCAATAATAAAGCGCCTTCCGAAGAGGTATGGTCGCAAGTGTTGTGTGGCCCACACTATTGCCAACAATTCTTTTTCTATGGTACTATAATTCTGCTCGTGATCATTGAGCGTTCGGCTTGCATAACAGACTGGGTGTCCATCTTGAGATAGTACCGCGCCAATTGCAAAATTACTAGCATCGGTTTGTAAAGTAAATGTTTTGTGGAAATCAGGATATGTTAAAACTGGTGAACTGACAAGTAGTATTTTAAGTTTTTCAAAACTTTCTTTGTACTCTTGGTCATTTAAATTGATTTTACTATCTTTTTTCAAATATTTTGTTATCGGTCGGGCGATTTTCGAATAGTCTTTAATAAATTTCCTATAGTAGCCGGCTAAGCCAAGGAATTGTTTTATTTCTTTTGGAGTAGTGGGAAGTGGGAAATTTTTTACGCATTCTATTTTGTCTGGATTCGGTTTAATACCTTCCTTAGTTACGATGTGTCCTAAAAAATTAGTTTCTTTTTTAAGAAATTCACTTTTATCTAACTGCACCTTTAGATTTACATCCCTAAGTCTTTGAAATATTTTGGTAAGTGATTCCAAGTGTTCTTGGAGTGAAGTAGAAAAAATAATGATATCGTCTAGATATACCAAACAGATTTTATTAATGAAGTCTGCCAATACGTTATTCATTAATCGTTGAAAAGTGGCAGGGGCGGTTTTTAGCCCGAATGGCATGCGAAGGAACTCGTAGTGTCCTCCTTCCACGCTAAATGCAGTTTTAGGTATATCTTTCTCATTTATTTCAATTTGATGGAAGCCTTTCGCGAGATCCAATGTTGTAAAATATTGGCATCTCCCTAACTTTTCCAATATTTCATCTATATTGGGGATTGGATATTTATCATCCACTGTGACTTCGTTTAACTTACGATAGTCAACTACAAGCCTCCACTTCTTCTTACCGCTGGCATCCAGTTTTTTTGGTACTATCCATACTGGAGCTGAATATGGTGAATGGCTATGCCTAATTATCTTACTGTCTAACATTTCCTTAATCTGTTTATTCACTTCTTCTTTGTGAATATATGGGTAACGATAAGTTTTTGCGGCAATTGGGATGTTGTTTATCGTTCTTATTTCATGCTTAATAGCATTAGTGAACGAAAGATCTTTATTTTCGGTGTAAAAGATTTTTTTAAATTTATTTATTATTTGTGTCAATCTTATCTTTTCCTCAGTGTTAAGGTGTTCAGTGCGAATTTGTTCCGAAATTGGAATTTGTTGAATATCTTCACAAATATTATAAATACAAAAATTTTCTGTATTGACGTTTTCAATTTTAAATGGGCTAAATTTTATTTTCTTTGGGGTTTCTCCGTTAAAGCTTATTGTAGCGTTAATTTTAAAATTTTCTGCCTCGTACACACCTTCTAATATTTCTATGTCTTTATCGAATGACAGTGTTTGATTCTTGTACACTAACCCTTCTTTACATTCAACGGGCAGTTCAACTTCATATAATCCTTGTTTTTCAAAGTAGTATTCTACTTCAGTTTGACCAAATTTTAGTGGTATTTTCCTTTCCCCGATGATCATTTCATCGTCTTTCAAGTTTATTATTACTCCTAATGGTTTCAAAATATTAGTTCCTATTAGTCCGTCATAGTCGTCGTGAAAATTGCAAACAAAAAATTCGACTAATTCATTTCTATTACCAAGTTCTTCAAAAAGAGGAATGCGAACTTTTTTGTTTAATTTAATAAAATGTTGAAGAGTTTTTATACTTGTTTCTTCTACAGGTATATTCCATTTTGGGTGGCATATGCCAGGGTTAATAATTGAGTGGGAAGCTCCCGTATCGACTAAAAATTTTAAATGTCCGAGATTGGTTTTTACTATTATATGTGGTAGTTTTCCCGTGAGGCCGGATACTGAAAATTTTCGTGTGTTTGATTATTTTGGGCATTTTGTATAATATTTACATCCATAGGTTCTGGTTGATCATTTCGTTGATAATTTGTATCATGGTTTGATCTATTATAAACGTTTGAAGAGTTCCTCTGTGGATTAGGATTATAATTAGGTCTATATTGTGGGTTTGTGTTCGTTCTTTGTTGGTTATTCTGATGGAAGTTATGGTTGGAGTTAGTTCTATATTGTGGACTTGAGTGTGGTCCTTGTTGGTTAGTTTGATAGTGGGTATGGTTGTAATTAGTTCTATATTGTGGGTTTGTGTATGATCCTTGTTGATTATTTTTGTTTCTATAAAAATTTTGCTGTGGTTGTTGGTCATTATAGTTATACCTCTGTCTATTTTCATGTGTATTGGAGTTTTGTTGAGGCTTATGTTTTGGTGGATTTGCCTGAATTTCCCTTTTATGATCTAAGTTATGTTTTGAGCGTCCGGGGTGGAAATGTCCGTCTTTACCTATTCTATCATATTCGTTTTCGTACAATATGTCCATAGCCTGTTCTAATGAAGTTGGATTTCGGCATGCCAGTATAGTCTTCATAGGTTCTGGCATCTTATTTTTAAAAATATGGAGGGCTGTTCTTTGGTTGTTAATCGAAACTTGATTTGCAGCTTCACCTTCTCCTAATGTAATTGTCATTTTATTATTTAAACGTCTAAGAATATGTTTAATATCGTTAAAAAAGTCGACGACATTAGATTGAAAAGTTACAGCTCGTAACTCATCGAAAAGTTGGTCACTACTTTTCCTTTCACCGAAATTGTTTTGCAAAATGGTTTTGATGCTTGCCCATGATTGAGCCTGAGTATTTATTTCTATTACTTCTCTTGCTTTTCCACTAATCCTACTCTTGATTATATCAGAAAATAACAGTTGTGATAGTTCGTCATAGGAGGAGAGAAGAGGATGCACTCTGTCTATCAATGTCGTAAAAGTGTGTAATTCATTAATATTTCCGTTAAATACAGGAAGATTATTTAAATATTTAATGGGGTCTAAATGTATTTGGGGAGGATTTGCCATTTTATTGAATTTTAATTTTTTATTTAATAGAAACAATTTACTTAAAAACGATCAGTAAAAATGCAAATGAAAAATTTGTTCGTACGCACAAAGGATATGGTAAAAAAAATTTATACATATGTTTAATAAAATTAAAATATCTTATACTAAGGCTTACAGTAATTTTTCTGCTTTTCTTGGTTGGATAATTGGTATCTTCTTTATATTTGTCCTTTAGGCTCTTCTTTCTCTAGGATTATCTTCCTCTTGTGTTGATATCCGAGTATTTTCTTCTTTTTGGCTAGTTTGTTCTTTAGATGATGTATTTCAGTTATTTTTAAAAAAAATCGTTCACCGGTTTGTTTTATATTTATATTATTTATTTAAAAAAAAATATTTGTTTCACAAATGTCTTTTAAGCAAATTTTATTTTTCAGATATGTATTTATTAAAATCATTCACCGGTTTGTTTTATATTTATATTTTTTTTATATAAAATTATTTGTTTCACAAATGTCTTTTAAGCAAAAGATTTTATTTTTCAGATATGTATTTATTAAAATCGTTCACAGTTTTAAAATATTAGTTATTTGTTTCACTTGTATACTTTTTCTTACTAATTTGTTTCACATACATATGTCTTTCAGACAATATATTACATTTTCCAGATACGTATGTATTTATAAAAATCACTCACAGTCTAAAAATATTAGTTATATTTTTTTCACTATTGTTTCAATTGACACAATCAAAGGACATGATTTGTCAATAAGTTTCACTAAAAAATTATATATTTTTTTTTCGTTGTTTGTCAAAGGATATGACAAAATCTTTATCCTCGTCGCCAGTTTTGTATTAGTTAGATTCAATTTAAAAAAAAAACAATAATTTTGTTTTTATTAATTTTCTTAAATCTTTCTTTATTGACTCCACGAATAGGAATGATTTTAGTTTTCAAATTTCTTAATTATAAATACAAAAATGTTAAGTTTACAAATTACAAAAATGATTAGTATACAATTTATTACAAACAAAGCAAACTGCACTTATAAATTCTTAAGAAGTATTTCTTAAGATTCTAAAAGTTCACTGACCAATTTAATTATAAGATTTTGGGTAGCTAATCATTCTTAAGAAATTGATATTTTTCAATAAACAATAAAAGAACTTCATGTTATATGAATGTACGAATGTTTGTGTAAATTATAAAAACACTTGTTTTTATTTCATGCCTATTTTGATTATGGTAGTCTAGGTCTTGTTTCTGTTTTTCTGTTAAGCGACTGATGATTTCTTGTTTGTCCAAAATTGCTTTGTTTGGATCATTACTTGAGTTTCTGTTAAAAAATATATCTATCGGTTTTCTACCGGTGGTGGAATGAACTGACCTGTTATACTCGTATATTGCTCTAGTAAGTAAGTCATGAAAAGTAGTGTGGAGTTTGTCTTGTTTTAAGCATCTCATAATCTCTGAAAGAGTGGAATGAAATCTTTCTATTTGACCATTAACAGAACTAGAGTAGGGTGGAGTAGTGTAGATTTCGATGCCGAATTGATCCTTAAGAAGAAAATTTATTGATACGGAATTTAAGGATTTTTCATTGTCTATGACTATGGACTTAGGGATACCAAAGGCTAAAACTATTTCTTTTAACGGTTCTTTAATATCTTCTATTGCCCTAGATTTTAAGATTTTGACCAAAGCGTATTTTGAAAATTTATCTATTGCTGTTAGTACAAGATTCCCTTCGGTAGAGTAAATGTCAATATGGATGATTTCTCCAGGATTTTGTGGAATTGGTGTGGGCTGGAATTGTGGTTTATTAGGACGACGATCATATTTTTGTTCTCTGCAGACTTGACAATTTTTAACAATTCTATTGGATTTTTCTGTCATTTTTGGGAAATAGAAGTCTTTCTTTATTTGCTCTCTATTTTCTTTAGCATTTCTGTGGGCTCTTCTGTGTTCTTTGATTAAGACCTCCTCTTGTTCTACATCGTTAGTTAATTCTTTGACCTGTGACTGTGTGAATCTTATTTTATAGTTTATGAAATGTTCAGAATAAAATTCTTGAATTACTCCCATAATTGGTTCAGTAGTAAATAGTCCATTAATTACGCTAGGATTAAGATATTTTTTTAAAATCGAAATTAATATTTTTTTGGTGTAGTACGGTTTTTTTATTATATGCCTATGATAAGTTGGAAAGGGAATTTCGAATTTGTAGTTATCATGGTTGTCTATTAAAATATGGATTTGGTTTTTGAAGACGTTTATAGGGCATTCCACTGCTGGTATTTTATTGTCTGATGAACTTTCATCGCTATGTTGGGTTGCTGTCATTGAATGTATTTGTGGTGGCCTAGATAGTGCATCTGCCACTACGTTTGTTTTACCGGGTTGATATCTGAGTTCATAATCATATTCCTCTAAGATGGCTTTCCATCTCTTCATTTTGCTGTTAGTATTTTTACTACTAAGAGCATATGTCAAAGGTTGGTGGTCTGTGAATATGATTACCCTTCGGGATCCGTACAGATAGTTTCTCAGAGAATTTAACGACCAAATTATAGCCAACATTTCTTTCTCGTTTGTGGCGTAATTTTCTTCGGTTTTACTTAGTGTTCGGGAAAGAAAGGTTATAGGTTTTTTGTTTTGCGATAAGACTGCACCGATTGCGTAGTCGGAAGCATCTGTAGTTAACTCGAAACATTTTTCAAAGTCAGGGTGAGAGAGAACTATATCACTAGAGATTAACGAGTTTTTTAATTTTTGAAATGCATCCAGAGCATTCTGGTCTAAAGATATTTTTGCATTTTTGGAGGCATTTTTTGAAATGCGTCCTTCCTCCCCTCTTAAAAGGGATGTCAGGGGCTTAGCAAGTTTCGCGTAATCTTGGATGAAGCGCCTATAATAACCTGACATGCCTAGAAAGCTTCTTAAATCTTTTAGAGTTTTTGGGGGTTGTATTTGGGCTATTGCTTCTACTTTTTGTTTGTTAGCTTTTATTCCTTCGGTTCCTACAATAAATCCTAGAAATTCAATTTCTGTTTTTAAAAATTCACATTTGTCGAGCTGTATTTTGAAGTTTGCGGATTCTAATGTTTCAAATATTTTGTATAGATTTTCAAAGTGTTCTTTTTCAGATTTAGAAAATATAATTATGTCGTCTATGTAGACATAACATATTTTACCTATGTGGTCCCTTAGAACATCATCTAATGTTCGTTGGAAAATTGATGGCGAGTTTTTTAATCCGAATGGAAGTCGGACGAATTCAAATTTTCCGTTATTGACGGAAAATGCGGTTTTCTCTATATCGCGTTCTTTTAAGGGAATTTGGTGAAAACCACTTTTAAGGTCTACCACTGAAAAGTACTTATTTTTTCCTAAATTTGCAAGAACTTCGTTAATTTCTGGGATAGGGTATCTATCGGCTACAGTGATCGCGTTCAGCTTCCTGTAGTCAATGACCATTCTGAATTTTTTTTCGCCTGATGCGTCCATTTTTTTCGGGACAATCCAGACGGGTGCGTTGTAAGGTGATCTAGAAGGCCTGATTATACCGTCGCTTAAAAGTTCATTTATTTGTTTTTCAACCTCGTTTTTGAGTGCCATGGGATAAGGGTATGATTTACAATATATTGGTGAGTCGGATGTGGTTCGAATCTCTCCTTTGATTCGAGAAGTAAATGTTAGTTTTTTATTAGGGTCTTTAAACAAATTGGGATGATTATTTATAATTTCTTCTAATTGAGATTTTTGAGCCTCGTCCATATGACTAGTTCTAAATTCCATTTTGTTTACGGATTGGGAAATTTGTTGGTGAATTTTAATTTTGATTTTGTGATTTATTAACATGTATTTTTCTTTGATATGAATTATTGCGTTTAATTCCTGTAGGCTGTCATGGCCTAAAATACCATGAAATGATTTTAAAGAGGGTAAAATATAAAATTTAATAGGATGATTGGGTAAATTAAACAGGTTCGCAAATGTATGATGTGTAATTTTAATGTCGCCAGAAACTGAATTGGCAAAAAAAGGTTTTTCGTTTTGTTTAGGATTGTTAACGAGAGATGACTGAATGTAATTTTTATTAGACCCTGTGTCTATTAAAATTTTTAAAATTTGACCATTCTTCGCCCTACATTCGAAGTAAGGTAGCGAAGAGTATGTTAACCTAAAAAATGAATGTCAGTTAAATCTTGTGTAGGGATTTCGTATTGTTTATCCTGTTGATTTAAAGAATCAACGTATTTTCCTATATCTTCATTATGCAGTTGCTGGTAGTAGTTGGCCTCATAATTTTCAGGTTGAAATTTCATTTTCTATTATATTGTCGAAATTTTGCTGTTCGGTTTGTATGTGAAAATTTCGTTGTTGTTTGAATGGTGGTGGGACGTGATTCATTGATGCAGGTCTTTTGCCTTGAAATTGCATTGTTTGACGGGGTCTGTTTTGGTAGTTTATATTTCTTGTTTGTACCGACTGCTCAATTTCCATAGGTTCGGAACGTTGGGGTTTAGGTTCTGTCGGTCTTGACGGTTGAAATTGGAATTGTTGTCGCATTTGGTGATGCGGTTGAAACGTTTGTTGGGGGTTATGGTAAGGGAAGGGTTGTTGATTTTTAAATGTATTTTGTTGCATACTGTTCATAGGGGTATTATACCTGGTAGGGTTTTGGAATGTTAATTCTGGGTAAAATGGTCTATTATAATTTTGTGTGTTTAAATTACGCATTGGGGAAGGTGATGGCTGCTGCCGATGTTTATAGTTTTGGTGTTTATTTGCGTATTCCGATCTATAATGTTGATTTTCCAACTTCAGGCAAAGGTGTAGTGCCTGTGGAAGATCTGAAGGTTCACGAATGCCTAGGAGTCTCGGTAGATCTCCATTTAAGCCTCTTATAAAAGTATCGAGAGCTTTGTCTCGATATGTCTGAGTCAAAAGTCGCAAAGACTCTTGCCCCATTTCCATGCAGCCAATTTTATTCAAAATTAAGGAAAGGTGGGAATAGACTTGTTGGTAAAAGATTTGGGTAGTGTTTTTCCCTTGGATAAGTGAGGTCATTTGATATTCTAACGTGCCTAAGTCACGTTTATCAGCGTAATGTAGGGTCAAACATCTTACTATACTATTCCAGTCTAGTGGCGTGTTATATGACTCTAATGCAATGTCTGCATTCCCTATTACCTTATTCCTAATTACGCTTAGGATTCCGTAGTATTTTGGAGTTCCTTTCATTGAATCGTAGATTTGTAGTACCCTATCAACACTTTTTTTCCAGGAGTTAAATTCGGAGGGGTTTCCGGAAAATTCTCTCAAACTTCTTACAATGTCCGGTATTTTATCTAAGTCGTGTAAATTCTCCCTGTATCTTTCCTCTATGGTTTGGTCATTTCCGTAATTTATGTCCGCGTTGGGGTTTATGATAGACTGCACAATATTCCTACACTGTTGTTCGCAAATTAAAGATATCCTATTCTCTAATTCAGTATTCATTCGAGAATTGTGTGGCTCAACTGATGGGTTTGGGATTGGGTTGGGGTTAGGAGTGTTAAGGACAGGTGGTCTAATAAGGTTGTTAGGATTCGCCATGATAGTATTTAGAATTGGTTTAAAAAATATAAAAATTTTATTTGTATTTATTAAAAAAGATTTTTATTTTTACGTTCCTAGTTTTTACTAAAGTAAGAATCTTTTTGCTTAAAATATATTTTATTTAAAATTCAAACATAATCTTAACTTACAAAATTATTAGAACTGCCTTCATGTTTTAGCTGTTGCTTTACTGATGAAATTATTAATGTTGTGTTTTAAAGTAAAGGTGATTTTCAACGGGTTAGAGCTGATTAATCTTCTGAAGGATGGTTAGACTTCTATGTTGAGTTTTGTGTTGATTTTTATGTTGTTGAAGTTTATGTATTTTCCTTTATTTTGGTAATGTTTATAAAGTTTTTGTAAATTGTTAATTCGTTTATTATAAGTTTTTAAGTTGTTTTCTTAATTTTTCATTGTGGTAGTACTTATTATTATTGTTTTTGTTTTGTAGCACTCTTTACCAGTTTAACTTAACTAAATCACTTAACAAGTTTTTATTAATTTTAAGTTTTTTTCTTAATTTTTCACTGTGATACTTTTTATTATTATTTTTTTTTTAGTAGTGCTAAACTCAACTAAATCACTTAACAAGTTTTTATTAAGTTTTTTGTCTTAATTTTTCACTGTGGTAGTTTTTATTATTATTGTTTTTGTTTTGTAGTGCTTTTTATCACTTAACTAGAACCGTTCCGACTGCACGAATTTTTCCCGTTTTACTTTTCGTTACTAAGGATTCGATACAATTCTATAAACGAACGGGTGCCTGCGGACGGACACGTACAGGCTCAGGTTCCGTGGTATATCTTTTTATTATACCAGGCTGCTCGGGCGCCAATTATAAAAACACTTGTTTATTTTTTGTTTTTTTTCAAGAGAGGACTATGTCCTCTGGTTTTTTATTTAACTTAAATTATTTTTTGTTTAACTTAAATTATTTTGTGCCGGAAGACTATGTCTTCTTGATCGGACTTTCTTATTAAAATTATTAATTATTACTAAGTACAACTTTTTACTTACTAACTACTTTTATTTATTGAGCAGCTAATCATCATATTCAATGCAGATATGTCGTCAGCATTTTAAATAAAAGAAAATAAAAACTATGAAATTTACTTTAAATATGTCAGCAATTGAATTGCGACAGAGGAGATTGAACTTTAATGAAATTTACTTTAAATGTGTCAGCAATTGAATTGCGACAGAGGAGATTGAACTTTAATGAAATTTACTTTAAATGTGTCAGCAAATTAATTGCGATATAGGAAATTTAACTTTAAAAGAAATTAGGTTTAAAAAGTGTGTCAGCAATTGCATTGCGACATGGGAAATTGAACTTTAATAAAAAAAATAAAAAAAATAAATATGTTAGTTATTAACTTGTACAATGTTGTATACGAACATTCGTATCGAATAAAAAATGTAACAATTTCAAGTGTATAGTATACATATGTGTACATATGGATGTTTGTTTTAATTTTGTGGATACGTTAATATTTATTTGTAAGCAAAAATTAAATTAAATAGGTTTGTATTTTTATATGTATGTACATATGTATATATGTATGTTTATTTATATTATTATTTTATGTGATGGTACTGTGGATATCGTAACTCCTAGACTCGCTGATTTATCACTGAATCTTGCTAGCTTATCATTTTCATTGTAGTGGGTACGAGATTTCCTCATATTCGAAACTTGTTTCGTTGAATTATCATCCCGACCTATGTGCAAGTTAATTACATTTGGTTGTTATTTGTTTAAAAAAAAATATATTTTTTATTTTATTTTTTATTTATTTCATTTTATTATTTCATTTAAAGATTATTATTATTAAAGTTTATTATTATCTTAATATTTAGAATTTATTATTATTTAAACGTTTATTATTTATTTAAGCCATCTCAGGGACCCGCTTGTTAGGCTGGCGTATGATCAGGCTGAGCTAATTGTTATTCTTAACTAAACTTTAATTAGAACTTTTAATTGGCAAGAAGCATAATTTTGTCCGCAGTCGCGTTGCAGTTTTAATAAAAAAAATGCAATCACGTTGTCAAAGTTAAAAACAACGGTTTAGTGTTACATATAAAAATTTATTAAAATAATTTTCGTTCACACTGCGTCAGCATAAAATACGTTGCGCGTGTAGCTTAAATCGTGGGAAAGTAAATAAATTTGAAAAATAAAAATTAAGGAATGTGACATCACACCTTAACTTGCACAATATTATTTTCCATGTATATAGTTAAGTGTTAGAATTAAAACAACTCGATCATTACGTTGATAATTCACAACTGAATTCTTTATTTTTATCAATTTTAACTTAAAGCTAAAAGTAAAACTAAATTTCGACTTAATTCAAATGTATTTTGCCTACGATGCAGATTCACACGTTTAAAACAAAGAGTTGTTATTCAAATTACAACTTGTGTTGTACGCCTCTTGTTATGTTGAATCTGCTCGTTGGCTGGAGCATTCAGGTTACAATTTTGAAGAATGTGCTTATTAAACAGAATAGATTTTATTAGGGACATTCATTCGTTAGTTTTAATTAGGGGGATTTCTTCCATATAATTATATACGTTTATCAGCCAATAAACACATCAAATAATGAGAAGTAAAGAAGTTATCGAACTAAAGTTGATAACGGGAAGGATGTTCCAATTTACAAGCCATCCATGACCACAGAAGCGCCCAGGCCTATATTTTTATCATATTTGTCACTAGATCCACCGTACGGCATCATGTTGAAGATATATCCAGTAGAAGCAGCCATGCACCAAGTCTTGTAGCCAAATTTAATTGCCTTGTTTTTTAAGTACATCTTACAGCTGTGACGTCCAAAATATGGTAACATTTGCTCGTCGATTGACAAATGCTCTTCAAAGACACCGAACTGCATAAATTTTTTGTTTATAACATCAAAAAGTGCACGAACTTTAGTATATTTGTCATTTCGATCCAGGTTATTATTGTCGTGAAAGTGCAGATACTGTTTAATTTTTCTAAACATCGAGCGTGGCATTGTCTGCTTCACAATTGAAGAACCAAGTGTTGGATTAGTAGACCAATAGCATCCAATTTGTGGCAGCTTATTGTAGCCCGACAATATTAAAATTCCAATGAATCTTTTTAAAAGAACTGTATTAAAAGTTTGAGCAAAGTGTTCGTCATTCTTTTGCATAGCGTAGCGTTTAGATTCGGTAACAATTAAATCGCAAACCTCATCATCAAACAAACTGAAAAATATATCGGACGCCGTTTTATCTTTGAGCTTATGTTGTATTGCGAGTTGCATATCTTTCAATGGCTCCGGAACATTAACAATATCAAAAGGTAATTCCGACCCCTCAGTCACTTTTTTCCATTGCGCTGCTAAAACGAAGAAGGCAGTTTGTACTTTGGCAACGGTCCAACAACGTTTAATTCACAGTATCTATCTCGATCACTGTTTTTCCCAAATATAGCACGTCTTTTTGCACCAAGGGTTTTCGATGGTATGTTTTTTTTCCTTTTTTGTATATGACCACTTTCAGACGATGTTGAAGGTTCCTCATCATTGTAAACAGCAAAAGCTTTTCGAATTGACTTTCGAACATTATCTTTGATTGCAGGCGCTTCATCTGCAAATGCAGACAAACCTTTGCGGTCTTTAATAGTTTCAATCTCGAATGTTTCGGCTATATCCTTTGCCAGTGGTTCCTCGCCCGTTAACAAGTGGTCGTCAATATCTTCCTCATCAGTAATTCCATCAAACATGTCAGGTGGAATTGCTGCAATAGTTTCTAACTCATCATCAGTGTCACTCATCGCCAACTCATCAAGAATTTCCTGCACACAAAGTGCTTTACGCCGGCGAATTGTCGAAGCACCCATACGATTTGATTCCAAACACTTATCCATTATAAACTGATAAATTGTTAAAAGACAATAACAAATAGGTTTTTGCCAACAAAATTATCACAACACAACAAATATTTTCCAACAAAATTGTCACAACACTTTCACTAGATTTATTATTGTAATAAACTCTGCTTAGTAAAACAAACGAGCTTATTATATATCAGTTTTTTCTTTATTTAGTAATAATTTGTTTAAACGTCGTTCTTATTGAGTTTCTATTTTATGAGTAATTACTTTTTGTGTAAATAATGTTTTACCAACTAACTATACAGAAGTAAGATGAAATATAACGGTTTATGAATTCAGTGTGTACTCAAAATACAAAAACAACAGCACGCAACAAAAAAATTCCATGGCAAGCTTTGATGCGCGTAACAAACAAATTTCATGCATTTTCAAAAATTCGAAATTCAAAGAATTTTTTTTTGCATAATATACTCAACGACAAAACACAATAATAAAGTTGTGGCCTACGGCCACTGTTTGACTAGTCGAACATCGAACTTGACGGGTCTCTAAATATACCTGGAGATTCTAAAACTCGGGAAAAGCTTAATGATCGACTATTTTGGACCTTTGCGAACAATAATAAAGTACTTTTTAAAAATTAAAATTTATATATATTTTCCATTTTATCCAAACAAAAAGTGTCTATATGCAAGGTATTTTTCAACCCCCCCCTGGAGCGGAGCAGAGGGGTGGAGGATAATTGCTATATATTTTTTCTGAAAGACAACTAAATTTCATTTAATATGGTATTACTTTTATGTGTGTCGGAAACACTTAAACACATAAAAAATGGAGGTGAAAAAGAACAATTTTGCTGTTCGACTAGTCGAACAGCGGCTCGAAATGGGTTAACCTGTCCTATTCTATCAGGGCGGTTGAATTTTGGATCGGCTAGCACTAGGTCTTTAGGAATTTGCCAGTGGTCAATTGTGATCGTTTGCGATGGTTGAGGCGGAATTATTTGTGGAAGAACTGCAGCCTCAAGTCTTGTATTGAAGTTGTTTATGCGTGAGTGTAAGGCTATGTTTACGCGATGCTGCACTCTAGTGCTGCGTGAGCCTATACCGCTGATGCATATTGAGGTTGGTTTTAGTGAGATTCCAAGGCGTTTAACTAACCTTTCGCTGACAAGGTTTAGCTGTGACCCGGAATCAAGAATTGCCCTACATTGTATCTCCTTGTTGTTTGATTGAACCTTGATCATTGCTGTGCCCAGAAGGACGTAGTTAATTGTTTGAGCGTGGTTTGAAGCAGCGAGTGAAGTTGCGTTTTGCTGAATTTGCGGTGTTCTGGCGACGGATGTTGTGCGTTCGTTAGAAACCAGGTTATTTGCTGCTGGGGCGACTTGGTTCTGGTTTGTGCCTTCTAGATGCAACAGAGTATTGTGTTTTTTGTTGCACTTCATGCAATTTTTGCTAAGGCAGTTTTTAGCGTTATGACCAGGTTTTAAGCAGTTCACACAGCGCTTTTGCTTTTGAACAAATTGAAGCCTTGATACCAGTGACTGCTGAAGAAAAGTGTTGCATGCAAATAATGGGTGATTTCCATTTTTGCACAGAATGCAGCATGGGTTGCCTTGGCACTCGGATGTAATCGAGGTACACACTCGCGATTTGGAGTGTGGCGACTTTCCTTTTTCGGTAATGGATTCCATAGATTGGAAGTGTTTTTCTAGAAATTTTAGAAATTCTTGTACGGTTGGCACTTCTCTTGTTTGAAGAAGGGATTGCTCGTACTGTAATCGTGTGGTTTGATCCAATCTTTTTAGTAGCAAATGAAGCAACAGCGGATCCCATGATGAGGTGTCAATGTCCAGATTTCTAAGTGATAAAAGACACTCTTGGGTTTTATCATGCAGCGACTTGTAATTGTCGCTTGATGTTTTGGTTGGAGCATCGACAAGCTCCTGGATGAGTTTGCTCACCAGTAATCTTTTGTTGTTGTATCGCTCTACTACAACCGACCAAGCAGCTTCAAAGTTTTCTCCTGTGGTGGTGAAATGCTTGACTAGGTTTGCTGCTTCCCCTACTAAATGTGTCTTTAAGTACCACATTTTCTGGACTGTTGGAATTGGCTGCTGTACAATTAGGGAAGAGAATATGTCGTGAAATTCCTTCCACTGCATGTAGTCGCCTTCGAATATGGTATTACTATTTTGGGAATAGGCACTGTGGACACTTCTGAATGGCCATTGTTACCCTGAGTTGATGAGTTATTTCTGAAGGTTCTGGAGGCTGCCCGGACCTGCTTTTCGAGCTGAATAAATCTTGACATGTCGTACCCGTGTTGAGTGGCTTCGCCGCATAGTTCTGCTATTTGGTAATGTAGGCTCTCGATATCTTGCCATCGCTTTGTTGCAGCTACGGAGTCTTCAATTGTGTAGTTGGGTTCTAATAATCTGTCTACGGCTGACATCATGGCTGCTTGCCTTCGCATGAGTCTCACTAGCTCACCAGTTGCCGCCGTGGATTCCTCAGCAGTAGTTGCCTGACATTTGTCGTCTGGGCTGTTGTTCATGAGCCGCTTCGTGGCTTCAGGAGGACCGACCTTTAGCATTGAAGATTCGAATTCTTCCTTATATTGCTGCACGATGCCCATGATTGAGCTGTAGTAATCCTTTATAAAGTAATCATGATCCAACGGGATCTTTTCCAGTAACCGAATCTGATTATCGGTACCTTCAAAACTTGCCCACTCCTCGTCAAGCCGTCTCAATCGTTCCTGGAAGTAGCTAATTGATTTTTTCCTTCAAGCTGGGTCCTTTTTATAATTTCGGATGATGGCTTCAATCCGCTGTCCAGTCTGTTGCTGGCTGATGACAAGCTCTTCGAACGAGGTCATGGTGTATCCTTTCTCCTTGCTCATTCAAATTAAATGAAAATCCTGTGCCTGATACAGGATCACGTCGGGGTCACCAAAATGTTAAGAGAATGATCTCTTAAATGGATACAAGATCTGAAAATTTCCTTTCAAGTACTTCAACCTGAAAGAGTTTGTTCTGTTTTGTCCTATTGTTCCTTTCAAGCACATAAACCTGAAGGAATTTTATTTTTTGTTTATGTTCCTGACAAGCACTTTAACCTGCAGGACAGTGTACCAAATAAAACGCAAAAATGAGTTTCTCAAAGCACACTGATTTCATAAAGTTTATTTACGCTAATTTATATTAAAATTATGCTTACATATAAGAAATGAATAATTACATTTATTTAATAGTGGCTTAATGCTAAAAAGTGCAACGACACAAAATAATAAACAGAAATAAGAATTGTCTATATAGCACAAAACTTGACCTACTTAATAACTAAAGTTTTGCCTAGTGGTCATTGACTTATGAATTGTGTATGATGATGCATAAGCAAAATGAACTTGATTGTGAAATGCTATTATTACAAAATTAAAATAAACAAACGATAAAATTAATTTGGGTTAATGTTCAATGAACCTTATTGTGAAATAAAAAATAATAAATGAAACTAAATGTATTAACACGATCGTTAGCGTGATTCAATCTAAACACATAAATCCAGATTGGCGCTAACTTTTAATGTTTTTCCCTACAAGCACTTGAAACCTGAAGGAAGCCGTATTTAAGAAAACACAAATATGATTACTAAAACACGACTGAAAAATCTTTATTTACTACTTTCTTTTATATTAAAATTAACTAATAATAAAATGCTTAGCTTAAAATAATAACAAATAAATGATGAAATAAAAATGCTTAAAAATGAATGACCTAATTATTAATGGTGTAAATAAAAAAAAAACAAAAATTAATAAACAAAACGGTTAATGAACTTGAAATTGCTATGTATGCATTTTACAAAAGAATAAATAAAATTTAAACTAAATATTATGCAAGCAAAGTTAATGCACTAAAATTATGTCAACAGAATAAAAATACATGTACGGAAGTGAGTTCTTAGTAATACAATAAAATACTAAAATTTATACATGTATGTTTGTTAACATTCTCCACCGCGTTGAACACCGTTCAAATAGTAGAGTCAGTGCAGCTAGGGTTCAGATTTATACAAATCACGGCTGCGTTGAACATGATTCAAAGTTCATTCTCACGCTTGCTTATCTGGTCATCGATACTTCAAATTTGCATGGTAAAGCGTGGAGTTGGTACGGGCGTGGTATCGATTTCGGGTGATGCTGTGTGTTGGTTGGGTGATTCATGTTCGGGTACCTTATTTGTGTGTATCATGCTGACCCTTTTACGTAACATGGCCTTCCATAGTATGGCTATGATGGCTACTGCGCTGATGACGAGCGCAGAGTACGAAACTATTATATCATGTTTTGACTTAGAATGATGTTCAGATTCTGAAGTCTTTATTTGTTCTAGCTTGTGCTCCATTGATTTTAATTTGGTAAGCTGCCGGGCAAGTTGGTCTGTGTGTTGACGAGTAATTGGTAGGTTTGTTGAGTTGAGGTTTTGTGAACGATTTAGGTGACAATTCTGAGATATCTCCCAGACTTGTGTAGGCTGATGTGAACGTGGTTGATATTAAGTGTTGGCCTGACACATGGATGGAATTGTGTTTAAGAATTCAATCAGGCTTAATGGTTAATAATCCAGAACCCTCTAAGTATAGCGGTATAATTTCTTTAGCGCAAACTGCTGTTGCTTGCGTAGCTGACACCATTGGTTTTTATGAGTCAGGGGTACCCAAGTTATATTTGCTGAGAGATTCTTCAAATGACAATTTTGCATAGTGACGTTCTTGAACAGATTGATTTCGCATGAACACCTTTCTGATCCAACGCTGTGTTGCAGTTGTATGTTGAGGCATATAAACATGTCCTGGCTGAGGACATCGCAAGTTTTAAGTTGATCATGTGATACAGGAAAGTAACGTTCGTGAATATTGTTTATTGCCAGCATGGAGCTGCATGTTTCGATAACTATCATTGTCTCGTTTATCACGTTCGGAATGGGGATTAACTTGTACAGTTCAAATTCTTTGTGGTCTATTAGTGGCAGGGTTATGCTAAACACAACATGTTCCTGAGTGATACCTCCTCTTATCGTCATTAATTTATATAGATCTAACAAATTATCTTCGGGTACAGGCAATTCTAACTCTTGAGGCATATGTGTTTTTATCTGCCTTATTTCAGCCTCTAACTGGGTTGGAGTTAACAATAATGGATGTATTCTCCCGTGATGGGTATCTGTCAGAGCATCTAAGATATGTGTTTGCATTTTCTGTAACTGGTTGGCAATGAGTGAAAGTTGCATAATTCCTGAGTTAACAATTGGACTTGTTTGATCTGATATAACTCATCGTTTATCATTTCTTCATTTTTACTTATCTTGTTAATTTGGGCATGGAGATTATCAAAGTTGTATTTTGCAGTTGTCAGTTCCTCTTTTACAATGTTCATGGTTGAGTTAATAACCGACGTTTGATCCTTCAGTAACTTTAACATGAATGTATCGTCTTCCTGCAGGTTTGTGATTGTTGACGACATTTTTCAGCGTATTCGGAATCTAGGATACCAAATAATGAGTGCGCGATGTTTCCGACAAAGTCAATGGCACCTCTTTTTTGTCTCGACTTGTAGAGCAACCTATTGTCTAAATTTAAATCGGTTTCTACGTGTTGGAGGTGTTTTATCGTGTTGAGACATGACAAAATTGGTTCTATTCGTTTACAAAGCTGTTCTAACTGGCGAGTGCCGTTTGCTCACATAGCTATATCAGTCCAATACGTTGATAAATCGTAATATACAACCAGATGCCATTGACTTGTAGCTATATAAGTTGTAGCTATCTTTTCAAAGTGAATACCCAATTTGGACCCGAACCTTTCATTACTAATTCCAGCGCCCAGAATCATTGGAAGTACTAGTAAAGTTGTTAGCAATGTCAACATTAAGTTATTCTCTGACAACCGTATCCTTTTGCTTTTAGGTTCTATATTTGTATTCTCTGATCGGTTTGAGTTTCATTATCTTCTTCTACATTGTGGTCGATAGGAAGTGGTGCAAAATGTATTGGACGTTTAAACAGGCCAGAAGCAGTATTTACCTCAACAACTCGGATGATTCCATCGTCTCCGGGTATGTGTTTACTACTCGTCCTAACGGCCATTTCATGATAGGAGTGTTGTCTTCTTTAATAATTACCATGTCCCCTTTTTTAAAATTGCTGAATTTGCATTTCCATTTATAGCGATGGTGAAGCTCGCTCAGGTATTCTGTTGACCATCTTTTCCAAAACTGTTGTTTTAGTTGAGAGACAAGTTTCCAATGCGACACGCCCGAGACCTTAAGATTTTCTGCTCTGCTATCTACTTGTGAGGTAAGAGCTTCACCGATGAGAAAATGGCCAGGAGTCAGCGCTTCTAGGCAAGCTGGGTCGTTTGAGAGCGGAGTTAACGGACGTGAGTTTAGTAGGGCTTCAATTTCTATGATTGTTGTTTCCAATTCTTCGTAAGTCAGTGACTCGGTTGACACGCTACGTACCAGTAGATGCTTTGCCGGTTTTACAGCTGCTTCCTATAAACCGCCGAAGTGGGGCGCTCTTGGTGGGATGAAACTAAAATGTATACCTTTAGCGCTTGAAGCAGTAATGATGGCTTCCTGCGCCTTTTCTGAGTGTATGTTTTCAGACAGTTCGAGCAGGTTTTTGGCACCGACGAAATTTGTCGCGTTGTCGCAAAAGATATTTTGGCAGTGGCCACGACGAGCTATAAAGCGTTTCAGAGCCCCAATGAATGACTCTGTTGACAGATCAGACGCTAGTTCTAGATGAACTGCCTTGGTGGCAAAACAGCAAAATACGGCTATGTAAGCCTTGGTTGGCTTTTTGCCCCTAATCTTGTTGTGTATCCAAAATGGACCACAATAATCCACACCGGAGTTGATGAATGGTCGAGCAGGCACTAGTCTTGGTTGTGGCAAGTTGCCCATGATTTGTTGATGCAGTTGTGGTCGCGCTCGAGTGCATCTGACACATTTTTGAACGACAGAACGAGCGGTGATTTTCCCTTTTATTGGCCAAAACCGTTGTCGCACTATGGTTAGAAGAGTTTGTGGGCCGCAGTGTTTATTGTTTTGATGTATCATGATAAACAATAGCTTTGCCAAGGAATCGTTATATGGTAAGATCATAGGATGCATTGTGTCTGGCGGCAACTCGGAATTGTTTAGTCGTCCTCTTACTCGAATAATACCTTCCTTATCCAAAATTGGTGAGAGGCTATTAAGTGGGCTTTTTTTTTGTCAATTGTCTGATTCCTTTGTAGTTGCCTTATTTCTTCTGCAAAATCCAAAAATTGTATAGCACGCACAATGAGATGCAGAGAATCGAGCAGGTATTCTCGTGAATCGTATAACGTATGCCATAATTCTTTGCAATGTTCCAAACGAGTTTTTATGGTTAATTGTGTATATCAGATCGTCGTTCTGTGTTATCGTTGTAGCCATAACAACCTTTTTCAGTTCAGGGTTGTCTGCCTTAAGTGGTTGAGGTGCGAATCTTTATGGCCATAACGACTCGTTTCCATGAAGAAACATTAGCCCATGGAACCATAATCCGTTTGTAGGTAGCTTGGATGGTTGAAGTCCGCGGGATAAGACGTCAGCGGGATTATCTTTTGATTTTACATGACGCCACTGTCCTGCTAGTGTCAGAGACTGTATTGTGGATACTCTGTTTGCAACAAATGTTTTATATGACGATGTTTGTGAGTTAATCCAAGATAGGACAATCTCGGAGTCAGTCCATAGGAATGTCTGGTGATTTTTACGGTTGCACTCAGCGTTGACCTTATGGGCGAGCTGCGCTGCGACAACTGCAGCACATAACTCTAACCTAGGTAGTGTTTCTTGTTTAAGCGGGGCCACTCGTGATTTTGCACATAACAGGCGGACAGACACTCTTCCATCCTTTAGAGTTGCACGAATGTAGGCCGCTGCACCGAACGCCTTTTCAGAGGCGTCTGCGAATACATGAAGCTGCGTTGTGACAGGAACTTCATCAAAAAATATGTGTCTTCTTATTTTGAAATTTTCTAATGTCTTCAAGTCATCGCGGAAGTTGTTCCACACCGTGCGGAGATCCTGAGGCAATGGTTCATCCCAGTCTAAGGTGTGCTGCCACAATTGCTGGATAAAAATCTTTGCCTGGACAATGACAGGTGCTAGGAGACCAAGAGGGTCAAATAGTTTTGCGAGTTCTGACGTTACTGTACGTTTTGAAACTGTTGGATATTCAGTGAGGTTTACCCTGATGCAAAACTGGTCAGTCTGAGGCATCCAATATAATCCCAGAGTTTTGATTGGTTTGTTAGTGTAGTCACTGAGATCCAAATTTAGGATTTGGTCATCATGTGGTATATCTTTTAATAACTTCGGACTGTTGGAACACCATTTCCTTAGTCTGAAACCGTGCTTGTCTAGAATTGTTATTAGTTCCTTTTGTGTTTCCAGAGTTACCTGCAAACTATCTGATCCACCCAGACCATCGTCCACATAGAAGTTTTCTTTCAGCATTCGTGCCCCAAGTGGATAGCGATCTGCATTTTCTTCAGCAATTCGTTGCAGACATTTTGTGGCTAAGTATGGAGCTGCCCGTGTTCCGTATGCCACGGTATTAAGCCTGTAATAGCTTATTGATGATGACGGAGTTTCTCTCCAAATTATCAATTGGTATTGATAATTGTCTGGATTGATTGATATTTTGTTACGCGCGGTTTTATCAGACGATTATTAAAATACGAATTTCCCGTGAATAAGGGGACTTTGGCAAAAGCTAGTTCGGCTAGCACATATTTAATTGGTGTGTTTCATAAAGCCCCAGGTTCATCGCCGCGTAAGCATAGCTATTAATTCTCATGCCAAAAAAAAAAAAAATAACACCAGTTATGAAAATTAAAAAAAAATCTAACAAATACTTGTATTGAACTAAAACGTCCAGGCCATTACCCTAAAGGTCTGCCCCCATCTGAAAAACCTAAAAATAACCCACTTAATTGATATGCCCTAT
This sequence comes from Pollenia labialis, assembly GCA_949318255.1. Taxonomy (NCBI): domain Eukaryota; kingdom Metazoa; phylum Arthropoda; class Insecta; order Diptera; family Polleniidae; genus Pollenia; species Pollenia labialis. Next base: position 144,586,058 of record OX439139.1, on the reverse strand, counting down.
CTTGCGTCCCTTTTTAACTTGGATAATAAAAAAAGAGTTTAATGACCCATTGAAGGATGTTTGCTCTAACAAGCATGTGTTAACTCCACCAACGGTTTAATGAAGGTAGTGGCAACATGTAGGGCATTAATGGTTTGTCGAATGTGACCATAATTTAAGTGGCGAGATGTTTTCGTCACCTGAGTGAATTTTCCCCTCCCATGGCCTAAGCCACTGTGCCTATGGTAATCGTACACACTCCAATTTTCCCGATTACCCCAAAAAAAAAACAAATGTCAGTCTGCCTTCCGCCCCATGACAACTTACCTTGCCCCCGACAACCTGGATTTAAAGATTTAGACACGCATTGTTTTCTTCATGTTAATTCAATTTAAAATTCGGTTTTTATTTGCAAATAAATTCAGGTTCTTATGTGGTATGGTTACAGTAAGTAGGTTGGACTGTATGGGTGCAACCAGTTTTCTTGTATATATTTGCATACATATACAGTAGGTAGTGGATACACGTTACACAAAGGGGCTTTATAGCTTCAACAAAAAAAACAAAAATGGTATACACTAACTATATATATATGCATATATATATAGATATATATATATATATGTATAAGTATATTTAATGAAAGTATTTAAGCTTTATTCTTGTTTTGCTTTTTCAATTTAATTCACATCCATTAAAGTAGGAATCACTGTTTTTACAACGTATTATACGCACAGTTGGGTTATACGAGGTTGGACTGTTACTGTTACTTGTAAGAGTACAACCTTTTACTTATATAAGTACACACATATCTACATGCAGTGGGTAACAAACATACCAAATTGCAAAAAAAACTTGATAGCAATTGTTTTTGGGTTTATTTATCAAATTTTGAGTGCTCGCATGGAAATATGTATGCATGTATATGAGTAGTTATATTTAATTTGTTAACAATTCTAAAGTATTTCAATTCTCTTTTGGTTTGTTATTTTTTCCTTTTTGAGCTTTTACATATAAGACTTAAGACTACTTACATACATAACATACAAATGTCATAAAACAAAAATTTGATGTTCCATCATTTCTTCCTCTTAGCTGGTGGTTGGGTGAGGGGGCTTGACACTGATACTAACGGAATTTTCTTTACCGGGCAATTCTTCTGCTTCCTAATATTTGGTGGTAAATGTTGGCAAAAATTTGCAAATGAGTCTTGCCTTATTTTTATGTTTGCTAAATTTCTTTTGGGTTCTCTTTTCTCTTTAAATCTTTAAATTTTTTTTTTCGGCTATTGTCGATTTATTGGCTTTTCCATAACTTTAATAATCGTATTATGTTGTTTTGTTTTTTCCTCTAAAATAGTTTGTTGCAGTTGTTAGGTGTTTGTCACAAAAAAAATTGCGCTCAACGTAAAACGCAGATAAGTCTAGTAAACGACATAGGCCGTAATGCACATGAACCCTTACACATACACAAGCTTATTATATGCCGGTCTTTTAGCTATTTTACTTTGACAAAGTTTAGGTATTTTACCCACTTTCAAAACTTCACTATTGCTTTTCTTAATTAACTTGATTAAGATGTAAGTTGTTAACACATTTAGTATATGCCGGTCTTTTAGCTACTATACTTTTCTAGGGTTTTGCACAAGTTCACAAATCTAGTATTTGATGCACAAATTAAAGCCCATAGTGGCAATTTACTAAACTTTTAGGCATTTGTCCATAAAGTTGGTGCTTAGTAATAAACATTTTTTTTAAAAACTAATTTTTATAGTTTTGCACTCAATAAATATCGCGAAAACTAACACACTTTACCCATCATGTAGGGTACTTTTGCACAATTAATTGAAATTAACCAATAGTTCCGTTTTATTTTTGTTTTAACTATTTTTGGTTATACACCAGGAGTAATTGTCACCTTTTTGGTTTTGTTTAATTTTCAAAGACTTTTCTTAATAAAATAAATAGCAAGTTCACTCCGGCGACCGACAACGCATGTGTAACCCAGAAACGCAACTTACTGACTGACTGCAATTTTATTTCTATCCAATTTAAATAGACAGAACATAACAAACAAGGAATGTTCGCGAAATACTGCTCTATATACTTAAGCATGTATAACATGCGTGGACAACAATATGTAAAAAAAACTATGTTAGTACAAATTATATAACGGGAAAATCATCTCATGTTAAAGAGAAGTTGTGGTTGTTACACTTGTATGTGTGTATTTATTTACGAGGCTGGAAGTCACATTGGAAATTAGATAATATTCCGATACAGTGGGGCAGAAGTAAAATGGTACAGGTGTTGAAAACAGTGGGGTCAAGTAAAATTGGTACGCTGGTACAATTTAAGTAAATAAAAGAAATATTGGGTAGTTATAGAAATTATTTAGCGATAGAATATTATCCGCATAGGTCACATTTTGCCTTGACCTATAAATCCCTAACAATTTGCCTGTGCATTTTCTCAATGTCAGCTGTAAAAAACGAATTTTGGCATTCGGAAGCGAAGTAAAATGGAGAAGAGCTCACTTTGGACTGTAGGCCCTGCATACATAATAGCATTGAGTGGAAGTCCTGTCGAAGTCTTTGCAGATGCATCGAAGACCACTCTGAGTTTTGTTGTAGTGCTTTCGGGTTTTAGCACACAATGATGTGGGATGAAATATTTTGGGTTTGGTATAGTATCAACCTTTACCTTTTCCATATGGCCTTACTGTTCATACTCCTTCATGAATTGAGCATATTGAACTCTAACGTCTTCATTTTTCTGAAGCCGTTGCTCTAGACTGATGAATCTATTGTAAGCCATCTGGTACGACTTGCCTAGTGCAACTGGGCTTTCCCTGAATGGAAGGCTCACTACAAAACGTCCGTTTACATTGTTTTGCACATGCAACTTGAGGTGGCTTCTGGAGGTGGCTTCTTTTTTAGCTTGTCGATTTGATCTTCAACGCTTTCTATTGCCACATTGTACATCTCTCCGACGGTCTGATAGAAGTTTCTGACTATGTATGGATCTTCTTCGCTTAGAGTTGGATCCCTTAGGATGGTGTTCTCTACCTTTTCAAAGCTTTGCCATAACTTCACCAGTTCATCCCTCTTGCTCTTGGAAAACTCTTCAGTTCTTCTCTCAAGTGGGGCCTTTTTAATAGTTGAAATGACTTTTTCAATATTATTGGCCCTCACCTCCTGCTATGCTATTAAGTCCTGGATGCTTGCCATGATGTTATCAAATGTTTAGTATTACTGAAGAATGATGAGCCTGCTGATTAGACTGGTGTCTTGAAAATATAATGGTTACCAAATGGTTTTCGGTGCCTGCTGATTAGACTGGTGTCTGTTGAGTGGACTGCTGTCCTGATGATGTGGTTGTGTGTTCACAAGGTGCTTTTTGTATTTTAAGAGTCCCTTACCGCTGGTGGGGGGAGACTCGAAATTTTTATACAAAAAAAACCAAAACTGGGGTCACCAAAATGGTTGTGTATCAAACGTATCTTAAAACGATCGTTTGCGTGATTCAATCTAAACACATAATTCCAGATTGGCGCTAACTTTTAATGTTTTACCTTACAAGCACTTGAAACCTGAAGGAAGCCGTATTAAAGAAAACACAAATATGATTACTAAAACACGACTGAAAAATCTTTATTTACTACTTTTTTTTATATTAAAATTAACTAATAATAAAATGCTTAGCTTAAAATAATAACAAATAAATGAGGAAATAAAAATGCTTAAAAATGAATGACCTAATTATTAATGGTGTAAATAAAAAAAACAAAAATTAATAAACGCTGGAGATTAGTCCTTTTAACAGCTAATGTTACTAAGGGTCCCTCGATGCGCACTCTTGGTGGGGTGCGTTTTATCCTCTTTGGATCGTAACGCCGATTTTTTCCTTTGTCCGATTCTTGATTCCTTTTACCCACTTGCACTGCTTAAGGGCTTTTGTGGACGCACTTCTTTAGGGCGTTTTTTTATAAGGATACCGCGAACACGTCTTATTTTTCGTCTGGCGCCAGTTAAAAACATACAAATTTTTTTATTATATTTTTAGTTTATTTTTTCCACATTTTTTTGTTTAACACATTTTATTTTTAAGAATTAAATTTAAAACTTAATGGTCACAAATTATAACTAAACACTTAAAGATAACAATTGTAACTAACTCAAAATTAAATTCAAACAATATTTTAATAATGCATAAATAGCTGATGTACTAACTTCTTTCTGGTGGCGTGTTTTTGTTCCAGGAATTTTAGTTGCACATGCCGCATGTCTTTGCTGGTAATTGAACTAATATTGCAGAGGCATTGTCAGCGAATTGTTTAAGTCAAAATTAGGTTAAATTAAAAAAACTGCTTTTGTTGAATTGTTAATATTTATGGTGTTAACTTACATATGCATGTATAACATGCGTGAACAATGATATGAAAAAAAAACATTATTGTGTGGTTTATAGAACACGAGCGCAAAACTCGTCCGTTCAACTTACATTCAAAACAAAAATAAATTTCTAAATTTTGTTTTTGTTTGAAATGTATGTTAAACGGACGAGTTTTGCGCTCGTGTTCTATAAACCACACATTAGTTAGTGCAAAGAAAATTATAACGGAAAATCATAGAAACGTCCTTTAGCTTTTTAATGCCCAAAAAAATATTACTATTTGCGGTTTTCGGACTACACTATTAAGCCAAAAAAAGAGAAAAAAATAAAGTGCATACTTGCATTATTGTTTAATTTAGGGGAGAGGGGGGCACCTTTGAACACTTTTTGCTTTCAAGCCTCGTAAAAATTAATTTTGTTTAATTATTAACTTTTTACATAACTCAACTAATGTGTATGGATATAATCTTTAGTTTATGTATACAAGTAACTTATTTTTAGTTCGGCTTAAATTTTTATTTATTTTTTAATGGATGAAGTCATTGTGTTCAAATGTGCCCCCGATACGGGGCAGCTTTGAACTAGGCTGGGGCAGCTTTGAACGGCAATTTTTTCTTATAGCGTTTATGTACAAAAATACCATAAATAGTTCTATTTTTTTTATAAAATAAATTAGATTTATTTATTAAGAAATAAAGTTAAAATATATAATATATAATACCCATTAACATTTAAAAATAAAAAAATTCAGTTCACAAATGAGTTTTATACATATGTACATGTTAAGTAATGATTAGCTAATGCTAATGATTGCTAATTAACATTCTTTTGTGAAATTCTCTAATTGATCAAACAATTAGAATTAGTTCAACTAATTCCCATTAGCTAATTGAAATTTTTATTCCAATGGTAAAACTAATTGCAATTAGTTGCCATTAGCAAAAAAAATTGGTTTACCTTTACAATTAGAAATCTAATTGACTTCTGCTAATGCAATTAGATATTCAATTAGGAAATTTAATTTATTGTAATTCGAGCTAATTGAATATCTAATTGCATTAGCAGAAGTCAATTAGATTTCTAATTGTAAAGGTTAACCAATTTTTTTTGCTAATGGCAGCTAATTGCAATTAGTTTTACCATTGGAATAAAAATTTCAATTAGCTAATGGGAATTAGTTGAACTAATTCTAATTGTTTGATCAATTAGAGAATATAAACTAATTGCATCAATTGCTAATTCTAATTGGAATTTGAACATGTTCAAAGGTGCCCCCTTCTTTTTGTTCAAAGCTGAACCCGCGTGCTATTTCACGGAAAATTTATAATATTTTTTTTTTGTTTACATAATTATTAAAGAACTTACATTAATTCGGCGAAAAACGTATTTTAGATTGCAATAAATTTATTTCACGAAAGAAAGCGATTACCAAATGCTTCTCACACTCTTACAAAAAAAAATTGAAAAATTTACAATGGCACTATAAAAATGTGTTCACCCAACTACATTTCGTCGACGACTGAAAAAACTAGCGAAAGTTGTTGACGTTGCTAGAAAACAAGGTTGCCATGTGAAAAACTCAGTTAATGGTCGGAAAAAATTTGCAACAGAGATTTTATTAACATTGTTCAAAGGTGCCCCGCGTTCAAAGGTGCCCCCCTCTCCCCTACTGCAGGGCAGGTTACCCAGACATGTTTCGATCGCTACCACTCGATCTCCTCAGAGGGATTTGCCGTCTCGCAGCCATCGACGACTGCTGACGTCAATAGTCAAACATCAATTAAGCCATATTCCAGCCATTAACAAAGCTATATGTAAATTAAAACATTCAATTAATAAATGTTTTAAAAAAATATTTTTTTTGTCGATCATAAGATCGACTTCTTTATTTTAATTCCAAACTAGAACTAACAAAACTTCTTATAATTAATTATACCGTTTTTTTGTTTAGCAAAAAGTATGACAGTTGCTGTTTTTTGTAATATGAGGATTTTTGGCTGTTATGAAATTCGTTTGTTGATTGCGTTCGCACGCTGAAACATTAAACCCTTTGTTTTAAGCAGACATAGCGTCAGCGTAATTTTGTGGGAAAGAATTTGTATTTTATTAATGAAATGATGGTATCGTTTCTTAACTTGTATGTATAGAATTAATAAAAATCGCTCTATTTTAGGGGGTGGCAAAAAAAAATAAAATGTATGGTTCTTAAAAGTCTTTTCGTTCTGTTTGAAATTGTATTTTTGTGTTTGTTTTTTAACTTAACTAATCACGCGAAGCTCTCTGCAGGAGACCAGAGTCTTTGTCGGGAAGCGAACCCGCAACTCCGACACTGATAGCCTAGCTTACTACCAGCTAGCCCACCGTGGCACTCAATTTTTAAATATTTGGATATTGCTCAAACAAAAATACTAAAATTGCAATTGAAAATAGAAGGGCCAGTGTAGGAGGTTGAAAATTAGGGGTTATACGTAATTTTTTTTTATCCAATTACAAACAAAATGCGAAAAGTTTGCCCTAGCGGTATGAAATATTCTTTTATAAAATTTTTTCTTAAAGCGTACCATATTTTGGCACTTACTTTTGAATTCATGACGAAAAATAATTTTTTTCTCTAATAACCCTACTTAATTTTTAAAATATTTCGTCGATGTCTTTTGACTGCATTATTTTCCAAATATCGACTTTGTTGATGCCGCATTCTAACAATGTAGAAATTGTTTCCATTGAAATATTCATTGTTTAAAGCAATGCAATCACTTCGTTAGATAAATCCACCGTACACATTGTTGCCTGAAAGATATCTTCCCACATTGTTATTTGTTTATTTGAAACACTTAAATTTTTATTTTAATTATTTTAAAACTAAAAATGTCTCTTTTCACTTGTTTCACATCGATAAACTAGTCAATACTGATCGCAATGTTAATGAAGTCTTTGCCGACAACAGTAATATTATTTGATTTAAAAAATAAATATTTTATGGCAACAAATTATTCTTTCCTGCAAATGAAAATAATTTACGTTAACAGCAAAAGAGTAGCCCAACTTCAAAGACTTTCAAGTTGTTGCGGTAAAAAAAAATTGTTGAAAATTTCTTGCGACAAAAGGTTTCAATTTTCTCCATTAAGTTTTTATTTACCCCTGCGATGAATGCATCTGCTGTCAAGTTGCTTATTACTTCTAAGTGAATTGCTAATAAAAAAATAAAAACTGCAATATAACTCTTGTAAGCCTTTTTACTTCTATCTCTTGAGCACTTTAAATCTGCATAATCCACTCCAGTGTGAACAAAGGGTTACATACATTTACTCTATACTCCGGTAAGCTTCTATCCTTTTGTTGATAACGAACGCATGTTGTTGAATTTCTAACATAATGCTTTTTGCTGATGTTAATCCTAGTATCCAAGATTTGCGATTAACCGTTGATTCCTATTTCCATCGTATAGTAGTAAAAAATTCGCTTGACGGCTCAATAGTTACAGGTTGTAATTGAGGGCATGTGAAGTTAGGTCGTCCACTTAGGGCATTTATCACGATCTAAAGAATAAAGAGAGTTTAAGTTGCAGCTAAGGCATATTTTAGTTAAACAAAAATCACATCTATAATTTCCACAGTTATTAGGACAGGACATATTAGTACCGCAGCTAAGACAGCTCATTTTGCCTCTGCAACAAATTGCTATATGTCCAAGGCGAAGGCAATCAGGTGGCGTTAAAACCAACCTTAATGCTAATGGATGGAACCACTGCTCCAAGCTTATGTTTTCTATGAAATCTATGGATCGGCACAACTTCCAGCGAGTCTTAGTCCTCAATTTCAGCCATTATTTCACTATCAGTGAAAGACCGAGGGACATTTCCTATAATGCCAAATTTTTGAGTGAATCTGTCCGGAATGAAAGCCTTCAGACCTTCAGATTCTTAATTACAATTTAAGGCAAAAGCGTTAGCAGCCTCTTCATTTGAGAAAGATGCCCTGTACTGAAGATCTCCAATATTTTTAAGTATAATGTCTAAAATGTAAAATTTTTTGTGTTTTTCAAAAAGAAACAGCTAACTATTCATTCTGCGTGTAGATAATTGGTCTTTGGGCCTACATAATTAAAACAAAAAAGGGTCCAGGATGATTCCCCTGGTACCAATTAATAACTTCCCGATTTTGATCGGCTAAAGCTAATTGAGGTTTTGAGCCGTTTGGGTTTTCTCTTTCGCTGCACTTAATTAAATCTAAGTTGTTGGAATTTGCAGAGCTAAATAACTTGCCAAATCACTATAACGAATAATTGCCAATATGTTGGAATTTTCTATCTGCGTGATATGGAAACAGAATCGTGGTTCTACTATGAAGTAAGAAAACACAAGTTTTACCTTTAAGGTTGCGAATTACACTAACTTTATTAATAAAATGTTTTGTCTTTTATACAATAGTTATTACAGTTTTAATTGAATTTCCCAACAGGTAAATTTGCTTATTATTAGTTTTAAATAAAAGGTTCAATGTTTACTAACTTGTGACAGAAATTTAGCTTATTAACAGTTTTTAAAATAAAGTTTTTTTTTGTAATTTGTTGTTTTTATATTCACGTATTATTTAACTTTTAGGTTTAATTTCAAATGCTTTTTTTGTTTTATAAATTTACAATATGTTTTGTTTTTGTTAAGTTCAAAGTTAAAGAATTTTGAACGGGATACACTAAAAAAAACACTATTTGGTCGCCGTCAACTGCGGATTAAATTTACTTAAGACTTTTATAACAATTTACTTTATTAAATTCCAACCGAACTCGTTCACGCCGTAGCCAAGACTGCCTGTTACCAGCCAACTTTGTTCGTTCGTTAAGTTTATCGATCACGTTGGACCAACATGCGCGAGTATGCAGACGCTGATCATGCAACATTGTTTTTCCATCATTTCAGCATTGGTTCGGAAGCGCGTGTTAAAGTAAAAATATTAAAAAAACTAGAGTTGCTAAATTATTTTTTGGTGACAGCGTCGTTAACTCCTCCCTCCTTAAATGTCTGCGTTCCGCAGATCTAGGAGTCTATGGTTGGTAGTTAAACACGTAGCTTTGGGAGATTTAATTTTTTGTTTGTTGATGCCAAAGCCATCCAATGCAAAAGGTCATCGAGGCAATGATCATAACATCAATTCCAATGGTACCATTGAATCTTACTCCTAGCTGGTTCAATCGGTTTTTATTATTGAGGTTTACCTCGTGGATGTATTTAATGCCCAGCAGCAGGTCGTCATGTGTGATATTCGCTAGTACTGGTGGTAGGGCTTGCACATTCGTGATTGAGCTGCTTGAGTAAGTATGATTCCTTATCAATACCGACTCATTGGAGAGATGCAGGTGATAGGTCCTATTTAGAAAATCGGTTCTGCCATTTGACTCAATCAAACCCTGGTAGTTCAACACGTAGACAACATCGTCAGTCAATAACTCGACAATTTCTTCTTGGGTACGTCTGTATTTACATCTTGCCGATCCGTCTCTATGATTGCGGTAAACGCAGTCAGTCATCTTCTTTCAATTTAGTTACAGATGATCTTTTGCAGACTGTCGAATTATTTATGAAAAGGCAGTTACCTTTGATACCATAGGTCTCAACTTCCCTTACAAGCACCTTGTCGAATGGAAGATCTATCTGATTACCTTCGTTAATAGTAGCTCTAATGAGAAGCAAGTTATAAACGTTTTTTCCAAGTTTTGGTATTGACAGGGTGTACAATAGGGGTATAACCAATTTTTGGCCCTAGCACCACGCGATGGCGAAGGTTGTGTTATTTACGAAAAAATAATTTTGGGGTCATTTCGGATAAAAAACCTCACCCACGAAAACGATTTTCTAAAATCTCCCAAAAAAAAACATTCATTTTAAATAAAAATTTTTAAATATTTTATTAATAAAGTAAAATAGTGAACTGAAAAATTTTGTTTAATTATTAAAAGACATAAACTTCAAATTTAACGTGCGCGGTGTTTTGCATAATGGATAAATGTCCTGTATTACTTTAATACCGCGTTCTGCGCATATGTTGCTTCGCTGTTGCTTTGGGATTATTGAAGCTTCTCTAACCCAGTGTCTTTTAAGACATGCTTGACCGTTCTTAAATCGTGCTAAGGATTGATCTAAAGCTGCGAAGTTGTCTTTATTAAAACAATGATTGGAAAACCATATATTATACCATGGTCCACATATGAATTCACATATTGGGGTGAGCTGGTCTCGGTATTTCGGGATAAGCACAAATGCTAAAATGGCAAGAATTGCCCTTGAGTTCCATCGAGCGTTGCTTAATGGTGGTATGGCTTTAAATTTTATATAAGGGAATTTTTTTTTTCTTTGGTAGTATTTAAATGCAGAACCAAGCTCGTACAAGTATTGCATATCGTCGCGCCATTTAATGTTTTTTATTTTTAAGTATTCATTATTCTGTATGTAGTTGGCTTTCAGATCCACGTAGTTATTTATTAGTTCCGGAACAAAATTATAAGAGATATTAGGAGATGATGTTTTTCCATCCAATAACTCATCCATAACACGCCTAAGGATCAGGTCTAAAATATGGTGTTGGCAACCGACGTATTGTGGTGGAGGAAGATCAATTGATTTATAATAGTCCTTTAATAGCTTAACAACGCCGTTTTTGTGACCAGTATTTACACTTGTTGTATCAGAAATTACCATTTTTATGGATTGCCATAAATCAAATTTGTGTAATGTTTTTTTAATACCATTAAAAATTGTGAGGGCTTTTCCATTTTCCAAAACAAGCACTGCTAACTTAATTTCGGTATATTAATTTTTTAAAACCATTACCTGGAGTTCTTTATTGCCAATTTTTTTGCCGTCGAAATGCAAGCACCAGTTTTCATTTTTCAAAGTTTCCTTTAACATTTTTTCTTTACGCTCGGCCGACTTGATTACAGCTTTATAAACACCTGGCTGTGATGGAGTAGCAATTTGAATACCAGACTCTGCTAATTCCTTACAGATTTTAGCTGCTTTTTTAGTACTGACTTTGGCATTAGTAACTAAAGCAACCGATGGATTTATTAATGATTTATTTAATTTCATTCTTTCCGGGGGCTTGTAATCACAATCGTCGGACGAGTATTGGTTCTCACACTCGTACTCTGATACTGAATTTTCATCAGACATAGCGTCTTTCAAGCTACTTAATTCGGACTGAATAATATCTGTATTTTCATTTGAAATATTGAAAATATTTTCAAAATTATAACCACGTTTTTTTTTTTAAATTTTTATCATATATTTGAATTAATTTTTTAACTTTTCTGTTTACTGATTTAGTTTGAATTTTTGGTAGTTTCATCTTACTCCACAAATCGCAAAGTTCTTTTGAGATAATTTTATACCTCTTTGTTTTTGATTTTTCTGAAGCAGCTAAAGCATGAAATCTTCCAATTATAATTTTTTGGGTTGGCATTTTGCTCAATTCATGTAATGGAATGACGATATCTGGAATGTTTCTCGACATTGTTGTGCTATCTTTAAATTTGGTCAAAGCCTTTGTCCAAACTTTTGCATTTTTCAAAACGCTTAAACGACTTCTTTTAAAATCCATTGTTTTTAAGTATTAAACACAAACTCGGAATATTTGAAACACATTAATAATTTTCTTTGAATAATAAAAACAATTAAAGTACATAACCTAATTTTCAATGACATACATTCAGCTTCGTAAGTATTTACACAAATGTTAAATGCAGGTTGATATATTGATAAAAAAACTTTTTTGCGCCTTTTAGGTAAATAAATAAAAAAAAAATCATTTAAAAACTTTACCGCGTTTGGTGGGTGAACTTTTTTGACAACTGCGAAAAAGTAATAGCATTTTTTTTATATAATTTTCAATGGCCTATTCGACTATGCTAGGGCCATTTTGATATTTGCAAAAAATTGCAAAAAGTTATATCCCTAGTGTACAATAGTAATGAACCATTCGTAAAAATTGAGGGGGTTCCGTAATCCACTGCATTGTTATAAGGCAACGTTTCCAGCTCGTCAATTATCCTATTTATTTCCGATTGATCTAGCAGGTTTGTGTAAACAATACCACTCTTAGCCAGCTGGCAGGCTCGGACAATTTCGTATATTTCGTTCCTCAGGATAATACCTTCGTTGATTGTACTTTGCTCCATTAAGGCGTAGTCTTTACCGCTCGAGTTAACTGTTTGGGGAGAAACAGTTTTTAAATAAAACAAAATATATAAGTATTTGTTTTCTGACGTTCTTTAGAACGTCTTATTTATTTTAAATGAATCTTAAGACTAAATTTTTAATTAAAAATAATTTTGTATTTGTAAAAAAGCTAAACTATGGGAATAGAAAATTGTAATATTATATTTATTTTAAGCGTTTAATATTACTGTCTGGAAAAAATGTGGGAACATAAAATATAAATGTAATATGATGTTGGTTCCCTACACTTCTACCAGCCAATACTATTAGACAAAGGAGTGAATATGTAACTCCTCCACCCCTTGTTTGAAATACTCCTGGATTTCATTATACTTGATTTTTCTTATGGTTTTTAAATAATTGTTTTTTTTAATTTATCAATATAAAATAGATTTTAAACTTTAAGTGTTATTATAATTTTTATTTTGTCAATATTCCATTGTAAATATACTGCATTTTTCCAGTTTATTTTATTTTTATAAAAATTTTATCTTAAATTTAAATTATTAGATTTTTATTATGACTTATATTTTTTTTAATATTTCTCCTACTTCATTTGAACCTGATAATTCGGCTCTGCTACCTCTAGTTGCAACATTTTCTTTAATGGTTACCTTTACATTATTTCTTTTAATAAGGCAATACAAAACTACAGATATCACAACGATTATAATTACTAGCGTTGCACTTATACCATAAGAAACTGTTTTATGAAATTTAAGCTCCTCAATTTGCTTAATGTTCTCAAAATGCTCTGTTATGATATTAGTAAATTTTGGGTTAACATTTGATATACTTAAATTCTCAAACTTATTAAAGTTTGGATAAAAATATTTTTCTTTTATTATAAATTTTTTGTTGGAAAATGTTTGGTTGCGAATTGTTATACTACAATTATTAAAATTTATAAAAAAGTTTCCTTCCAATTTAAATTTTCTATCATCACAATCTTGATTCACCTTTTCGAAAAAAACATTCTTTACAATAATTGTTTCCTCGTCAAGACTTAATATAGATGTAATGTTATTAAAATTAAATTTACACGTATTATAATAAGTACAATGATTAGTTATTTTCAATTTCCTTAAAGGTACGTTATCTTGATATGCAAAAGTTTGGTTATCAATTTCGACTATGTATTCGTCATTTGCGTCTATTTCAATTTTGTTTTTGTTTGGAATAGGTGTAATCATTTTTAAATCAGTTTTAATGTAATTGTCAGGAATTAGTACCGCGATAATCAAAGAATGATCACTATAAGTCATTATGCCTACTTTCAACATCCTTAGCTTATAAAAATCAATTTCAAACTTCTCTATTTCTTGTGTAGTAAACATACTTGGATGTATAATATTACTTTTTGCTGAAACTACATTATCCTGAATCTGATCTATTTTATGTTCTAAGGTTTTAAGTTTTGTAAGTTGGTCTAAGTAAATTATCTCCTTCACTATTTCATTATTCGTGTTCTTTATCTTCTGCAAAAATATGCTTATTTCCTTTCTATCGTTTTCCACCGCAGTTTTCAGATGATGCAGTGATTTGTTCATCGAATTGTTGATTATTATTTGTTTATTTAAAGTCTCGATTGAATTGTGTGAATTTTGTTCAGTAACGGAAAGGTGTTCCAGAATTTCTTGTCTATCATCATCATCCATTGTCCCGAAGAGCCATTTGTAGACCTTTCCTCCTATATTTATCAAACCTCTTCGTTTCCTATTTTGAATTGGTTTAAGAGTCTTGATCTTAGATTCTATTAATTTAATTTCATTTTGCATAATTATCTCTTCATGTAAAAGTAAATGTTTTATGTTTCCCTTTATTTGGTTCAATATTTCTTCTATTTCGATTATGTTTATGACATGTACAAGAGTAGTCGTTTTGTTGACAATTTCCACTTCGCCTATTCTTATTTTGATGAATCCGCCGTCTCCTGTTATTGGATTAATCCGTAGAGTGGATTGGTTCAGCTGAATGTTCATCAATAACAGAAGCATCAGTGATATTGTCTGAAAATTTGAATGGTCTTTTAATGTTTGATACATGAACATTTTCTAAAGGTTTTTTAATAAACTTTGGTTCTTCTTTATGCCTTAAGCTTTTATAATTTTTTATAAAAGCTACGTTCCTATTTTCTACATAGTTTTCACGATATTTATTTCTTTTTTGAACTATTTTGAATTTAGCATTTTTTAGTCTCTCTTTTATAATGCTATGATCAATCAATTTATTTTGAACATCTAAAGGACTGCATTTTATTGTGCTATGATAATTACTATTGTAGAATTTTATTGCTTTAAGAATTTGGGAATTTATTGGGAGTTTTTCTTCCAAATTAAAAACTCTGATTTTTTCTGTGACTGTATTATTGAATCTTTCAATATCCGAATTACCGGTATGGCTGTTTGGTTTTGTAAAATGATATTGGATTCCCTCTTGATCAAGGTAGTCCCTTACATTCGCATTATTGAATTCATTATCTAAAACAAATTTAGTAATCTTACCTTTGATGGCTAAAAATGCTCGAATTTTACCAACTAGGGTTTGACTGTTTCTGTCGTGCAAATGGAATGAAATTACATGTTTTGAGAATTTGTCGATAAAAATTATAAATGAATGTTTACTGTTTACGTAAGTATCGACGTGAATTATTTCATTCGTGGTGGAAGGGGTTTCAGTTATTTTGAATTTTGGTTTTATTGGGTTTCTATCTTCTCACAAATATATACTTTTAAAGTTCTCTTTCTAATTTTTTTTTGTTTGTATAAATAAGGATTTAACACTTTACTTTTTCTCAAAATTATTAAATATGGGTTTCTTTCTTCTCACAAATATATACTTTTAAAGTTCTCTTTCTAATTTTTTTTTTGTTTGTATAAATAAGGATTTAACACTTTACTTTTTCTCAAAATTATTAAATATGGGTTTCTTTCTTCTCACAAATATATATTCTTTTAAAGTTCTCTTTCTAATTTTTGTTAATTTAAAAAAAAAAAGGTTTAAAACTTAATTTTTTCCAAAATTATTAAATATGGTTCGCGAAACCGACTGCGCCAGTTAACTGTTTGGGGAGAAACAGTTTTTAAATAAAACAAAATATATAAGTATTTGTTTTCTGACGTTCTTTAGAACGTCTTATTTATTTTAAATGAATCTTAAGACTAAATTTTTAATTAAAAATAATTTTGTATTTGTAAAAAAGCTAAACTATGGGAATAGAAAATTGTAATATTATATTTATTTTAAGCGTTTAATATTACTGTCTGGAAAAAATGTGGGAACATAAAATATAAATGTAATATGATGTTGGTTCCCTACACTTCTACCAGCCAATACTATTAGACAAAGGAGTGAATATGTAACTCTCGTGATATTGTTTATTCTGGTGATGACTTCGTTTATCTATCTTGCAACTTGATTCATTCTCTGTTGAAGCTCTTTATTGATTTTGTACTGCTCATTGTTATTTACGATGATGTTTTCTTGACTCCTTAGTATATTGTTCCAATCTGAATCCGGACTTCCAGCAACCCATTTCCAAGCCGATCCGACCCAATCGATTGATCTAGGCGTTCTTCTTTTTTACATTTGTCAATTCGTTCAGGCGTTCTTGCATCTGCAGCATGTGGTGCAAAATGAATTCTTTGTTTTTGCTTGGCGGAATGTGCCTTTGAACAAGAGATGATATATTTGCAGCCACATCCGTGTACTGCTCCAAGTTGATGACATGTATTAATTTAAAGTTCCCATCGATTATCCATCCGTTGCCGATCTTTAATGAAATTTCTGATGTTTTATACTGGTAGATTTGCAAACTATTTACAAAAGCAATCAGGTTATGTGTGATGGAAAGAATAAACTTGAGATGCATGGTTATAAAAATGAAATTTCTGAAAATAATATAAGTTATTTATATTGAAAAAAAATGAGGCGGAGTCATGACAATGAAATGCTTATATGACTAATAGTTAAATTTAAAGTTTCATTTTGTTTAAAAGTACCCTTCCCCCTTTTTAATATACTTTTTTCTTTATATAAATTAATAAAAATAAAGTTATATTTATTTTTTAAAAAAGGTTGCGTGTTGTTCTTTACAACACGACTTACTTTATTTAAACTCAAAACCAAACTAAAACTAAAATGTTAACACATAACTTATCAAGTGCCAGCCTAAACCAAAAGTGCTTACGTAGTCCACGCGCCTGTTGAATAGTGTGGGAATGTTGCGATTCACTTGTTCTCGTAAAAAGACACCTTTGTAATGCTAGTGCTGACGTTGCAGCTCGTGTATTGCATTTGCAATGTGTTATGCATTAACTCCTCCCCCTTTAAGTACCATGCGACCTCGAATGGAACATTAAAAAAATGGTAAGCTGTGGATGCCCGTATTTCTTCTATTGCCTGACATCCTTGGGCGAGAATTTTCCGAATGAGCAGCTTGAAATGCTTCTTCGGCATTTGTTTCATTGGTTATATTGGGATTCGTAGGTTTTACATTTTTGAATTATTTTGAGCTTTATAAAAGTAAGGCATCCAACTATCAAAAGGATTGCCATCATGATCAAGTTCATTGAAATGCTTATTTGATTCATCGAGTCCAGCTTACGAATTGACATAGTATTTTTTAGGTTAATATCGTTTAAGAATTCTAAAGATAGTGTTTTTTTCCTCTACATCTGTTTTCATAGGCTGTATTAAAGCAGGGAGAGATTTTGTAGTGCACAAAGTGGTACCAAAATTAATAGTCTGAAAAATAAAACAGTAACAATAAATTAGTTTCTAATATGTATCTTGTGGACAATTCTTCCACTCTCCGTTACTACAGTGGAATTCCTATTTTCCTTTACTATTTCTTCTTTAAATCTGTCAGATAATTTTGTCCCTAATCTTTTGTTGATTTTTACAAATATTGTCTGTCCGGGAATGTACTCTTTACCCTCCTGCCTTTTCCTATTGTGATATTCTAAGTTCCGTTTTTGTATTCCTTGTATTTTTTCCATGTTTGATTGTCTAGTCCTGTCATAGCTTCCAGGGGAGAAGTCGACGGTTCTCCAAAGAACAAATCGACTGGTTTTTTGCCAACTGACGAGTGTATCGAATGTTTGTATTCGTTCGCAGCTTTTTCAAGAAGTTCTTGAAAATTCCTGCATACTCCCTTCGCCTTTAGATATCTGAGCAATTCCGCCAGAGTCGAGTGGCAACTAGAGTCTAGCAAACTAGAAGAGCTAGAGCCAAAATAACGAAAATCTGTGATCACTACTAAAAATTGGATTTTCTTAGGATTTTTATATGAAAAACTTTAAATGCGATTTTCTAGAAAACTAGAAGAGCTAGACCCAAAATAACGAAAATCTGTGATCACTACTCAAAATTGGATTTTCTTAGGATTTTTATATGAAAATATTTAAATGCGATTTTCTAGTAAACTAGAAGAGCTAGAGCCAAAATAACGAAAATCTGTGATCACTACTAAAAATTGGATTTTCTTAGGATTTTTATATGAAAATATTTAAATGCGATTTTCTAGTAAACTAGAAGAGCTAGAGCCAAAATAACGAAAATCTGTGATCACTACTAAAAATTGGATTTTCTTAGGATTTTTATATGAAAAACTTTAAAAGCGATTTTCTAGAAAACTAGAAGAGCTAGACCCAAAATAACGAAAATCTGTGATCACTACTAAAAATTGGATTTTCTTAGGATTTTTATATGAAAAACTTTAAATGCAATTTTCTAGAAAACTAGAAGAGCTAGAGCCAAAATAACGAAAATCTGTGATCACTACTAAAAATTGGATTTTCTTAGGATTTTTTTATGAAAATATTTAAATGCGATTTTCTAGAAAACTAGAAGAGCTAGAGCCAAAATAAGGCATGATGCCATGTAATGATTGAACAATAGACCCATGATCTTAGTCTTTGGTGGAACGTTCACTCCATGGAACAAATTCCCATAATGTATCAATGTCTCTCTAGATACACGTTCAGCATCTGCCATATTCGGGGAATCAGTAACTAAGTTAGCCCACCGGCTTTCAAGCCAAGCATCTGTATAACTGGTTTTGGCAGCAGTTGCTATCTGTGTGAACATAGCTCGGGTCTGGTCTATGACTGCATCCTCACTAAAGGACACCAGGACTGAGAAAAAGCATACTACTTCTGACTGCGACAAGTGTGACCATATATCAGCAAGCGTAGCTCCGGTGTTAGCTCGTTTCACACTGGTCTCCATCTCAGGACTCAACCCTGGGTGTTGTACAGCACTATCCCCCCGAGGGTGACAGATAGTTGTCATCATTTGCTGAATCGGCTCCCCATACCCTGCACTCAGGGTTATAGGGAACAGGTGAGCCCCTGATGTATGCAGAGATGATGAACGGTAGCGACAGATAGAGGATTGGCGAGCAAATTCCTAATTATGGTTGGTCTAGCAGTTGTGACTTCTGCTTCGGTGAAGGTTGTAATTGAAGGAAGTGTCCATGAAGCTGTTAAGGCACCGTACAATAGTGCCTCTCTCATATAGGTGTCGACAGATGCCCAGTCTGGATGGTTATCAAAATAATGTCTAGACATCGCAACCAAGCCTTTTGGGCCTACCCATCCATAACAGATATCAACATCATTTTCTCTTTTCGTGATGCCACAGTATGCTATCAAAAATAGATTGGCTGCCTTTAAAGATTTGTTGGTATGTCCCGTTATCAACGCACCGGTAAGGGGAGACCTATAAAAATCATCATCATCAGTGTTTTAAAACATTTGTAGATTAATCTATGTATATAATTTTTGTATTTTTGAGTTTATTGATTTGTGAGTCGGAGCATAGCGAAGTCTATAGACTAAACCATAACACTCCCAACGTTAGGCCGTCCTTTCTATACGTTATGGATTAAAAACTGCGGTTTTTGTGGGCCAGTATGTTGGAAAATATTTAAGAACTTGTTTAAACTTATTTAAATATAGGATGTACTTATTAATTGCACACGTACCGTATTTTATTAAAGTTTAATAATTATCATTAATTTTGAAATATAATGAAGTTAATATGATCATAAGTTGTAAATGTTTGTAGATATGTATGTATGATCTTATTAATTTACTCTCTTTTAATTTCTCTTATACATCTTGTTTAAAATCTACAGGTTACATACGTACATATATGTATGCATATTAACATTAAAAGCTACAAACTACAAATTACATACAGATATGTATGTTAATAACTTTGTATTAAGAGCTGATGTACAAGAGGAATAGAAAAAAAATAACGGGTATTTATATTTTTTGTTTTATTAATTGGCATTCTGTTTAAGAACAAAATATAAAGTATCACATTCTGATTTGAACTTTTGGTCATAGCGGACACAATTAATAATTTAAATAAACGGAGTTGGCCAGTATTATAAAACTTTGTGTGCCATTAATTTTTATAAAATACATTACATAACCAACCTTCTGGGGATATTAAGCTAATACTTAAACATTGATGCTCGACTTCCAAAGATTTCCCTACCCAAATTCTCGGGTGAATAACTGGTTTTTTGCCAACTGACGAGTGTATCGAATGGTTGTATTCGTTCGCAGCTTTTTCAAGAAGTTCTTCAAAATTCCTGCATACTCCCTCCGCCTTTAGATATCTGAGCAATTCCGCCAGAGTCGAGTGGCAACTAGAGTCTAGCAAACTAGAAGAGCTAGAGCCAAAATAACGAAAATCTGTGATCACTACTAAAAATTGGATTTTCTTAGGATTTTTATATGAAAAACTTTAAATGCGATTTTCTAGAAAACTAGAAGAGCTAGACCCAAAATAACGAAAATCTGTGATCACTACTCAAAATTGGATTTTCTTAGGATTTTTATATGAAAATATTTAAATGCGATTTTCTAGTAAACTAAAAGAGCTAGAGCCAAAATAACGAAAATCTGTGATCACTACTAAAAATTGGATTTTCTTAGGATTTTTATATGAAAATATTTAAATGCGATTTTCTAGAAAACTAGAAGAGTTAGAGCCAAAATAACGAAAATCTGTGATCACTACTAAAAATTGGATTTTCTTAGGAATTTTATATGAAAATATTTAAATGCGATTTTCTAGAAAACTAGAACAGCTAGAGCCAAAATAACGAAAATCTGTGATCACTACTAAAAATTGGATTATCGACTTGTCCATTCGCTTCGCTTATGTAAGGAGGGGTGGTAAAAACATCGATATTTAGTTCATCCTTCATCATAAATAGAATAGTGGCGGAGTTTATTGACTTCTCGTTATCGATTACAACTGTCTTGGGAACACCAAAGAAAAATAAGATATCCGTTAGCTCCCAGAATAGGACTCGGTCCGCCAAGTGTCTGAGCATGGGCTGTCTCTGTTTGAATCATTGTTTGGATGTATTGTTTTAGGAACACCACTGGTTTACGAGTGTAATTAGTTGATGGTGACTGGTACCTAGCAGTTCCTGGACGCCTGTTGGTGTAATACATGATCTCAGTGGCTATGTATGCTATGTCTGCATACATAGAAACTGTTACAGGTGGGCTTGAGATGGTACAATATGGATCGTGAATGATCATTGCGGCCAACCTCACAATGCTTCTTGTCTGACTTTACCCAAAAGTATGAGAGAGAGTTGTAAATGTGGCCGAGGAGTATTTCATTACTAGCTCACACAAAGCAGTGAGACCTCCAACATGAGGAGCCTTAGATTGCTCTATCATACGGACAATGCCTTGGAAGTTAGCTGCTGATGCCATGTAATGATTGAACAATAGACCCATGATCTTGGTCTTTGGTGGGACGTTCACTCCATGGAACAAATTCCCATAATGTATCAATGTCTCTCTAGATACACGTTCAGCATCTGCCATATTCGGGGAATCAGTAACTAAGTTAGCCCACCGGCTTTCAAGCCAAGCATCTGTATAACTGGTCTTGGCAGCATTTGCTATCTGTGTGAACATAGCTCGGGTCTGGTCTATGACTGCATCCTCACTAAAGGACGCCAGGACTGAGAAAAAGCATACTACTTCTGACTGCGACAACTGTGACCATAAATCAGCAAGCGTAGCTCCGGTCTTAGCTCGTTTCACACTGGTCTCCATCTCAGGACTCAACCCTGGGTGTTGTACAGCACTATCCCCCCGAGGGTGACAGATAGTTGTCATCATTTGCTGAATCGGCTCCCCATACCCTGCACTCAGGGTTATAGGGAACAAGTGAGCCCCTGATGTATGCAGAGATGATGGTGATTTTATCCTGATTATGCGAACCCATGCCTCCAGAGCATGCTGAACGGTAGCGACAGATGGAGGATTGGCGAGCAATTTCCTAATTATGGTCGTTCTAGCAGTTGTGATTTCTGCTTAGGTGAAGGTTGTTCTTGAAGGAAGTGTCCATAAAGCTGTTAAGGCACCGTACAATAGTGCCTCTCTCATATCGGTGTCGACAGATGCCCAGTCTGGATGGTTATCAAAATAATGTCTTGACATCGCAACCAAGCCTTTTGGGCCTACCCATCCATTACAGATATCAACATCATTTTCTCTTTTCGTGATGCCACAGTATGCTATCAAAATTAGATTGGTTGCCTCCAAAGATTTGTTGGTATGTCCCGTTATCAACGCACCGGTAAGGGGAGACCTATAAAAATCATCATCATCAGTGTTTTAAAACATTTGTAGATTAATCTATATAATTTTTGTATTTTTGAGTTTTTGTGGGCCAGTATGTTGGAAAATATTTAAGAACTTGTTTAAACTTATTTAAATATAGGATGTACTTATTAATTGCACACGTACCGTATCTTATTAAAGTTTAATAATTATCATTAATTTTGAAATATAATGAAGTTAATATGATCATAAGTTGTAAATGTTTGTAGGTATGTATGTATGATCTTATTAATTTACTCTCTTTTAATTTCTCTTATACATTTTGTTTAAAATCTACAGGTTACATACTTACATATATGTATGCATATTAACATTAAAAGCTACAAACTACAAATTACATACAGATATGTATGTTAATAACTTTGTATTCACAGAAAATATTTTTGCAAAAAATTATTCAATTAAATAATTAATTGGTGTACATTTATTATTCAATTAATTTTTTGTTTGCTGCAATTAATTTTTTTAATCAAAACCCATAAAATTAAATGTTTGTGTATATGTGGTGTATTTTTTGTTTATGCAATTAATTTTTTAATTGACTAAATTTGTGTCCCATGACTCGAAAATACAAATCCGTTAATTGATATGATCAATTCCTTTGCAGGGGCAAAATTAGTTAAATGTTTAATTGTCTGAACGAATTGTTTAATTGAAGTCAATTTTCTATTTTTTCTGTGTTAAGAGCTGATGTAAAAGAGGAATAGAAGAAAAATAACGGGTATTTATATTTTTTGTTTTATTAATTGGCATTCTGTTTAAGAACAAAAAATATAAAGTATCACATTCTGATTTGAACTTTTGGTCATAGCGGACACAATTAATAATTTAAATAAACGGAGTTGGCCAGTATTATAAATCTTTGTGTACCATTAATTTTTATAAGCTACATTACTTAACCAACCTTCTGGGGATATTAAGCTAATACTTAAACATTGATGCTCGACTTCCAAAGATTTCCCTACCCAAATTCTCGGGTGAATAACTGGTTTTTTGCCAACTGACGAGTGTATCGAATGGTTGTATTCGTTCGCAGCTTTTTCAAGAAGTTCTTCAAAATTCCTGCATACTCCCTCCGCCTTTAGATCTGAGCAATTCCGCCAGAGTCGAGTGGCAACTAGAGTCTAGCAAACTAGAAGAGCTAGAGCCAAAATAACGAAAATCTGTGATCACTACTAAAAATTGGATTTTCTTAGGATTGTTATATGAAAAACTTTAAATGCGATTTTCTAGTAAACTAGAAGAGCTAGAGCCAAAATAACGAAAATCTGTGATCACTACTAAAAATTGGATTTTCTTAGGATTTTTATATGAAAAACTTTAAATGCGATTTTCTAGAAAACTAGAAGAGCTAGACCCGAAATAACGAAAATCTGTGATCACTACTAAAAATTGGATTTTCTTAGGATTGTTATATGAAAAACTTTAAATGCGATTTTCTAGTAAACTAGAAGAGCTAGAGCCAAAATAACGAAAATCTGTGGTCACTACTAAAAATTGGATTTTCTTAGGATTGTTATATGAAAAACTTTAAATGCGATTTTCTAGAAAACTAGAAGAGCTAGACCCGAAATAACGAAAATCTGTGATCACTACTAAAAATTGGATTTTCTTAGGATTGTTATATGAAAAACTTTAAATGCGATTTTCTAGTAAACTAGAAGAGCTAGAGCCAAAATAACGAAAATCTGTGGTCACTACTAAAAATTGGATTTTCTTAGGATTGTTATATGAAAAACTTTAAATGCGATTTTCTAGAAAACTAGAAGAGCTAGACCCAAAATAACGAAAATCTGTGATCACTACTAAAAATTGGATTTTCTTAGGATTGTTATATGAAAAACTTTAAATGCGATTTTCTAGTAAACTAGAAGAGCTAGAGCCAAAATAACGAAAATCTGTGGTCACTACTAAGAATTGGATTTTCTTAGGATTTTTATATGAAAAACTTTAAATGCGATTTTCTAGAAAACTAGAAGAGCTAGACCCGAAATAACGAAAATCTGTGATCACTACTAAAAATTGGATTTTCTTAGGATTTTTATATGAAAATATTTAAATGCGATTTTCTAGAAAACTAGAAGAGTTAGAGCCAAAATAACGAAAATCTGTGATCACTACTAAAAATTGGATTTTCTTAGGATTTTTATATGAAAATATTTAAATGCGATTTTCTAGCAAACTAGAAGAGCTAGAGCCAAAATAACGAAAATCTGTGGTCACTACTAAAAATTGGATTTTCTTAGGATTTTTATATGAAAATATTTAAATGCGATTTTCTAGAAAACTAGAAGAGCTAGAGCCAAAATAACGAAAATCTGTGATCACTACTAAAAATTGAATTATCGACTTGTCCATTCGCTTCGCTTCTGTATGGAGGGGTGGTAAAAACATCGATATTTAGTTCATCCTTCATCATAAATAGAATAGTGGCGGAGTTTATTGACTTCTCGTTATCGATTACAACTGTCTTGGGAACACCAAAGAAAAATAAGATATCCGTTAGCTCCCAGAATAGGACTCGGTCCGCCAAGTGTCTGAGCATGGGCTGTCTCTGTTTGAATCATTGTTTGGATGTATTGTTTTAGGAACACCACTGGTTTACGAGTGTAATTAGTTGATGGTGACTGAAACCTAGCAGTTCCTGGACGCCTGTTGGTGTTATACATGAGCTCAGTGGCTATGTATGCTATGTCTGCATACATAGAAACTGTTACAGGTGGGCTTGAGATGGTACAATATGGATCGTGAATGATCATTGCGGCCAACCTCACAATGCTTCTTGTCTGACATTACCCAAAAGTATGAG
Source organism: Pollenia labialis (assembly GCA_949318255.1). Taxonomy (NCBI): domain Eukaryota; kingdom Metazoa; phylum Arthropoda; class Insecta; order Diptera; family Polleniidae; genus Pollenia; species Pollenia labialis. Next base: position 144,560,993 of record OX439139.1, on the reverse strand, counting down.
AGAGAGTTGTAAATGTGGCCGAGGAGTATTTCATTACTAGCTCACACAAAGCAGTGAGACCTCCAACATGAGGAGACTTAGATTGCTCTATCATACGGACAATGCCTTGGAAGTTAGCTGCTGATGCCATGTAATGATTGAACAATAGACCCATGATCTTGGTATTTGGTGGAACGTTCACTCCATGGAACAAATTCCTATAATGTATCAATGTCTCTCTAGATACACGTTCAGCATCTGCCATATTCGGGGAATCAGTAACTAAGTTAGCCCACCGGCTTTCAAGCCAAGCATCTGTATAACTGGTTTTGGCAGCAGTTGCTATCTGTGTGAACATAGCTCGGGTCTGGTCTATGACTGCATCCTCACTAAAGGACGCCAGGACTGAGAAAAAGCATACTACTTCTGACTGCGACAAGTGTGACCATATATCAGCAAGCGTAGCTCCGGTGTTAGCTCGTTTCACACTGGTCTCCATCTCAGGACTCAACCCTGGGTGTTGTACAGCACTATCCCCCCGAGGGTGACAGATAGTTGTCATCATTTGCTGAATCGGCTCCCCATACCCTGCACTCAGGGTTATAGGGAACAGGTGAGCCCCTGATGTATGCAGAGATGATGAACGGTAGCGACAGATAGAGGATTGGCGAGCAAATTCCTAATTATGGTTGGTCTAGCAGTTGTGACTTCTGCTTCGGTGAAGGTTGTAATTGAAGGAAGTGTCCATGAAGCTGTTAAGGCACCGTACAATAGTGCCTCTCTCATATAGGTGTCGACAGATGCCCAGTCTGGAAGGTTATCAAAATAATGTCTAGCCATCGCAACCAAGCCTTTTGGGACTACCCATCCATAACAGATATCAACATCATTTTCTCTTTTCGTGATGCCACAGTATGCTATCAAAAATAGATTGGCTGCCTCCAAAGATTTGTTGGTATGTCCCGTTATCAACGCACCGGTAAGGGGAGATTGACCGCAAGCAACGGCAGCAAGAGGTCGTTGGCGGACTTGAGTAAGAAAGTTTGATATGTTAGCCATGTTAGGTTGATATTCAAGTCAAATCAATAAACTCAAAAATACAAAAATTATATAGATTAATCTACAAATGTTTTAAAACACTGATGATGATGATTTTTATAGGTATCCCCTTACCGGTGCGTTGATAACAAATCTTTAGAGGCGGCCAATCTATTTTTGATAGCAGGTCCAATATCCTTAAAAAATTCTACTGTACGATCTGCTGTTATATCCAAAGGCTACATATGTCTTTAGGTGCATCAAAAGAGCTTCAAGTTCTTTTTAATCGTAATGCAAAATCTATTCCCGAGGAATTACGTAATTCATTAGTATCTATGGGCACGGAATGGCATTTTATTCCACCTGCCTCACCAAACTTCGGTGGACTCTGGGAGGCAGGTGTGAAGTCTACGAAATACCATCTGAAACGAATTATGCAGAATCAAATTCTTAGTTTTGAAGAGTTGTCAACTTTGCTTTGTCAGATTGAAAGTTGTTTGAACTCTCGCACTCTTTGCCCACTTTCTTTTGATCCGTCCGATTTGGACGCTTTAACCCCGGCCCATTTTCTGATAGGGGAACCTACTAATTGCATCCAAGAGGAAAGTATTCTAGAGATAAATGTAAATCGCTTGTCACGATGGAAATATGAAAACATTTAAATGCGATTTTCTAGAAAACTAGAAGAGCTAGAGCCAAAATAACGAAAATCTGTGATCACTACTTAAAATTGGATTTTCGACTTGTCCATTCGCTTCGATTCTGTATGGAGGGGTGGTAAAAACATCGATATTTAGTTCATCCTTCTTCATAAATAGAATAGTGGCGGAGTTTAGTAACTTCTCGCTATCGATTACAACTATCTTGGGAACACCAAAGAAAAATAAGATATCCCTTAGGGGTTTCCTTATATCTTCGAAAGATTTCCCATTTAGCATCTTGACCTGCGCGTACTCTGAAAACTTATTCAAAGCTGTCATTACCAACTTTCTGTCTGTGGAAAAGATGTCGATGTGAACCACTTGTCCTGGGTATGATGGTTGGGTTATTCGGATGTCGGTCGTACTTATTAATTTTACATATAGAGCACAGTTTCACTACCCTCTTAATTTTAGCAAACGTGCTCGGAAAATACCACTTTTCTAGAATTTGCTGTTTGTTTTCCACTGCATTCCTGTGAGCCCTAGTATGGGTTTCAGTGACGATATTTTCCTGGTCGTTCTTCGAGATTAGATCTTCTACCATCTTTTGCGTAAAACGAACCTTATAGTTCCGAAAATGAAGGGGATAGATTTCCTGTATTTTGCCCATTATAAATTCTTTAGTTTTTATACCATTATTGACGGAAGGGTTTAGGTATCTTTTTAAAAACATAAGCAAGTTGTCCGCGTTGTATTCCCTCTCTACAATGGTATGTCTATGATAGCCCGGGAATATGATTTGGAATTGATATGATGATTCCTCCCCAATATTTAAAAATATCTGATTCTTAAACGCGTTTATAGGTCCTTCGACGCTAGGTATCAAATCTTCTGCCGACGACTCATGACTATGCACTGTACCCGTGATAGTGTTAACATTTGTAACTATTGCTCTAGAGAGGGCATCAGCCATTAAGTTTGATTTCCCCGGTTTATATCTTATTTCGTAGTTATATTCCTCGAGGGTAGCCTTCCATCTTTTCATCTTTATGTTACTATTCTTGTTGCTCAAGGCGTATGTGAGTGGCTGATGGTCCGTAAAAATTATAATTTTGGCAGTTCCGTACAAATTGTTCCTGAACCTATTAAGTGCCCACACAATTGCGAGCATCTCCCGTTCATTCGTCGCATAGTTTTCCTCTACCTCTGAGAGAACTCTGGAAATGAATGCAATCGGTCTATCCTCTTGACTAAGAACAGCTCCGAGAGCAGCACTCGATGCGTCCGTTGTCAGCTGGAACTCTTTCCCATAGTCTGGATACGAAAGAATAATCTCTGGGGATAATAAAACGTTCTTCAAGGCATCCATCGCTTTCCTCTCTTTGCAACGAAGTGTTATTTTTACCTTGCTTGATTCAGATCTAGAAATCAAGCCATTTGGGCCTCTAAGCATATCAGTTAAAGGGTTAGCTATGTCAGCATACCCCTTCATAAATCTTCGATAATAATTGCATAGCCCTAGAAATGATCTTAGTTGGCGCAAAGTCGTAGGATATGGAACATTTACTATTGCCTCCACCCTTTCTTTAATTGTGCTTAATCCGTGTTCAGATACTTTAAATCCAAGAAATTCGACCTCTTTCTCCAAGAACTTACATTTATCCAGTTGTACCCTCATATTTGCCGCTGCCAAAGTGCTAAAGATTTCTCGTAAGTGACCAAAATGTGACTCCTCATCCTTACTAAAAATTATTATATCGTCGATGTACACGTAGCAAATCTTTCTGATAAATTTTCTAAGGATGTCATCCAACGCTCTTTGGAATATCGCAGGAGCGGTTTTGACTCCAAAGGGCAGCCTTGTAAATTTATATTTTCCGTTATTCACGGAAAATGCTGTCTTCTCTATGTCCTCTTCCCTCAGGGGAATTTGATGGAATCCACTCTTTAGGTCAATCACCGTAAAAATTTTGTTGCCACCCAAATGCGACAATACTTCCGTGATCTCTGGTATAGGGTATTTTTCTGCCGTAGTAACCGTGTTTAATTTCCTAAAATCTACTACAACCCTATACTTTCTTTTTCCCGATGCGTCTAGTTTTTTGGGCACTACCCAAATGGGTGAGTTATATGGGGATTGTGAAGACCTTATTTTCCCATCTTTCAGTAATTTCTCTATTTCCTCTTCAACAACATTTTTGAGAGCCATAGGGTAGGAATAGCTTCGCGTATAGACAGGTTGCTCCGGTAGTACGAATTTCCCCCATTACATTCGTTGTATAGGTTAATTTTTCATCAGGATCCGCGAAGAGGTTTTTAAATGATCCTTTTATTTGCATTAGGGACATTTCCTGTGGTTTTGAAAGATGTCCGATTTGTATCTCTAAATTATGAACGTCCAGAGACTCATATTGAAGAATTAGTATCTTCATACCGAAACAGCCGAAAGTTTCTTTAGTGTGTCATTGCGAAGTATTGCGTCGAAAGTTCGCAATCCGGGTAAAAGGTAGAATTTAATAGGGTCGACAGACTCGCCGAAAAGTTTTAAAAGGGTATGATGAGTAATTGGAACACTGCCAGATATTGCTTTCGCACAAAAATAATCTTTGTTTTGTATAGGATTCTTTGCTAGTTCTGATTTAATATAGTTTTTGTTGCTCCCGGTATCTAAAAGAATCTTTAATATTTCACCGTTCCTCGTTTTACTCTTAAAATAGGGCAGCGAGGAACTGTTCAACCAAAAAAATTAAGATCTTGGTTTAAGTTCTCAGTTGCATAGTACTCCGCAAGTGTGTCTGAAGTTCCTGCAAAGTCGTGTGTCCACTCATCTACGTATTCATTATTTACGAAATCAACATATCCACTCAGATTCGGTGTACCTCCGACAGCTCCTTCTAGTGCTTCGGCGTCAAAGTTACTCTTCGGATCCTCCATTTTGTTTACTTCCTGCTCGGATGTGTTTCCGGTTTCCAAATGAAAGTTTCGCTGAGCTTTATTCAACGGTCCTTGATAACTTCCTGCATGTGGCCTTTTGTAGCCATGTGGAGCAGGTTATAATAAAACCACTTTTAATTATTATTTTAATTTAAAATATTATTTATTTATAATTGGTTGAACAGCCGCTTTTGCGACTGTTCTCTTACGTTTATCTTTTATGAAATATTTATTCTTAAAATTACTTAAATCTAAGTACATAAGAATTTACTTATACTAAGGCATTTATTCTATAAACAAAGTATCATAAATATGATACTTTGTTCAATGCCACTTACAAATAATTTTAAGTCATTGTTGGGAATTAGCTAGTCAGCATAATCCCAACAATGAGTTTGGTGTGTGTGGACATTGTTGCTTTAACAAAGTGTGAAGCTCGTATTACATATAGAAGGTATGATAACAGCGACTAGTCAAACACACTACAAGGTGGTCTATTCGCATAATTAATCCGTCTAGTTTGAATGGAGCGGTCGACATCCATTGGTTCTTGATTTTGAGGATATTGTTGCTGATTCGGGGTGTATGATTGTATCCTCTGATGGACATTTGGGTAATATTGTTGACGTGGTGTATGTTGAAAATATGATCTATCTATTGGCCTTGGTGTTAGATATTGAAAATTTGGTCTATCGGTTGGTCTCGGCGGGGCTCGCGGTGGTAGAGGTGGCCTGGTTTGACCTCCTACGTGAGCAAGTTCGGGATAAAATGCGTTTCCAGGGAATGCCTGCGAATTTTGATTATAACCGCGGGCATTTGGTCTGTGTATTTGCCCATGGGCATGTTGCATTCTATATGCCATATTATCCAATTTCAGGCAGATATGTAATGCCTGAGGCAGGGATGTAGGTTCCTTAACGCTCAATAATCTTGGCAAATCCCCCTTCAGACCTCTGACGAATGTATCGAGCGCCTTATCTCTATAGGCGTTTGTCATCGAGGCGAGACTACTCTCATCCAAGTCGAGACAAGCTATCTTGTCCAATATTAAAGATAGGTGCTGGTATACCGCTTGGTAAAATTCTGTTATTGTTCTGTGGCCCTGGCACATGGTGGTCATCTGGTATTCCAGCGTCCCAATATCCCGCCTGTCCGAATAGTGTATCATCAGGCACTTTCTTATTTTAGCCCAGTCCAGTAGCGTCCTGTAGGAATCGAGGGCAGTATCTGCCTTTCCGACGATCTTTGTACGTATCGTGTGCAGTATGGCGTAATATTTTCCCGTACCTTTGATGCCATCAAAAAGTTCCAGTACCCTCTTTACGGACTTACGCCACGAGCCGAATTCGCCAGCTTTTCCTGAGAATTGTTTCTATCGGTTGGTCACCACCTTCGTCCTGAATGTCTTGTCTGAGGAAGTCTGTCATTATAACCCTAACCTCGTCCTTCTGAGCCTGTGTGAGGCCACTGGAACTAGTATTAGGCCTCTGCGATTGGCTCATGGTAAGAGATCTACTTAATCTTTCTGTTATGTCCTCGATACTGTCACCAGGCATATTATTCTAAATTAACACTTGTTCAGATTTTGATAGGAAGGATTTAAGGGAAATTACGACTGAATATTGGTTTCTCCTTTTCTTTATGTTTCAAAAGATAGCAATCAAATTTTTTCACATCTGTCACTTACCTTAGCATAATGATTCTCTCGTACTGGTGAACAATTTGCTTTGCTACTGGTATTTCCAAATCTATCGAATCTCTTTAAAGAATTTTGTATAAGTTGTAATCTTATTCTAAGATATTGCAAATTATTTTTCTTAGAAGGAACTTTTTTTTTATCAAAAAATTTTTTTTACAATTTATTCGTTAATTATTATTCTAAAATTTTTTTCTTAGCACTATTTCTTTTAATTCACAATTTCTTTAATTCTTAAATTCTTTTTCTTAACACTATTTCTTTTAATTCAAAATTTCTGTAATTTTTAAATTTTGTATTTTTCTTATGATGCAATTTGTTGTAATATTTTCCTTAGCAATATACTTTTTAATTCACAATTTCTTTAATTTTTAAATTCTGTGTTTTTCTTATGATACAATTTGTTGTAATATTTTTGCTTAACACTATTCTTTTTAATTCACAATTTTTTTTAATTTTTAAACTCCGTTCTTTTCTTATGATAAAATTTGTTGTAATTATTTTCTGAGCACTATTCTTCACAATTCTTTAATTTTTAAATTCTGTATTTTGTTATCCTACAGCGAGGCCGCTGCACAGTATGAGATTTAGTCAATCTAGCATCTCAAAATTAATTTTTATATGAAGTTTTAGAGATATCAACTTGAAATTTGGCACGATCGTTAAGGATATTATAAGCTTCAATATGGTGAAAGATAACTAGTTCCAACTAGTGTCAAAGGGGACTAGTTCCGAACTATCCTCAAAAACACTAGTTGGGGACAATTTTTTTTACACATTTACATATATTCAAAATTTCTTCTTTTTTACTCTTCTAACTAAAACTTGTCGATATATTGATAAAAGTACCCTCATACAACCATTTCTATAAAATGCTTCAAGTTTCGAACTTTAGTTTTCGACGATTCTTTGCAAATGAGCATTTGCAATGTGTTATGCATTAACTTATATACATATTTGTTATACTTATTTCTATCATGATTTGCTATAATTCTTCATCAGTCAGTTTATGGATGGTTCCTTGGTTCGCTTGGAACACTTCCATCTGTAAGCCTTGATGCAACTTGCCATTCCATGGCATAAGTACATCATCCGGAAACTGCCCAAGTCCGAACTGATGTTCTCCTATTGCGTTATATGGAATTTATATTATATTATATTATATTATATTATATTATATTATATTATATTATATTATATTATATTATATTATATTATATTATATTATATTATATTATATTATATTATATTATATTATATTATATTATATTATATTATATTATATTATATTATATTATATTATATTATATTATATTATATTATATTATATTATATTATATTATATTATATTATATTATATTATATTATATTATATTATATTATATTATATTATATTATATTATATTATATTATATTATATTATATTATATTATATTATATTATATTATATTATATTATATTATATTATATTATATTATATTATATTATATTATATTATATTATATTATATTATATTATATTATATTATATTATATTATATTATATTATATTATATTATATTATATTATATTATATTATATTATATTATATTATATTATATTATATTATATTATATTATATTATATTATATTATATTATATTATATTATATTATATTATATTATATTATATTATATTATATTATATTATATTATATTATATTATATTATATTATATTATATTATATTATATTATATTATATTATATTATATTATATTATATTATATTATATTATATTATATTATATTATATTATATTATATTATATTATATTATATTATATTATATTATATTATATTATATTATATTATATTATATTATATTATATTATATTATATTATATTATATTATATTATATTATATTATATTATATTATATTATATTATATTATATTATATTATATTATATTATATTATATTATATTATATTATATTATATTATATTATATTATATTATATTATATTATATTATATTATATTATATTATATTATATTATATTATATTATATTATATTATATTATATTATATTATATTATATTATATTATATTATATTATATTATATTATATTATATTATATTATATTATATTATATTATATTATATTATATTATACAGTGCACTCTGGAAAACGTCAACTAATTAAAACCGCGGGTGTTGACGTTTAACAAATTGTTGACGTTTACGAATGTAAAATTTTTATATAAAAAACATATCGATAATGTGCTTTTAAACGTTTTTATTAATTATAAACTAAATCCAAACATAAACAAATTCAAAAAGGAAATATTAAAGGCATTCAACCTGACTAAAACCATAGAAGACAACTGGAACTAAAAGAATACATTTTAAATGAGATCATATTTTTAATTTTACATGCACACATATGCATTTAAAAAAATCTGTTATTTTTTTCTGCTGTTTTTTTCTATCCAACACTTGGAAGAGAGCCTTCTCTCTTAAACGTCTTAATACATTTAAGTCATTTTGCTCAACATTCTCGCATTGAGCCCAATCCAAAGCCCTGTTAAATATTTCGACGGCTTCGCTTGGTTTTATTGTCTGCACAAAAAAGCAACTGAACATAAATAAAAAGACAATACAGACATACAGTTGTAATTTTTTTTACTCTACTTACAAGGTGGATCCCCAATTTCTGAATTGATTTCATAAAATAAATGTGTGTCTGTACAAATGTGTGTATTTTAACTGCTGCTAAATTCGAAATTTTATTTTATTCAGAGTTGACGTTTTAGAGCTTTATAGTTGGGTTGACGTTTTAGAGTAGGCAATGTAAAAAAAAAAGGGTTGACGTTTTGGGATGTTGACGTAAACGAGTGTTGACGTTTTCCCGAGTGCACTGTATTATATTATATTATATTATATTATATTATATTATATTATATTATATTATATTATATTATATTATATTATATTATATTATATTATATTATATTATATTATATTATATTATATTATATTATATTATATTATATTATATTATATTATATTATATTATATTATATTATATTATATTATATTATATTATATTATATTATATTATATTATATTATATTATATTATATTATATTATATTATATTATATTTATATGCTCATATAAATATTTTAATTGTATAATCTTTTATTTTTTGTTCTACCCATAGAGGGAAGCGAACTGACACCAAAGTAGTCCCGTGATAGGTTCTTTGGCGGTAGAGACCGGTTCTATTTTTAGCACTTTATTTGAATGGGACCTATCACTTTTACATGGGGTTGTCATTGGAGGGGGTCAATTGGCACCTAACAAGCAACACTTGACAAGTCTTACATATTTTCTCAATGAACGTGTTTAGTGTTAGTTACTACAATGCTTTTCCTAGGTGTTATTTCAATAAAACTAGTCCTAGGACTAGATTTAAGAACCGAATTTTAGAAAGTCCGAAAAAAACGTGTCACACCACCGGTGAAAACTGTACCTGTTATAAAACCAGTCCTTTTAAATAAACATAAAATCACTTTTGCATTTTTTAAAATAAAAAAATTTATTAAACCAAAATTTATACAAAACAAAGTAAATCTTATTCAAAAAGGTTTATAAATACGTAAAATACATACTAAAATATTTTACATTTGTTTGTAGGTTCTTGTTTTTGAAGTTTTACATTTTTTAAAAGGGTTTATAAATACGTTAATAACACTGCTTTACAAATTTTTAATTTGAAAAAATACCAAGAACGCCACATGCCTAGATAAGTTAATTGGGACCTCTTGAACACGAAAAACGCTGTAATTTTTTTTCCTAAGTACCGTTTTTTAGATAACGGTACTTTTGTGTTTTTCGTTGTATGGTCCCACTCAAACCCTTGTGGAGTTATGTCATCTCGAAGTTCAAAATTTGCCTATTTTTTTACGTTTTTTTTTCAAAATTTTTCATTTTTATTTCGTTTTTTTTTCTACGTTATAGTAAATATCTGGAATGTTTAATTTAACCAAATTGTATATTTCATTACCAACATTTTAAGCGTTATTTGAAAAAATCGGATGAAAAATAAAGTTTTTATTAAGGATTTTGTGGAACAATATTTTCATATTCATTGCTCACACACTATATTCGGCCTAAATTCAAAAATTTTTAATTAAAATGACGAGCGACTTGAACTTTTGCGTTTATTTTCGGATGGATCTTCGGGAATGAGAAACCAACAAGAGTTCGCCATCATTTTTCATCCCACCAGCCTTTGTAACGTCTCTCGATTTCTTCAATTTCCTGGTGAAATCTTTCACCTTGTTCATCACTTTCGGAGCCCAAGTTCGTGGAGAAAATATCCAAATGACTGAATAAAAAGTGTAATTTAGGTGTCATATCTGAACCTAAAAGTTAAAAAGAACAAAAATTTCAAATGATAACGGCCTTTTTGATATACATGTTTTCACTCAACGCTTACCAATGGCATTACATTTTTGCAGTATTGTATCGATCTTCTCAGCGTAATCAGGACTTCTGTAGTTTCCCAAAAAGTTGTAAACGATGTCCTGGAATGCTTCCCATGCCTCCAAATGAGCTGGACCTAAACACTTATTAAATTGTCACCGTACAGAGCCCGAATTTGAGGTCAATCAAATATACCTGTTTCAATTTTGCTCACTGTGGCTCTCGGAAATTTTTGTTTAAGGTAATTCATGGCAAGACTGTTGTTAATGGAAAAAGGATTTAGTGTTTATCAGTTCAAACACATAAATTTAAATTGACACTTAAATCCAAAACAATATTCCTTGCAAGCACTTGAAACTTGAAGGAAGCCGGCAAAATAGTAAATAAAACACAATAGTTCTTCTTACTAATTAAAGACGACTGACTAATTTTTATTTTTCCCTTTCTTTTATACACTTAATTTTGCTTAACTTAACTAATAGTAAAATACTTGACAAATCAATAGTTATGAAATAAATAATTGTGAAATAAAATTGCTGAACAAAATAAACCAAATTTTAAATAGGTCACGGAAGTGAAATGTTTTTTAAGTTTTAAATATTTGACATTAAAATGTATTGAAACAAAAGGAATTCAAAATAAAGTTAATCTAATTTAAAGAGGTTAACAAATACATTCGTAAATATACATATTTATTAAAATGTTTTTAATTTGTTTATGTTCTTTTTTTTAAGTTTTTTCAAGTGTCTTTTTTGTATTTCCTTCAATATTGTTAATGTCTGGATTAGCTTTCACTGCTTTTAAAAATTAATATAAAAAATTCGATTATTAATATTAAATTACTTATCGTAATTACATTTCTAAAATTTACCTTCAATAACAATATAAATATTTTTAAATTCATTAAGCTTCTTCTTTTCGTGAGTGCCATCTAAATTGAATTTATATAAAATATCTTCGGATATAATGTAGCCAATATTTTTGACAATATTTTTTCTTATAAGCTCCTTTATCGAAACTACCTACATAAATACATTAAAAAAAGAAGTAAGATTTTGTTAGTTTCGATAAGTACTACTACACAATGTAAATATTATGTAGTTAATTATGAATATTTATAATGTTTTTATAAAAATACTTACATACATATAAATGTTTGTTATTTTCATTTATTTGCTCTTCAATTTCCTGAAATGCTGCTTCTGGTGTAATTGGAAACGACTTCGGAAGGTTGTTAGCAGTTTCATCCTGCTTAATCAAACGTTTTGTCAACACAGTTTGTTCAGCAAGCACTTCCATAATTTTTTTGTTTAGTCCCCTTAATATTTCTGAAAAATAAGATGCTTAAAATTTGTGAAATAAAATTGTTTATTACCTGTTTGTTTTGCAAACAAATCGTCGACAAACTTTTTTATTCCAGAACATTCACCATGCTGGCGCCCGACTTGGGACCAACTCACGTTATGTAAAATACGGGGTTGCCATGGAATTTTAATATGAAAGGGGGGAGACTTACCCAATTTATAGACGCACCTGCTGTGGCTCGAGATCCGAAGAAATATCTTTAATTTGGTGGGGGTTGATGGGTACTTCTGGTACTCCTGCGTGGGTGGCTCTGGGAATGCTGGATTATATCACAATGGAAAATGGATTGGCACTTGACGATGGATAGATAGTCTCCGTTAATTGCACGCTTTTTAACTGCGCACAAGGCTAAATAGGGGGTACAAACGAAATAACAAAACTCTCGGGATTTTTTTATCTTATATACAATAAAGATAAACTTTTATTTACTTGATGTACACGGCACAAGTATATTATTTGTTGATATATGTATGTTTGATAGTTATGATATGGGTTTTGATTTCAATGAGTATTTCAATAAATAATTTTTAGTACTCGTTCACTTTTTTTTTGTTGGTTTCTTTCTTATTTGTTTTGTTATTTCACAAAAAAAGGGTTAAGGTTTTTATTCTTTATTTGTTCTAAAAGAAAAGATTAAGGTTTTTTCACTTAGTTAGAAAATATAAGAAATTTATTTTTATTATTTTTTTCCGATTTGTTCCGCACTTGTTCACATCTAAAAAGAACTGCTTAAAAAAAAGGCATTCGCCTTGTATAGAAGGTGGCCGCATAAATCAGCTGTTGAGTTGCGACCAGCTCCCACCTCCTACCTCCGTCTGTTCACCACGGATGGTTGCCAGATCGCTTAGCACCTAAACATCCCGCCCCTTGCTTTATTGCAATAAAACAACGAGGTCTGGCGTGTCCGGGTGGATTAGTGATAGCAGAAGAAACCAACATAAAGAAGTGTAATATAAGATACAATGCAGTTGAGTACTATAAATCATAAATTCATCAAAAGTGTTTTAGAGAGGTTAGTACAAATTCATTAATAATAATAATACAAAAAAAATGGAAGAGATGTGGTGTCATGCAGACTATGATTTTCATGGAATCAGGCAAACTTGCCGATAATGACCCAACCCAGGGCGGTGTCTTGGGCGAGTGGTGTTGAACCCGAGGATGACAACTGCAAACCGCTACGAATCAGGCGGGGGTAAACGTCTGCTCCCATGATGATGTTGATGTTGTTTCCTTCAAAAAATTCAGGGTCCGCCAGCCTTAAGTTTCTTCGCTGGGATCTTTTCTAGCAGACTCGACGATACACGAGCCCTGATCGTGATGGAACCTGCTTGGTCAAACAGTGCTCGAATAGAAATTTGGCACCATTCTTGTACGCGGCCGCCTCCCTTGCACTCTTCAAGGGGTGAAGCGGTTTCGCGATGACGTGGACGCATAATTTCTGGAATAAGAAAGATATAGGGGAATAAATTAATTGTCAGGCGGACGGAGAAAGCGGTAGTAAAACGAGTTTGACAATAAGTCGGGTCACAATTCCGTTGGCAGTGCGTATTTCAGCAACTCTTACTCTATCATCAGAGCCATGAAAAATCTTTTCGATGCGTCCTAGATGCCATTGCTTAGGGGGTCAATTGTCGTTTTTTACCACGACGAGATTGCCGTTGGAAAAATCTCGCTGGGGGTATTTCCACTTATTTCTTTTGTGGAGCTCGACTAAGTACTCCTCCTTCCAGCGACGGGCAAGCTGATGATGCAGTATTCTCAGTTTTTGCCATCGATTTACATAACTAATGGAATGGCTCGCTAAATCAGGTTCAGGGAGAGATAACAGGGGGGTCCGATTAAAAAATGACCCGGGGTTAAAGCGCATAGCTTGTGTGGGTCTTCGTTTATCGGACTTAGAGGCCTGGAGTTCAAACACGCCTCGAAGCGTGCGAGCATGGTGCTGAACTCTTCATATGTGAAGCTTTGGGTATGGCACAGTTTCTTGAGGTGAGACTTACAACTTTTGACTCCAGCCTCCCAGAGCCCGCTCATGTGGGGAGCACCAGGGGGGATGAAATTCCATTTCACCGGGTTAAAACTATCTTGAGATAATAGGCCCCTTTGGACAAGAGAAAGAAAATGTTGTGTATCCTTCTGAAGTGTATAAGATGCGCCCACAAAGGCGGTGCCGTTATCCGAATACAAAGTATGTGGTGTACCTCGTCTTGAGAAAAACCGGGCGAAGGCGGCTAGGAAAGCTTGTGTTGAAATATCTCCGATGGCCTCCAGATTGTTGGTTTGAGTTTTATTAAAAGACTAACTAATAAGAATACAATACAATAGATAATAAGTTAAACAGAGTTGTGTTACAAAGTTATAAGTTTTAGTACTACAATGTATGTACGAGAATAAGGTACAAAGGAAATAAGAATCGTAGTTCATTTATTCACAACACTCCACCTGAATGATGAATCTCAAATTCAATATTTGTATTTCCCATGTAAATTAATTTTCGAAAAAATCAAATTAATAATTACATTTCAATTTAAATTCATAAAAAAAACTGTTAGCTAATAAAGTCTAAATTTGTCAGCAAAATATTGCATCTTTTGGGGGGTTACAGCCTTGGTGAGTACTTCAGCAATCATCTCATCTGTGTTTAGATACTGCAAAATAATTTGACCTCCATCAATTTTTTGTTGGATAAACTTGGCTTTTATATCAACGTGTTGTTTAGAGCGACCTGTTGTCGCAAAATAAAACCATACTGCTTTTAGAATTTTGAGCTCAGTTCGCCCTCCAAGCGTTTCAACTGATTCTTGGATTGCTGCAGTTACAGACATGAATTCGGCTTCCGTCGAAGACAATGCCACGGTTTTCTATTTCCTAGTTGCCCATGCTATGGCACCAGCTTGGTACATAAAAACATAGCCGGTTGTTGACTTGCGGTCGTCAACGTTTCCGGCCCAATCAGCATCACAATAGCTCTTTATTTGGCCGTCTACTTGTTTTATATACACAATCCCTTTGTTAATTGTGCCTTTTATGTACCTCATAATTCTTTTGACAGCTTCCCAATGAGGCTTACCTGGGTTCGTCCAAATCGACTTAACAAGTTTACAGCATAGCATATGTCTGGTCTTGATATTTGTGCAGCAAACAGCAAGCACCCTATAGCCTGCATATATGGTATTTCTGACATCTTTTGCTTTGCTTCATTATCCTTTGGGCTCATGGTTGCAGACAATTTTTGATTGTTATCAATAGGTGTTGACGCAGGATTGCAATCATCCATTCCAAAACGAGTCAGTACATCAGATAAGTACTGTGATTGATCAATTTTTATTGACTCTTTCTTTCGGGTTACCCTTAATCCGAGAACAGAAGATATTTCACCCATATCCTTCATTCTAAATATAGACGCCAGCTTCTTCTTCAATAATTCTGTGGACGTGAGGTCATTCGAAAATATGGCATCGTCTACATATATAGCCACGTACATTATCAGTTCATTGGATATTTTATAGTAGATACATTGATCCACTTCGCCTCGTATTAGTCCCATCTTGACTAATTCGATGTTAATTGTCTCGTTCCACACTCTACCGGATTGCTTCAGACCATATATTGACTTCATCAGTTTGCAAACCCTTCCCGTACCATCATTAAACATTTCGGGTTGTTCCATGAAAACATTCTCCTTTAAGTTTCCATTTAAGTATGCACTTACTGCGTCCATTTGGTGAATGTGCATGTCATGTTTTACTGCCAACGAAAATAAATACCTGAGTGACTCATACCTCACAACTGGAGCGAAAGTTTCATTGAAATCTATCCCCCTGCGCTGCGAAAAACCTTTGGCTACCAATCTTGCCTTGAAACGTGGTATATTACCGTTTCCAACAGTTTTTGTTTTAAACACCCGTTTTGATTTAATTGCCTTTTCTCCCTTTGGTAGTTCCGTTAGCACCCACGTATTATTAGCCATCAGTGAGTTGTACTCCTGTTGCATTGCAGTCTTCCACTTGGCGGAGTTGGCTGTTGATACGGCTTCTTCCACGCTGACTGGGTCACCAGAAACAAACTGCATAGCACAAAATAGTTGAGAATGTTGAGCTTTGTTTGCAATATGCCCTGAACGACGAACATCTTCACCTACTTGTATATTTCGCCGCTCATAACTGTTTGGAATCCAATCTTCCTCAGAATTTTCGGCAGGTGGCTGGGCCAACGACCATTCATCTGAATCATAGGTACTTCCACTACTACTGCTGTCGTTTTCATCTGTTTGTTGACTGCAGTCCTCAGATGTCAATTCACTACTATCACTCTCCCCGGGATTGACATTATTTTCACCTTCGAAAAATTCAACACATACGTTTTTATTTGCTGTTTTGAGGTTTGCTTTCTTCTCTTCTAGAAACACCACGTCACGACTTATCAAAATGTTTTCATCTTGAGGGTTAAACAACATGTATGCCTTGCACTCTGAGCTATATCCTACCATAATGCACTCAATAGATTTTGAGTCCAACTTGCGACGTTTTTCCTTTGGAATGTGTACAAATGCTGGGCAACCAAACGTTTTTAAATGTTTTAAATTTGGACGACGGCCAGACCACTTTTCTTCTGGAGTACAATTTTCACCTCTGAACGGAATTCTGTTAATTAAATAGCAAGCTGTGTTCGCCGCTTCAGCCCACAACCGATGGTCTAATTCACTGTCGATTAGCATACACCTTATTCGCTCTACTAGTGTGCGGTTTATTCTTTCCGCCATTCCATTCTGCTCTGGAGTATATGGGCACGTTTTTTGATGCATAATACCATGGTCTTTCAAGAAACTGGAAAATTTGTTGCTCAAATACTCTCCACCATTATCAGTGCGTAAAGTTTTAATTTTTGGGGAACACTGGTTTTCAACCATTTGCTTAAAAGCAACAAAAACATCAAAAACTTCAGATTTCATTTTTAGAGGATAAACAAAAACCTTCCTGGAGAAATCGTCCACAAACGTGACCAAAAATCTTGCGCCAGAGAACGAGTGTGTGTTCAACGAACCTAAAACATCAGAATGCACCGGTTGCAGCAACTCCGTGGCTCTTGTGCCAATCTCCTTATTAGGCCTTCTTGTTTGCTTACCCTTTACACACGTTACGCAACGTCCATCACCATCTGAGTTAAATTTATGCCCATGTTTACTGACTTTACATCATGCAAGCTTTTGTCACATATATGACCCATTCGCCTATGCCACAAGTTAAAATTTTCTTTAGACATAAAAATCTTTTCATTCAAACTCGCTTTACTATCTAAATGATAAAGATCGTCGTATGCCGTAGCAGTTGCGATGAGATTTTTGTTTGCATCAACGATTTTGCACTTTTTATTTTCAAAAACGATTTTCTTTCCACCCTCTGCCATTTGTTTAACAGACAGCAGATTTGCACACAAGTTTGGTACAAACTCAACGTTTTTTACGGTTATGTTTTTGTTAATCTTTTCACATATTATTGTAAGATCAACGTCGCCAGCGCTGTCTACACAAAGTTCACTGTTGTTTGCAATAAGTACTTTTTTGTTCTCCACCTTACGTTTGTTGTACATGTACTTGTTTTCACACATCATGTGGAAACGTTTGCTCGACTTTGCTATAAGCGTGGTTGCGACATTTTTTTTATGTTTTTCACCTCTTTTTTAAAAACCGTTATCACCGTTGTTACATTTGCTTTTATTCTGGCAATTTCTTGCAATATGCCCAAATTCTTTGCAATTATAGCACTGTAATGGTTTTTTACCTTTTTTTAGGATTTTTTAAATACAAAGCGGCTTCGGTTTCGGTTTTCCTGTCAAACTTGGCATCTTGCAAAAGTAGGTTTTTCACTGCATCAACTGTCAATTTTTCCTTGGAGTTTTCCACTGCCATTACCAATGGTTTAAATTCGTCAGGCAACCCGGCTAACATTAACGATGCTGTTAACTCGTCATCTATGTTGAGACCAGCATTTTTTACCTTTAGCGCTATGATGACCAATTCATTCACATAGGCCTGCATGGAACTGTACTTTTCTAATTTAATGTTCACTAACTGCTTTAGTAGATCCACCTTCCTGGTTAAACCAGTGTCCTCATACGCATTCATCGCCCCTTGACTCTCATTAATCCTCTAGAGTCTATAAAGGGGTTTAGGGTTAAAAGAGCGCTTTTTCGCAGCAAAGGTTGGTTTTCAGCTAAGAGTTCGTACTCCTCAGCAAAGTGAAGCTTTTGACAGCCGACTACCAGACGATTTTTTGTGAAAATTATTTCTTTGGCTGAGAGCTCTGGCATTACAGGATCAGATTTTAATTTTAATCTAATGCGATTGTAAAAACAAAAGATGTAGCAGATAACCCTCAGTGCACGTGGAAGATTAGAGAATCTGTCGAGAATATCCTGGTTGTCCACTAGCGTGGTAAACGTCTTAACTGTTCTTTCTTCTTCTGTTGTTTTAAAGTCGCAAGTACTCGATGGCCAGTCTGCATGTGGACGTCATAGCCAAGCAGGATCGTGCCACCACAAGGTATTTGTAGACAGTTCCGTAAGTGTAGTACCACGCGATGCTATGTCAGCTGTATTGTTTTTCGAATCGACGTGCGACCATGCCTCCTTCCCGAACTTTTCAATAATAGACGAGACTCTATTTTGTACGAATGTCTTCCATTTATGAGCAGGCTTCTGCAGCCACGCTAACACAATGGTCGAGTCGGTCCATAGAAAATGTTTATAATCGATAAGTTCGAGTTGACCTTGAATCGAATCGATCATGGTTGCCTGCAACTCTGCCCCACATAACTCTTTACGTGGGAGAGAAACAAATTTACCTGGAGCAACTTTAGTTTTCGCTGCCAAAAGGTGCCTTTTCCGACGCATCGCAGAAACCGTGTAGCTCAACATTATATGAGGGGGCAAAGTCGATAAAACGGGGGATTTTTATTCGTTCTATTTGTACATAGTCATCGAGGAAATCATGCCACTGCTGCAGGGTACTAGGGTTTAGATCTTCATCCCAGTCAGTTCCGTCCTTCCATGTCTGCTGCATGATGATTTTGGCTAAAATTATTTTTGGTAATAACCAACCCGCTGGGTCGAATAATTTTGCGATCTCTGACAGAACGCATCGTTTTGTGGTTAAGTCGCGGTCGGGATTAGACTTTAGTTGAAAATAGAAGTGGTCACTGCCAGCGTTCCACTTTTGGCATGGCTCTGTGTTTTTCTGATCTGTTATTATAGGTTTTTAAAGGGCAATCCTACAAATTAAACTTCAATATTTTTAATATAAAACTCTTCCTCATCACCCAAGTTATTTGGATCAACTAGTCAAGAAATCTAGTCAAGGGCTTGGCAACATTGGCATAACTACTAATAAACTTACGGTAATAACCTGTAACACTAAGGAAACTTCTAAGCTGCCTTAGAGTTTATGGTTGTGGGTAATTTTTAATTGTTTCAATTTTATTTGGGTCTGTTTTTATTACCCCATGTGCTATTACATACCCCAGAAATTCCACTTCTTGCTCAAAAAATGTTGACTTCTAGGGATATTTTCATATTTGCCTATCTGAGTGTATTGACTGCTATATCCAAATGTTGTATATGTTCCTCTAAATTTTGAGAGTATACAATAATGTCATCTATATAGACATGACAAAACCTACCAATGAATTTTCTCAAAATGTCGTACATTGCGTTTTGGAAGATGATCGGTGCATTCCTCAATCCGAATGGCATTCGAACAAATTTGTACTTTCCGTTGTTGACGGAAAATGCGGTTTTTCTCACATCGTTCTCTTCCATAAGAATTTGGTGAAAGCCAGATTCAAGATCGATTGTTGAAAAAAATTTTGCTTTACCTAAGTTGGGTAATATAACATTTGTAATGATCTTTTTTATTATTAGTAGACCCTGTAGTACTCTTTATTTATTAAAGAGCCTTAGAGTAGCAGACGGCTCTATCTTATGGCAAAGTTAATTGCCGAAGTTTTTTTAGAAAAATAAAACAACTTTGAAGTCAGATTTATTTCTAATTTTATTTACAATTTTCTTCAGCTTATATACTATTTCTTATTCTATGCTTAATAATTATCACATTAATTTATTTTTGTTAACCTTTACAATATTCATTCATTCACAAAAACTATCATTTTTCAACCTACAATTCTAATGACCCAATTCAATAAATACTAGTCACTTGCAATTGCATAATAAAATTTAGGTCATTAACTCATTGTTTATTTTCATAATTTTTCTTTGCTTGGAATTTTGCTTACTTGCATTTCTGTTTATATTTCTACATTAGGTGTGTTCATACTACATGCACTACACCC
The DNA here is from genome assembly GCA_949318255.1 of Pollenia labialis. Classification (NCBI taxonomy): domain Eukaryota; kingdom Metazoa; phylum Arthropoda; class Insecta; order Diptera; family Polleniidae; genus Pollenia; species Pollenia labialis. Next base: position 144,540,525 of record OX439139.1, on the reverse strand, counting down.
CTACCGCTTAAAAGAAAAAAAAAAATTTTTTGGAATGGAAAAAAAAAATTTTTTTGAATGTTAAACTATAAAAAAAAATTAATATATTATTTAAAATAACTTTATTCTATTCTTATGTATAGTCATAGGTTTATTATCCTTTAAAATAGTGATATTTACATCTTGTGTGTTTATTACCTTAAATGGACCCATATATTGGTTCTCACTTTTCCTTGCGTTTTCTTTTCTTAAAAATACCTTATCTCCTATTTTTATTTGAATGTCGTTAATATTCTTATCTTTAACAGCTTTTTGTTTTATTTTGTTTTCTAACAGTTTTCTGTTTGCCATTTCATGTGCATGTTTTAATTTTATTTTTAATTCTGTAATATAATCTTCATAATTATAGAATTTATCGTTCGACATGGGCTCAGTTGTCATTGATGCCAATCTTCCATATACCAGTTCAAATGGAGAAAAACCTGTGGATGAGTGTGGTGTTGTATTATACGCGAATGTATAATACGGAATCCATTCATCCCAATTGTACTGTTCCGTTGAAGTTACATGCTTGATTTTCATAAGTGTACATATTCTATTAAATAATTCGTTCACGAATTCAGTTCCTCTGTCTGTTTTTACTGTATCAAAACATCCATATCTCAATATAAACTTTTCTACTAATATTCTTCCTATCTCAGATGCTTCCTTAGTTTCTATCGGAAATGCGTCAACGTATTTTGTTAATTCGCATTGTGCTGTTAATATGTATCTATACCCATTAGATATCCTTAACGGACCTACAGTGTCCAACTGTATAAATTGAAATGGTTTTGTAGGTGTATTAGTTATTTGAATTGGTGCCTTGGTATGCCTAATGACTTTGTTTCTTTTACAAAATTCGCAATGACTGATAAAATCTTTGATCATTTTGTACATATTTTTCCATATGTACCTTTGCTTTAATCTAACGATTGTTCTGCGTACTCCCGCATGACCTCCATATGGGGTTTCATGATATTCTTTTATTATCTCTTTTTGTCTATCCCTTCCTAGTATTCTTTCTGGTTGACTAAATAATATTATCTCTATAGGTCTCTGCCTATGTTTGTCCTTATTCTGCATGCTATTATACATCTTATTAAATTTTTCCTCACGTATGAGTTTGAAAATCATATCATCTTTTGCTAGCGTTACTATAAATATTTGATTATCCCGTAAGACCTTAGTTAACTTCTGCAAGACTGAACCTAAATTCGAGTATGCATTTTCATTACCAGATACTACTACGCGATTTCTAAAAATTTCAACTTTTGGCATGCTCTTATTCACTTTATCTATCACAAAATTTAACCTTGGATATCCTTTAATTTGTGAAAATGAAATGCTAGTCCACATATAGATGTGATCAGACTCTCTGTCACTATTCCTTTCCATATAATCTTCATTTTTCCTAATCGAAGTACTCTCTTTATCAGTTTTTTTGTCATTCTTCCTCAAATCTTCAGTCATTTTTCTAGTCATCACGTTTATATTTCTTGTCATCATATCTTTCAAATCATTAGAATCTATTTTGATTCTTGACAACGCATCGGCATTAGTATTAATTTTTCCTTGCTTATATATAATTTCGAAATCATAATCCATTAGATCTAATCTAATTCTAGTTAATCTTGACGACGGATTACTGTGAGTAAACAATGATACCAGTGGTCTGTGATCAGTTACCACTTTGAACTTTCTACCGTATAAGTATGGTCGAAAATGAGTGATTCCCCAATGAATAGCTAAAAGTTCTTTCTCTATCACTGGCTTGTTAATTTCATGCTTATTGAGAGAACGGCTTGCATATGAGATCGGTAAATCGCTATTTATTTCACCTTGTGAAAGTACCGCTCCTAACGCGTAATTGGATGCGTCAGTAGTAAGTATGAATTCTTTTTCAAAATCTGGATATTGTAATACCGGTGGATTAGAAACTACAGATTTTAACATTTCAAAAGACTTCTGGCAATTTTCTGACCAAATAAAGGGTTGGTTTTTCTTTAATAATTCATTGAGAGGTTTAGCTATCTGTGCAAAATCTCTAACAAAACGTCTATAATAGTTACAAAAAGCTACGAATCTTCTTGTATCATCCGCATTCTTCGGAATTGGATAAGTCTCAAGTGCCTTACACTTACTCGGGTATGTCATTACTCCTTTATCTGTAATAAGATGCCCTAAATAAACCACTTCTGGTTTCAAAAAATTACATTTATTCGGATTTAATTTAAGGTTGTGGCTTCTTAATCTCTGAAAAACTTTTCTTAAATTATCATTATGGTGTTTCAAAGAACATCCAAAAACAATTATATCATCTACGTATATAAATGCATTGGAATCCAAACCTGTTAATGCTATCGTCAACATTCTTTGGAAACTATTTGATGATATTTTGAGACCAAAAGGTAATCTTTTGAATTGATAATGCCCATTATTCGTAGAAAATGCTGTAAGTGGTCTAGATGCTGGTTGTAATTCTATCTGGTGGAATGAGCTCGTCATGTCTAGCGTTGAAAAATATTTTGCTCTTCCTATCCTGTCTAATACATCATCTAGTTGAGGTAGTGGGAATTTGTCGTTGACTAATTTTTTATTTAATTGACGATAATCGACAACTAGTCTCCATTTCTTCTCATCGTTGTCACTTTTCTTCGGGACCAAAAGTAAAGCAGAATTATAAGGACTAACAGATGGTTCAACCAAATCTTCTTCTATTAACTTGTTAACCTGTGTCTTGATTTCTTCCTGCTGTGACTGTGGTAATCTATAATTTCGCGTGTAAACCGGGGTATCGTCCACAGTTTGTAATCGTTGTTTATAGAAATTATTCGCTGTTAAATGGTCTCCCTCTAAATGAAAAATATCTTCGAATTCTTTACATATTTCCTCTATGGTTTGTCTTTCATTAATGCCGACTAAATCTATACTTAATAATTTCCTTAACTTTTCCCATCTATCTTGTCGTCTATCATTAGTAACCTCTTTTCTATTATACATAATGTTGTAATGTGATAAACGTTTGATCTGCAAATCCAATTTTGATATTGTAACCTCTTCGTCTGAAGCATTTAAAACCCTAATGTGCTTTGTCCCATGTTTTGGAATTATTGTGTTGCCAATAAAAACATTGCTACCGATTTGTTTTGCGCATACTACGCTATCCTCTTCAATCTGTAAATTTACTGCTTGTATCATTTCAGTTCTTGGTGGTATTACGAATCTATCGATATTTGCTCTCATTGGTAGAACGTATTCAGTTTCATTTACCATGATAACCAATGTGTATGTCTCATAGTCAATTTTTGCTAAATACTTGGTGAAAAAATCTCTACCTAGAATACCATCCGTTGCTATTGGGAATTTTGTATCCACTATTTGATACTCATGGCTTATTATATCCTCCGGAAGTACTAATTTCAGCATCGAAGTACCCATTGTTTGAATTGAATTATTTTCAATACCCGTAATTTTGCAAGAATTGTGTTGTTTTATTTCCTTATCTCCTATAAAATTTTCTTTACATATTGAAATGTCTGCACCTGTATCTACCAAAAACCTCACAAAAACTCCTACGTCCGTTTTAAATGTTACAAAATGAGGTGCCTCTGTGTGCGAATTGTAAGTTCTTAATGCATATTCTTTTAATTGTTTCAATTTCCCTACATCTTCTGTCAAATTTACTCTTGAGGATTGTAGGGAGTTATCTCGTTTCCCTGTTCCTGAGCAACATATACCCTTCTTTGGTTTCTATTTCTAAAATTATCATCTCTCTGGCTGTTACTGTTGTAATTATTATCTCTTCTATTTCTAAAATTATCATCTCTCTGGCTGTTATTGTTGTAATTATTATTACTTCTAGAAAAGTTACCATCTCTCTGGCTGTTATTGTTGTAATTATTATTATTTCTACGTAAATTATTCCTAGGATTGTTATTACCATCTCTATTGTAAGTATTAACATTATTACTATTACCTCGTCCGCCATTATTACCACGATATCTTCTGTTATCAAAAAATCTCTTGTTCTTATTAAAATGCATTATAGGTAGAATTTGGTTGCGAAACCACCTCTGAAGCTATTTGAATTGCTTCATTAAGACTTTTGGGTCTAGCAGCTAAAACAGTAGTTCTGTGTGGTTCATTTAAACCATTCTTAAAAGTACTAAGCGCAACCTGCTCATTCATTCTAATAACTGTTTCTCTGCTTTGGGAACCCAGTTCTGTGACCTGTAATTCATTAAGAATAGCTATTAGTGATTCAACCTTGTTTGCGAATTGTGTTACTGAACCATTTCCTTGTGTCTGTTTTGACAACTCAGTATGCACCGAAAAGAGTGATTTCTTTGGTGTAAACACTTTCCTAAGGGTACATTTGAATGTTTCTAGAGAACTTGGTGTCTCCTCCGAAATCAACTTGTTCCTTACTTTGTCTGTTAATTTAGTAGCTAGAATGAACTTGATCAACTTACTAACCTCTGTACTATCCTTAAGTGTTTCAGCATAGAATTCTATTATGCCTAAAAAATTACTCATTTGCCCGAGGTCACCATTGAATTCAGGTATTATTTTGGAAGCGTCAAGAATGCCAAACGATGCCATGTCTTTGATTTCTTTTAATTTTAAATAACTAAAAATTTTTCTCTCAATTTCTTCTATATCTTCTAGGGAATAGCCTTCACTCTTTAATGCAATACTTTTCAATTCTTCAATTGTTCTTAAAGTACTTACTTTATAATTTTCTGTATAATCTCTATTCGGACTCTTCTTTAAGTTCTTATAAATACCTATTAATCCATCCATTTATTAAACATATTTTTAACATTTATTAAACATTTTCTAATCTGTTAGTAAATTTGATTGCCTTTTTCCTCATGTACTCCTTATAATATTCATTTAATTTACCTAATACTAACACAACTAAAAGGATTAGAATTACCAGCTGCATATGATCCTGAGTTACTGTCAGCACTCCACTGTTGTTTTCATTTACAATGATGGCTTCTTTTGAAAACCATCCACCCATTTTGAAATATGGTTATTACATACATATATTTTTCTAAATTAAATTTATTTAACTGTCTCCCTTATGATCCGGATTTCTTTTAAAATTTTGGATTTCTCGGCTTTGTTGCCGGTCAAATGGAACCTTCGGTAGGCCTCAGCAACGAGCTTCCGCCTCTTAACCGCTTTACCACCTCTTTTCTTCTGCTTTTCTTCCTTCTCCCGAGTCTCGGATCTTGGTACCTGCGCCTTGGACTTCTGCAGGCGTTTAAGATAATCTTTGATAGGTATCTTCTTTTTGCTGGCACTATACTTAGGGGCCTCTGGAACAGAAACTACAGGCTGAGGTACATACTCATTCTCTAGCAAATGCTCCCATTTCCTAAATAACTTGTCAATCTCCTGTTTGGTTGCCTCTAATTCTTCTGTATCCATTGGTTTGGCAGGATCGCCATGTAATGATCTTTTTTATTATTAGTAGACCCTGTAGTACTCTTTATTTATTAAAGAGCCTTAGAGTAGCAGACGGCTCTATCTTATGGCAAAGTTAATTGCCGAAGTTTTTTTAGAAAAATAAAACAACTTTGAAGTCAGATTTATTTCTAATTTTATTTACAATTTTCTTCAGCTTATATACTATTTCTTATTCTATGCTTAATAATTATCACATTAATTTATTTTTGTTAACCTTTACAATATTCATTCATTCACAAAAACTATCATTTTTCAACCTACAATTCTAATGACCCAATTCAATAAATACTAGTCACTTGCAATTGCATAATAAAATTTAGGTCATTAACTCATTGTTTATTTTCATAATTTTTCTTTGCTTGGAATTTTGCTTACTTGCATTTCTGTTTTTATTTCTACATTAGGTGTGTTCATACTACATGCACTACACATTACAGTCTGGTATAGGGTATTTATATGCTATCGTTTTCTCATTCAATTTCTTGTAATCGACAACCAAACGAAGTTTTTGTGTCCCGTCGTCATTCATCCCCTTTTTTGGGACGACCCATACTGGAGAACTATAAGGGCCCTTACTTTCACGAATAATGCCTGCTTCTAATAACTTTTCTATTTCACTATTAACAAATGAGTTTGCAGATAGCGGATATGGATATTGGTTGCTCCATACCGGGTCGTTATCTACCGTCTTAATTTCCGCCTTAATATCTGTTCTAAAAGGCAGAAACTTGCGCAAATGTTGTTTGACTCGAGCTCCTGAGCTTTAGCTAATGCGTTTGGTAGGTCACCAGGTGATAACGAGAACAATATGTTGGGGCTAATGGAGCATTTAATCCAGTGATAAACACCCTTAAAGCATATTGCCTGTTTCTAATATTAAGTTCCCTAGTCAACTCCGATTCTGAACCATGAGTCATTATAGTTTTGTTAATAAGAGAGGTAAGTTTATTATTAACTTCATTATAGTATTCAATAATGGACAGAGGACCTTGTCTCATAATACTCATCTCTTGTTCGATTATATGAAGGGGCCGTTTGTCGGCATAAGCGAAATCTAATCTACTTATGATGGCGTCGAAGTTCAAGATTGTGCCGTGAGTGGTAAGAATATCGTTTGCATCTTCGACTATTTTATTTCTTAAAATAGTGAGTGCGGCGTAATATTTCCTACTACCCTTCTTATACAATTGCATAGAATTATTTGTGGCTTCCCGCCAACTAACATAGGAGATTTTTCTATCAAAATGGGGTAAGGATTTGATAACATCCAGGACTTTGTCGCAACGAATAGTGTCATCAATGGTCTGTGTTTTGTATTCTACTACCGTATTTGTATTAACTATCTGTAATAATTGCTGGGTTAATCGATTGATTGTCTCCTGCAATGGAGCGGTCTGTAACCGAATCAATTCGGAAATTTGGGTAGATGTGGTCATGGTTGTATCTGAAGTACTAAGACCTTGAAAATAACCTGTCAAATCTTCTAACGAATCAATCAAACTCTCTTCTCCTGGCACGATCCAGCGTTTACAAAATTTTGTATTTATTATTTTATTTTATTAAGATTTCAAACAAATACACGAGCACTAACTAATAGTAAATCTTTACTTAAATTTCTATCAAAAGAAATACACTTTTCCTTATATTAATTCACATAAACAATTTTTAAATTAACTTACATAAAAATAAATAAACTGTTAGTGGAATCCTTTTTGGTTGCCGGCTACCGTTGGTTGGTTTATAGCTGACCCAGATTCTCAATCGTTCTGGGGTGTTGCTGCCTTGAAATGGGCAGCTTTCCTTTCAATAATAATTGTTTTTGTTGAAATGGAATTTGAATTTTGCTTTCTATTTATTTAAAAATTTTTCTCACAGGTTTTGCACGATTTGTTTAAAAATTTATAATTTTATAGTTTATACAAATTTTTGCTGCACTTTAGAGTAAAAAAAATTTTATTGAAAAGTTTTTGTTGCTAATTTTCGTTTTTTGCAAACCACAAAATGTTTAATTGTATGTTTTTTAAGTCACTTTGGCAGCTGAGAATTGTTTAAGAACTAGCACTGATAAAAAAAAAATTTTCACTTGCACCAGGTTAATTGTTGTTGTTGTTTTTTTTTTAACTTTAAATTTTTTCCTACCTTTTAAGGATAGTTTTTTTCATATTTTTTCTCCTTTTTAAGGATACTTGTATTTTATTTTTTCTCCTTTTTTAAGGATACTTAGTTTTTTATTTGGATCACTTCGACCTAATCCTTACTTTGTTTTTTCAGGATGTTGATACGGTGCGCGATCCCGGTTGAGCCCCCAATTAAAACATTAGTTTTTTATTTAAAAAAAAAAACTTTTTATTGTGACATCTCTCTTCCAACTCCAACTTAAACTGACTTAATTTTATTGAAAACTTATTTATTATGATTTTTGTTAACGCGGCAATAATCAATTATCGTTGTTGAATTGCAATTTAGCAATTCTACATTGCGCGTGATAATTTGGTAATTTGATATTATTAAAAACATTTTTTCTGCGACAAGCGTCAGCAGAATATTTGAATTTTATTGATATAACAAAAAAGAACTTTAAAAGAATGCTGTCGCCTCAACTTACATATATATTTTTTAAGATCAAATTATTCAAATTGTTTTTAAATTAAAAGTATATGTACACATGCACATTCATGCATACAAGTTAAGGAGTTTTCGAACTCGGATTTAAAATTAAACTACTTTTTGTTGGCTGTTACCAATTAACTCTAAATTGTTTATTATTTTTTCCCAATTTTATACAATATTTTTGCTTACGATAATGTTTCACAATAATTGATTTTATTCATTAAAGTGCTTATTGATAATTCTTACGGTTAACAGTTTTGAGTTCGTTAAATTCAATTTAAAAAAAAAAAACAATAATTTTGTTTTTATTAATTTTGAACTCTTTCTTTATGGACTCCACGAATAGGAATGATTTCATTAACAAATTTCTTAATCATAAATACAAAGATTGAAAATGTTAAGTTTACAAATTACAAAAAATTATTATTATACAATTTCTTAGTACAAGCAAAGCAAACTGCACTTATAAATTCTTAAGAAGTATTTCGTAAGATTCTGACCAAATTAGTTATACAATTTTGGGCAGCTAATCATTCTAAAGAAATTGATATTTTTGATAAATAATAAAAGAACTTAAATGGTTTGTATGAATGTACGAATGTTTGTGTACAATGTTGTATACGAACATTCGTATCGAATAAAAATGTAACAATTTCAAGTGTATAAATTAAATTTTTTAAAGATTTAATTTTTAAAAAACAATTTTTATTAAGCGCGTTTTTGACCGCACTATGTTTTTTATTCATTAAAGGCAAAAGTACAAGTGAAGCATATTCCCATGGGAGCGATTCTAAATGCAAAGTTGCAGGTGTTTAATATCGACATGAGAAATGTTGCAAAATAATTTACTTTGGTTTCCAATGTATTCTTTGTAACTTGAGGAGTTTCAAGTTACCTAATGGGAAATATTGTCAGAATGTTTTGTTTTATGTGTTTAAATGTATTTTGTGTTAACTTATATTATACGTGTATACATGTGTGTACATATCGATATTTGTTTTAATTTTGTGGACAAAGTTAATATTTTTTTGTAAGCGAAAATGAAAGTAAAGACGTTTGTATTTTATTAAAACAATTATTTTAATTTTATTTAAACATTTAAAATTTTTTTTATTGAAACTTTATTTTTAATTTAAGTGCCCCGGTAGGCTAGCTGGTAGCGAGCTAGTCTATCAGCGCCGGGGTTGCGGGTTCGATTCCCGCCAGAGACTCTGGTTTCTTCCCTGCAGACAAGCATAAAGCTTCGCGGGATTATCTTGGGAAAAAAATTAAACACTTAAATTTATTTTTTTACTTAAACTTAAAACATTTTTTTATTAAACTGTTCGTTTCAACAGTCAGTAAACAATTCATCATTTCTTGTTAAATCAAACTTAACTTAAATCTTAAGCAAGAATTAAAAGCAAGAGTCATCAATTTCAATTTTGGTTTGTTTTTATTCTTTGTTCGATTTATTGCAACATAGTGTCAGCATAAATCGAATTAACATATTGGGCCATATTAAAAATAGTAGAAGGGATGTTGCAAACAATAATTATAAAAAAAAGGTTAACAACTTTTGTGTCGTTAACTCTTCCCCCTTTAAATCGAGTGTCCTCAATCGTTTTTTTCTCTTCTCTAAAAAAGTGGAAATGTATGTAGCCATGGAGGTTTCTCTGGAGCGATAAAAGTAATATGCGCTGGTTGTGGTAGGTTTTCCATTTCAAATGGTTTATCTACTTTAGGTACCTGAGGTTACCATACAACGATTTTCTCTACCGTTTTGGTACAGATTTTAAGAAAAATAATTAAGATAATAATAAATAAACATATCCCAGAGATTGTCCATTCTCCAATTATAATTCGTTTTTTTACTGTTGTTATAATGTCCGTTTTGTTAATTTAGAGTTCGTTAAGTGCCTCCAAACATAAAAGTTTAATTTGACTTTTTTCAAAGGGAGTGGGTTGAATCATAGCTGGCATAGTTTGCAAAAGTGAACTTGCCAGTTACTAAATGTTCTATTTTCAATTTTAATAAATCTATTGTGAAATTTAATTAAGTAAGTTCCCGAAATATTAAATCTTTTCCCGTTTTCAAAAATTGACCCATTATAGTCATTAAAAAGAATGACTCCCGAGTCTATCTCTTCAATTAAAGGAATTTGATGACTATTACTTATGATACAAGAAGAATTCAAATTATTAATAAGCTTGGGAATACAATCTGTTTCTGTTATATTAATTAAATCTTTTTCATTGCAAATTGTTAAATTATTAAAATTTTTACATTTTTCTTTCATAGCGAACATTTCTTTTTTATTAACTAAAATTTCTTTAAAGTCTAAGTTTTATTTTTCTTTGTTACGGGTTAAATTCTTCCTTTTAATTAATATAAAAAAAATTATTTTATAGTGGACCGCCACTGTCCACTTGATTAAATGAAACAACTCAAAGAATTTGATTACAAGTTTATTAAATGTTTTTTGGTTCGCTTCCCAAATAAGACTAACTTAATAATTAAAAATACAATTCTTTATAACTAATTTGATTAATAAGCCATTCGCATTCCATTCCCCCGATGCACTTTTCCAGACGAAATGTGATCCTATGTTGAAATTCATTCAGACAGCGCGTGTGCAACGTCAGCATTATTTCTTGAGAATTTATTGTGCTCGTGTGAAATAGATTGTGTTAACTTAACCATATATTGATAATTTTCATTCTTTGTTAATGGAAGCTTAATTAAATAAAATATTTCTTTTTATTATTATTTATTACAGATATATTTGAAAATTCTAATGCCTCTTCTGGGCTTGAAAATTTAATGTTCTCTTTTATTAGAGTTTTCATGGCTATTTTAACTTCTTTTTTGCTAAGTAAGAGTGGGTTTACACTATTTATTTTTGCCCATAAAATGGCACGTTCGATATTTATTAGTTCTTCTTTAATTAATCTTATTTTATTCTGTAAATTAATAACAATCTCTTTTTCTAAATAAACATCTCTATTTATTTGATTTGCAATTATGTTAAACATTTTAGTTAAATTATTTAATATTTTATTAAAGGCTTCAATAATATTTATGTCGGCAATATTGCTAGTCAAAATTTGGAAATCGTTATGGTCGGGACATCCCGCTATGTATTTCCATACTGTTCCAATGGTGTCTATGGATCTTCTCTGTCGGTTGTTAGTGGAAGGGGTAATGTTTTCTAGGATGTTAGCGGTTTGGTTTAATTCGTGGATAAGGAGAGGATATTTGTTGTGGGTTTTAGGTATGTTTCGGTCGATGAATGCCTGCACGTTATTTACGAATTCTTCATATTCTTTAATTTTTATGACGTGAACGTAATGTAAACGTCCCTTGTTGTATTTTCGCTTTTCCTTTATCAATGGTAATTATGTGAGAGGATGAGTAATTAATTATTTCTATCTTCGCCTGAATGCAGATTAGATGGATCCTGTAAAATTATTTACCTTTTAATATTAGTTAAAATCGTTGTACATCTATTTTCTTTAACAATTTCTTCTCTATAGCGAGGAGACAATTTTGATCCCAATCTTTTATTTAATCTAACATAGATCTTTTCGCCTATTGAATAATTTTTAATTTTATCTCCAACTTTGTTATGATGCTCTAAGTCTTGTTCTTGTTTCTCTTTAAGTCTATTACTAATTTCCTTTCTCTCATCTTCTGTTTCTTTGAAATCTCTGCACTTCCTACCAAAAAATATTTCTAACGGCTTTCTCCTAGTTGTAGAGTGAATTGAGGAATTTTAAATTGAGTTTGTAAGAAGGTCATGAAATGAGGTGTGAAGATTTTCTGTTTTTAAACATCTCATAATTTCCGAGAGAGTGGAATGGAACCTTTCTACTTGTCCATTAACAGAACTGCAATATGGAGGTGTAGTATAAATATTTATTCCGAATTGATTTTGAAGTAAAATTTATATTGTAGCTGAATTGAGGGATTTTTCGTTACCTATTACTATTGAATTAGGGACGCCGAATGCTAAAATTAATTCTCTGAGAGGTTCTTTTATATCTTCTATTGCTCTTGATTTTAAAATTTTTGCTTTCGCGTATTTTGGAAATTTGTCAATAGCTGTGAGAACTAGATTTTTTTCGGTCGAGTAGATGTCGACATGAATTATTTCTCCTGGTTTTTTTTGAATTGGTGTGATTTCTAAACTAGGTTTATTTGGATGCCTATCATATTTCAGTTCCTTGCAAATTTTTTCCGCCATTTTTGGAAAATAATAATTTTGTTTTATTTGTTTTCTATTCTCTCTTCCATTCCGATGTGCTCTTTTATGTTCTGATATTATTATCTCCTCCTGTTCACTTTCGTCTGTTATGTCTTTTACCTGGATTTGAGTGAATCTAACTAAACACTTTTTAAAGTATTCAGGATAAAATTCTTGTATGATTCCCATAATAAGTTCACTTGTAAAAAGGTCATTAATCACACTTGGATTCAAATATTTTTTAAGCACCGAAATTAGATATTTTTTCGTATAATGGGGTTGTTTTATAATATGTCTGTGATATGTTGGGAAAGGGATTTCAAATTCATAATGTTTTTGGTCATCTATTAGTATGTAAATCTGGTTTTTAAAAACATTTATGGGATATTCCATTGTTGGTATTAAGTTGTGCGAAGAACTTTCTGAACTATGTTGAGTTGCTGTCATGGAATTTATTTGTGGGGGTCTGGACAATGCATCAGCGACTACATTGGTTTTGCCTGGTTGGTATTTTAATTCATAGTTGTATTCTTCTATGATGGCTTTCCATCTTTTCATTTTACTGTTCGTATTTTTGCTGCTAAGAGCGAAAGTCAGCGGTTGATGGTCTGTGAAAATATTTATTTTTCTTGACCCATACGAATAGTTTCTTAATGATGTGAGTGCCCAAATTATCGCCAACATTTCTTTTTCATTTGTGGCGTAATGTTATTCCGCCTTATTTAATGTTCTTGAAAGAAATGTTATTGGTTTGCCCTCTTGTGATAAGACTGCTCCAATTGCGTATTCGGAGGCATCTGTTGTTAAATCGAGTTCCTTTTTAAAATTCGGATGTGACAGAATAATATCCTTTGAGGTCAGTGAATTTTTTATTTTTTGGAAGGAGTCTTTTGCATCTTGATATATTTTTATTTTTGGATGCGTTTTTTTCCTCCCCTCTTAAAAGGGATGTCAGGGGTTTGGCTAGTTTGGCGTAGTCTTGTACAAATCGCCATAATTTTGCATTTTATTGGCCAAAATCTTGTCTGACTATCCCCAGGAGTGTTTGCGCACCACAATGTTTGTTGTCGTTGTGGGTCATTTTAAAGATTAGCTGTGCAATCGGGTCGTTATATGGAATCAAGAGTTAGTGTTTGGAGTCAAATTGAACCAGTGAAGCTTCCACGAGATAACAGATCTGCTGGGTTGCACTTGGAGTTAGCATGACGCCATTGTTCTGTCTTGGTTTCCTCTTGGATTGCTGAAATCCGATTTGCTACGAATGTGTTAAATGATGCTGACGATTAATTTATCCACGAGAGCACAATTTCAGAGTCAGTCCAGGGCTTGTAGTTCGTAGATCGTGGTATTGTTTGCCGTTTGAGTGGAGCTATGCGGGGTTTAGCACAGAGTAAGTTTACCATAATGGTGCCATCTTTGAAAACTGATTGAATATAAGCCGTAGCTCCATAAGCCATTTCGGATGCGTCCGTAAAAATGTGTAATTGTTGGGATTCAGGAACTTTTCCCTTGCAAATGTGTCTTGATATTTGAAGAGTTTTTAATACGTTCAAATCTGTGCGAAATGTGATCCATTTAGTGTGCAGTGATTCTGTCAAAGATTGATCCCAATCTAATTTTAGCTCCCACAATTCTTGAATAAACATTTTCGCCGTTACTATGATGGGAGATAGAATCCCCAAAGGGTCGAATAACTTTGCAAGGTCTGACGTTACTGTTCGCATGGTGATCCTCTTGATGTTGCCAGGATTTACCTTAATCCCCAGTTTGTCGGAATTTGGCAGCCAAACAAGTCCCAACGTTTTGATGGTGTCGGCTTCCGTGCTCACAAAATCTAAGTTTACCTGCAAGTCGCTCTGTTGAATATTATGGAATAACTGTGGGTGTTTTGCACACCATTTACGTAAAGTGAAGCCGCCTTTTTTCATAATCTGCACGAGTTGCTCTTGCAATTGTATTGCTGTTGCTAAGCTATTTGAACCGCCCAAACTATCGTCCACGTAGAAATTTTCTTTAAGAAATTGGGAAGCAAGGGGATAATGTATGCCGTTTTCTTCAGCCAGTTGTTCTAGACATTTCGTTGCTAAATATGGAGCAGCTCTTGTGCCATATGTGACGGTGTTGAGTTGTTAGTAGGAAATGTGTGCGCCATAACACTAGTTTAAGTACTAGCCAATTTTACGTCAATTGACGTAATCTTTTTAATCCTGAGTTCAGGTTTAAAAGGAACGTTAGCCAAATGGCCTTCGCCAGACAGCAAGAAAGACCAGCCGGTGTTAAGTGTATTCAAAACAGCAATCTGCGCTTGAGTGGGATGAGGAACAGAAAAAGGAAAGAAAAAGCGTGCCTGCGCAGGAGTTAGAGCCTTATCAACTCTGTACATAAAACTGCCACCTAAATAAGATGTAGGACCAGCAAGGTGGAATGGTGATCTTGCTACATAGGAGGCAGCACCTATATCGTCGAGGGCACGTAATTGAGCTACTCTCTCATCGACGACATCCAATATAAGTTGTCCCTGTGATCCAGCGACGTTGGTAGGAATAGGACCAGACTCCAGTGAAGGGACTTCGAGTAGATATTTAGAAACTGAGTTCATCAGTCGAACGGAAATACGGAAATTATTAATATCCGCAGGAAAATTTTCTGCAGTAATGGAAGCATTAGCGAGCACTGCCCTCTGCATCTCACTTAGTCGGACGGACTCTGCATAACCAATACATCTAGAGTTCCACTCTCTAGCTATTTCATTTGGTTGCCAAGCGGCACCAATATCAGGATCCTCTGTAAATGCAATGTCGTATGATATTCTTTCAGCGGCGAGTGAAATGTTCGGATATGAAGCAGTGAGATAATACGCGTTCTCCATATCATTAAAGTATCCATTATCATCATACGAATAATCCTTTATATTAAGCTTGGATTCTACACTACTGGGTATGTTGAAATTACCGAATCCAGACAGGTAAATTACAATCGATTTTGGAACAACATAGTTGCCCTCAGTATACACCATTTCAATAAGTTCCAGTTCGAAAGGTGTCAACGGGTAACGATTCTTCTTCTTAATGTACAGTACCCTAGTCCATGCAAAAACAGTGATGTAATAGTTATACATGGAAAGCGAAATTGATCGCTTAAAATTTAAAGAATGAGCACACAAATTTTCGTAGCTTTCATTCACTAAAGGGGCAAGGCCTTCGAACCCCGTAAAATGATTTAGTGCCTCCGCTACAGGAACAATTTCTTCGGCAGCTGCCGGAACAAAGGCTTCCAAATATAAAGGATCGTTTTTCAATTCGGAAGTAGTTTTTGATAAATGCTGACCAGTTGGAGGCTCTCTCGCAACAACTGGTGCTCGGACATTCTCTCTAGGAGAGTTTGAAATACCACTCCTTCTAAAAGTGGGATTATTACGATTCGGCGGCCGACGGTCGCCATTGTTATTGTTGGATCCAAATGATGAGCTGAAATTGACGATCTTCAGAGGCAATCAATACCTGTTTATAAATCTTTTCAATGTCAGTGATAAACACAAATCTTGGCATTCGAAACCTTAGGAGTATTGACCAAAGTTCGCTTTGTAATGTTCTTCCCGTGAATATCAGATCATTTAAGTAGTATCCTGATGAGGTTTTAGTCGAGGCATCAAATACCGCCATGAATTTAGTGGTTGAACTTTCGGGCCTCAATACGCAATGATGAGGGATGTAGTTGGCTTGGGAAGCTGTGGATGTTGCTTCCCATTTTGTCATGTGTCCCATTGATTCGTATTCATTCATGAATTCGGTGCATTTGGCCTTTAATTCAGGATTTTGTTTGCAGCCGGCGTTCAAGAACAAGAAATCGATTAAGCGCAATACCGTGAGACTCACCTGGAGTATTATGATTTTTGCAGAATGATATTCTTACTACAAACTGATTTTGATTATTTTTTGTTGTGTTTCCTGCAAAATGTTCTTCGCATAACCTTTCTGATATTGATAGCGGTTTTTCTGTTGTTTTGATATTTTTTTTTTTTTCATGTAGCTGAATTGAGGGATTTTTCGTTACCTATTACTATTGAATTAGGGACGCCGAATGCTAAAATTAATTCTCTGAGAGGTTCTTTTATATCTTCTATTGCTCTTGATTTTAAAATTTTTGCTTTCGCGTATTTTGGAAATTTGTCAATAGCTGTGAGAACTAGATTTTTTTCGGTCGAGTAGATGTCGACATGAATTATTTCTCCTGGTTTTTTTTGAATTGGTGTGATTTCTAAACTAGGTTTATATGGATGCCTATCATATTTCAGTTCCTTGCAAATTTTTTCCGCCATTTTTGGAAAATAATAATTTTGTTTTATTTGTTTTCTATTCTCTCTTCCATTCCGATGTGCTCTTTTATGTTCTGATATTATTATCTCCTCCTGTTCACTTTCGTCTGTTATGTCTTTTACCTGGATTTGAGTGAATCTAACTAAACACTTTTTAAAGTATTCAGGATAAAATTCTTGTATGATTCCCATAATAAGTTCACTTGTAAAAAGGTCATTAATCACACTTGGATTCAAATATTTTTTAAGCACCGAAATTAGATATTTTTTCGTATAATGGGGTTGTTTTATAATATGTCTGTGATATGTTGGGAAAGGGATTTCAAATTCATAATGTTTTTGGTCATCTATTAGTATGTAAATCTGGTTTTTAAAAACATTTATGGGATATTCCATTGTTGGTATTAAGTTGTGCGAAGAACTTTCTGAACTATGTTGAGTTGCTGTCATGGAATTTATTTGTGGGGGTCTGGACAATGCATCAGCGACTACATTGGTTTTGCCTGGTTGGTATTTTAATTCATAGTTGTATTCTTCTAAGATGGCTTACCATCTTTTCATTTTACTGTTCGTATTTTTGCTGCTAAGAGCGAAAGTCAGCGGTTGATGGTCTGTGAAAATATTTATTTTTCTTGACCCATACGAATAGTTTCTTAATGATGTGAGTGCCCAAATTATCGCCAACATTTCTTTTTCATTTGTGGCGTAATGTTATTCCGCCTTATTTAATGTTCTTGAAAGAAATGTTATTGGTTTGCCCTCTTGTGATAAGACTGCTCCAATTGCGTATTCGGAGGCATCTGTTGTTAAATCGAGTTCCTTTTTAAAATTCGGATGTGACAGAATAATATCCTTTGAGGTCAGTGAATTTTTTATTTTTTGGAAATAGTCTTTTGCATCTTGATATATTTTTATTTTTGGATGCGTTTTTTTTCCTCCCCTCTTAAAAGGGATGTCAGGGGTTTGGCTAGTTTGGCGTAGTCTTGTACAAATCGCCATAATTTTGCATTTTATTGGCCAAAATCTTGTCTGACTATCCCCAGGAGTGTTTGCGCACCACAATGTTTGTTGTCGTTGTGGGTCATTTTAAAGATTAGCTGTGCAATCGGGTCGTTATATGGAATCAAGAGTTAGTGTTTGGAGTCAAATTGAACCAGTGAAGCTTCCACGAGATAACAGATCTGCTGGGTTGCACTTGGAGTTAGCATGACGCCATTGTTCTGTCTTGGTTTCCTCTTGGATTGCTGAAATCCGATTTGCTACGAATGTGTTAAATGATGCTGACGATTAATTTATCCACGAGAGCACAATTTCAGAGTCAGTCCAGGGCTTGTAGTTCGTAGATCGTGGTATTGTTTGCCGTTTGAGTGGAGCTATGCGGGATTTAGCACAGAGTAAGTTTACCATAATGGTGCCATCTTTGAAAACTGATTGAATATAAGCCGTAGCTCCATAAGCCATTTCGGATGCGTCCGTAAAAATGTGTAATTGTTGGGATTCAGGAACTTTTCCCTTGCAAATGTGTCTTGATATTTGAAGAGTTTTTAATACGTTCAAATCTGTGCGAAATGTGATCCATTTAGTGTGCAGTGATTCTGTCAAAGATTGATCCCAATCTAATTTTAGCTCCCACAATTCTTGAATAAACATTTTCGCCGTTACTATGATGGGAGATAGAATCCCCAAAGGGTCGAATAACTTTGCAAGGTCTGACGTTACTGTTCGCATGGTGATCCTCTTGATGTTGCCAGGATTTACCTTAATCCCCAGTTTGTCGGAATTTGGCAGCCAAACAAGTCCCAACGTTTTGATGGTGTCGGCTTCCGTGCTCACAAAATCTAAGTTTACCTGCAAGTCGCTCTGTTGAATATTATGGAATAACTGTGGGTGTTTTGCACACCATTTACGTAAAGTGAAGCCGCCTTTTTTCATAATCTGCACGAGTTGCTCTTGCAATTGTATTGCTGTTGCTAAGCTATTTGAACCGCCCAAACTATCGTCCACGTAGAAATTTTCTTTAAGAAATTGGGAAGCAAGGGGATAATGTATGCCGTTTTCTTCAGCCAGTTGTTCTAGACATTTCGTTGCTAAATATGGAGCAGCTCTTGTGCCATATGTGACGGTGTTGAGTTGTTAGTAGGAAATGTGTGCGCCATAACACTAGTTTAAGTACTAGCCAATTTTACGTCAATTGACGTAATCTTTTTAATCCTGAGTTCAGGTTTAAAAGGAACGTTAGCCAAATGGCCTTCGCCAGACAGCAAGAAAGACCAGCCGGTGTTAAGTGTATTCAAAACAGCAATCTGCGCTTGAGTGGGATGAGGAACAGAAAAAGGAAAGAAAAAGCGTGCCTGCGCAGGAGTTAGAGCCTTATCAACTCTGTACATAAAACTGCCACCTAAATAAGATGTAGGACCAGCAAGGTGGAATGGTGATCTTGCTACATAGGAGGCAGCACCTATATCGTCGAGGGCACGTAATTGAGCTACTCTCTCATCGACGACATCCAATATAAGTTGTCCCTGTGATCCAGCGACGTTAGTAGAATTAGGACCAGACTCCAGTGAAGGGACTTCGAGTAGATATTTAGAAACTGAGTTCATCAGTCGAACGGAAATACGGAAATTATTAATATCCGCAGGAAAATTTTCTGCAGTAGTGGAAGCATTAGCGAGCACTGCCCTCTGCATCTCACTTAGTCGGACGGACTCTGCATAACCAATACATCTAGAGTTCCACTCTCTAGCTATTTCATTTGGTTGCCAAGCGGCACCAATATCAGGATCCTCTGTAAATGCAATGTCGTATGATATTCTTTCAGCGGCGAGTGAAATGTTCGGATATGAAGCAGTGAGATAATACGCGTTCTCCATATCATTAAAGTATCCATTATCATCATACGAATAATCCTTTATATTAAGCTTGGATTCTACACTACTGGGTATGTTGAAATTACCGAATCCAGACAGGTAAATTACAATCGATTTTGGAACAACATAGTTGCCCTCAGTATACACCATTTCAATAAGTTCCAGTTCGAAAGGTGTCAACGGGTAACGATTCTTCTTCTTAATGTACAGTACCCTAGTCCATGCAAAAACAGTGATGTAATAGTTATACATGGAAAGCGAAATTGATCGCTTAAAATTTAAAGAATGAGCACACAAATTTTCGTAGCTTTCATTCACTAAAGGGGCAAGGACTTCGAACCCCGTAAAATGATTTAGTTCCTCCGCTACAGGAACAATTTCTTCGGCAGCTGCCGGAACAAAGGCTTCCAAATATAAAGGATCGTTTTTCAATTCGGAAGTAGTTTTTGATAAATGCTGACCAGTTGGAGGCTCTCTCGCAACAACTGGTGCTCGGACATTCTCTCTAGGAGAGTTTGAAATACCACTCCTTCTAAAAGTGGGATTATTACGATTCGGCGGCCGACGGTCGCCATTGTTATTGTTGGATCCAAATGATGAGCTGAAATTGACGATCTTCAGAGGCAATAAATACCTGTCTATAAATCTTTTCAATGTCAGTGATAAACACAAATCTTGGCATTCGAAACCTTAGGAGTATTGACCAAAGTTCGCTTTGTAATGTTCTTCCCGTGAATATCAGATCATTTAAGTAGTATCCTGATGAGGTTTTAGTCGAGGCATCAAATACCGCCATGAATTTAGTGGTTGAACTTTCGGGCCTCAATACGCAATGATGAGGGATGTTGTTGGCTTGGGAAGCTGTGGATGTTGCTTCCCATTTTGTCATGTGTCCCATTGATTCGTATTCATTCATGAATTCGGTGCATTTGGCCTTTAATTCAGGATTTTGTTTGCAGCCGGCGTTCAAGAACAAGAAATCGATTAAGCGCAATACCGTGAGACTCACCTGGAGTATTATGATTTTTGCAGAATGATATTCTTACTACAAACTGATTTTGATTATTTTTTGTTGTGTTTCCTGCAAAATGTTCTTCGCATAACCTTTCTGATATTGATAGCGGTTTTTCTGTTGTTTTGATATTTTTTTTTTTTTCATAAAAACATTTGGTGATACAATAATAAGAAATAAAATAGTATAAAAAATATATTCAAACATAGAAATAGCCAAATGGATCATCTATGGGTCGGAACTCCTTGTCCTCTTCAAACTCAACAACATTAGCACCCGCTTTCACCTTAAACCAACTGGTAGTACCAGCTCGTGTTGACTCCGCTGTATCCATCATTTTTTCTGCATCTAATTGCAATGCATTTAGCGCGCTTATAAGACTAGGGATATCGCTAGTGTACGAGATGTGGGTTTTTCGAGAGCGTAAGTAATTTCGCAACTCAGCACTAAATGCTAGAGTCCTTTGTCCTGCGAAACTTAGATCACCAGTATACATGGGTATAATCCCCCCATTATTCCCTACGGGCAAAGCTCTGGATCCTTTCGAGATATAAAGGATGTTTATGGGGCTAACTGTCATAGGTGTGCAGTTGAATCTCCCCCTTACACCCTCGGAAATCGTTGATCGATTACCCCTGCGAGGAAAATTTGTTACTTTCCCTAATAGCCCCAAATTCTCAAGGCCTCCAGTGAACATGCCGTGAAAAAGATACTGCCTTATACCATCCTTGTGCATTATTTCACCTCTCATTATCCATTTGCTTAAACCGCTGAATTTTACATAATGTTCTAACATTTTCACTCCATTAAAGGAAAAGGTGTTTTCTAGGCCACATGAAGGTAATTTTTGGAACACTCCCATGTAAAATTCCAGAGGGAAATAGAATCATCTGGAGCCTTTGTGAGATGTTATCAAGAGTACGTCACCTAATGATCTGAGAAGACCAGACCAATTATCTTTATTCAAAAGGAGAGCATCTGCAATCTTATCCGCCATTTCTAGATGAGACAAATTTTCTAAAAATGCCTTTCTGATCTTGTCGCTATATTTGGGCTGTGCAGCTAGCATTATTGCCAGAGTAAGAGGACCTAATCCTTTTAGCATCACAGTCTTTTTTTCTGGTGGGAAAGTTAACCCATGGAGCAATGCCGAGTGCTGATTTCCCAGGCCTATAGCCGATATAGAAGCAGTGGCACGTTGTCCCTCTACATTCCTTTTCCTGGACATACTTATTCTCTTGGGAATTATACCAGATGAGATTGTGTTCACACCCATTCTTACCTCCTCCAATGCTGACTTTAAGTTTGTTATCACCACCACCATGGGCATCATTATTTGAAAGTCTAATCTCTTATACAAATCCTATAGCTTCTTTTTTCAACGAAACTAGTTTTCCCAATATTGTTTTCTTTTCCTCTTCTTCTAATTTGTCAATTAAATTGTTTTTAATATCCTTTTCTATCTCTTGAATTTCTAACTTTTTTTCTTCTATTGTTTCAACAGTATATGGTCTACCTAGTGATTTCTTTGCGTTTATAATGATTTGTTCTAAAGGTTTTAAAGATTCCATATTATTCTAAATTATTTGCATTTGTTAAATCTCTTATTATTAACTTTATCAATTTCAATATTTTAATATCCAATATTACAACTAATGGTGTTACTATTATAACTATAATTATCCATCCTATATATTTATTGTATAAATTTCTTAACCAATTCATTTTTTTTTTTTTTGATTTTATATTTATTTATTTTTTTAAAAAAAAGAAAAAATGTCTTTCACTTTTATAAGATTCTCTATCTGGGTTTGAACCAATCTATTTACTTTATCTAGTCCTTCTTCTATTACGTTTAAACATTTATTTTTATCCACAGTACTAGCAAGTACACTATGGTTGTAAAAATTGATAGTGCAAGTACTATTGCTAATAGTATCTTGTTCATTTTGTACAGAATATATGCTGTTATTACTGATAATACATTTATTTCCTATTTTTCTCTTTTATTTTAATTTTTTTTTAAATTTTTTATTTCAGTTTTTAAGACGTTTATTTTTAACGATAATTTTTGTTTGTGTTGTACGTCATATCTAATCATATCTAGTTATACTCTAAGATCCTTTTTTTCTGTTGATTATTCCTCCTCTCGACTTGGTTGTATTTGGCACTGGAAAAATCGCTACTGGTGCTTCCTTCTGCTGTGGAGGTTTTATTCTTCTTGGTTTAGGTCCCGCGTTGAGGATTTCTGGCTTCTCCTCGGCACGTCCTTCTTCTAATAACCGAGCCCAGCGTGCTTCGGCTTCTTTTAAGCTTTTAAGGACTTCTTCCCAAGTTTCGCTCATTTAAAAAAAAATATAAAAGGGGGAAAAAAAAAAATATTTTAAATGTCCTAATAGACTCCAGCTAAGCTATGTATGCTGGTTCTATTGTCCTGGTGCTCTTGTAATCAGATTGTAGCAAATTTCTTTGCTGTTTTATCCGATTTAGAGCAGGATCGCCATGTAATGAAAAATTTACTAGACGGTCTTGTTGTGTTTATTGATCAAGATTAATTGATATTTATTTATTGAAAATTAACAGCTTATATACTAACATTGAGATTTTCTAGACGCTAAAATTAAAATCAATTTACAATTCATACTTATAATATTGTACCAGGCTTTCAAAATTTTTAGTCAGCATTATTTAACAATTTTACTGTTTCTATGTTTAAATACAATTTTGGAATTTGCAAACAATTCATTTTTCATACATTGAACTGTAGTGAGCAATGACTTTATTTTTCTAAAAGATTGGATTACACATTCTTAGTTTGAAATATTTTTGTTGTTAAAACTTGGAATTGAATTTTAGTACTGACCTATCTTAACATAGTGAAATTATACTAGTGAGTGGTGTTGTTTATAAATTTTGGTTTATTGACTTTTGTATAATTTTGTTTGTACTATTGTTTGGTTTAAGTTCATTGGTTTTTTGTTTGTTTGAAATTTTGTTTAAGTTTTGGTTTTTTGTTCGTTTGTAATTTTGTCATTTAGATCAAAGTGAAATCTGCTGATACACTACAGGATATTATCAAATAAACCAAAAACACTTGCAACGGACATGACAGATGGATTCATGCTTGATGGACCCTTTATTTCAAATGAACCAAATTTCGCAGCATACTGCCCTTTCTCGTTTTTAAGCCTCTTAAGATATTGGACAAAAGTATAGACATTTCCCGCCATTACAAGACTGGTATCCACATCAACAATTTTTTCATCAAAATCTACATTCACCATATCAAAGTATAAATTCTTCTTTTTCAGCTCGTCAGGTTCTGCCTCTATAGTCACCATGAGGTTCCTTATTAACTCAGACAGCTGTCCCTCTGCGCTTACTTCCACTTGCATACTTTGTTCAGTCATATTAACAATCTTTTAAATTGATGTGCTTGTTTCGCAGAGAAGAGCTATTGATGCTTCAAGATCTTCATCTGATGTAAGTATTCCGCATGTTGCATTAGCTGGATGTTATCCATGTATTCTTCCTGCTACAATTCAACCCAGTACTGTGCTTTGTAGAATTGGAAGCTTTTCAGACAACTTTATTTTTCCGATTGCCAGTAGCTAGGGGTAATGCTCTGCTCCTAGTAAGAGATCGATTTAGTTTGATTGGTCAAAATCGGGATATGTTAACATCAGGTTCTTCGCTCGTGGCCAGTCTTCAATATCAATGAACTGTGATGGTTAAGGCGCTATGATGCGAGGTAGGACGAGTGCCTCCAGGCGGGTTGAGAAGCCTATGAGTTGAGAGTGCAAAGATACATTTACGCGATGTTGAGTTTTGGTGTTATTGTAACCGATCCCATTGATGTTGATATACGATGGCTGTTTTGAAATGCGGAGCATTGTAATAGACGTTCTGTAATTAAGTTGACTTGAGAGCCTGAATCAAGCAAAGCGCGACATTTTTTCAATTCATCAATTTCGGTTCCTTCAGTTTTAATCTTTACCATTGCTGTGCTGAGTAGGACATATGTTGTTAGTGAAGCTGCGTCAGGTAACTGATTTGTTGCTGATTCTGAACCGCTCTCCTTTGTTCTGGTTTGGTAATTATTGTTTTCCAGATGCAGTAGTGAATTGTGTTTTTTCTTGCATTTTGTGCATTATCCTGGCATGCAGGATTTGGCAAAGTGCCCTGCTTTGAAACAGTTTACACAAAGCTTTTGGTTCTGATTGTAAGTAAGTCGCCTTGATGGAGATAATTCTTGGCAGCGATAACCTTTACATTGTTGAGTTGAGGCCGCAGATACGGATACCTTTGAGGGTTTCTCTTTGTAGCTCATTGCTTCCAGGGATTGAAAGCGCATTTCGAAAAACACCAAGAAATGTGTTATTTATGGGAGCTCTTTGGGGTTCACAATTTACCTCTCATATAGAACGTGTGTGCTTCGATCCAGTTTTTTGATTAATATGTGGAGGAGCATGGGGTCCCGAGATGCAGTATTGATTCCGATATTGTTTAAGGCGTGCAAACATTCCTGCATAGTGTCATATAATTGTTTTATCGATGACGCAGAATGTCCTGCATTGGGTTGATCCAATAGCTGTTGCAACATGGTTGTGACAATAATACGATGATAATGCCCTTGTAGTAGCCTCCAAGCAGTGGTGTAGTTATCTGCTGTAGCTGAAAGATGGCTAATTAATTTTTCAGCCTCCCCTCCCACATTTGCTTTAGATACCACATCCTTTGTGCCTTTGGGAGCTGTTGACTATCGACTAGTTGTGGGAACTTTACATAATCCCCACTGAATTTTGGAATTATGACTTTTGGCAGAGGAAGGACGTTTGGTTGCACGAACTCGCCACCTTGCTGTGGTCCTCGGGAAGACAGCTTTAAGTTTTGAATTATTAATTTTTCCAGTTCAATGTACGTTTCCATGTTGTACCCTTCTTGCAGTGGATCATCGCTGGCCTCCCAAATTGCGAAATGCAACTCTTGAATTTGTGCCCATAGTTTTTCTTTAAGCTGCATGTTTGTTACTGATGGTGGTTAGCCATTTGAGGGTTGCCATCATGATGTTTTGCCTTCTTACCAATGAATTACAGTTTGTAAATGCGCTACCTTCAGATGTTGCTGATCTAGGTGGTGGTAAAGAAGCACTCATGATCATCTGTTGATCAGTGTCCGTTGTTGACGCCTTCGGAGCTTTTACCATAGCTGCTTCAAATATTTTGTAAGAATCGATATTTTATCGTCATAACCTTCAGTGAAATATTCGTGGTCTAGTGGCTGCAGCTCGAGGCATCGTATTTTGTTGTCGCCGATTTCAAACTCCGCCCATGCTACATCCAGTCGTCTGAGGTGCTCTTCATAGTAATGCCAGGTTTTCCTTGAAGTATAATCCTTTTTGAAGTTCCTGATGCTGTTTTGTATAGCACCTATTAATTATAGCACCAGCTCCTTAAGGATATCGTCACCAATGATGCCACGGAATTTAGATTGGGAAGTATATAAAATGTGACAATAGAGTTTATTCCTGCTGATTTGAAAAATCTTCCTTCGGTTTTTTTTTTTATTAATTTTTATGATTCCGGCAGCTGTTCTCACGGAAAATGGTATTTCTAGTTGGGTGCCAGTTCGACATATGTGGGAGCCCACGAAATTTTTATTTTTATTCTAGGTATGGAACGCTGGAAGAGAGGCTCCGGTCATAAAATTTACTTCAGGGGACACGTGACGATACTTACCTCAGTATAGTTACTATCATTAACTGTAATTTCATTAGGAGGATAACCGGCTTCTAAATAGGTATTGAATAGTCTTTGTTGTTTAAACGGGTTACCAATGGTTTCAGACCTAGCATTTCGTTTAAAGGCTGAAGGTCTGTTCATATAGTTTACATTTCTAGACTGCACGGACCTGTCTACATCCATTCTTTCCGCAGGTTTTGGTCCCAGTGGTCTTGGTGGAAGTGTTGAAGCAAATGAAAATGTATACCTTGGTCTGAAATTGTTATGAGCACTGTTAGTGGAATGGTTATGGAATACCCTAGGAGGTATTTGGGGCCTCACTCCTATACCCGGCATCACATTATTTGGCACTGTTATTTGGTTACGACCAATAGGATGTAGCTTAGTATTTCTTATATTAAGATTTTGCATCCAAAGGCATGCGCTATTTGCTTCAGGTAGGGTTTTAGGTCTCTGAATTATTAAAAGCCTAGAGAGTTCGCCATTTAGACCCCTAAAGAACACATCTAACGATTTGTTCCTGTATGTTTCCACTAGCGCCTCAACGGTATCTTTAGAATAATTTTCCATTTTAATTTGTTTATAATTAGGGAAAACTGATAATTAACGGCCGCGTAAAACTCATCTACTCTTGAATTTCCTTGCGTTAGTTGGTGTTCAAGAGTCCTTATGTCCCTTTTGTCGGCGTAATGCAAGGACAGACATTCCTTGATTTTTACCGCAGCTGTTGTCAAATATACTGTAGGAAACTAGTGCAGTATCGGCACTCCCTCTCACTTTTTGCCTTATACTCTGAAGTATAGCCCTATATATCGGTTTCGTCCGCACAATACCATAGTCAGTCAATGTGGACTCTAAGCTGTGTATCCAGGATACGATTTCATATAAAAAATCAATTTTCTAAGTAATATATGGAATTTTGGTAGTGATTACAGATTTTGATCCTTTTGGCTCTAGGACCTCTAATTAACGAAATAAATGAGATTTTATGTTTTCATATAAAAAATCAATTTTCTATGTAAAATATGGAATTTTGGTAGTGATTTCAGATTTCGATCCTTTTGGCTCTAGGACCTCTAATTAACGAAATAAATGAGATTTTATGTTTTCATATAAAAAATCAATTTTCTAAGTAAAATATGGAATTTTGGTAGTGATTTCAGATTTTGATCCTTTTGGCTCTAGGACCTCTAATTAACGAAATAAATGAGATTTTATGTTTTCATATAAAAAATCAATTTTCTAAGTAAAATATGGAATTTTGGTAGTGATTTCAGATTTTGATCCTTTTGGCTCTAGGACCTCTAATTAACGAAATAAATGAGATTTTATGTTTTCATATAAAAAATCAATTTTCTAAGTAAAATATGGAATTTTGGTAGTGATTACAGATTTCGATCCTTTTATCTCTAGGACCTCTAATTAACGAAATAAATGAGATTTTATGTTTTCATATAAAAAATCAATTTTCTAAGTAAAATATGGAATTTTGGTAGTGATTACAGATTTCGATCCTTTTAGCTCTAGGACCTCTAATTAACGAAATAAATGAGATTTTATGTTTTCACATAAAAAATCAATTTTCTAAGTAAAATATGGAATTTTGGTAGTGATTACAGATTTCGATCCTTTTAGCTCTAGGACCTCTAATTAACGCAATAAATGAGATTTTATGATTTCATACAAAAAATAAATTTTCTAAGTAAAATATGGAATTTTGGTAGTGATAACAGATTTCGATCCTTTTAGCTCTAGGACCTCTAATTAACGCAATAAATGAGATTTTATGATTTCATATAAAAAATAAATTTTCTAAGTAAAATATGGAATTTGGTAGTGATAACAGATTTCGATCCTTTTAGCTCTAGGACCTCTAATTAACGAAATAAATGAGATTTTATGTTTTCATATAAAAAACCAATTTTCTAAGTAAAATATGGAATTTTGGTAGTGATTACAGATTTCGATCCTTTTAGCTCTAGGACCTATAATTAACGAAATAAATGAGATTTTATGTTTTCATATAAAAAATCAATTTTCTAAGTAAAATATGGAATTTTGGTAGTGATTACAGATTTCGATCCTTTTAGCTCTAGGACCTCTAATTAACGAAATAAATGAGATTTTATGTTTTCATATAAAAAACCAATTTTCTAAGTAAAATATGGAATTTTGGTAGTGATTACAGATTTCGATCCTTTTAGCTCTAGGACCTATAATTAACGAAATAAATGAGATTTTATGTTTTCATATAAAAAATCAATTTTCTAAGTAAAATATGGAATTTTGGTAGTGATTACAGATTTCGATCCTTTTAGCTCTAGGACCTCTAATTAACGAAATAAATGAGATTTTATGTTTTCATATAAAAAATCAATTTTCTAAGTAAAATATGGAATTTTGGTAGTGATTACAGATTTCGATCCTTTTAGCTCTAGGACCTCTAATTAACGAAATAAATGAGATTTTATGTTTTCATATAAAAAATCAATTTTCTAAGTAAAATATGGAATTTTGGTAGTGATTACAGATTTCGATCCTTTTAGCTCTAGGACCTCTAATTAACGAAATAAATGAGATTTTATGTTTTCATATAAAAAATCAATTTTCTAAGTAAAATATGGAATTTTGGTAGTGATTACAGATTTCGATCCTTTTAGCTCTAGGACCTCTAATTAACGCAATAAATGAGATTTTATGATTTCATATAAAAAATAAATTTTCTAAGTAAAATATGGAATTTTGGTAGTGATAACAGATTTCGATCCTTTTAGCTCTAGGACCTCTAATTAACGAAATAAATGAGATTTTATGTTTTCATATAAAAAATCAATTTTCTAAGTAAAATATGGAATTTTGGTAGTGATTACAGATTTCGATCCTTTTAGCTCTAGGACCTCTAATTAACGAAATAAATGAGATTTTATGTTTTCATATAAAAAATCAATTTTCTAAGTAAAATATGGAATTTTGGTAGTGATTACAGATTTCGATCCTTTTAGCTCTAGGACCTCTAATTAACGAAATAAATGAGATTTTATGTTTTCATATAAAAAATCAATTTTCTAAGTAAAATATGGAATTTTGGTAGTGATTACAGATTTCGATCCTTTTAGCTCTAGGACCTCTAATTAACGAAATAAATGAGATTTTATGTTTTCATATAAAAAATCAATTTTCTAAGCAAAATATGGAATTTTGGTAGTGATTACAGATTTCGATCCTTTTAGCTCTAGGACCTCTAATTAACGAAATAAATGAGATTTTATGTTTTCATATAAAAAATCAATTTTCTAAGTAAAATATGGAATTTTGGTAGTGATTACAGATTTCGATCCTTTTAGCTCTAGGACCTCTAATTAACGAAATAAATGAGATTTTATGTTTTCATATAAAAAATCAATTTTCTAAGTAAAATATGGAATTTTGGTAGTGATTACAGATTTCGATCCTTTTAGCTCTAGGACCTCTAATTAACGAAATAAATGAGATTTTATGTTTTCATATAAAAAATCAATTTTCTAAGTAAAATATGGAATTTTGGTAGTGATAACAGATTTCGATCCTTTTAGCTCTAGGACCTCTAATTAACGAAATAAATGAGATTTTATGTTTTCATATAAAAAATCAATTTTCTAAGTAAAATATGGAATTTTGGTAGTGATTACAGATTTCGATCCTTTTAGCTCTAGGACCTCTAATTAACGAAATAAATGAGATTTTATGTTTTCATATAAAAAATCAATTTTCTAAGCAAAATATGGAATTTTGGTAGTGATTACAGATTTCGATCCTTTTAGCTCTAGGACCTCTAATTAACGAAATAAATGAGATTTTATGTTTTCATATAAAAAATCAATTTTCTAAGTAAAATATGGAATTTTGGTAGTGATTACAGATTTCGATCCTTTTAGCTCTAGGACCTCTAATTAACGAAATAAATGAGATTTTATGTTTTCATATAAAAAATCAATTTTCTAAGTAAAATATGGAATTTTGGTAGTGATTACAGATTTCGATCCTTTTAGCTCTAGGACCTCTAATTAACGAAATAAATGAGATTTTATGTTTTCATATAAAAAATCAATTTTCTAAGTAAAATATGGAATTTTGGTAGTGATTACAGATTTCGATCCTTTTAGCTCTAGGACCTCTAATTAACGAAATAAATGAGATTTTATGATTTCATATAAAAAATCAATTTTCTAAGTATAATATGGAATTTTGGTAGTGATAACAGATTTCGATCCTTTTAGCTCTAGGACCTCTAATTAACGAAATAAATGAGATTTTATGTTTTCATATAAAAAATCAATTTTCTAAGTAAAATATGGAATTTTGGTAGTGATTACAGATTTCGATCCTTTTAGCTCTAGGACCTCTAATTAACGAAATAAATGAGATTTTATGTTTTCATATAAAAAATCAATTTTCTAAGTAAAATATGGAATTTTGGTAGTGATTACAGATTTCGATCCTTTTAGCTCTAGGACCTCTAATTAACGAAATAAATGAGATTTTATGATTTCATATAAAAAATCAATTTTCTAAGTATAATATGGAATTTTGGTAGTGATAACAGATTTCGATCCTTTTAGCTCTAGGACCTCTAATTAACGAAATAAATGAGATTTTATGTTTCATATAAAAAATCAATTTTCTAAGTAAAATATGGAATTTTGGTAGTGATTACAGATTTCGATCCTTTTAGCTCTAGGACCTCTAATTAACGAAATAAATGAGATTTTATGTTTTCATATAAAAAATCAATTTTCTAAGTAAAATATGGAATTTTGGTAGTGATTACAGATTTCGATCCTTTTAGCTCTAGGACCTCTAATTAACGAAATAAATGAGATTTTATGTTTTCATATAATAATACCTAATACCTTCTTCTGCAAATCTTCCATTTTTGGGCACAACAAAGCACAAGGTACTTACAAACAAGCAAACGCGAGGTCAAACAATCAATAAAATGGAGATATTCCAAAAAACAAAATAATATAAAGTATCTTAAATCCAAGCACTTACCCTTGAATGTGGTTTCAATTCTAGGATTATTTTATTGGTTATTATTAATTTTACGTACTACAAAACGTTGGCGTACATGTGATTTTCGCTTTTGAATTGTTCTAAAACGAAACGAACGAAATTTTTATTAATCTATAAATATATAGTTTTTCACTATGGTTTGGCATGTGGACTAGGTTAAATTCCGATACATTTTAATTTTTGGTAGAATTTTTGCACCTCAATTCTTGTGCTTAACTTCTTCACTAAAAATTTTATTTTTGCACTGTATTTGGTTTACTTTTACAATTTTATTCTTAAAAAAAATTTCTTATGAAGTATTTATGGAAATAAAATTTCATAATTTTTAACTTTGTTATTTTTGTATGATATTTACAAAATAATTTCTTTTTTACAATTTTCTAGTTATACTTTTTAATTGATTACTTACTATTCTTTCCTTTTATAATATTCAAAGAAATTACACTTTTATGGAATAATTTCCTGGATATAATTTTTAACTCATTATTTAACATTCTTTCCTTTTATAATATTCAAAGAAATAACACTTTCATAATTTTCCATTTCCTTGCCTTTATAATTTTCCAAAATAATTATATTTTTATTAAGCTTTTCCTATTAAGGAATTTTTCACATTAGTGCTTAATTTTTATTGTTTTATAATTTTTATAATTAAGTTATAGCCATGGATGGAGGATCGTGTTATCCTTTTTGAACAGTATATAAAAAATACTGCCGTACTGAGGCACGATGGGTCTCAACCTGTGAACCTTTTCAACCTTTACCCATCCCCACTCAGTAGTGCAGGTTCTTAAGTTAAATGCAACTTGTAAGGATGTTTTTTCGGAGCGCACTTTAGCCCTTTGTACTCTATTCAATTAAGGAAAAGGATGTTTGGAAGGAAGGTGACAAATTTTCCTAAAGGACTTAATTATTGTTTATTGTTTTTACGCACTGGAGGGCCTGATTTCAGGATCGCAGCACGCTGGGCTTCCTAAGAACCCATATTGGTCACTTTTTATCTTTTTTATTGCACTTTTACATAACTAACACACAATATGCACAATAAATTTTATTAAAAAATGTTTTGATTTAATTCTTCACATTTCTTCAAATAAATTTTTTTCAAATAACTAACTGCGAAACTTATCCTTCGCGAGCCAAACCGTTTTATTTAATGGCGCCAGTTAAAACAACCTTTCGGTTGTTAGTAAAAAAATAAGGGCTGGGTCGCTCACGGGACCTAACTCACCTTTTTGTAAAACACCGATTTAAATTATTAAAAATGATTTATTATGATCGCGTCCTAGAATTAAACTGAACTTATGATTTTTGTATCAATTAATATAAACTTAACTTGAGGGCTGTAAGGACGTTAACTTGCATGTCTTACATATCATATCATTTTTATTGTTAACCATTTGGTTGTCAGACAGAGTTTGAAGGCTTCCAAAGTTGAGGTGGCCAAACCTGTTGTGTCATACCGTGTTATCATTCTTTACAGCGCATACTTTTTCAATTGTGTTTTCGTTTTCTGCAACAAACATGTTGTCGTTACGAAGAGCATTAAGTATGACAGTTCCGTCTGATCTTTTAAATACAGCGCTCTCTGCGTCAAACAAAACCACAGTCAACTGCTTTGTTGGCAGAAATAAAGTTTTCCTGTAATTCAGAAGAAAGCAAAACATTTTGCAGCAAAATTTTTCGAAATGTATTGCAACGTCACCTTTACAACTGGCTGTAATAAATGTGTTGCCAGCCAACGCGATTATTTCATCATGATCGAGTTAAGAAACTTTATTTTTTTGGTTTTATAAATATTAACTGCAAGATACTAACGTATCTTGAAGCGTTCTTTATTATTAGAGTTTTACTTAACCCTTTCAGACCCACACAACACACTTGTTGCTATGTTAATCTGTCGGAGTTAATTCATTTTTTATTAAAAACGGACAAATACACATCAGCTGGTCTTATTTGGGCCACCCTGTAGTTTCGGGGAATTTGAAATATTTCCTCTTCTCTGTGTCTCGTTGAAATGTACGCCAAACACCTTTATATAACTTTAGTCCACACAACATTTGCCAACGTGCTACGAAGTCATACTGTTTGTGGTGAGCCCCGTGTTTCAAAATTGGAATGAAGGAAACATTTTTATAATTATGCTACTCATTGTAATGTTGCAATTTGTAAAATAGTGGGATATAGCTCCAAAACAATTTAGGATTTTGAATTTTATCTAAGTTTTCACCATCCCACGACAGTTTATCTTTCAATAGTTGTAGTAATTCTTCATCAGGCTCTTCTTTGCTACTCGACTGAAAAAGATATGATAACGTACGATAAACTTTTTTCTTGTCGGCCTCAAATTTGAAAAATTTACGGATCAGGAACATATTGCGGCTTCTGCTTTTTCATCAGTGGATAGTACACTCAAAAGAAAAATCAATCCAAACGTACTCAAATCAATCCGAAGCGGTATTGATAGTACGGTAAGTACGGATTTTATTGAATCAAGTACAGAAAGATTGATTCAAGTACGGATTTGTAATTCCAAAATACTTAAATTATCCATATACAATCCCGATATCGTACTTGAAGTAATCCGAAAAGAAGATTGATTTAAGTAAATCTAAGATTGAATCAATCTCAAAATGCTCTTGATTCAAGAATTATAAAATTTATTTAATTTTGCACCTGAAAACAAGGTTTTCAAATAAAAAAAAACATGATTTTTATTTTATAAATTATACCAGATCAGCCGCTTTTGCGTGTGATAATTTTGACCAAGATTGAAAAATCTTGAAGTTGTCTAATTCTAGTAAATCTCGTCTGCGTTTTAGAAATGTTTGTCGCCACTTAGAGCACACATCATCCCAATCTGCTGAGTCCCTATTCAAGCTAGCTTGAAGCACTGCAGCAATTGTTGTGTCGATTTCAGTTAAATCTACTGTAACAGATTTTGAGAGTCTGACTTCTTCTTCTTGACTTATACTTGATGAATCCCCGTATTTAAGCCGTTTGGCTCTATGGTTTGTATACTTACAATACAATTTGCCAGGAGGACTTCCTTTTTTACTTCTCGAAATATAATAAATGTCCTAAAATCGAACCATATACATACAAGTTAATTACATTGGTTATTATTTGTTTAAAAAAATATATTTTTTATTTTATTTTTTTATTTATATTTATTTCATTTTATTATTTCATATTAAAGATTATTATTATTAAAGTTTATTATAATCTTAATATTAAGAATTTATTATTATTTAAATGTTTATTATTTATTTAAGCCATCTCAGGGACCCGCTTGTTAGGCTGGCGTATGATCAGGCTGAGCTAATTGTTATTCTTAACTGAACTTTAATTAGAACTTTTAATTGGCAAGAAGCATAATTTTGTCCGCAGTCGCGTTGCAGTTTTAATAAAAAAAATGCAATCACGTTGTCAAAGTTAAAAACAACGGTTTAGTGTTACATATAAAAATTTATTAAAATAATTTTCGTTCACACTGCGTCAGCATAAAATACGTTGCGCGTGTAGCTTAAATCGTGGGAAAGTAAATAAATTTGAAAAATAAAAATTAAGGAATGTGACATCACACCTTAACTTACATATGTAATGCATAAAAAAAATATATTAAATTTAAATATTTCTTTTTCCAAAAGAAAAGCACAAACATTTTCTTTTAACAAATGTGGGAAGTCTGTTATTCTAATGTTTATAGGTTGCTTCTTCAATAATAATTTGTATAAGAGTATTTCTTTGATTGGTAGTTAAGTTCTTATTTTTGTACTCTAACAAAGACCTCCCACTAAGTGATTGCTGTAATATTGTGACCAAACTCTAATAAGGGACTATAAAAATTTTGTAGTTGTAACAATAATTAGCAGCTGACTTGAATTTTACCTGATTTAAAACTGTTTTTCCTTGAAAGTCTTCCTTTTC
Organism: Pollenia labialis; assembly: GCA_949318255.1. Lineage (NCBI taxonomy): Eukaryota > Metazoa > Arthropoda > Insecta > Diptera > Polleniidae > Pollenia > Pollenia labialis. The sequence goes on along the minus strand of OX439139.1, from coordinate 144,505,270 downwards.
TGTTAACCAGTTATCGACTTTTGATTGAGCAGATATCGTTTCGTCATCTATTCCAAACTACCCGTTCATAGGATAAGTAAATAAAATACATAAAAATTACATGTGTATATTTTCAGTACTACCTGTAGTTTTTTCCACTTGAAAAGCTTTTCTCGAAATTCCATTCGAAGACCAAGAGGTGGTATTGCTTCTTTTACGTCGTCGTGTTGCATGTATTGCAAACTGTTGAATGTTACCTGAGCAGCTGAACATGTAGAATAATAAAAGACTCATGAGAAACGCATAAAGGTTAAATAGTAGCTAAGAAAATTCTAAATAAGATTTTATTTAAAAAATTTAATAATATAAAGCAAAACAAGTAAGAAAACAAACCTTCTTTACCGTAATCTGGAATTGAAAATGACTTAATTACCTTATTTGGCTAACTTATTTTTTAAAAGGCAAAGCAAATGATTACGATTATGGTAGACTTAAGTTATTTATACCAAGAGGAAGAAAAAAAATTTATTAAGCACTATCAAAAACTCATAATGCATTTTTTTAACCTTAAGACCTTTGTGTCTAGGATAACTCGAGTTATGTTTTAGGATTTTTCCTAAAATAAAAAAAAATTATAGACTTTTGTCTTTTGGCTGTATTTTAACAACTGCTTTATTTTTTAATTTTCAGTTTCTTAAATGCTAATTACAAATTCAAATTTAGCTTATATAATAAATATATTCTTAAAAGTTAAGTGAAATTTTATTAAGAGCACAAAACAAATATTTCTTGGAATCTTGTCTGTTGTGCAGGTATTTCACCTGCATATGAATGACGTCATTTTGTTAGGAAAATGTTTTTTAATTTTTGTTATTTCTTGCTGCAATTGTAGTGGGGAAATCAGTAAAGGGCTGATTTGGCCATGCCTTGCACCAGTTAATGTATCAAATATGTCAGCTTCTAACCTTTCTAAGTCTGATGATAGCAAGGCTAGCTGGGGTGACAGCGATGTGTAGGTTTCTAGTACATTGATTTGTTTCTCAACATTCGTAATTTCCTTTGATATCATATTAGCTTCAGCTTGAAGCTGGTTGAATTTAATTACTATTGTTTGTGTTGCTTTCTTGAGGATATTGATAGTAGTATCAATGATTGACGTTTGATTTTGAATCATTTCTGACAAAGCAATGTCGTTGTTGTTGAGTTGCTTAATTACCTTTGAGACGTCGTTAGCGTAATCACTTTCTGGAACACCGAATAATTTATTTGCAATATTTCCAATTACATCAAATGCTCCTATAGTTCTTCGTCTTTTTATTAACTTTGTCTCTTGAAGTTCAAAGTTTATATGTATTTGTAAAATGCTTGTCCAGTTCGGTGCACATATTTGATTGTTGAAGAAGTGGGCAGAGTTTTTCGAGAAGTGTTGTTCCATTTTGAAAGATTTGTAATTCGGTTTGAATTGGTGATAAGTTGAAAAACGTAATGATTTCCCATTCTCCAACCACACGATTCACCGTACCAATTCCTTCGAAATAAATTCCTGGTTTATTTGGAAACTAAACTGTTGAAGGGTTATTGGTGTTGCCAAGATTATAGGAAATAAAACCAGTAATATGGTTGCTATTGATAGTAGTGATGATGCTGATGACATTTTCTGACGTTTTTTTTGGCACTATAACTTCTTTGCGTGGTTCTGAGTCTGTAACGTTTGTTCCTGCTGTAGTGTCCTCTTTGTGTTTAATACAGTTGATTGATCCTGCTGTTGGCAATCGAGCTAGTAAATGCACGGAGCGCTTACAAATTCCCCTAGATGTTTTAACGTCTGCAACTCGAATCCGTCCATCATTACCTCTGTAAACCTTGTGAACTCTTCCAATCGGCCAATTCATAGTGGTTATCGTATTTAACAATGACCACATCGTGTTCCTTAAGATTTTCAGATTCGGTTTTCCATTTATGTTCGGTATCTATTAGGGCTTTGTATTTCTTTCCACTAATGGTTATCTCTATGATGGGTAAAAAATCGGAGGTTGAGTCTGTCTGAATTGGTTTGTTTCTCCATTGTTAGGTTCCGTTTGGTCTTGATAATTATTCATTTGTAGATTGTCTACTTCGATCGGTTCGTTTTGGTTTTGCCTAGGTTGATTCCAGTGACTTTGGCTGGAATTTGGCCTAGGGTTTCCTACCTGTGGGAACCTTTGACAATGATTCAATTGCAGATTGTCTACTTCCATCGGTTCGTTTTGGCTTTGCCTCGGTTGATTCCAGGGATTTTGGCCTAGGGTTTCCTACCTGAGAGCCCCTCTGGAAGTTACCTAAATTTGTAGTGTTATCCCAATATTGGTTTCTATATCTTCCTGAATTATTATAATTAATGTTTTTATTATTATTTTTAGGATTTCTTTCTTGGGTATATTGCCAGTTATTTTTAAAGTTATTCTGTCCTTGTTCATTTTTATTATTTTGATTTCAATTGTCATTAAAATTCCTTGGTCCTTTATATTTCTTGTATTCGAACCTAATGCACGTATCTTCAAACCTTCGCCTGGTCATTATGTCTATTATATTTCCTAAGTTTCGTTCGTCATAGATTTTGTCCAGCACTCTTCCTTGCGTCATCTCTTTTATCGTGTTAACTAATAGACTGTCAACGTTCGTTAGGTTAATGCAATGGTCACCGCGATAATATGCAATTAATTCGTCCGTCTTGTATTTAATGCTTTGGATTTCTATGGCTAATTCACTTACGGTATTTATCTTCAGATTGCTGATCCTTTTGTATATCTGGTGCGGTTCCGTATCCAGTCTGTACCTCAATCTTAGCAATTTCTTAATCAACTGCCAGTTGTCTGGTGTAGGTAGGTTAATCACTACATCCTTTGCTTGTCCTTGAATCGTCCGGTAAAATATCATCCTTACGGCTTCTTTTCGTAACTCTTCATTGTTGATTTTTGACAGCAGGTACTCTACACTGCTAAAAAGCTATTTACGGTTACTTCTCCGGTTCCTGTAAACGTTGGTAAGTAGTTGATTGTTTTTACAAGATTTTGCATTGCATTGTTGTCTCTCCTACTGCAGGTAAATGTTTGATTAGATTTTTGGCTTCTCCTTGTAGCGATGTGGTTAGGTAGTGCATTTTCTTTGTTTCGCTTATGTGTGTGTTGTGGACAAGCTCGGAGAATATATCCTTGAATTCCATCCATCGTTGATAATTTCTATCAAAAATTGGCAATTTTATTTTTGGGAGAATAACCTCGATGTCCACTGTTGCTGTGGTCCGTTGAGGAGGGAAAGGTGGATCCGAATGCATGTGTTTTTGGAGCTCAATCATGGCTGCTTCTGGCCTTTCTTTAAGCTGATAAAATGTTTGAATATTGTAAACTTCTAATTGATCATCGTCTGTTAATTCCCATAAAGCTGCGTTGTTGTTTGCTAGATCTACCATGTATTTTTCGATGATACTTGATGTCGTTCTGCCATTACTTCATCTACATTTCGGATTAGTGCCTTCATTAAGGCTCGCTGATTCCGAAGGATTTTTCGCATTTCGGGGGATATCTGGGTCTGATTGAACGTTGGCCGTTGATGTTCTTTGGACGTATGAGCTTCGTCACCTAGTTTCAGCGACTGCATTGCTCCTTGCTCGAACAATTTCGTATGTTTGACTATTATTTGCGTGATTCTTTTGTTGTAGTCTGCCACCAGGTAGTCGGCATCGAGGGGTTTGTCCTTCATTGCTGTAATCATTTCATAATTTTTCTGGAACTCCTCCGCTAGTTCTACCAATTTATCCAGTCTTTTGGAAAAATATTCAGGAGTTTTGCGATCCTTGGGATCCTTTGCAAAATTCCTTGCCAGTGTTTCAATTTGATTGCCCAATTGGAGCTGTTTGCTCACCAACTCTTCAAATTCCATTTTCCGTAATATGACTCAATGGTCGTGGTAACCAAATAGTTAAATTTGTTGAATGAAGAATGTTACGTGCTTCTGAGATGATCCTGTGCCAAGTTACAGGACTGTTGTGCTCACCAAATGTTTGAGTTTGGTGAATGAAGACTGTTGCGTGCTTCTGAATTGATCCTGTGCCAAGTTACAGGACTGCTGTGGTCAGCAATTGACAATCACGTCGGGGTCACCAAATGGTACGACTTGTTATTAACACAATCGTGAGCCGCCGGTACTTGAACCGTAACTCCTGTAAGTTTTTGATTCGTTAATAATTTAAGCCGCCGGCACTTGAACCGTGACTCTTTATTTTAATCAAAAAGAGAAAAAAAAGATTATTTTTGTGTGATTGTCAATTTTATTCTGACGACTTTCTGTACATTTGTTCCTGCTTAAATACTTTAGTTTTACGAATAGTAATAATTTAATCATCATACTACATGCACTCCAGCTGCACCACCACATGCTTTGCCACTAGGATGTTTTGTATCGTAGGTAGAGTGACCTTGTATTCGAAAACAGTTTTTTTTTAGTGTAAAGTGTGTTTCAGAAACCAGCAATATGTCAATAGACTGAGACTTAAGAAAACTTTCTACTTCTATCTTGTGTTGGCTTAAGCCGTTTGCATTCCAATAACATTTTCCTATCTTGTTCATTTTTTATAGGCGAATGCTTGAAGTAGCATACCCTGGTTTCTTAACAGTTCCTGCATCATGACTTGCATATTTGATATAAAGCTGTTCACCTTAACCTAAAAACCTATCAATGTGACAATTAATACTAATATTAATAACGTAATACAACATTTTTCATTTTTATTTATCAAAAATACTTTTATAATGCTTATCTGCCCACTTTATCAGGAGTCTCATTTCTAAAAGAGTCTTGTTCATGTCATAATAATCTTCTATTGTCGGAGTTCCTTCTATACCAACAATTTTCCAAATATTAGCTAATAACTCCACTTTTTTTTCTGGGCTCGTTTCAGGTGGTTCTTGGTAACCCCAGTTTACCGAATTTCTTCTTCTAACTTTATTTTTCCTATTCTCCATTTTTTTTTGTATTCTATTTTTTTTTTTTTTTTTAATAATGTTTTTTTTATTTTGATTATATTATTGTTTTAGAATAACGTTTCTAACATTAGCATTACTGTCTTAAAGAATAATACGAAAATTAATTCACATAGTATGATTTGTATTAGTGTCTGTGTCATAATCTTTTAAATTTTCATTTTCTTTTTGTCTGTTCTTGTCTTTTTTAAAATTTTTATTTTTTTCTTAGTTTCTTCTTCTATCTTATTTTGGCCTTCTTGGTTTTGGTCCTCTGAACAGGATGGCTGGCTTTTCTTCTTTACACCCTTCCTTCAGTAGACGAGTCCAACGTTCTTCGGCTTCCTTTAGCCTTGCTAGGATTTCCTCCCACGTCTCGGTCGTAAGACGGATTTTTGCTTGGTAATGCGAGCAAAAAGAAAATATTTATGTTCCTGATTCAATAGATCCCGACTAAGCGTTAGCTATGTGGGGCAGGATCTATTTCCTTATTTTAATTTTAAGCACCAGAGAATAAGCAAATTTGCTATATAGTCCTCTTGGTTTGCTATGTAGAATTAAAATAAGGTTTAGGCAGGATCGCCATGTAATGTTTTTATATAACGATAAATAAAACACTAGCGAAGGCCCTGATTGATGGTTAATTCTTGATCTTTATTTACAAATTGTATTTGCTTAAATACTACTTATGAGAATAAAACTTAACCTAATATTGAGTGACTTTACCAAAAGTTCACTCAATCACTTATTTTAGTACTTACATTAACTTACATACAAATGATACGGTATTGTATCAGGCACACAGAATTCGTTGAGTTACTTTACCAATTTGTATTTCCTTAATTATTATTTAGAGCGGTGTCCAGTGTATTAAAGAATTTATACGTATGCAGGAACTTGTTAGATCAGCATAAATGTATCGTTGTACATTGAACTACAGTTGTCGAATTTGTTATCAACATGAATAAACGAACGTTGACCGTTGTTTGTTTAAAATATCGAATTACAAAAAAAGAATTTATAATTGTGACAACGAAAAACAATTCAGTTATGTTACTGACCCAACTTAATAATAATATTTGTTTGTTTTCTTGCAAGAATGTATTAACACTACATTTAGAATGAATTGTAAATTAAACGTATGGATACACTACATTGTATACTGACTTTGCCTTGTAGCCTTAGTTTTCTATAAATTAAAACAAGACGAGTTTAAATTAATTTTTAAAAAAGCGTGTTGCTTCTGCAACACGTGTGTTTGTCTTTATTTATTTAATTGAAATGCAAAGAAATAAAGTAAAAGCTTAGATTATATTCTAAAAATATTGTCGCTGCTGCCGTTGTGCATTTGTCGTCCGCATGTGCTGTAAGTTGACACTTTTGTTTACCTCATTTCCAATTTCACAATTGTTTGGTTCCCACATTCAAACTCCTGACGCGTTGTCAGCATTTATGACTGATGGAATGTGGGAACTTTATTTTTATTTTTTTTTTTTAACTTATTATGTATTTGTTAACTTATAGCATTTGCTATTTCACTTGTTGGAACGTTGCTTTCAATGCCTTTTATGACGATTGATAAACGTTTTGCGCTTTTAAGCTAATGGGTATAATTATTTTTATTTTCTAAATCAAGATACGGAAATTTGTTTCCGTAAATGTCTGAATTTTCGTTTCAAGAACGTTTCCTCTGCGCGGAGATTCTACAAAAAAGTTGTCTTTTCTGACTGTTGCTGTTAAGGAGTTCACTAGAACGTTGGAGTTTTGTGCACGTAGGAAAATTGCTGGGGGTTTGTGCTGTTTAACAGTTTCGACTGCATCTTCTTCGACGTCTAACTAACGCTAATAAAGAAAAACTATTTTGGCTAATTGTTTGAGTAGTGCCTGTTTGTTTTGGAGTGGGATTATTTTTGGAGGAGTGGGGGCTACGCATTCGCTTTAATATTGTAAAGTATCGATCAATACCTTTCAATGTGTTTTCGCTACCTTTTGCGGAATCTATTTTAATTGTTTTAGGTATAGCATTCTTTGAGGCGACTATTACCAACGTATTTGAAGTAGCATCATTTTCTTGTATGTCCGATGAAAAATAATTTTTTAGAGTACCACTTGTTTACTCGTTATAATTGTTAGTTTGTATGCCTGAATCAAAGAAACAATATTGCGCATTGCGCAGGTCCGTTATTTTTGTGTGTGACGAAACAATAGAGTTTGTGTATGTGCATTTGTGTGTGTCCTACATTTTTTACAACAAACACTCATAATAAGTCTATGATGACGAAGATGCGTAGTAAAATTTTTTTTGTACGGCTGAGTGCGCAATCTTGTTTTTTTGATTCATGGTTTGTATGGTAGTTTTGTTTGTATTAGTGGGAGTACTTATGAGAGAGTTACATACCGATGAAGTTGAGATTGTTGTTGTTTATGTATAAATATGAGAATAATAAATAATAATCTTTAGTATTTATCAGCCCAAACCCACGAATTTGGACTGTACTAAATTTCGGTTTTTGGGTAGTTTTCAAGCACTTGGAACTAGAAAACTTTTATGTGTTTAGTTAATCTTCAAGCACTTGGAACTTGAATAATTAAACAATTTAAGTAATTTAAATTTAAACTTCTACCTTTATTAAATTTATTGTGATATTTATACTTATACTAAATACAAATTTTGCTGACTTAACTAATTAATGAATTAAAATTTATGCTATTTTGGCGAATCAATAAAAGTGTAATTTACGTTAATTATCCAATCAAATTAAAGGAATTATGATGCAACATTTAGGGTATTCAATCAATGTTGCTTTCAATTAAGGGTATTCACGATGTAGTAACTACTAAATAATAATTTATGAACTACTTGGGAAAAGGTGACTACGAACATGCTCCGCCGCGTTGAACCACTGTTCAGGTGAGTTGAAGTTGGGGCTGATAATAGCAGAGTTAGACATCCAGGATGAATCTATGCACTTGATGTCGTGGCATTGGTGTTTGAGTGTTACCTTGTAGTTCGATGTTTTCTTGGATGATCTCGGTGGGTGTGGGTTTAATTGCGTTACATCTGCCCTAACATCGACTCAGTAATATGACAAGGGTTAACAAACTGAGAGAGAGTGCTAAGTATACAACTGCGTCATTGTGTTGTTGGTGGGACTTCAATCTTTGCACACTCCTAAGACTGCAATCTACCTCCATCGGTTCAGGTCGCTGCTGCGGAGCTGGTGTTTGCCTCATTGCCGGGTTGAAATTCCCCAGTGTTGGAGCTCTGGTTGAAGAATGTGGTTGGGGTTGGTTCAATTGCCCCCCTGATGGCATCTTCTGGTAATGAGGAGAGTTCCACGTATTATTCATTCTGTTACTCTGGTTCCAGAATGTAGTTGCGAAACTGTATCGTGTCTGGTTAGTTTCCAACTCCTGAGCCAGAGCCAAGGCCGAAGGCATGTCCAGCGGTTTGCACGAGAAGAGTATGTCACAAACGGGGCGTCGAAGGCCAGAGATGAAAATTCTTAGGGCATTATCCCTATATTTTTGGTTGAGTGCTTTGATCAATGAATCGTTACCCTCGTTGGTCATAGCCACCTTGTTGACTATGAGAGTCAACTTCTGTTCAACCTCATCATAGAAGTTTGTTATTGGCTTTGAGCCCTGTTTAAGCGTTGAAAGCTCTTGTTCGAGGGTAAAAATGGAGCGTTTATCTCCGTACGCGAAGTCCAACCTGGAGAGAATCGCCCTAAAATTTAATACCGTGTTGTACGAACTCAACACGGTATCCGCTGCACCCGCTACCTAATTCCTAATAATGGCCACTGCCTGGTAATATTTGGAGCTGCCATTGAACCCCTCGTACAGTCTATGTGCGGTTATGGCCGCCTGTCTCCACGAAACGTACCTATTAACGTCGCCATTGAATTCTGGGAGCGATTTTACTATGTCGAGTGGCTCATTACACTCCACTCCTACTCTTATTTCTACAGGTTTATATTCCTCCACCTGTATGGGACTTTCTATATTAGCTAACCTACTTGATGGTCGTCTATTTTGGCCTGAAAACTCTGACGCGTCTGTTCGGTTGCCTGGGCTATCGCCGTGGTCAACAGACTTTGAATTACTGTCGTGTCCATTTTATCCTGTTGTAAACTATCTGTCTTCCTACCTTCCCTCTCTTGATTATTTTCTGAAGAAATCCTAACCAACTCCAAGTTCGCTACCAATTCGTCTATACTCATCCGAATATTTCTCACAATTTTATGGATACCTAAGCCTTTACTTATCCCAAAAAAAAAATATTCTTTACAATCGATTCAATTCCGTTTATATAAAAAAAGGTATTAAAATAATTTATTAAACTCTTTCGATAATAATTAATAAAAAAAAATCAATGACAATTCACTTAAATTTCAACGGAAAGTAAAAAAAATTATTCAAATATTCGTTTATAGCAAAATTCAAACTTTAATTTCAACGAAATAAAAATTATTAATTAAATATTTATAACAAATTCAAAACTTAAATTCACAACGAAACAAAAATTATTAATTAAATGTTTTCACGATTTATTTTCAAAGGATAATTTACATATTTTAACTTTCTAGTTCTCGGCATAAATGCAATTTAATTAATTTATTGATATTTAAATTTATATGTATTTTTTTAAATTTATTTTATTTGAAAACTCTTAGAACAAATGAAACTTCTTACAGATACAGCATCAACACAGCCTTCATTCTTCCCTCTCTTAGCAATCCTCTGGCAGCTTTCACAACTTCACTATTTATACCCCTTCTTGTTGTTATGTTCAATTATATTCTATTTGGTGAGTTGTCGTCTTCTTAAGGTGCTGGTTTTACTTGCAAATTATTTATAGGCAAAAGTCTATGTTGCGTTGATTCGTTGTTTCGTAATATTTGTCCAGATTTTTATTTTATTCTGTTCTTATTGTATTTTCACCTTATTCCTTATTTTTTTGATTGCTCTTAATCACAATTTTTTCCTTTTAAATCTAATCGTTCACAGGAATTTATTATTTTTGCTCAATAAATCACAACTTTATTTTTAATTCATCCTTTACAATGATTTTTTTATTGTTGACTAAATTTCACTTCCGAGTTCGTTATTCTTTATAAGTATTTTTAATTTATCTTTTGCAAGGATTTTTTATTCGTAACTTAATTTTAATTTTGACTTAGTTAATTTTTAATTTATCCTTTACAAGGATTTTTTTATTGTTAACAAAATTTCACTTCCGAGTTCGTTATCCTTTATAAGTATTTTTATCTTTTGCAAACATTTTTTATTCGTAACTTAATTTTGAGTTCGTTATCTTTTATAATAAATTTTAATTTTTAATTTATCTTTTACAAGGATTTTTTCCACTGCGTTACTTAATTTTAATTTTGAGTTTTTTATCTTTTATAATGAATTTTATTTTTTAATTTATCCTTTACAAGGATTTTTTCCCACTGCGTTACTTAATTTTGAGTTCGTTATCTTTTATAATGAATTTTAATTTATCCTTTACAAGGATTTTTTCACTGCGTCACTTAATTTTAATTTTGAGTTTGTTATCTTTTATAATGAATTTTAATTTTTAATTTATCCTTTACAAGGACTGCGTCACTTAATTTTAATTTTGAGTTTGTTATTTTTTATAATGAATAATAAATTTTTACTGCGTTGGATAAATTTTATTTTGGGTTCGTTATCCTTTAGAAGGATTTTTTACCGCGTTGGTTAAATTTTATTTCGGGTTCGTTATCTTTTACAAGGATTTTTTACCGCGTTGGGCGCCAGTTAATTTATCGGTTACCCGATAATTATAATTAAATAAAAACACTCGTTTTTAGGTTGAATTGTCAACAACAACTGAACTTTATTCAAAAAAACATTTATATTTAAGTAATATTAATTTTTACAATAATTCCAAAAAATATGCTTGTTCTGCACTTTTACGGGTAAATGTTCCTAATTTTATTTTTGACAAAAAAAAATATGCTTACTCAATTTTAGTTATAGTACTGCAACCGGTATGAAAAATAAAAAAAATGCTGACTACTAGTCTGCATTAAAATAAAGAAAAAAAAGAAAAGAAGAAGGAAAGAGTGGCAAGATATTATGCGCGTGTTACTTAAAATGAAATATGATTATGTGGGAAATATATAAATGCTGACTTCTAGTCTGCATTAAAATAAAGAATAAAAAAAAGAAAAGAAGAAGGAAACAGTGACCAAATATTATGCGCGTGTTAACTTATACTAAGCAAGGCAGAAAACACAATTATAAAGAATCATATGACTCATATAAGAGCAAGCGAGACAAAAAAAAACAGCAAACTAACAGGATCACGTTGCAAAGAAATGATATTTATTATTCTTTTATTTTGCAATTTTCAAAGTAATAACAAAATAATTAATGGTTTTTAATGAAGCCGATGATATAATTTTAGCCAAAATATTTTATCTTTTTTTTTAGCACTTTATTGACAATAGATTTAATTTTCAATCAAGAGTTATATTTTTTTACATCCACCACAACATAGTGTTGCCAGATTATGCCAGATTTGATTAGGTCCAAAGTATGTATTAACTTAAAATTTCCATTTTGCAGACGAGCCGGTCCTAAATGAATTGGTATTAATTGAGAGCCGGTATAGTCTAATATTTGGACTTCTAGTTTGCAAGTTCGGAATATTGCCAGAAATATTATCAGTAGTTCGGTCATGTCCTGAAATATAATAATATAACTTTTATGAATTATTCTGTTCCGTGAATGTATTTTTACTTTGTCTCCTAAGTCTTCCTTAACCTTTTGTCTTTTATAATGGGTTGCAAGCTTATTTCTCTGTCCAATAAGTTTTTCGTAAGTTATATCGTCCGGTTGATAAGTCTTTGCTGTTGTGCTTTTTTTAATTTTTTAAATTCAGCTTATCTTCGATTTGTCTTATGACTTAAAATTTTGAATATGAATCTATACATGTAATAAATTTCAGGTTTAGGGCATACAAAATGTCTAAGTTCAGGTACCCTCCCTTTTGAGGAATAGGAGTCTCTTCTATTTTAGTTCTTTGTGGGTGCCTGTTATATTTTGACCTATTACAAATTTCACAATGTTTTATATATTGCTTTAAATTGTCTGCCATTTTTGGCCAATAGTATTGTCTGTATATCTGTCTACAATTTTCCTTATAATTTCTGTTAGCTCTAGTGTGAACCTGTTCTATAATAACTCTTTGGTCATCCGTATTTGTAAAGTCATTGAGCGTTTTTGTATGCTCCCTGGTTCTAAGGAAACCCTCGAAGTTTGTTAGGAATATAATATCAGATGTTAAAATTCCTATTACATGAGTCCTGATCATCTGACGGCAGTTCGCAATTCCTCCTTTGAGCAGGCGTGGTATACAGGTTTCTTCAGCCAGTTTGATTAGAGATGTTTGTTGGCAGACTGTCACTTTTTTGATGTTTAGACAGGGGGTTTTCACACCGAACGTTTCATTTTGACATATGAGTATTTCATTAAATGGTAGTTCAATTTGTCTACCGATTCTTATTGTTGCCCTCGCTATGAGACGGTGATAAAAGTCTTATGTCTATTTGTGCCATATGGCCTAAGTGATCGTATTCATCCATAAATTGTATGTACTGTGTTTTGACTTCTGGCGCCTTTGACAGTCGACGCTCCAGTGATAGGAATCGAACTCGCCTAACGCATCGGGTTTGTCACTTAACGGAATTCTGACAATAAATCTTCCATTTTTATCAATGCTGTGTGTCTGCGCAAAATGGTTTTCACACTGTTTTTCTGACACTGACAGAGGTTTGTCTGTCATCGTAACCTTTTCTAGTTCCCATAGTTGAGCGATGTCTTCTTCTAGTGTTGTTTCATTTTCGACACACATCCCGCATGCTGCAGTGTTTGGTTGGTGTTCTCCGGTTTTTCCAGATATGATCAAACCGAGGCCAGTATTTTGCAAAGTAGGCAAATTCTTGGCTAACTTGATTTGCCCCTCTGCCAATAATTGATGATGGAATTCAGCACCCAACAAAATGTCTATCTTGTCCGGACGGTTAAACCCTGGGTCAGCTAGTGCGATATTATTAGGAATTTTCCAGTGATTTGTGTTAATCACTTGTGAGGGTTGTGGTGAGATAATGTGTTTAAGAACAGATGCCTCAAGTCGTGTAGAGTAGTTATTAACTCTTGAACATAGCTCGACGTTGACCCGATGATGCACCTTGGTGTTGTTGGATGCAATTCCACTTATAGAAATTGAAGTTGGTTTTGTTGTAATGCCAAGACGTTTAACTAGGCGTTCACTAACGAAATTGGGTTGAGATCCCGAGTCCAGCAGTGCTCTACATTGCGTCTCTTTTCCGCCCGCTCTGATGTGGACAGTGGCTGTGCTAAGTAGTATATAGCTGTTTGATGTGGTGTGTTTGGCTGCGCTTAGTGATGCGGCTGTTTGCGTGGGCCTTGTCGTCTCAGCTGAATGAGTGCCTGTTACCCTTGAGGTTGAGGGTTGTTGGCTTGTGTTTTTATCCGAGTCCTTCAAATGCAACAGGATATTGTGTTTGTTGGCACACCTCATGCAATTTCTTAGACTACAATTTATAGCGATATGTCCCGGCTTCAAACAGTTTACACAGTACCGTTGGTTTTGAACAAATTGAAGTCGCGCTGATGGTGGTAGTTTCAGAAATTCTGCGCATGCAAATAGTGGATGTTTTCCTGATTTGCACATGTTACACCTTTGCACACCTTTGCCCTTGGCGATTTTTCTTTCTCTGACATTGCTTCTACCGAATGAAAATTCCTTTCCAAGAAGTTCAGAAAATCTTTGATGGTTGGCACTTCTCGTGGCTGTAGGAGAGACTGTTCGTATCGAAGTCGTGTGGCCTGATCCAGCCCTTTAAGCAGCAAATGGATCAGCAATGGGTCCTATGATGAGGTGTCAATGTCAAGATTTCGAAGTGATAAAAGACACTCTTGAGTTTTATCATGCAGCGACTTGTAATTATCGCTTGATGTCTTGGTTGGAGCACTGACTAGCTCCTGGATTAGTTTGCTCACCAGTAATATTTTGTTGTTGTAGCGCTCTACCACGACGGACCATGCAGCTTCAAAGTTTTCTCCTGTGGTGGCGAAATGTTTGATTAAGTTTGCTGCTTCCCCCCTAAATGGGTTTTTAGATACCACACTTTTTGCACGTTTGGAATTGGTTGATGAATGATTAGGGACGAGAACAGATCATGAAATTCCTTCCACTTCATGTAGTCTCCTTCAAATTTGGGTATTGTTATCTTTGGAATTGGCACGGTGGATGATTCGGAATGCCCATTGTTGCTCTCATAATGACCCTGAATTGTTGTGTTGTTTCTGGATGCTGCCCTGACCTGCTTTTCGATCTGGATAAACCTCCCCATATTGTACCCGTGTTGAATGGCTTCACTGCATAGTTCCGCTATTTGGTAGTGTAAGTCTTCGATATCTTGCCATAGCCTTGTGGCAGCTACGGCGTCTTCAGGTGTGAAATTGTCTTCCAATAGTCGGTCTATGGAGGACATCATGGCTGCTTGCCTGCGCATGAGTCTCACCAGCTCACCATTTGGTTTAAGTTATGTTGCCTGTGCACTTGATTGAGATCCTGTGCCTGCTACAGTATCGCGTCGGGGTCACCAAAAAATGTTCAATAATAGCACTTAAACTATATTGAACTAAAGTTGATTTGTACAACAGTAGCACTTTAACTATGTTGCAATTTGGTTTTGGATGGACATCAACAGCACTTGAACTGTGTTGCTTTCTCTAAATTAAAAGTCTTGGTTTACCTTCAGATTAAGAGTCTCTTTATTATTTATTTTTTCCAACTTATATACTAATTTTTACACTGAACATATGAATAATTGCTTATGAGAAATATGCTGACGGCCTATTTGTTATAAATTAATTAATAATACATTGACCCATATTTCTGCCGAATTTACAAATTATCATATGAACAAATAAACATTAAATTAAAGTCAATGAAATGAGTAAGCAAAAGACAAGCCAAAACAAAAAATATGTATGAAGTTGCAAATTTAAATAAACAAGAAATATTAAGTATTAAGTTTCAATTTCAATGTCAAAAACGAAAAAAATGTGTAACTTCAATGAACTCAAACTAAGCAGAGAACGGTTCAAAAAACATAAACGACAACAATTAGGCAATAACAAAATAATACATGTATTACAAATAATAATTAGGCAAGAACAAAAAATAAAATATGTATTAACAATGTAGTATCTTCCAGAATGAGAACTCGGTTCATAGTGTTCTGTCCAATTCTCTCGGCCTCCTTCCCATTGCTAATTTCATTTATCTTGATAATAAGTTCATTGGTTTTATGAACGATTTCATTAGTGGTATTCAAGAGTTGTGCGTTGATCTTGTACTGGTCATTGTTGTTGCTAACTATTGCGTTTTGACTTTTCAAAATAGAATTCCAATCTGCTGCATCAGGATTGCCAGCGACCCACTTCCATGCGGAGCCTATCCAGTCAATTGATCTTCGGGTTCTGCCCCGTGTGTTTCCCAACTCGGTGAGTCTCTCTTGCACTTGTGTCAGATGGTAAACAATTATTTCTTAAGTCTTGGCTGGCGGCATTTCGTCGTGCCGTAGTTATCTTGCCGTACATCACAAAATTTTTTTTTGGGAAATCGAATCTTAAGGTTCAAATTTTCATACACAAAAATGTACGTGAAAAAGGTCGTCCAATATTTTTTTCAGATATTGTGTTTCGATTATCGATTTATGTAAAAATATCCAAAGTCATGGAAAAAAATGTTTAAGTTATAGCCACTGTCACGTCCGAAAAATTATTTCAATTTTGTCGTATACGCCACTTTTTGCGAAATATTGTTTAGTTTGTGGGATATAAGTCAAAAAAAAGGCATTAAAAACTACATTCACGTCTCTTACCAATATTGAAAATTAAATTATAATAATTTTCGAAACGAAAATGTATCCTAGTGACAAATATATTTACGTATAGTTATAGTTTTTATATTATATTATCGAATTTTCTTATGTATGAATAATTTTAAGGTTTAATATTATTTAATGGTTATGCTTATTTCTAGGGGATTTCTTATATACAAAAAATTTGCTTTTTATAAATTTTATTTCTAATTTTTTTCTACATATGTATATAAGTAGATATTTTTTGTGGTAATGAGCGCTGCAATTAGGGTGTCGAACCCCAGAGCTGAAGGCACTCACCAAATTTTTGCAGAGCGCTTTATTTATTTTTTATTATTAATTGCATTTTATTAAAAAAAAATCTTGTGAAAAAATAGAAGTTTTGATTATTTATGGAACTTGTTTCAAATTTTTTTAATGGGAGCCTTGTGAATCCTTCTACCGCTTACCGTGCGTACTGTAACTCTGTTGTCTTTTTCTACAATTTCTTTTCTAAAAACTGGCTTATTCTTGGCCTTAACATTCTTAATCTTAACAAAGATCGTATCGCCTTTCCTATATTTCTTTGGAGACGTGCGCTTTCTGTTCATGCGCTTGTTTCTTTCCTTGACATTTTTCCTCATTAGTTCCCTAAGGTCCTTTTTAGTTTTAGAGAGGGCTTCGAACAGTTTGTTAATATCGGATGTTTTTACCCTGCTGTTCTCGAGTGCTCCGTAGAGATCGCAGAAATTTTGAATTGTTATTTAGAGACCTTTATTCAGGGTCCCTGCTCGGGCGCCAGTTAAAGGATCTCCACTTTGATTGATTAAAAACAAATCACTAAGGCGCAACCAATAGCGCCTGATACAAATTAAACTCACTTTTTATATATTCAAATATTTAACTAAACAATTACTTTTTTTATTAATTCTCACACTTTAACAATTTAACCTTTTATTTCAAATAATTGTAATTAATTAATTAATAAAACGGATCGACTAACTATTTTCCCGTCCTTCTTGCTGGCTTTTTGATTGTCCAATCGAGTTGATACAACATGCGCCAATATGCAGACGTTGATCCAGCAAAATCGCTTTCCCAAGAATTAAGTGCAAGCAGGCAAATTAAAATTAGATCGGATACGCGTGTAGACCTTATTAAATTGTTGGTAAATAACACTATGCGACAGTCAAAATCGGGATGGGATGAAACCAATGGGAAATGTTATATCGGTAAAAAAGAAGTTATACGTGCTTCGGCGTTTCGCTGGGTTTTTTAGCCCATTTTTCAAATCGATATATCTCGATTCCTAGACGTGATCCAGCTAAACGCCGGGACACTTATAACTTATTTTTTACGGATATAACTTTCCCCGGTAGTTTGAACCATTCCCGATCACTTATATTGGCTTTTAAGTAATTGTACCCTCAACTACTGCTTTAGTTAAGCTCGATATGTCAAGGTATTTGGACAGTTGGCGCAAGTATTGCAACAGCTTAGCCAGCAGCCAAATATACAGAACAAAGCTTAATTCGATGTAGTAGTGCACAGGGCTTCTACTGGTTGAAATCGCCATAGATCCCAGGTACATAGGTAGTAGTGCACGGGGTTACTACTGGTTTTAACAGGCATAGTACTCAGGCAAGTTGTAGTAGTAGTACGCAGGGGATTGACTGGTAGTAATGGCCATCTTTCCCATGTGTAGTAGTTACTAAACACATTAACCATTCTACTAAAATAAATACACACGAACTCTGTCGGTTATCACCCGATTTCCTTGCAGATGTTCACTGGTTGATTGTCGGAGATTATCAGGACTTTTTCAGTCCTCATCGCGCGACCAGTAATAGATAATTCGTCCACAGGCTTAGCTCCCTTAGGCGTGACCATGTTGTCTCGGTTTAGAGGGCCAGGTGTTGAATCTTTACCCACCTTTTGTTTTTCCGCTCCTTTATTGGAGGATTCTTCAGCAGGGGTTGCTGAGGATTCGTTGTCTTTACTGACGACATTGAAGTCCTCAACAGCCCTTGCTGTGTATAGGGAATGCCTAGGATATCACCGACAGAGCCGTGGATTCGTTCGAATCTAGCAAACGATCTTTCGGTGCTTCCTCAGTAAATGCCTATCCCGCCCATCGAGCAGTGAGGAGTCTTTCTTAGCTAGATCACCGAGGCTTTCCGAGGCCCCAGTTCAAGACGGGGAGCCGACCGGGGAGTCCATCATGTTCGTCTCTGTCAGTTCTGTCATTAACTAACTCTCCTGCAGCAAAATATCTCTGTGAATACCCAGCCAGTCGGAGTCTGGATCTGACACCGAACCTGCCGAGTTGTCGGAGACATTCCCTGAAACAACTCCTAACATCACGTCCTTTCCTTTTGTTTCATTAATTTGTCCAGTTTTTGGTCCCACGAGTACGCACTTATATTAAAGACCATCTCTCGCAGTGAAGGCTTGCGCGAACTAGGCTAGAGTTACAACTGACCCTTGCCATCGGCGTCAGAGGAAAGCTGTTCACGATCAGTTTTTTAACCACTAACTAGCCATTCAGATCCTCGGCACTGCTATCAACCACCTTGACCTTAAAAGTTGGGGATGTGGGAAAACAAAGGAGGGGATAGATAGGATTAAAGGTAATGGGATATCGGAGGGATGCCTTCCAACTTGTTCCGGCTAGAATTTGCCGATTCAAGTTACAAGACATACACCACAGCCAGCATTTAAGCCACCACATCGCGGCAAGATAGTTATCCAGGCGGTGGATAAAATTAATGACTAGGTCATAAATATACATTGACTTAAAATACTAGCTTAGCATAATTGGTTTATTAAACTTTAGTTCGTGTGTAAACAAAATTGCTATTTATTGTTGATTCAACAAAATGAATTGTCAGCATAGATTAATTGGGTTATTGGCAAAAATTATTAATTGACGAATTAAATGTAAAATTGCAAAGTAATAAAAATGAAGTAATTAATAAATTTGTGTTGTGTGAATGTGTTTTTGTTTGTTAATATGCTTTGAATGATGATTAATGAAATAATAATTGTGTGTTACTATGTTCTTGAACAAGCATTAAAATAGAAGTTTTGATAAAAGACCTATTTTCACAAAAAAAATAGTTAATAACTAATCTTTGGACCATTTGGAATTTATCAATTATCAAAAGTATCAAAATTCGAATTAAGGCTATGTAGCACTTAGCAGTAGGGATATGGCACCATTAGATTTTCGACACAACTAAAAATAAGTCACTTATATCAATTGAAACATAAAGAAGGACATAGCCGTTTTTAATAACAGTTAACAACATCAAAATACACTGATATTTTTTTATAGATAAACAAGTGCATTGTGCATAGTTGAGGCATATATGTAGGTAAACCCGAAAAATTAAAATTTTGGATTGAGTCACTTTTGAACTTGGTGTGCGATATTTACAGTTTACAAAAAAGTAGTTTTGAACTGAGTAGAATTCTTGAGTTGGTGTACGTAAAACAAAAATGTAAATTATTATTATACCCTCCACCACAATTAGTTGTGAAGAGGGTATACTAAGTTTGTCATTCCGTGTGAAACTTTTTTATTATTCATCTCAGACCCCATAAAGTGTATATATTCTGGGTCCTTGAGTGATTCTAAGTCGATTTAGCCATGTCCGTCTGTTGAAAACACGCTCACTTTCGAACAACTCAAAAGAAATAAACAAACTTGGTGCCAAATTGCTTGTAGTTATCCTAAGTAGTTTGGGATTGAAATTCAGCAAAATCGGTGCAGTAGGACCAGAGCTGTGAATCAAAATGTGGAACCTCCACCTAAAAAAAATAATAATTTGTTTTACAAAAAATAACATAAATGGTGGAACAAGGCACGGAATGAGATAAGATCTTGCAAAAATTTTTTTTATTTAACTGGAAATCACGCTGTAAAATTTCGTGAAGATCCGTCCATAATTTACCCTAGGCCCCATATAAACCCTTCTACCGGAAAACAGTTTAGTACGCCTAAAACCGTAAAAAATAATGCTATCATAACAAAATTTGAATTGAAACTGTTGCTCAAGCTAGTTTAAATTGTTAAATAATTTAATATAGATCTAAACCTCAAACCAACCAATTTTAATGCTGATGTCTGTTTTTATAAAGATAAACTAGTAATAAATAGACATTATATAGATATCCCTTCTGAAATATTCGACAGTCGGTGGAGGGTATTAAAGATTCGGCACAGCCGAATATAGCACTCTAACTTGTTTTGATTATTACCATTATGCAACACACAACCACAAATTGACTTGTTACAAATAAAAAGCCTGGTGAAGCGTCAAAAAATTCCATTTAATTTTATTTTAAAAATATGGGCGGCATTGGAGAAGTGGCACCTCGCATACAAATACATTATAGATAAAGTTTCCAAATTAGGAACAAGCATCTTGGTTATAAATATTAAATATTCGAAGTAATGTGTTCTGGATTGGAGAAGTGGGCTTGGCGCAAAATTGATTAATTTATGTTGAACAAAATGTTTTTATGTACTTGTTAAAATCCGCTTTCTAAAACAATAATTTTTATACGCATTTTTTTAATGAACATTTTTGTTATTGACAGAAAAATATTTTATTATTATTATTTGTCTGATAAGATTTGATTAATTATTGTTAGTTCATATTAAATATATGAAGATTCAATAAATAAATAATGACCAAAAAAAAAATTATTTGTCTGAATAAATGTACAAGACTGGAAAAATGATGCGAAAGACATAAATAAATGGAAAAGTATTATTTGAAAGGCCAAGGCTAAATTTTAGCTGTAGCGCAAAGGATAAAAAAAGAATTCTGTATTAATAAACTTTTACAATTAGTTTAAATTATTTCTAATAAAATTGCAACCGCTGTGGTTATTTATACCAAAGGATACCAATTAATAGTACATATGTATGGTGATGGGTATAAAGGATTCGCAAAGCCGAATATAGCACTCGTACTTGTTTTTTTTAATTCTGTTTGATAATGTCCGTAAGTGAATGAGTGGTATGGTAATGGGTCATAAATCAAAAAAACAAGATTGTTTACTCAGCCATACAAAAAATTTTCTACTGCGCATCTACGACATCATAGTAATATACAAAAAACACAAAAAATTGTATGTTAACGTCACACAAAAAAATAAGGGACCTGCGCATTGTGTTATCTTGTTTTGATTCATTATGATGGGTATTAAAAATTGCTCGTACTCGTTTATAATACGCGTTCTCTTGAATATACTACATGCATGCTAGTGGTCTGAAACTATCGATAGTATGCGATAGCTTTCAAAAAACTATAGATAACAACCGATAGTTTTCGGTAGTCTTTTAAATTAAAAATATGTATTCGATACAATATTCGTCGATGTCGAACGGACATTTTCAATGCTTATTTTAAGACTAAATAGAATGAGTTTTACGTTTGTAAACTTTAAAAAAAAAACTTATTTATTTGCATAAATAAATCTCTATCTTAAACTTTACTTCTTTCTATATTGTTGTATTTTTTGATTATTTAAGAACAAAGATATATTAAAAGAAGAGAAAAAAATAACTTTTTCAGTAATCAAAATATCACTTCGGCTCACAAACAGTGATGCCAGAAGTAGAAATTTATCTGCATTTAGCGAATTTTATTCCCGAAAATTGCCAAAATGCAGATTTGAAGATTTTTGGTTTAAAATTGTAGATTTTTTAGCTCGGTGTAACTTCTATACATTGTCACTTATTATGGATATGTACCTACGTATATATTCATATGTACTTATGTATAAAAATCTTTAAGGCCCGTTTTCACAACTTACCGATAGCTAAAGGTAAGATTTTATCGGCCGTATAAAAAGTGTTCCATTATTACAACTTTACTTTAATCTACCAGGTAGGATGAAACTTAACTTACTTTATCGCTCACTTTAGGTTAAAGTAAAGTTTTAATAATGGAACACTTTTTATGAGGCCGGTTAAAGTCTACTTTAAGCTATCGGTAAGTTGTGAAAACGGGCCTTATAGTTTTAATATTTGATATCTTGAAATTTTTCATTAATACCCTTGATAGGTTATACAACATGTCAAGCAATTAACTTTTATTTTGTTGTTTAAAATATCAAAGATATGATCAACTCTTGTTTTCCGAAAATTATCAGCCTTGTTCTGAAAATCGTATTAGAGTCAAATTAAAATCGAACAAATTTAAATAACAAATAAATCTTCAAGCTCGAGGTCCTTTTTGTATAAAATATTCTTTATTTTATTTTTCCAATAGTTCGTTATTCATTGAATAACATCATCAGGGACTGTCCATTAAATAAAAAAATTCAAAATATAAAAATTAACATCAAAGCAAAAAAACAAACAAGAAGTAAAACAAAAAATATTAAACATCAATAAATAACAACAAAAACTAAGCATATAATAATTTACGCACACAAAAAATTCTAGTGAGCTAGTGTGTTGCTATTAATATTAATAAAAAGTTCGAAAAACAACTTCTTATATTTAATCGAACAAATTTTGAAAACTTTTCGGCATTGAAAGTTTAAAAAATATTTCCTTTTTTATAATTCCTACTTCGAGGGCCATATATTAACCAGAACTACTTTTAAAAATATCATCGATTTTAAAATTAGTTGTTATATATTTTTTTAAATAAACTACATAAGAATGTAATAAATGTCTTTTTAAGATTCATTTAAGATCTTTTAAATCTTGACGCAGTTTTTGCATATTTTATTGTATCTATTTTTAATATACATATATGTACATATGTATATATGTATATTTCTCTTAAAAAATAATTGTTAGTTTAAATATTAAAAGAAAATTTTGCAAATATTATTTATAACCACATTTATATAAATATATGGAAATCTAATATAAAAAATCTGTGATAAAGTTTAGTAATATGTATGTATGTATGTATGTTGCAATTATTTATTACAATATAATATATTATATTATACTATTATAAATAATGCTTCGTTATATAATAGAAATAATGCATCAATAGTATATTCTATTAATTAAATGTAAAAAGCCCATACTTAAAATATTTCAATGTACTTAAATTAACTTTATATAGAAGGTGTTAGAAAAATTCAATTAAAATAATTAATTATAATTGTGTTAATAATTCAAACGAATTTCGTTTTATTAAAGAAAATAAAAATAAAAAAAAGCAAACGAATTTCGTTTTATTAAAGAAAAAAAAGAAAATAAAAAGCAAATGTGTATTGCTTGATTTTAGCAAAAAAAAAAAACATTTTATTTAAAAATTAGTCATGTAAACATTCAACCAAACTTAAAAAAAAAAGATTTACGGCTAAATAAAGAACATGTTTATAAGTTTTTATGTCATATTACTTGAATATTGATTTCATTTCTAGGAGCAGATAAATTAGGATGGAGACAGTACAAAAGCAGAAAATGTATACGGATAATATAAATCTAGATTTTAAAGAAGAACTATATGCCATAGCCGCAATGATGACCATAGAAACCAAAATTCAATTGGTTTGAGTGGTCATGGTTATGTCGTTATGGTAAGTCATCTATAATCAAATACAGTGCTGCCCGTAAGGTTGTTTTAAATTTGAGCTTAAAAAACAAAACACATACATATGTATGTATACGTCTCTCTCAATTTTTCAGCATTTTGTGTTATTTTTTGTACATACATATTTAGGTAAACGATCACGGCTGCAAGATTTGACGATTTAAGGGTCCAAAAATGGCTCATTGACGATTCAACCCTAAATTGGACGATTCTTCAAATGAAAAATCGTCTACTAAAAAAAATTTTGTATTACATATTTGGTATTTTTGAATAACTTCGTGGATAGTTTCGTTTATTTGGTGCATATACAGTATTTGTTCCGAGTAAGCAGTTCATAATACAAATAAGAAATATATGTAATAGTTTATCAGGTCTGTCACTGAAATCAATTCCGATCGAAAGTTATTTTGTTTTTTGGGAAGCGAAATACGAAATCAATTCCACTTTCGATCGGAATTGATTTCTGTGACAGACCTGTATGCTTCGGCGAATGTGATTAAGCACAAATTAATATTGATTTTGAATTTCAATTCAAAGTCCATTTTTGGTTGAATGGGTACGTAAAAAAGTAGAATTGTCGCATTTGGAGAGAGGAGAAACCACAAGCTTTTGTGGAAACACTATTACATCCATAGAAAATTACTGTTTGATGCGCTTTATGGGCTGGCGGAGTCATTGGCCCATATGTCTTTAAAAACAATGATGGTCAGAACGCGAAAAGTTGTTGAAAATTGGTGTTCCAGATTGCGACTTCTGCGCGCCAGCCGTGGCTGCCACATGGCATAAATCATAATCATCATCATATACATATATTAATAGGCAAGTGCATTTCTTTTGCTCCCTTTTACGACTATACTATACATTGGATTTTAACAAGTGATACATCATTGGAAAGATATTTTTTGGTAGATTGTGCCAATTTACATTTTATTAAAATCGGTTCAGTATTTTAGGAGTTATAGGCATTAGAAAGTGTTTCTAATACATAGAAAATACTCACATACGTGTGAGCAAAAAAAATGTAAACAAATAACAGAAACACAGTTATGCTTCTTTTTTTGTGTTTACACATTGTAAAAAGAATAACAACATAGAATTTTTTTCCTATGACCAGGCCTGCCATATTTGCCGATTTATCGGCATTTTGCCGATTTTTTGCCTCTAAATTATCAAAGTGCCTATTTGCCGATTTTTGATCAAAAAATGCCGATTTTTTGATAAACATCTAAACCAAAGTAACTTTTTGTTGGATTTAGTACAATTTTTTAATTTTGGGTAACATTGAAATACTTGTTTCGTTAAAAAGAGAGAACTGTTATGAATTTAGCGCCTTTGCTAAGAAAAAAAGGTTCGATTTGTCGTACATTATATGCAGTGTTTGTAATGTATGTTTACCCAACACACACATTTGTTTGAAAATGTTGCAATTGTAAAGAATAAAAGAACTTGATCAAAATCATAAAAAAATATCAGCAATTTTTTTGACAAAAGCTTAAAGAAGAAAAAAAGTTAAATTAAAAAATATAAAGTACTTTTTATTTGAATTTGGAAATAGATTTTTACTTACAAAAAAGTTGAGGCAAGCTAAATTCAAAATTCACCTTTAATGAAGAAACTTAAATCAAAATGTGATTTTTATAAGCGCTTTTGAGGATGATGCAAGTACATCCGATAACCAATCTTTTGTAAGAAAATCAAGTAAATTAACAAAATTTAGAATTAAAAGTGAGAATTCTCCTGGTTCATTTCCAACAAATTCACATTCTTCCGCCAATGTGGAAAAATGTTAAGCCAAGTCAACCTTAATAAAACGAAATTTTAATATACCATGCAAAATTAATCTTTGCATAGAATTCATCATTCCAAAAATTATTTAAAATTTTAAACTATTTTCATGCTGATATTAAAATTAAGGATTTAATAAAAATGTCAAGCTCATATGAATCTAAAATAACAAAAAGTTCACAAATTTAAAATAATTTGCTCTAAAGTACAGAATAAGTATATTTTGTTGTTTCTAATTACATACTTACAATTTATTTGTAAAACGTTTATTTTTTGTTGAATTTTATGCTATTAGCATAAGGTAATGCAAAATTGTTCTGTTTTGATATTTTTTTCCACAAAAAAAGTGTTTTACTGTATTAAAAAAATAGGTATTTTTGGTTTGCCGATTTCTTTAAATTAAAGTGCCGATAATGCCGATTTTTTTTGAAAATATGCCGATTTCTTACCAAAATCACCTGGCACCCCTGCCTATGCCTTAAATTGGATAACAGTAGAAAATAAGAAAAGAGAGACGGACAATTGTAAATGTTTTGTTTTCTTTTGGAAGAGTTGTTGTTTTAAAATGTTGCCGTTGATTTTGGCATATGAGTAATTTTAAATATTACCGTTGATTTCTCGAACTTTGTGCGTATGAATAATTTCAATGTTATATTATTAGTATGGTTACAATGATAAGAATGGGTGTATTATATTTATTTTAAAACAATTCGGTGGCGCTTTACTTTTTTTTTAATATTTTTTGGTGTTACTTTAAATTAATTAGTTTTTGGTGTTATTAGTTTAGACTTGATTTTAGTAACTAAATTTATAATTGTATGAATACCTATTTACAAATATTCGGTTGTACTGATGTGTGTAATAAATAAAACTATTGATCATGGGCAATCAAGAATTTCTGCAATAAGGTTAAGATTCAAGCAAAAGTTATCTGTGCCGAATTTTGTCTAAATATCTTCATCTATATAAGACTTTTTCGTCTCCAAGTGATTTTAGAGAGGGGGTTAATATGGGGCCCATGGTTAAAATGGACGTACCAATAAGATGTTCACATCGTAGTTGCCAAATTTTTATTTATACCAACATTTCATACGAAGTTATATATATCATTTGTGGTACTTGTATGGGAGCCATGGTCAAATATGGATCGGTTCTAATGACACTTGGTAAAATTTTTAAGGTTGCAATTAAATATTTTTAGGTCAAATTCGATGTAAATACCAATGTAATTTGATGGTATTTTATTTTTTTATTTTTTTTTCCCCCCACGATGGAACGGGGAGGTTTCCCCACAGTGGCAGGTACCGCGAACATTAATTTCATAAATTTTCTTTCCAATATACAGGTGCTTAGCACGTTTCATTTATATTAAAAATATATTTCCTTGTTTTATTATATATGTATGTACATAATTAGAGGGCTACGAATATTCGCGTTTGCATTTGCAAACTATTCTCTTATTTTTGCTATTTGCATTTGAACGCACAATCGCTCAAATATGTATGTAAGTATATGCGAATATTAAAAGCGAATATCGAATGAATGATATTTCAACATAGAAATTAATTTGTCAATAACAATCACACCTCCTAAACTAAGAGAAATAAAACAAAACAATTTTTAAGCATTCACAATCCCAGAAACATTTTCACTTGGTGTTCATAATAGAGCAACAATTTTTTTCGCCACCACACACATTTTGCATTAAGAAACCATTTCCCAAATTTTACCCACAACAATATTATGCATTTATAATTATTTTTTACAACATTATGTTAAAGTTTTCATTCAAAACTAAATAAAATTATTTTAAATTTCATACAAATTGTTGCTTAAGTTCTAGTCGACTCAATTTTAGTAACATTTTTAAAAAAATTTTAGTTTCATTTTTGTTTCAAAAATGAATGGAAAATAGTATATGAAATACTTTGGGAAGAAAAATGGTAGAAGAAAAACGAAATTGTTTCTCTGATTGTGGTCAAAGCTTAAGGGCTTTTAAAAGGAAATTTTTTTTATAGTTTAGTTCAGGAGAAATTTCGAAAATATTTTTTTTTTAATTTTACAGGCTTTCCCTTTTATTTGGTACTAAGTTTGCTAAAAATAATAAGATACTTTTATTAAAATAAAATTTTTTAAAATAAGTATTCTCGAAAAATATAAAGCTCCTTAAAAAGGTCAAAAGATGAGGAAATGAAAAATCAAATACGAAGTTGGACTATGTTTTTCCAGGCAAGAGTGGACAAGATTGTTTCCGTGGCTGGAAAAGGATGGCAAGCAAAAAAAAAAAAAATGCAATCTATGTAACACATCAATAGCCGGTGGCGTTGTACATGTAAAGCGCCATTCATTCACCAGAACACATATCAAGAAAACAACTGCTGCAAAAATAACACGTAAAATAGATTCCATTTTGATAAATAATGTAGGCCCTGTAGTAGAGTCGGCAAAAAAAACTTGATATAATGTTAAGCTTGTACGTTGCAGAACTGTGCTAGATCACTTTAACAGTATCATACAGGAAGGAATCACTGACTCCCAAATGATAAAACAAAATTCTAATCAACAGACTTAAAGGCCAAAAAATAATTAAAAATATTACTGGTGCGGAAAACATTACCAGTACACGTAATTTTTGTCAAGATAATAACTACTCTATAACTATTGATGAAAGTACTGATCGCAGTATATCAAAAAATTTGGCTGTAATAATTACAATTTTGCGTCGTTCCGGAACGACCTAGTTCCATTGAACGATTCCCTAAAAGGAACGGTGCGGACTTTTTCAATAGCTCCTTTTTTGACGTTCCTTGTTCCGCTATTGCAATCAGTTGGATGATCACATGTATTGTTGTAGGTTTGATCAATGTTGTCGACTTTTGTGTATTTTTGTCGTGACATATACAAAATTACTAATTAAATCCATTACTAATGTGATCCAAAGAAATATATGTAGCAATATACCACTTATAATTTTTTATTATTTTTTACAAACATTTTAAAAAATACATACATACATATGTATGTAATTTTTATGTACATAGGTAGTTGTTACGCCACAACATAAAAACAAACAATAACAAATATTTGATTGTTGACGTTTTCACGAACGACAGAGAAGTTTTTTCGTTCCTCGTTCATTCATTGTTCAAAGTAAAAAACCGGAACGATAAACGAAAGGAACGACCTAGTTTTTTTTTGCCCAACTCTAATTTTGAGGGTTAATGTCGTGATCGCTTTTTAGGAATAGTGCATATAGAGGACTGCATTGCAAATGTGATATTTGGTGCAACAATAAAAGTTGTAGATGAAGTTAATATTCCTATAAACAACAAGTGACAGTTGCCCCGTAATGACGGGCAAAGTTAATGGAGTACAGTCCAAGTTTCAGGCTTTAGTAGCACATATATTTAAAAACGGTTGCATATAGCACATTTAAAATTTAGTATCAGCGGCAGCATATAAGCTTGCGTTTTCTGATGATATTGACAAATTTTTTAAAGATAAAGAAAACACTTCTGTAATATATCTAGTAGAAGAGACGACTTCCTCTCATTTCAAGTTTATTTTGGAACGGAAACTCATAATATTTTGAAACAAGATGGCTGTCACGTCAATAAGTCATCAACAGAATTTTGGAACAGTGGGAGCTACTCTATTATTATTTTACTTTAAATGATTTTTAAGCACATTTAACAAGCACAAAACTAAATTTTATTATATCCGGATTTTCTACTCCAGCTTATAAAATGTCTTTTCTATTTCTGCAATACATATTGAAAATTGTAAACAAAATAAATTTAGAAATGCAATCCGAAGATGCTCGCTCGTATGCACATATTTTTAGAACACTTAAAATTTTTATTTCGTCAAATAGGGCGCAAGTTTTTGAAAAAGGATATTTAGGACAAATTCGAATTATCAAAGCTAAAACTCGAAGCAAATCATCTGCCACTTAACAATATATACTTACAGTTGATTGTCCTTTTTTAGTGAATTGTCCTTTTGTTAGATTATTACTTCTTCTTTAAACTCAAAAACTTTAAGTTATGTGTTCTTCGGTTGTTTTATAAATACGAGTTTGTTTTGCAAGTGTTTGTTTTTTAACGTCGTATCTTTTTTTCCATCATATGAAATACATTTTAACACATTATCACTTATAGACGATGCTTTCGCTTCCTTTCTAAACTTGTTCCGTTCCCTTTTAACTTTATTTTTATCAATAATGAGGTTTTCTAAGTAGTGTATCATTGATTCCCTAATATCTCCATTTTCCGTAGGTTTTGTGGCCATTGATATTTTTAAATCTTTTATAAGTGTTGTTGCCAAAAGGGATCCATACCGATCTGATGTGCCTGTGCGATATAATGCTAAAGCAAAATTTTGCAGTGATACATCTGAAACTTTTATTTGCTCTTTGATTGTATTTTCGTCGTTACTTTCCGTATTAAACTCATCTTCATCACTTGATGCTGGAAAATATGATTCTATGTAATGTAATAAAGGATCTCCTACAGAACTGCTACTATTCTCATTTAAACACGCAAATTGGCAGCTATCTAAGCTTAAGAGTCTTATTTTATACTGGTCAATAAAAAAACTTAATATATTTTTGGGAATTTTGATAATTTCGGGGCAACTACATTTGGCCATTGTTTCAACATTACACTTACCCTTTGAAACTCGAAATAAAACATTCCACTCATTATCAGAATACAAAATGGGTTTTTTAAGAATTTCATAATGTAACTCAAGAATACGCACTAACATTTTTCTAATTGATGTTTTACTCAAAATTGGAAAACCTGTAGTTTTCCATAAATCACAAACCACTTTTATAACTGTTTGAATATACCGAGGCAGACTTCCATTTTTTTCACAGTTGTGGTACCAAATATAAGAAATATTGAATAACGTCGCGATTCGTTGGTAATTTTTCTTTTGGAAACTCACTTGCTTTGTAATACATTGTGTTTTATTTTTTAATGCTTGAATTCTTTATATGCAAACTAGTCAATATTAACAACCGTACCTTTAACTTGAGATTAAAATCTCAAAGTGAAGTAAGTTTTGAAAATTTGGGTTTTAAATAAGTTGACAAACGTCAAGTAGATCATTAGTCGCAAATATGTGTTATATTTCTTAAATAATTTTACATAGGAAAAATGAATAATGTATTCAGCTTTAGAAACATTTTCATGATACGTTTTAAAAATTAGACATTAGAACGGAATGATCTTAGATATCATAAATACCATCAAGAATTTGAAGTTAGACTAAAAAAGCACTAAAAATAAATTCATTTTCTAGCCGTTAACAATGATATACTATACGATGAGATTGGACTGTAAATGACGATGCTGTATAGATAAAACAAAAAGGGCTGTAATTTAGGGCGTGGCAAAAACCATTTTTTTAAAGTTTTTCAAACTAAACCGTTTATTCTAGAGCATGAATTATGAAAATGTTTTTGGTTTGTATTGGCTTCTACCTGCTTTAATGTAATATGTATGTGAAAAGGAAAAAGGGGCTCAATTCTGAGGCGTGGCATAAAAGTGAGTATAATAAAAGCTTGACATACTTAGTTTTACAAGGACTTTCTTGGCACGTTTAAAAAAATTTACATTTGGGGGTAGTATTCGAGATGGCATAAGTGGCGCCCAGAGTTTAATGTCGGATTGAAAAGTCACCAAAGCAAAAATGAAGCCACTGTCAACCCTTGAACAACGATATGTGATACAGTAGTTTTGACTTAACTGCCTTTTGTTTACGTGCACTTTTGACTTAACTGCACAAAATTGATCATTTTTGGAATTATTCTTTCTAATTCCATACAAATTCCTTTTTTAAGTGCACTTTCTATACCTGCACATTTAAGATAAATGCACAAAATTTTTGGCATTTTAAAATTATTTTCATACAAAATATCAAAGTTAGCTGCACTTTGACTTAACTGCCCAAAATAAATATTTTCTGGAATTATTCTTCAAAATCCTTGTTTACGTGCATTTTGTATACCTGCACATTTTTCATATTTTTGGGCAGCTTTAAAATATTTTCATACAAAACATCAAAGTTAGCTGCACACATAAAACTATATGTTGGCCACTTTTTCACATAAATATCCAATTTAAGCTGTTTATAAAAATATAAATCGCAATTATTTTGTTTTTTATGTTTTATGTTCTTTGTGAATTCTCATTGTTTTTGTTAATGTTTCTTTTATATTAAATATGATCTGTTATTTCCCAGCT
Source organism: Pollenia labialis (assembly GCA_949318255.1). NCBI lineage: Eukaryota > Metazoa > Arthropoda > Insecta > Diptera > Polleniidae > Pollenia > Pollenia labialis. Next base: position 144,473,747 of record OX439139.1, on the reverse strand, counting down.
AGCATAGGCTGTTTGTTAGACGATTATGTTTAATATACAACTCCTAAAAGAATCTTCTGGTGATTATCTGACGAGCAACAAAAACATCTAAATCATTTCTTAATTTATTTATTTTTTGACACGCTCGTCTGTAAATCTTGAAATGAACCGTTTCGGACTCTCTGTAAAGCCTATAGTACACGGAATGTAAAAAGTCACATGCGCATGTGGTTCTGACGTAATTTTGTCGTCATCACACAACACGAACTTGTTATTGTGGGTATTGTAGTGACGTCAAAATTACGTCAGAACCGCATGCGTACACGCAAAGAAAAAACATGGTTGTGGTAAACATATTCTAAGAGCAACATATTATGATAAGATTCATGATTGTAGTCACCATATTACGATTGTTATTAAATCATATTATGACCAAATATGTTCGTAATATTACATCATAATATTTTTCCCTTAAACATATTGTTATCCTGTTAATCATAAAACGTTAAGAAGTTATAATATTACTGTCATGGTAACCATAATAAGTTAATAAGTAATCATATTACTGTCATGGCAATCATAATAAGTTTAGAAGTAATCATATTATTGTCATGGCAATCATAATAAGTTTAGAAGTAATCATATTATTGTCATGACAATCATAATAAGCTTAAGAGTAATCATATTATTGTCATGACAATCATAATAAGTTTAGAAGTAATCATATTATTGTCATGGCAATCATAATAAGTTTAGAAGTAATCATATTATGATGCAAAGTGATATGAACTGTTATACATAAATTTTTTACATCATAATATGATACAACTTTAAACATAATATTTTTATTGGAAAAAAATACTTATGATAAAATAAAAAACATAATATAGTTACTGTAATCTTTTTGTCGTAGGTCGAAATTATTTATAAATTATTTTATGGAGTTTTCATTATTTTTCTCTTAAAATAACACAAAACTTACCAGTAATGGTCAATATTTTGCACCAATATTTCACAAATTTTTCCACCACTTTAAGATTATTAAAATTTTTAAGCAAAGATATTTTATTTTGTGACACTACAACCCATTTTTAATGTTTTTTTTTTAATTTCTTGTTTATTTTAATGGTTATTTTGTTATTTCTTTTTTAATATTTTTCTTTATTTTTTTTTAATTTCTTGTTTATTTTTTTGTTATTTAGCCACTCACTAACAAATAATTCGATATTTTTATGTAAAACACGACACAACTGATACAAAATTATTTTACAAATGGCGATACCAAATTATTATTAGAGTAACGATATTTTGATTGCATCTTAAACTTATTATGATAAATGTATATAAAGTTATCATGTTATGGCTATTAAATATCATGTTATGGCTGTGAGTAATATAATATGTTTTGAAAGTTATCATAATTTAGTTGTTAGAAAAATAATTATTTTTCGGTCAACAATACTCAAATTTATAATTGCGATAAACATAAATATGTTTACAGTAACTATAATATTGCTGATATTTAACAAAAATAACAATTATTTGTGTACAACAACAATATATTGTTACAATAAACACAGTATGGTTGCCGTAACCATGTCCAACCATATTTTTTCTCTGCGTGTATGTGACTTTTTACATTCCGTGTACTATAGGCTTAAGAGTCGTATAACAATTACTAAGCTACCTAAAGAAGACAGTTTTTGAAGTATGAAAATGCTATTGCCAATACAATTTTAATAAAACAAACCGGTCTAAGGATCTGCAAAAAAGGATTTTCCGACAGGATGGTATTGATTTCGCGACCTTAAGGTTTGTTTTATAGAAATTGTATGAAAATTAGAAGTTTTGGCATGAAAAATACGCCTGATGCCCTTATTTAGGTAGCTTAGTCATACGGCTGAGTATTTCACGGGTTGTAAAATAAAACCTACATGAGTCTCATACGACTCTTATGCCCGTAATTTCTACAAATTGATATCTAGTCGTGTTCGTACCTAACAGTTATCTGTACCTTACCGGTAACACTATTTTGTTAATTTCAACGTTAGTTTCGCCTACGTGAATTAAATATCGAAAATCGATGATGTAAAATACATTACACTTTAACCCGTAGGTTGGAAATACGTTTTAAAATTATGAAAACCATAGATACCTATACACAGCTAGATATCTATTTGTAGAAATTACGGGCATTAGCATGCTTTTGAAAGACTCGTTAGATAAACTCAACATACATCATAAACGATTCCCTTTACGAATAATATTAGCGTTTTTCGCTGCTTTATGGAAGAATCTCTCTTACGAATCAGCACGTGTAACAGTTTCTCCCGTGCTAGGAACCGTCTACAATTAAAAAATGATCTCGTCGACGATCAAAAAGACTCGTTGTGAGATTCCTAGTAAGCTCCTGGGTTGAAATAAAATATAAATTTATGTATTAAAAAAATAATTTTTTTATTCTACTTTTAAATCAAACACTTTACTTTAGCTGCACTTTTGTGCAGGTAACCACAATTGTGTACCTGCACATTAAGGCAGGTAAATGCATTTAAGATAGCTGCGTTTTTGATTTACCTGCACAAAAAATCGTGCAAAGGTGATTGTGCAGCTAAGTCAAAACTACTGTATAATAAGATCGGACTTTAAATGTCAGCGCTACATATAAAAAATCAAAAGTGCTATACTTTGGGGCGTGGCAGAAAAAAATGTTTTCTGTTTTAGAAACTTCATTGACATATCTTTCGTTCTAGGGGGTGACTGGCACAACTTTTTTTTTCGACCCACTCTAATGTACATATGTTCCTTATAGGATAAAAGGAACCTTCTCACCAAATTTCATTAAAATCGAAAGGGGTCGGGTCCCACTCTTGGTCGATTTTACATGGAATTACCCAAGCGGTTGCCCACAGCACACATATAAATTTCTTGTAATTATTTTAGTAAATATGACTTTACAACTTTAAGACAACCTTGTGAATCCCCCATATTTTTTTTATCTATACTTTACATGTATAAATGAATTTTAAGTACCTCTTATTGTTGATGTATTAAACTTTTGTTTATAAAAAAAAATATAAAAAAAGAGTAAGTACTATTGGTGAAGCAAAAGTACAATTTTAGAAGTTAGTTGGTATGTACGATATTGGTTTTCTCATTTATCACCCCTGATTTAAATACATAATCTCAAACATCTGACAAAACAAAAAAAAAACTGAAAAAGAAAGAATTGAAAATATAAAAATATTTGACTATTTTTTCTATTGCTAAAAAGTTTTGAGCTTTTATTTCGCACTGTTTCCTCTAAAAAGGGTTTACTCAAAATTTTTAAATTTTCAGTAGAGAAAAATAACTGTTTTCTTTTGATACATATCTGCGGCATTTTGACAAAACATCTTAAGTCGAGATAAGATAGCAAAAAGTTTAAAAAAAAACCCGTTGAAAAAATCATTTTTAACAAATAATAAAATAAACCAAAATTTAAAAAAAAAATTTGGTTTATAATAAAAAATTTTAAAAACGTAAAAAAAATTTTATTTGAATGAAAATTCGTATGATTAACAAAATGTTTTTCAACTTTTTAAATTTGACTTAAGATGTTTTGTCAAAATGCCACAGATATGTATGTAATCTTCTACCACAAAGGGGATACAATAGTGTTTTTTTTTTTTTGCAAAATACTAGAGAAATTAATCGAATATGTTTACAGTGCAAAAAATGAAAATTAAAAAATTTTGAGTTTATTCTCTTTAGAGGAACCACTGCTATTTGTTTTTCTTTATTTTTTTATATGTACATGTCTCCCATTTTCTGCCACAACGTTGTAAACCAATAATTCCAAATTTTTACTAACGTGTTATGAAGATATTGTAAATACTCTTGAGAGAGAATACAATTTTCTTCTTCCAGTATGTTGTGTGTCAATTTAAAAGTTATGACTCGTTTTATCTAAAACTAATATTTTTGGGTTGACGATGTTGCAGCAAATAAGCGATACGTAGTATACGAAGGCCAAATTACGGCATTCGATATCGATCGAAATTCCCATTTAAAATGTATTTTAATTTTGGTCGATATCGAATGCCGTAATTTGGCCCCGGGTTTAATATTAAATTGCATATATTTAAATTTTAATTTAAGTATATTTATTTTTTAGTTTGAAAACATCAATTTAACTCTTAATTATTATTACATTATTTGTTAATTTTATGTGTATTTATCTATGTAAGTATGTATAGGAAATTGTATGCATTTCTAATTTTTTATACCTGCCACCATAAAGATTTTGTCATTTCGTTTAATTCGTTTGTATATATTTTCTGGGTCCTTGCAAAATTTTAAGGCGATCTAGCCATGTTCGTCGATCTGTCCGTCGCAATTAAAGACTTAAGCTGGGATCACACGATTGCCGCAATGCACCAATTTTCACACTTTTTAATACCCCAATCGTGTGACCGCACAACCAAATGGCTCATGTACCAATCGAGGACAATATTGTGCTTACTTTTACCAATCAAATGCAACCCTGGTGCGGCAATCGTGTGACTGTTTGCTATGCAACCGCGCGTCAATAAAAATGACAAAAATGCACCAATATTTATTGTGTTCTTGTGCGGCAATCAAACAACACAATACGCGCCAATATTTGCCTTTTTTTTTTATTAAATTTACTTTTTCGTGTTTCTTTTAGTAGGTAATGAAAATAAATATGTATGTATGTATTTATTTATTTTGCATTTAAATTTTTTTAATTAATTATTTTAAGTATGTATGTTCACAAGCATATTGAGCTTTTCTGTGCGAATATTTTTAAGATATTTCTATTCGAACCTAAACATACGAAATTGTTGAACAGACTGTTAATTTTTGGAATATCTTAAAAAATTAAATAAAACTATTCAACAATAATTTGTTTAATTATATGTTTTGTATCATTTATCATTTAATTTTGTTCAATGAACAATCTAACAAGAACTTTCAAACAAATAAAAAAGCTACCACAACAGCTGTTTTCGCAGTTAATATACATAAGTAAGAACAATCGTGTGACTGTTCTGCGGCAATTGTTGTAACCATTTCGCTTTGTACCAACTAGCGGCAATTAAATTTGTATAAAACAGGGCAATCGTGTGATTTGAGAAAATTTGGTTGGGGCAATTTCATTATTGTGCGTCAATAAAGCACAATAATAATTGTGTCATATTGGTGCATTTGCGGCAATCGTGTGATCCTAGCTTTAGAAAGATGAAATTTATTAAAAATGTTATTAGGACTACAGATTAACTTGGCATCGAAAATATGCAAAATCTTCCATTATTTTATTCATCTAGCCCTTACCCACTATTATATCTAACCCCCTTACAAATTTTAATTTTAAAAGGTTCTTAAAATTAACAATTTCTAATAGAACAATTGTGATTTTTAGTTGAACTGTTAATTTAAGTTTTGATATTTTTAGTCAAATTTAATTTTCATTAAATTATTTTTACTAAAGGAAGGAATTTGTACAACTTTGAATTTTTATTAAAATTTATTGATAATTTTCTTCGCTGAGCTGGGGCTCGAACCTGGGTTGAATTTACATGTTTCAAGAATCACCACATTCTTTCATCAGAATTCTTTGAGTTCTAACCTCTGCACCACTGCGGCGCCTGCCAGCCAACAGTCAAACATCAATCTTTAACCAGTGATGAAATTTGCTGCAATTATCATTTTCAATTTATACACATGTTGCTTCTTTTCTTCTGTTTTTTCGTATTCTTTCTGTCAATACTTTATCTTGAAAACCTAATAGGTTAATATTTCCTTTTAATTCTGTAATTGTACGACGTTTGATTCCATCGAATGATGGTGGTATAATAAGTTCGGCACGGCCGAATATAACTTTCTCACTTGTTTATTTTAATAATGTTTTATTTAATAAACATAAAGCTGTAATTAAATTCTATAAAAATTATTTTATTTACCCTGCGGCCAAGTTGTTCTTGATAGTCTGTTAGTGCCGGTTCACACACGTCAAGTTTGTCTTGAGATCTTAGGAGAGAAGGGAAAAGAGAATGCCATTTCATTTCCCCTCTGCCCTAAAAACTCGAGGCTTGACGAGTCAAACTTGACGTGTGTGAACCGGCACTAACATATATTGTTTGTTAAAATTTACATAAATTGAAAGCTGCACTCAATTTGTAGGCAATTGTCATGTTTGTCTTAATAAAACAATTTATTAAGACAAACATGTAATTAGCTGTTAAATTGAAAGTAAAATTGCCAAACAAATGGAAAGGTGAAATTGAAAGCAATCTCGTGCTCAATTTAAAAATTGTGAGTGTGTTAGTAAAAAAGTGATCGTGTGGCCACCAAGTTAGGTTAAAAGAAAAATTGCTGCTGTTTTATATTTATAAATACTCGACTATATCGCATTTAATTGATATATTAGGACAACTCTGTCCAACAACATTGCGTCCACGGTAGTTGGGGCTCTTTTCAGTAAGTAGTTTACGGAATATTGGCAATATTGCAGTTTCACCATCTAATAACTCCGTCTCAGAACTCGCTCCATAGATGGACGAAGAATCGGTTTTAATGCCACGATGTTTATTAGAACGTTGTTTTTCGGGTGCCACATTAGGCGATGAATGGTGATGGGCTGCATGCTGGATATTTGTTCGATTTATTTTACGTTGTTGTATACATTGGGTACTAGGTGGCGTTGGTTCGCGTTCACGTTCGCTATCCGTTTCACTTTGACATACGGTGCCCTTTTGTGGTTTATGTCGATGTTTGTTGCGATTTTTTTCCGATACGGAACGTTGTATTGGTGACGTCATTTTATCGTACGTTGTTGGTAAAATATGACTGTGCTCAGAACATCGTTGAGGACTAGCATAGTTGCGTGGCGACTGGCGCGAATGCTGCTTGGCATGGGACAATGTATGCGTATCCCAGAGATCACTTTGGGACACAACAAAGTTAGATTTCAATGCTGAACCCATACTAACACGACGGTTATCTGTTGTTAAAGGAGCTGTTAAATAAAAATATAGGTAAGAATTATGTATTACTATGTGAAATATATTTTTTAACAGCCGCTAACAGGTAATGTTTTTTACATTACATCTTAAGTTTTTGCATATTTCTTAAAATTGTTGAAAAAATGCAGGTTTTACATATTTTTACAAATCAAAAACATTACTGTTAAAGTTTGGACATAAAACATTTAAGGAATATTTCGATAACTTTTTTGTGGACTTTGAGACAGATGCCATTGTAAAATTCTACACGGTTGCATTGTAGAATGCATTAAAAAAAGCGAATTGCTTACGAATTTACGTTCGTAGATCGAACTAACATATGCAGCGTTGCCGCTGTGACACTAAAGTATCAGTTTTGACCCTTTTTCATGCAATGCCACTTTTTGTGATCCTTTTTTGAATTTATCCCTTGTATCATTTTAACAAAGTTTATGACACTTTTCGAAAATAAGTACAAGTTTCAATATTCCTTACGAAAGTTCTCATGAGTTTTGTGAACATACATATACACATTTGTAGCATGTCGTATGACATTATATAACGTCCAGTGTCATAGTGTTTACTGACACTATTTACAAACAAACTTAAAATAGAAGCTTTTGAGTCCATGCTTTCCGCTCTCAATTTGCTCGAATCGGAGCTGGAAGAATAGTAAAGAATTAATTACGAATTATAGAATAATTACTTCTAAAAAGAGATAAACATTATCAAAGGTTTTTGTAAAAGTAACTTCTTTTTTTAATAATATGACTAATATTGGAATGTACCTGTGAATGGTTTCTTAGTTTTAACATACATAGATTTATAATTCAAGCATGTAAAATTACTTTTATTTTATTTTAATGTATTTAATTAATACATACAAATAAACTTGACCCTATTTTACTTTAAAATACCCCTTTTTCTTTAATACCCTTTTTATGGCACTTTTTCGAAATAAAGATTAAAATCTATTTCATAAGTTGTAATATTTTTTCTGATATTCGACTCAAAAAATGAAAAAAATATTTTACCAATCTTTTCCGATTTGTTATTATACCCTTGACCACAGGTGGAAAGGTTTAGTTTGAAATTCCGTTTGTAATTTCTACAATATTGATCTAAGAGCTTATGAAGAATATATGTATGTATATTCTAGATCTTCATAAGTAGCGGAGTCGATGCATGTCTATCCGCATTTTGGTTGAATTAATTTTATCGGAGTCACAAAATAAAAACCCTAAAAATTTTTTTTAAATACACACAGAAAAAAATCAATGTAAAATCGTCGAAAACAAGGTTGATTCTACACTTTTTGGTAGTGATTTTGCTTCATAGATACTTCTTGTTAATTTAACATGATTTTACAATAACTTGCGAACAACATATTTTTCTTTTGAAATAACTGTAATTCATGTTAATTTAGCATTGCAGTAAAGTTAGAGCATTTATATTGAAATTACAATCCGAATCACGTTGAATGAAAGATATTTCAAGTTTAAAAAACGTGAATTTCACGTAGAATCAATTTGGCTTAAATATGAAATATCAGTGAGAAGAATCTCCAGAGACAACATAGGCATTTATTTAAGAATAATTCAAAACACTTACCCACGGAACCAGAGAAAGAGTGGATATAATTATTAATTTTCCTGTAATACATGTTTCACTTTTTTTGTATTCGCTTTTGTTAGTAGAATGGCAGGATATGGGTTTTATCATCATTCAACTTTGAAAATTTGATATACTTTTTAACTAAATAATTTTAACAAAAAGAATACGGGAATTTTTCTTATTTTCGCTTTAAAGTGTTGTTGCTCTTTGTGATGAAGAGAGATTCCAAAGTTTTTAATTTCTTTTGAGATTTCTCCGAAGAAAAAATATTGTTAGATATTAAAAAATCTTTCTGATGAAGCATTTGACGCAGGTAGAGCAAATGAAATATCTTCTTATGTAAAAATGTTTTTTCAGGGAATATTTTCTGTTTTAAAAACGTAAAGATTTCAATCAACTTTTTATCAGAATTAAAGTTTAAAATTTTCAGTTGAAGCAAAACAATAATAATGGCATATTATTTTATATTATTTTTAGACAAAATAGAACGATATTTCTATAGCGGGTAGATATGAATATAACGTGTACATTTTTTTTCAAAACGTTAAAATTAGGGTTAATGCCGTCTTTATGATCAAGTACGATATGTATATTATGTGTTCTTCAGTAATTCGATTTAGCCACGTCCGTCTGTTAAAATTAAGCTTACTTCCGGACGACTAAGCAGAAAAGATACACACAGAAAAAATACCAATGTAAAATTAACATGGAAAAATGTTGATTGAGAATCATAGTAAATTTCTGCAAAAATATGCCCATTATTTAAATGTATGTATCATTATTTCATATTAATTTTAAATGAAAAATATTAAAATAATCTTAAATCACACTTATTTATATTATTCACTGTTAAAATAAATAAAAAAAAAATATTAAAATATAAATAATTATTGATTCAATATTGAATCCATTAAAACCCCTGTTTTATATAAAAATCAAAAGTTTATCTTGTTAAATTAACATTCTTAAAATATGTTATAAAAAGAAGACAATTCCCGTATTCTTTTAATTAAAATTATTTAGTTTAATAGTACATCAAGTTTTCCAAGTAGAATGATGACGAAACCCATATCGGGCAATTCTGCTGATGCTTCTGTTGACAAAGGAGAATACAAAATAAGTGAATCATGTGTTACAGGGGTAAGTGTATTGAATTATTATTAAATAAATGCATATATTGTCTCTGAAGCTTCTTCACACTGTTATAACACACACAAACCAATTTGATTCTACATGAAATTCACGTTGTTTCAACTTGAAATAACTTAATTTCAACGCGATTCGGATTGTTATTTCAATATAACTTATATTTTGCTCCAACTTTACTGCAATGTTAAATTAACATGAATTATAATTATTTTAAAAGAAAAAAATTTTGTTCGCCAGTAATTGTAAAATCATGTTGAATTAACATGAAAAACGTATGAAGCAAAATCAACATTTTTTTCTGTGTGCTCTTAGGCCAGTATGCCCTTAACCGCAACAAATATTGATATTGTGGTGATATCTTGTTGAATAAAACAACTAAAGCACGAATCCCTTGTAGATTTACTAAAATTAAAATAGTTTTTGTTTTAAATTTTCCAAAAATCCCGCAGTTAATTCCCGGGAAAGCGGCAAGTGAAAACAATGGAATATTCCGGGTATTCCCGTGAATAAACTCTAATCCTAAGGAATTTAGTACCAGTTTCAAAATGATTAATATCTATATAGAGCAATTCCATATGAACACGATCAAAATTGGCAAATTTTTGGACGACCCCTCTCCGATTTTAAAATAAATAGTCTCAATCGATTGCCCAGCATATATATGTATACTTACCTTTAACAGCAGTATTGTTTTTTCCATGGCCTCCATGTGGACACACATTATTAAGTTCACTCTGCGAAGTTGATATATTTGTTGATGAATTTCTGTGATTACTGTTTGCATGCTTAGTTCTTGCTGTTGGTGTTTGGGTACCATTTTCATAATTCTAAAAATTAAATGTGAAAACGTGAGCATACACAAACCATATATGAAGGTACATAAGTAAGTACTAGAGTTTTTCTTTTCCCAGACTTTTACATTTTTCGCAAAATGTCAAAATTATTTGTTGTAAAATATAAAAAAGGGAATTTTTTTGTTTATAAAATATAGGCAATTGCTTGAGAAGGTAAATCTTTTTCCTGTATTGCAAATTTATTTTGGCTCCACGTATTCCTAAAGCCTTTTAAAATCCTTGTGTTTATATTTAATGTTCACTTTTTGGTTTTATAACATTTAGATAAGTTTTTTTTTCAAGTATTTAGATTTTTATGGAATTTTTAATGTTAACAAATTTGTTCACACAATGTAAACAACGCTTTGCTTGCGAATCATCGTTTTCTTTACTAATTGCTTCAATCAAAATTTGTTTTAGAGAAATACTTAACGGATTTGACATTACATATATTTCTTGACAGCATTTATTTAAAATTATATGTTGCAATAATTTAATAATAAAAAAAAAATCCCGGGAATTTCTGCACAAATTTCCAGGGATTTTTGTGCCGAAATATGTGTGGAATGCAGGGATTTGGTTTCCGGGAATTCCCGTATGAAAAACACTAGTATGGACATACATATATTCTGTTTTTTAGTAAATATTACCCTTGATGATGCTGTCGATTGTCGCCGCTCCCTTATGTTAGTTTCTTCGCGATTAATATTGTTACACTCTTGTCTTTTTAAGCTAGACATTGAGCCAATACTTACATCAGTTTGAGCCGAAACCGAATTACGTTTATCAACATGGCGTCGTGTATCGTTACAGATTTTAGCTTGTTGTTGCTGTTGTTGGAATTGTGCTTGTTGTTGAAGTTGTTGCTGCAATTGTTGTTGTATCGGTTGTTGCATAACTTGTTGTGATTTAATCGTTGACGATTGCACCCCAATACTTTCCTGACGCTTGATATTCTTTTTACTTAAAAGAAATTTTTTTTTTTTTAAATTAATAAAATTATAAAGTTTGTTATATAATTATAATACTTACGGCGGCAGTGAAGGCGCCACCGCTGTTGACTGGACTGACATCACCGAATTGTCGAGTTCAACATGTGTAGATGTTACACTATCTACCGACGTTAGTTCAGTTATTTCTGTTTTTAATGAATAATTAAATTAATATAGAAAGCTATTAAAAATATATTTACATGGCGGCGCAAAAGTAACGTAAATATTAATTTAATGAATATGTTTTTTCTTTCTGATATTTCTGACATACGCGGTGGTCAGTTAAAACTAGTTATTCGATCGCTGAAAATGTTATGCTCCATCTTGTTGGACCCAAAATTCTGGGTTGTTATCTACCTTGGGCTTTAAAGAATGATCAATCAATGCCCGGTGTAAAATGTCATATACATTTACCGCAACTTGTTGGTCGTTTTCGAAAAAATATGCTAAAGCTTTGGTCAGATCTAACAATATTGCCAGTAAAATGTGCTAAAATGTCTTTTAACAGTGTGAACTGGCATTTTTTTTTTGACAACGTTGTAAGATGATTGGCAGTCCTGTAAAACTTATTTCTTATTCAGGGGTGTGCTGGAAATCGTAATCTTTTTTAATAAGATTTCTGTACTAAAAGAATCTTATGACAAATATTTCTCTATCAAACCGAGTTTTTTAAAAAAAATTATAAAAATTATATTCAAAGTGTATTAAAAACAACTTCCAAATTCTTGCCGTTTTCGAATTCCAGCACACCCCTGATTGTCAGATGTGCGAAGTGAATGCATCTGACTATGGCATCATTGTCCGAGACGTTTTTCTAATGGCAACGCGGCAAATACATTCTCGCAAAGAAAAAACATGGTTGTTGTAAACATATTCTAAGAGCAACATATTATGATAAGAAACATGGTTGTAGTGACCATATTATGATTATAATGGAATCATCTTATGACCAAATATATTCGTAACTTTTTTCCCTTAATATTATTATTATTCAGTTAATTATACTAAGTTAAGAAGTAATCCTATTATTGTCATGTAAATAATAACAAAATAAGAAGTAATCATATTATGAAACAGTGAGTGCTGTCACAACAATAAAAAATAAAATTAAATTTTTATTTTGTGGCACTTTACAATTTTTTTTAATGTTAATACAATTTCTTTATTTTTTGATATTTTTAGTAAGGCTTGAGTTCATCAAATTTAATTTTCATTAAATTATTTTTACTGAAGTAAGGAATTTTTACAACTTGGAATTTTTTAAAATTTATTGATAATGTTCTTGGCTGAGCTGGGGCTCGAACCTGGGTTGAATTTACATGTTACAAGAATCACCACATTCTTTCATCAGAATTCTTTGAGTTCTAACCTCTGCACCACTGCGGTGCCTGCCAGCCAACAGTCAAACATCAATATTTAACCAGTGATATTGGTGGTTCGAAATTTGCTGTAATTATCATCTTTAATTTATTCACATGTTGCTTCCTTTCTTCTGTTTTTCGTATTCTTTCTGTAAAGACTTTGTCTTGAAAACCTGAATACAATTGTTTATTATGTTTTTGTCCACTTTCGTCGACATTTTATTTGTACAACTAGAAATAAATTTTAATAAAATTCCAAGTTGTAAAAATTCCTTCCTTCAGTAAAAATAATTTAATGAAAATTAAATTTGATGAACTCAAGCCTAACTAAAAATATCAAAAATTAAAAATTAACAGTTCAACTAAAAATCACAATTGTTCTTATTTCTTTATTTTTTTTTTAAATTTTTTAAAAATTTTTTTTTTAATTTGTATTTTTTTTTTAATTGTTGGACCACTCACTAAGAAATAATTTTATAGGCATGTGTAAAACAAACGACACAACTGACGGAAAATTATTTAACAAATGGCGCTATATTATTAGAGTAAAAATATTTTGATTGCATCTTAAACATATTATGATAAATATATAGAAAGTTATCATGTTTTGTCTTTCAAATATCATGATATGGTTGTGAGTAATATAATATGTTTTAAAAGTTATCATTATTTAGTTGTTAGAAAAATAATTATTTTTCAGTCAACAATACTCAAATTTATAATTGCGATAAACATTGATATGTTTACAGTAACTATACTTTTGCTGATAAATAATAAAAATACCAACTATTTGTGTACGACAACTATATATTGTTACAATAAACATAGTATAGTTGCCTTAACCATGTCCAACCATATTTTTTCTGTGTGCGTATCAGGGATAGAAAATGGGCTTTAGGATTTTTTTACCAACTTCAATAATATAACGTTAACGGTACCAACTTAATATTTTGTGGCTAATCTCTTGATATACTTTTTATTAATTATGAAAATTTTTTAAAAATAGCCACCAATGTATCAATAAAATGCACCATAGTTTCCATACCTGATATGCATGAGTGAAAAGAAAATAAACAACAGGCCGTTATTTTGCAAAATTAAATGTAATTTTAATGAAAATCAATGAAGCCCATTTAAAACAACATAAAAAAGCAAAAATCCTTGCTATTGCCTTTTCCCTTCAATACAATATATCCACTTTTTCAATTTATAAAAACAGACAGCCATTGAGGTTAAAACGGGCCTCATCGCTGATTATTCGATATGATATTTGTGTCTGAATTATCGAAAGCTAACTTTCAAAATAAAATTAACCATTTTTGATTCTTTGTTCGCAAGTTTTTCAAAGTTAATTCAAAAAAAAAAACAAAAAAAACCGTGGACAATCACTTATTAAATAATAACGTTACTTATACGCCACCCTGTATATAAATATGCATGTTCATAAATACGTACAAACATATGTATGTAGTATGTAAATATGTATGTATGTATATAAAAATTACCAGTTGTACTAGGCATTTCCCTTCTGACTGGCGGCGCTGATAACCTGGCCGTGTCTGTTACTCCCCCACCATTACTACTCCCTAATATTGGTTCGGTATCTCCTCCAATGCTCCCACCACCCGAACCACAAGTAACCCCATCAATCCATTTTCTAGCTTCTGGTCCTAGTTTTTTGATAAGAGCTTGCAGCTCATTTTCCTTTTCCATCAAAGCTTTACGAAAGCGACAATTAGTATTTTTAACATCTCTTAAACGTTGCTCCAATTCACAAACAGAAGAATCGCGGCGATTTTTTGACATTGGTCGCAGTGTGGCTCTAACACGTTTGTCAACAACACCTTGAGGATTACGTTTCATTTCCACTAGCTAGTTTTGGAAAAAAATGCTTTTAAGTAAATATATTTATACAATCTTTAGACAGTCGTTTAAATAAGTTGCATGAATAGTTAGAGATATTAGGTTGTAGTATTAGTATCACAAGAAACTAAAGAAAATGCAAGCAAAATGTATGAATTTATTATATGTACATACATACATACAATATGCAATAAATATGTACATTTGCATGTATGTGTATGATATGTAAAATTTTTATAATTTTTACCCTGAAGGAAACATGGGTCGACTATTTTGGTGACTTTTTGGCGACATTGACAACGAAGTGTCTACACTTTTATATTTGCTGTTATAACGAAAAAATTTCATCAACAATAACTGGGAAATATAATTCATGTAAACGTTGAAGAAATATTAAAAAAAGACTGTTATGAATTTGTATTCGTACTAAAAGTGTTGACTAATCTACAAAAATGTACTAGTGATTCTCTGGTTCCAATGTCTACATAAGGACCCAAAAGAACAACATAGTTAATAGTACCAATGTCGGTTGTAGATTTCAAATGACACTAACATGGTGAATGTCTATAGTAAACAACATGTTCTGGGGTATATCAACCACTAGTTCTGGTGACT